>OX422213.1:124970394-126170394 GCA_949130495.1 Sambucus nigra | reverse complement strand
TACATTCCAAATCAAAAATCTTCATTTGTTAATGTTTTCACGTTTGAGTTATGCTTCCCAGTTTCCCAACATTATTTAATTCACAATAAAGGGAATCCATCAAGATATTATTACCATAATTCAGTCCATAATTTGATAGTGAGACCCTCTACATCAATTAACCAAATACACCAAAATAATCATCAAATAGTAAGGAATTCTACCATCAATTTTCAGATTTACGATACCTAAATTTCTGGGACAAGTTCTACATAAAATTCACTCCTCTATATGTATTGTTCATCATCAAATCAATCAATTTAAACCTAATTCTTAGAAAATAAAATGGACATTACATGCATCAAGAAATATATTGAAAAGCATAAATTAAGTAAGAGAATTTTTACCTTAAAAATTTGTAGAAGAAAACCCCCTTGAAATCCCCTTGATTTCTTCCTTTGTTCCTTGCCTTTTTTCCCCTCTTTTGTCCCTTCTCCTATTCTCTCCCATTAACTGTTGATTTAGGTTTTCTGGAATGATAGTGGGGGAGTGGTTTACCCCCACTTAAACTCTAATTAAGGCTTAATCCTGAGTTGGGCCTAAAACCAAACTTTTGGACTCTCAAATGGACACGAATCCATAACCGAACTTGCCCAAAAGTTCCTGAGCCTAAATACTATTGACCTGGGACTATTTTTAAAGTTATAAATCATCTAAACAATCCCATATGTATTCCGAAATATGCTCCAGATTATTTATGTCAATATATGGCTATTTTTAAGTTGTGTCACACATTAATTACATATTCCCTGCATTACATATAAATGTTATAACCATGCACATAAAAATCAGTCACACACAATTATAACTAATTAACAAATTTCAACTGTGTAATTTTTAAATAAAAATTTAATTAAGTCCAATTTTCGAAATTAATTATTTATTCCAAAAAATATTATTTCATTATCTATTTTAGCAGAACATACGGGGTATTACAGGTTATAATTCATCTGTATCTAGTTCACACCTATTCATTCCATCCCACATGTTTAGACACATCGATCCTATGCTAATGTGTAAAGCTTATGAGTTTTGTGTCGATTTGTGTGATCGTTTATACCTATATATGTGTGCTGGATTTTTTTTGGTATTTTTTGCATATATTATATGGTATCGTGTTTTGACTCTTTGAGGTTTACATTTAGTACATTGTTGTCACACACTTGATCGTATTTTGGATTATTTGTGCTTGAGTTGTCGTGTTGTATCTATAAAATTTGAATTTTTTCGAAAAAATAAAAAATTTCAAAAATAGTTGGTTGAGATTTTTCCTTTGAGATTATCATTACACGTGCATTGTTTACATATCTAGGTGATGATATCTTACTTATTCTATGAGATATGCTTTATACGTCATGTTTAGTTTTTACTCCTCTGTCTATTTCAGATAAAAAAGGGGAGAACAAATTAAGGGGGAGATTTCATTTGATGATGAGTTTGATTTATGGAGGAGGAACGCATTTGAGTTTTATTTTCTATTTCAAACTCTATGCGTCACGGTATGTTTTTTGCTTCATGTATGTAGGTACTTACGAAAAATGAGATTACACTGGATGAATACAAAATTGCCTAAGGTAAGATCAAGATGAGATTGAAGACAACATTTCCTTATGCCAATCCATTTATAGGGTATGGGAAGGGTATTAGTATTTTTTGTCATAGAGGGGTAATTTTTCTAATTTGAGTTTCGATTATTTTTGTACCCGAGTAGCCAAAGTGAGAGATTTGTAAGGGAAAATATTTTATCCAAGGTTGTTTACTTGTTTTATTTGCACTTTGGCATATTTGGCATATCCCGTTACAAATCGACATGTGCCGACATAATGAACTGAGCTTCAACATCTCCAAGTTCAAGACTCTTCTACATATCATGAAGGTATAAATTTTTTAGGAGTTTAAATTATTCATAATTTTATTTAGGATGTTATTTTTTTATAAAAATCAAGGCTGAATTTTTTAAATCAAAAATGTTTTTTTTTGCCTCCTTCAAACGAGACCAGAATCCCGATCGAACGAAATTCATTTTTCGTTTGAAGGTTCGTTAGATCTTACATCGAACGAACATCCAACGAGGGCATACTGTTTGAATTAGTTTGAAGCTCGTTAGAATCTGGTTCAAATGATATTGGAGTTTCGTTCGAATGACTTCTATTTTTATTCGAACAAATTCGTCGTCTCAATTTTGTGTCAGATCTATAAATACATGTTTTGACTCCAAAATTCGTAAAACTTTTGACAAGACATTTCCAGCATATCTGTTGTAAAAGATTTCAAGTTTTGTGTTACCAAAACACTTTTGATTCACAACTTTACATCCCCAAATAATTTTTGTAATTCTTCTCAAAACCCTGGAAGTTTCTTATCTTAGATACACTTATGGAGAGGATTCTCTACAGATGATTTTGTGACCTGAGTGATCACAACTGAAGAGGGAAGAAGGTTGATTGGTGGATACCAAGGGTGGACCACCACCTGTGGACTGCTCTGAATCTGAGTAGTATTCTTTAGAAGTTTTGGAGAAACTGTGCATTATACTTGTGGGTGTATTATGTAGTCTGTAAGTCGATAGTCTTGTAAAACTCTCTAAAGTACTGAAATATAGGTTTTGCCTTGAAAAGGGATTTTTTCCCAATATTTATGTTCTTTGCATGCGTAGTGTAAATCATTATATTAAAAACATAAATATTCCTTCACACCTAATTTAATCAAAGTTTAAAATTTGGTTTAAAATTGAATTTGTGTGTTTGGGACTTAAATCGATAAAAATACAAAAATAAAATTTTGATTGTAACCATCCTTGTCGAGCGTGTTCATATGCACTTACATAGTGGCATCAGAGTTTTCCACACTAACACAACTTATTATGAAATATGATTTATTACATTAGCTGTGAGCTTGCTTACGTATTTATAGGCAGGGGCGGACGTACATGGTCCTGAGGGTTGGCGGCCACCCGCCTTGAGTTTCGATAATGTTTCGTAGATATATGCTAAATAAGAATTGTTTGGACCTATGTGTGATTTCTTGAAGTGCAAGGCATTGAGTTTAGTAATATTTAAAGTCTTAAGGGAGAAAGTGTAATATATATTACAAATACACAACACACGCACGTACCTTTCATTAAACTAAAAAAATCCTAACATAAGTTACCCACACTCATATATTTCTCTTCTCAGCCCACACTGTCTACTCTACTCTCCCCTCCCATTCCCTCCACTCCTATCCTCCCCCTCCACTTCCATCCGCCCGCCACTAACGCATTATCACTGCCTCTCCCTAACTTTCGTCCGCCACTGCCTCTCTGTCGCCATGTCAAATTTTATGTTAAATATTTCATGAAATGTTATGTTCAGTTTATTTTATAACAGTAATGTTAAGTTTTTTATAACAGTTATGCTAGATATTAGTTTAATTTTCAAGAGTTATGTTCATTATTTTTAAAAGTTATGTTAAATGTTGGTTTAATTTTTAACATTTATGTTAGTACAATTCAATGTTAGTTTAATTTTTAAGAGTTGACTTATGTTAAATTTTATGTTATGTGAAATGTTAAGTTTCTTTTAACTAGAAAGTTGGTTTAATTTTTAACAATTATGTTAAAAAAAAATTAACAGTTTATATTAAATGTTATGTTTAATTTTTAATTTTTGGATTGTTAGGTTATTTAAAAGTTAAATTGGGGCAAAATTAAATGGTTGAATGATTAAATATATTTATCAGTGTTCTAAAAGGCCTGCCTAGGCGTGTCTAGACTTGAGGCTTGGAAGAAACACCCCGGCTTAAGTTTTTTACGCCTTATTCTTGGTAAAAGCCTTAAGGCGCACTTTTTTTCTAAAAATAACAATGCTTTAGTGAAACGATATCGCCTTTTAAAGACTTTTTTTTACAAACCGGACCATTATCTCATCCAAAATAATCAAATAGTATTTTAATTTGTAAATATTCAGACATATTTTTATGATATGTACAATTTTAGTATTTTCATAGCCTTGTTATGATTAAAAAATATTAAAATATATTAAAAAGGCTTAAACGCATTTTCACACCTTTTTATGCCTAAGGCTCGTCTAGGCTTCTAAGGCTTCAGGTTTGGCCTCCACGCCTCGATCACGCCCCGTGTTTTTTAGAACCTTAATAGTTATTATAAATTAATTGTTTGGTGCATAAATTAATTATTGTGATTTAATTATTGAAATATTATTTCAAATTTCGGGAAAATATGTTAAAGTTCTTTAAAAAGATACGTGAGCCATGTGACAGTCAACCAACACCGACGCCAACACAAACGCCTTTTCCACCCGCACCTCCGCCCCCATCCCCACCCCCACCCCCACTCAATATTTAAGCAAATTTAAAAGAGTATCCAGCTGATCCGGGGTAAGAAAAGGTATTGTAAAATATGATGTGAATGGAAAAAATGCATCTCGACATTATTGTTTAGAAAAAGACCCTTATCAGCCTAAAAAATCACAAATTGGCTATAGTATAGCAAAAACAAAGATGCAACATATTGTTTGCATTGTTATCTCTTTGAAACCGATAATGGTTGTCAAGGTGGTGGTGATTGATTTGATTATGAGGGATATACGAGTTGGAGGAAAAAAGATAACTTTAATAAGCATGTTTGAGAACCTACTAGTACACATAATAAATGTGTAAAGGCTGGTGAGGATCTATTAAAGCAAAAGAAACACATTGAATTTTCTTTGACTAAGTAATCTAGTCAAATTCAAGCAGACTATAAAAGGGTTGGAACTTCGAGGTCATGATGAACTAGATAAATCACTAAATAAGGGTAACTTTATTGAGCTCTTACAATTTATTGCCGACCATAATAAGCAAATCAATAAATCTATACAAATAAGGCTCCCCAAAATCACATGATGACATCACCAAAAACTAAAAAGGATATCGTTAACTCCATCACAATTGAGACTACAAATGTTATCCTTACCGAGCTTGGAGATAATTATTTCTCCATCTTAGTTCATGAGTCTCATGACATATCGGTAAAGGAGCAAATGGTTATTTTTTTAAGCTTTGTGGATGAAAAGGGGTGTGTAATGGAGTATTTTTTTGGGATTGTACATGTTAGTGATACTTCTACTTAGTCGCTTAAAGCATCTGTTGTAGCATTATTATCCACACATGGATTAAGTATTTCTAGTTTTCGTGGGCAAGGCTATAATGGAGCGAGCAATATGCGAGGAGAATTTGATGGACTTAAAAGTCTGATTTTTATGGAGAATGAATATGCTTATTACGTTCATTCTTTTGCTCATCAACTTCAATTAATTCTTGTAGCTGTTGCAGAAAACCATCTCAAAATTTTTGCATTCTTTGGTATTGTAACACTTCTCATATATATTGTCGGTGCCTCATGCAAACATTGAGACATTCTTCGTGATAAACGATTTGAAAAGGTTACAATAGGAATATGTGATGGCGATATTTTGACTGGGCAGGGTTTGAATAAAGAATTGACATTAAAAAGGGCAAGCGAGACACGTTGGGGTTCTCATTATGGCACACTTATGAGTTTAGTTTGCTTGTTCTCATCAATAAAGGATGTTCTCATCTTGATTGTTAAAGATGATGTAAAAAATCAAAAATATAGGGGTAATGCAATTAACCTAATGGTACTTATGCAATGTTTTGAATTTGTATTTCACTTACATTTGATGAAAAATGTATTGGGTATTGCGAATGATTTATCATAAGCATTATAAAGAAAAGACCAAGACATTGTGAATGCTATGACTCTATAACCAAACAACAATTGCAAAAAATGAGGTTTCCTTATTTTGTGTCAAATATAAGATACCCATGTCGAATATGGAAGACTTGTTTGTGGTTATAGGAAGATCTCGCCGCAATCCAGAAGAAGCCTCAAATCTTCATCATTATCATGTTGAAGTGTTCTACGCAGTAATAGATTTTCAACTTCAGGAGATAAATAATCGTTTCAATGAGTTGAATGAGGAGTTGCTATTGTGTATGTCTTGTCTTCATCCAAGGGATTCATTCTCCGTATATGATAAGTGAAAATTGATTCGATTTGCTGAGTTTTATCCCTCCGACTTCCCTCCACAAGTGTTAATGGTACTTGAGCGACAACTTGATAACTATATTGCCGACGTGAGATATGCTGACAAATCTTTTGGAGTAATGGGGATTGGTGGGCTTACTAAAAGGTTAGTTCAATTGAAGAAGCATCGCGTATATTCATTGGTATATTTTCTTGTGAAATTGGCATTGCTCTTACCCGTTGCAACTGCGACGGTAGAAAAAGTATTTTTTGCAATGAAAATTATCAAAACTTCATTGTGCAATCAAATAGGAGATGACATGGTGAATGATTATTTGGTGGCATATATTGAGAGGAAAATAGTGGTTGGCATTGACAATAGAGAGTCATTCGTCGTTTTTAAAATATGAAGACGCGAAGAGTTTTATTGTAAACAATCTTATGCAGTTTGATGAATGTAATGCAAGACTATTTGGCTATTTATATCTGGTATTTTCGATAACATGTAGGTTCTATTACTTGGGATTGATTTTTAAAAATAAATTATGGTATGTCTTTCGCCCACCCTATGCTAAAATCCTACATCCGCCACTGCTTACAGGCTACACGATAGTCGATTTGTGAGGGTTGAGGAACAAGTTGCTACATTTTTAACCACAATAGAGAAAGACAAAGAATTGAATCGAATATTCATTGGCTTTAATGGCGATAAGTTTACTCGTGTTTGGATCCTTGACAAGTTTGGGGGGACGATGTTGAATTGGAATCGTCTTTTAGTTTTAAGACTTGTTGCTTTTATTAGGTTAATTTATATTTTTTTTAAGTTGGTAAATATTTTATAGTTTTTTTTCTTAGAAAATTCTTAATTTCTTATTATGGATCAACATTTAAATAATTTAACATATTTTTTTATATGAATACCCTTTTGTTATTTTAATTGTCTTTGATTATTAGCAAGGGCGGACGCAGGTGAGGACGAACTGGGGCAGCCGACCCAGTTCAGATTTGAATTTTTTTTTTTTGTATAATTTCAGGTACCCGTCGTGCTCTGCTCGTTGCCTTACCTTTCTCCTCCTCTACACGTATAAGTTTGATTTTATAAAGGGCCACTACTGCGATTTTGATCTAACACGTCACACCATCTCTGTATGACGAAGAAACCCAAGATTTTTCTTCGTGTTTATACTCCCAACATCTACGGTGAGATCTCTGATCAGGTAAAGTTCCATTTCCATATTCTCCGATCAGGTAAAAATCCCTCTTTTGCTCTCTGTTTTTTTTGTTCGCTAAACCGATTTTTTAGATCGATCTGTTATAAATTTTTATTTTCTTTCCAAAACGATCTGTTATTAAAGTTCCATTTCCATATTCTCCCATGTGGTTTTATCTTGTATTGATGGTGGGAGGAGGGGTGGACGTCGGGACGGTTTAGGCTTGTGGGTGTACCGGAGGTGGTTTGATAGTGTGTGGTTTCGGGTGGAAGTTGTGGTTGAGGGCTAGTGCCAAAAAATGGTTGTCGTTATGGGCGGCGCCGGTTTAGTTTAAAAAATAAATATATAATTTTTTGGTAAAATTTCAATCTTCAAGGTATACCTCAAATTATTTACTAAATTGAGGGGGTAAAAAAATTGTAATTAATTAAAATAATAAACATAAAAACAAGGTCTGCTATCTCTTTGTAGTCGTAGTTATTTGAGTATTATAAAACTATAATTTGTAGTTGTAGTTGTTTGGGCATTAAAATAATAAACATGAAAGCAATGTTTATTATAATTTGTAGTTGTTTGGGCATTATAAAGCTATAATTTATATAAAACTTGAAATAATCCCAAAACAAATCGTCTCGGGAGCTCCCGACACGACTCAAAAGTTTCGCCCCAGTTGAACAAAAATCCTGAATCCGCCACTGATTATTAGTGCATTTTTAAGTAAATCGGTGTAACGGAGCTCTAATTTTCTATTTGGAAAATAATTCACTGCTATAAGATGTGCTTCATTGCTAACGAGAACTCGACTCATAATTTAGATTAACAGAATATGGTAAGTTCTCTAGTCAACAAAACTTATATAGTATGAAAGTAGAAACATTTATTTTATTGGATTACAAATTAACCATCATGCAAAGGACTTGGTCATCGTTGTCATTACCAATTCAAAATCCACCTCCACCACCAAAACCAGCGCCGCCGCCACCTCCTACATCTCCACCAACACCACCACCTGTTCCAAAGCCACCCCCTGATCCACCTCCTACACCACCACCACCTCCAGCTCCAACTCCACCACCACCTCCAAATCCTCCCCCACCCCCTAAACCTCCACCAGCGCCTCCCCCCGCACCAAAGCCTCCACCACTGCCCGCTCCTCCGCCTATTCCGCCACCTGCACCACCACCTCCACCGAAACCTCCTCCTGCACCACCCCCTAGACCTGACCCGCCCCCAATACCACCTCCACTACCACCACCAAGTCCACCTCCGGCACCACCGCCACCTCCTAAACCTCCTCCTCCACCAGCACCACCCCCTACACCTGACCCGCCCCCAATGCCACCTCCACTACCACCACCAAGGCCACCTCCGACACCACCACCACCTCCTAAACCTCCTCCTCCACCAACACCACCCCCTATACCTGACCCGCCACCAATACCACCACCGCCGCCACCTCCTAAACCACCTCCTCCACCAACACCACCCCCTACACCTGACCCGCCTCCAATACCACCTCCACTTCCCCCACCAAGATCTCCACCAGCACCACCTCCTAACCCTCCTCCACCTCCTAACCCTCCCCCACCACCTAACCCGCCTCCCCCACCACCTCCTAATCCTCCACCTCCTCCAACACCACCACAGCCTCTCCGCCCAAATCTACAACCATCATCATCACCACCAAAGGTAGTTTTCTCAACCTTGCTATCTCCAAGAGTTATGGCAATCAAATGGAAGAAAATGCTCAACACCAAAAGCACAGGAACCCATTTATGCGACAAACCCATGATTGATAGTATTAAAGAGTTCACTTTGATTTTTGTGCTTTTTCCGTCCGAAAGCTCCCAATATATAGGTTTTTACCTACTGGCAGTGACTCAGCCACTATGAAACCATCCCAAATAGTCTACGTACCCATTAATGTTGCATGGCTGTATGAGGCGTTAACCGTTGGGGGAACGACTACTTTTCTATAATTAATTCGTTGATTTGGACTGAAGTCAGTCTCCCCGACAACATTCAATGACATCATAGCGTACAAAGATATATATACACTAAATCCATAAGGACTGTATTATGTGAAATTTCATGCATTTTAAATATATTTCCTAATTCCTATCACAATGGAGCTCGGAGATAAAATTCTCCGATGCTTGGCTGGGTTTAAAGTTGGGAATGGTAAACTAAGTGAAGTATAACTTCATATAAACTGACGAGAAACATATGGACCAAAAACATATTGAATGACAGAATATGAATCATTAGACCATCAAATGATTAAGACGATCACTCCAATGGATATTAACAAAAATCACTTCGTGCAAAGCCATGAAATTCACAACTGTTAAAGATAAACAAAACCTCTTTGTTATCATCTCTTCATCCACAACAACAATCATCTCGTGCCAAGTCAAAAAATTCACATGGTCTAATTATACACCGAAGGATTATTTGGGGTTTTCCACCATCATTTCTCCAAAATTGAGTATAACATCCACAATATTCTCTTCTAGGACTCGTTTGGGAGTTTTGAAGAGAAAAGAAAGGAAAGGAAAATTTTATTCGGAGAGAAAAGAAAAGAAAGGAAAGTTAACAAGAGAGAAAAGAAAAGAAAGGAAGAGAAAAGAGTTTGGGAGAGAAAAGAAAACAATTTTCTTTGTGTTTGGGAGTTTGGAAGGAAAATAATTTTTTTAAGGGGAAGAAGGAATAATTCATTAAAAAACTTGTCCTTCTCTTCATTTCTTTCCGATTTGGAAAGAAAGTTTTGGAGAGAAAGGAAGGGAAAGTTTTTTAGAAAATTTTCTTTCTTTTCTCTCCTTTTAAACTCACAAACGAGAGAAAGCCACTTTCCTTCCTACTTAAACTCCCAAACAAAGGAAAGGAAACACACTTTCCCTTCCTTTCCTTTCTTTTCTCTCCAAATTAGAACTCGCAATTCTTACGGTCAAAAATTATATTTTAGTCCTATTTATTTAGTCAACTCTCATTTAAATTTTATTGACTTTTATTTAACTATACAAGTTCTATTAATAGGCTAATAGAAATTATTTATAAGTTTACGTTGTTAATATGTCGTAAGGCCTCAACAAGACTTATTTAAAAGTTTTTTTACCTTATTAGGCTAATAGGACTTATTTAAAATTTGACTAGTCAACATGACTTATATGATGGAAACTATTTTAAATGGGACTAATATATAAAAATCACATTCTAATTTTGTTTGTTCACCGTTATTCGCAACCAAGCATTTAATTAAATACTTGTACTTGTTTGCCTATTTGATTTCTGCTCTTTTTCTAGATTAAAAAAATAGCTACATGTATTTAAATATAAATTTTAGGTCACTTATGCAATATCATCTATGTATAACCCTTAAACCATTAATTTCATCAATTATAATTATCATTTTGATCATTTGAATCTTTGCGATTTTTATGATTGGCGAATTCTCATTTATTTGTTCCCATGTTTATGTAATGTATTCATGTGTTCGTGTGTGTGGGTATATAGGAGTCAGGGTTGGCTTGAGATGTGAAATTATTTAGGGGCCTAGACGAACCCTATGGCGGGGATCATACGGGCATACGTTCATATACACGCAGACATAATTGGAATTAAAATTAAGAAATGATAAAACGTCATTCGAGGAATAAAAAAAGGTTTCCCTAATCCCCAAACAAGCATATTTCGTAGCAAAAAAATTGATTTATTCAAATCACCTTTTTACAAAAAAAAACAAATATCACTAACCCCGAATCAAGAGGTTAGCTGAACAAAAAATTAGATTACCAACTTCACATTTATTTTTTTATTTTTTAAAAAAGAAATTTTATTTCACAAACTCATGTTTGTATACAACAAAATAACTATCTCTAGAATTTTATTCAAAGAAAATATTTAAAATAAATTATTCAATTCAGATATTAATTACATTCGTGTGTTTAGCTTAAAATTTTAAAGAGTTATAAGCACTTTAGTCCCTCGGAGTTTACTCCCTTTAGCACTTCAGACCCCGAAGCTTACTAACTGGCACATAAAATCTCAAAGTTTGCTATTTCAATCACTTTAGTCCAAAACTTAACGGACTGTTGATGTAAAAAATTAGATTACCTCTAATTAATTAATCACAGATAAAATAAACAAGACAAAAGATTTTTAAAGTGGTTCAGCCTTGGAAGAATGGCCTACGTCCACTGTTTTGATATTGCTGATTGTTTTTGAATTCTCGATAATGGGTTTTACCAAGAAATTCCGAGTCCCCTTACAATGAGGATGATACAATGTATTTATAGCCCTGAGACTGTACATGCGAAAGAATAATACATAGATGTCCAATAGGCGTGTACATCTATATGATAATAATAAGCATTTAATGCGCAGTCAATCTGTTGGTTATTCGGATATTAATGCTCTGTACGAGATGCAGCTTGGACCGCCTAAGCTTCTCGGACCGCCTAAGTAGCTCGGTATACATGAGTTGCTCGGTACAGTAAAGTTCCTCGGAGAACACTTGTTGCTCGGCGCGCCTGAGTAGGTCGGGGAGGTTAAGCTCCTCGAAGTCAAGGTGTTGTTCAAAAAATGTTTGTAGGTGCCATGTAGATTGACACGTGTCTCCACATAATTGATCCACGTCAGTAGACTAAATTTGGTATCAACAGAAGCCCCCAATGTTTCACAGTTCGAGGTTGAGGAGTGTGGAACATTCTTCTCGAAATATGGCGGGATTGAATAGTCATCCTGAATTTTAGGAGTGTTTTCCTTGTATTTATTTTTCCTTTCGAATTCATAGAATCAGACTTTTTGAATTTTTCTAACTGCTTCGGTCTCCGTGCCCTTTTTTATCCTTTTAGCTGCCGATAGCGCAAACGTCTTTCTTTGTAATCATTATTTTTACCCCTTCCCAAGGTAAGGTATTTAAGCGTTGCAGAAAATCCTATCGTCTTTTACTTTTTCAAATCTGTATCTTTGAGCTCTCCATTTCTTCTCTATCTTGTGCGTTCATTCCTTCCATCGTTCGTTGTCAACTGATCCACCCTTTTCCTATAAGATCTTCTTCCTTCTCTTTTATTTTCTTTGTTCATCATAGTTTACCTTGTTGAGTCGCTTGATAAATTTCGCTCTGATTTTTCTATTCCTTCATGGGTAATATTGGAAGAGCTTTCTGAACCTTCTGACTATTTTCGTTTGGCTAAGGGACATTGGTTCCCCAGTCTCTTTGTGGCCGAATGTGGCTTTTCTTTTCCTCTAAATCCCCTGTGTTTGGAATTCTGTCAATATTTTGACGTTGTACCTGCGAAAATAGCTCCCAATACATGGAGAATAGTTAATGGAGTCCATAGGTTAAATCAGATTCATGGAACCCGTTTAGGAATTCCAGAAATTATGTTTTGTTATAGATGGGATGTCAGCGATAGTACTTTTTATTTAAAAATTAGGTTTTTAAATAGGGCTTTAGTTGTCAATCTCCCAGATGCCAACAGGGACTACTTCGAGCATGGGGTTGTTATGAAAAATTGGCAACATGCTCCATTAAATGGAAATGATGTATATAAGGGTCCTAGATGCCCTCCCTATGACAATGGATAGGTTGTTTTTATTTTATTTTTTAAATTATGTTTCCTTCGTGTTTGATAAAATGCGTCATTGACATTTTAATTTTTGTTTATTTGCAGTTGACAGCAAAAAAAAATCTCCAAAGGAGACAGAGGTTAATTGAAAGCATTTGAAACTTATCTGGAATCTGCACTAAACCATTGCTGACAAACACATTATATCAGCCTCTTACTTGTTGCAGTACAAGAGCTACACTTCATCTTTTACTGCTCGTCCAGTGGTGAGTGACATTGACCCGATACCAGCTTCTGAGGGTTCTTCCCCTGAATCAAATACTCCCCTCAGTATCAGAATGAGAGATGAAAAGCTCCCTCCTACTTTGACAAATCAGATTCTGCCTCTATGGAGGCAAAGCGAAGTAAGCAGGATGTCCCAGAGGAAGGGACAAGAAAAACTGATGCACCCCCTCCAGCTGCTGCTAAGAAAGTTGCCGAGAAGCCCCCTGTGGCTCCAAGCAAGATTGTTGTTGTTTCACCTCCAAGGGAGGTTATCGTTATATCACCAACTAAGACAACATCCTTGGTTGAGAATTCTCCTGCTCCTACGAGGAAGTTGAAGAAAAGTTCCTCGAATAAACTGGCTGAATCTACCTCTCAGCCTTTAACTGCTGGAAGTGGTGTTCCCACTTTTGTTGCTCCGAGCTCTGCCATGAGCTCGGTGAAGTCTTGGATTATCCCCGAGATCCAAGGTATTGAAGACAGTCTTTCTCGGGATAGGGTTACCACCTTGGCAGCTCAACATATTGCCTCAGTAAGTATTACTAATCTAAACTTTCATTTTTCTATGTTATGTCCCTGCATTGACTTACAATTATTTTCTTTTTCCAGCTGGTAACCTGTTTTAACACTATTTTGAAGAAGGATGAGGCTATCAAGACTTCAAGCTCATCGGGAGGTGTGGAGGAAGATTTTATGGGTCTGACACAGTCCTTAAAGGATTCTCGTCAGAAATATGACGAGGATAAAGTTTCTTGGGAGAAGCAACTAAAGTCCGTCGAGCAAGAGAGAGAAAAAGTTGTGGAGGCCTCTCAGGAGTTGGAGAGTAAAATGAAAGAATTTGAGAAGAAAAATAATGAGCTTGAGGAGAAGCTCAAGAATACTGAAGAGCTTGAGAACAAGCTTAAGAAATCTGAAGAAGAAGTTGTTAGACTTCGAGATGTTGATCGTCAGAGGTAGGAGATAGAAGGGAAGATGAAGGCTGCCGAGGAACTTCATACTGAGAGGATTTCTTCAGAGAAGGCGAAGAGAAAACTTGCAGTTAAAAAGTCCTTTAGCACTGGCTGGGACAAGGGTTGGAAAAAAGTCCTAGCTGCTATGTCCTCTCAGATGGAATTTGCTAGCCTTAAATATTTCAGGGATGGATGGATTGCTGCTCTGCAGGAGTTAAAGGTCTCTGAGAGTTCTGAACTTTTTCAGCGCCATATTCATGGTCCTCCTCCCTCTCCTGGAGAAGAAGAAGAGGACGAAGCTCCCTCTGAAGAATCTTCAATGATGATTGGGGATCAGGTCCCTACTGTTAAAATTCGCTACGAGCAGCCCCAACCAACTATTACTCCTACCGAGCAGCTACTCGTTTCCACCGAGCGCCCAGCTTCTTCCTCGAAGTCTCCCGAGGAAGTTATAGGGAATAAAGAGAAGGTGTAGAGTAGTTTGGGTGTTTATTTTGTCACTTTATTAGATGTAACCTCAACTTTTGTATTTCCTTTTATGATTAAATAAAAATTTAAGCTTTTGGTTGTTTATCTTGACTTCTTTCTCTTCTTGCTCTGTCTTCATTCTTATTAATTCTTTCTATCTCTTTTCTTTACTAGTTTATGGCTAGAATGGAGCTCTTGTCAGCCCACGATATTGAACTGATGAAAAAATGCAATGACTACTTCAAGGCTGGCCATGCTGACCTGAATGAAGCACAAATCCTCGACATCCTGGGTCCAGATACTTCTGAGCGAGCAGTTGAGGCCTACCAATATCTAAAATATTTGCTCGACCGTGCAGTTGCCAACAATGTGGCATATTATGAGATGATTGAAGATCTCCAAGGTACCCTCGAGGAACTCCAACAACAATACAAGGAGTCTTCTGCCCTTTTGCATCAGGGGTATGAGAAAAAGTATCAGCAACTCAATGCTGACAAAGGATATGACAAGTTTATTGCTGCTTATGAGAAGAAAGAAAGAACTTTGAAGACCGAAGTTGAAGAGCATAGGCAGATCGCCAAACTGTTAGAGCAGGAAAACAATAACTTGCGAGGAGAGATATCCCAACTGAAATCTGAAGCATCTACCTCGGGAGCCTTGGTCCCTATCAACGACGAAGGTTTCTCTTTCTTGGAGGTTGAAAATGCCAATTTGAGAGACGAATTGGAAGCTTTAAAGTAAATTGGACCCTCGACTTTTTCTCGCGAACGATCAAGAGCTTCTCGGGACGAGCAAGAGCTGCTCGGGTTACTGTTGAAGAAACTAGAACACATGCAGCCTTGGAGAATCAAGCGTTCCAGTTGATGGCGAAGAATCAGGCATTAGCTGAGATGTCCAAAAAGATTTTGAACCTCAACAAGCAACTCTCTGCACAAAAATCTACCTTGGAGAATAAAGAACTTTTAGTGAAGAACCTCCACAAGAAACTGGAGAGGTTGACCTATCAGTTTCACAAACAGCCCAGAGAGTTTTGGATGGCTGGATATAATGAAGCCCTTTATCACCTCGATGATCAGATCCATAATTTAAATAACGAGGGTTACAAGCAAGGATGGCTGAATGCACTGGGGGTGTTACAGTTGGAGCAAGGCCATTATCTGTGGGATTACTATGACCCTAGGTTGCTCGATTTTCCAGTGCCACCTTTCAAACTTGATATGAGCTGGATTCGTGGTCGATCAATTCCTCAATGCTTAATCTCCAAGTATCTCGGCGACTACAGTCTTCACTCTAATTTTGAGATATCTCTCCCGGAGCATCTACTTGATCGGCCATCTGTGATGAATGTCAGGATGCTCAGAGATCTGAACTTCATAAATTCCCCTTATGCCTTAGACGATCCTCCTGCTGGGGAAGAACCTGTTTCAAAGGAAGAAGGGAAAAAGCCAATAGAATAGGATTTTGGATGTAACAATTTCTCATGTAATATGTATTTTATTATCAATGTATTTTGTTTTGAATTTAATGAAGAACTTTTAGTTTTATTTGCAATCTTGATTGTCATTGTCTTGGAAATATTTTGTAAAACATTTCTTTTATTCACTGATGAATGTGTATGTACATCTGTTAAAAAGATAAAAATGTTTTGAGTTATTTTAAATTGCCGACCAACTGGAGTTGGTGAAAATTTATTGTTGACTATCCTGAATTGGTGATAATTATCTGACGACCAACCAGAGTTGATGATATTTTGTTTCCCGAACAACTTAGAGTTAGTGGTAATTTAAAATGTCACAAGTAAAGAAGTTCTGTTTTTTATTTTTTGAATATAGTGACTTATCACTTTTTAATTCTGTTTTTTGAATATATTTTTTGAATATAGTAACTTATTACTTTTTAATTCTAAGCCATGAAATGACTTTCATCCCATGATCCTGCTTCGTTTAACCAAATGTTCCCGACTAACCGTAGTTGGTGGATTTTCATTCCCGACCAACCGTAGTTGGTAGATTTTCATTCCCGACCAACCGTAGTTGGTGGATTTTTATTCGCGACCAACCGTAGTTGGTGGATTTTTATTCCCGACCAACCGTAGTTAGTGGATTTTCATTCCCGACCAACCGTAGTTGGTGGATTTTTATTCCCGATTAATCGTAGTTAGTGGATTTTTAATTCCCGACCAACCGTAGTTGGTGGATTTTTATTCCCGACCAATCGTAGTTAGTGGATTTTCATTCCCGACCAACCGTAGTTGGTGGATTTTTATTCCCGACCAATCGTAGTTGGTGAATTTTCATTCCCGACCAACCGTAGTTGGTGGATTTTTATTCCCGACCAACCGTAGTTGGTGGATTTTTAATTCCCAACCAACTGTAGTTGGTGGATTTTTATTCCCGACCAACCGTAGTTGGTGGATTTTCATTCCCAACCAACCGTAATTGGTGGATTTTTAATTCCCGACCAATCGTAGTTGGTGGATTTTTAATTCCCGACCAACCGTAGTTGGTGGATTTCCATTCTCGACTTGATGCGTAGTGTGTAGCACTAGTATTCCGAAAAAAAATTCAATAAAAGGAGAGAATTGGGTAAACATCCAAAAATTTATTCATATTGAAGACAACTGCATTACATAGGGATTGAACTACTGATAATATTTGTGCAGATGCTCTGCGTTCCATGCATTCTTAAACTCTTCTCCTTCTAAGGTTTCAATCCTATATGTCCCTGGTCGAACAACCTCTGTTACTCTGTAGGTCCCATGCCAGTTAGCTTCCAGTTTGTTGTGCTTTTGAATTACTTTCTTTAGCACATAGCCTTCTTCTTTCAGATCTCACTTATTTACTCTCTTGTTGTAGAACATAACTGTTCGTTGTTGGTATGCAACATTCCCGATTGTTGCTTCTTCTCTCACTTCCTCGAGCATATCCAAGTTTAATCTTCTCATCAATTCACTGATAGGAGAATTGAAATTTAGCACCCTGTGTGTTGGGAGACCCATCTCGGCAGGTATAACAGCTTCACTTCCAAATGCCAGCATGTATGGAGATTATCCCGTTACTGCTCGTGGTGTAGTACGATAAGCCCACAGCACAGAGTGTAGCTCGTTAATCCAATTGGCCTTCGCATCATCTTGTCTTTTCTTTAACCCGTTCAGTAGAGTTCTGTTCGTCACCTCAGTTTGTCCATTGCTCTGGGGATGGCCTGGTGCAGAGTGGGTTTTCAATATATTCGACTGATGACAATATGCAGCGAACTCCTCGTTGTCAAATTGAGTTCCATGGTCTGTGATGAATGCATGGGGAAGATCATATCTACAAATGATATTCCTCCATATAAATTGATACACCTTGTCATATGTCATATCAATGAGAGGCTCAGCTTCCACCCATTTAGTAAAATAATCCACCGCGACTACGAGATATTTAAATCTTCCCCTGGTTGTTGGAAGTGGCCCGACCAAATCTATTCCCCACATGGCAAATGGCCAAGGGGAAGTAATGGGTGTTAACAATGCTTGGGGAGTTCTTCGGATAGAGGAGAAGCGTTGACATTTGTCACATTTCTTGGCATAGGCTATACAATCAGCCCTCATCGTTGGCCAATAATATCCTTGCGTCATTATTCTTTGCAAAAGCGTCCGACCTGCTACATGGGCTCCACAGGACCCTTCATGGACCTCTTCAATCAAGTCTTTCACCTCGGATGGATGCACACATCTTTGTAGACCTTCTATAATTCCTCGTCTATACAGAATATCATTAGTCAATACATAATGAGCAACTTTAAACTTCAATTTTTTGGCTGTGAGTTTATCAATTGGTAATGTCCCTTCCTCAATGTATGCCCTGATGGGATCCATCCAGGATGGTCCTAAATCAAGGGTAATAAAGGTCATCATCAGATCTTCATCTATGCTCCAACTAGCCAAGATTTCTATTGGGATTGTTCATCGTAGCTCGGTGTGTGTTACTAAGGCTAACCGAGCTAAGGCATCTGCTCTTGCGTTCTCCAATCTTGGCATTCTAATTATCTATACTGCAATTAGGCTTGATAAAATCTCCATTGCTTTTTCATGATACTTGATCATTAATTCTCCTTTGGCTGTATATACCCCCAGTATTTGATTCATGATTAGTTGTGAGTCACTGAATACGATAACTTTCTCTGCCTCCATGGTTTTTGCCAAACTAAGACCTGCAATCATAGCTTCATATTCAGCCTCATTATTAGAAGCCTTGAATTGAAAGCGCAGAGCATACTCCATATCGATATCATCCGGGCTGTTCAAAATAATCCCTGTTCCACAGTCTGCAGTGCACGAAGATCCATCTACATACAAATTCCACACATGTATATCATTATCAAACCCTTGGTTAGACAGAGTTCCTCGGTTGAATATTTGTTGCTTCCTTATATCCTTCTCTAGCACTTCTTGCTTCTCGTCGACCATCTTCTCTTGCTCGTCAACCAACTTATGTTGGTCGGGGTTTAAATTTGATGATCCTGTAACTTCCACAGGTTGGTCGGTATTCAGCTTTTGCTCCTCGGAGATGTCATGATAAGTGAACTCTACTATAAAATCTGCTACTGCTTGCCCTTTAAGCGATGATCTAGGCTTATAAACTATGTCGTATTCACCAAGTTCTACTGCCCAGTACATCAATCTCCCTGATTTTTCTGGTTTGTGAAGAGCTTGCCTCAATGGCATATCAGTATACACCACTATGGTATGAGCTTGGAAATACGGCCTCATTCTTTTACTCGCTTCGATCAACGCTAATGCCAACTTTTCCAATCTTGGATATCTGATCTTTTCTCCTCGGAAGGCCTTGCTAGTGTAATAAATTGGTTTTTGCACTCCATCCTCCATTCTTATCAATGCCGAGCTAACTGCATTCTCCAAAATTGCCAGATACAAGTACAATCTTTCTCCCATCACTAGCCTGGACAACAGTGGAGGTGCTCCCAGGTATTTCTTCAACTCTTAAAAGGCCTTATCACATTCATCATTCCATTCAAACATTTTTCGGAGTGTTTTGAAGAATGGGAGGCATCTATCAGTTGCTCGTGCTACAAATCTGTTAAGTGCTGCAACTCGCCCTGTGAGACTTTGCACTTCCTTCTTCGTCGTTGGAGATCGTAGTCCCAATAGAGCCTTGATCTTTTCAGGGTTTGCTTCAATTCCTCGTTGGTTGACAATATACTTGAGGAACATGCCTTCTCGCACTCCAAATATGCATTTGGTAGGGTTCAACTTCATTTGATATCTATCTAGTTGATCAAAGGTCTGACCTAAGTTAATTAGATGATTAACAAATTTCTTGCTCTTCGTCATCATATCGTCAACATAAACTTCCATGTTGTAACTGATTTTCTCTGCAAACACCTTGTTCATCAGCCGTTGATATGTTGCACCAGCATTTTTCAATCCAAAAGGCATAACATTATAACAATAAGTTCCCCTAGGGGTAATAAAAGAGGTACTCTCCCTGTCTTCAGGTTTCATTTTAATCTGGTTGTAACTAGAATAAGCATCCATGAAGCTCAATAACTAGTGTCCCGAAGTAGCATCCACTAATTGATTAATTCGGGGCAAAGGAAAATGATCCTTTGGGCATTCTTGGTTGAGGTCGGTGAAGTCTACACACATCCTCCACTTGTTGTTCTTCTTCTTCACCATCACCGCATTTGCTAACCAGTTTGGATATTTAACATCTTCAATAAAGCAAGATTTCTGAAGCTTCTCGACCTCCTCTTGTATAGCTTGGTTCTTTTCAGGGCTGAACACTCTTCTTCTCTGCTTCACTGGCTTGATTTCCTTATTCACGTTGAGCTCGTGACATAAGAAATTCGGGTCTATCCCTGGCATGTCCTCGTGGATCCATGTAAAAGTTTGTTTTCAGCTTTTTAGGAAGACTATCAATTCCTGTTTTAGTGAGGGATCCAACGACGAACCTATTTGAGTTGTTCGTTCCGGGTGCTCGTCGTCCAGAATGACATTTTCAGTAGCTTCTACCACCTGGCCTTTCACGAGCTGCGATTCGTCTCTGGGATCTAATGTTTTAATTTTTTCACCTTCATCCACTTGATAGGTAGTAGTCTTTTTCCTAGATTCCTCCAGTTCTTCCTGCTCGACAGATGAATAGTAGCATTCTCGAGCTACTTTTTGGTCACCCTTCACAATTCCTACTCCAAAGTTAGTTGGAAATTTTAGGCATTGATGTACAGTAGATGGTACTGCTTCAAACTTCTTCAAGCCTACCCTTCCCATGATGATATTGTAAGATGATTGGACATACTTATCCATCACAAAAAATTGCACTCTTTCTGTTCGACAAGAAGGCCATGTACCGATAAACATATCCAACTTGATCGTCCCAAGTGGAAAAACTTTCTCGCCAGTAAAATCGAGAAGGGACCTATGATAAGGCTGCAATTGAGACAACTTTAGATTTAAGCTGTCAAAGCATGAGTAGAACATGATGTCCTCCGAGCTACCATTATCCACTAGTACTCTTGAGATCACTACTTCCTTCATCCTCATTTTGATCACCAATGGGTCATCATGAGGATATAGTACTCCTGCAAGGTCGTTTTTAGAGAAACCGATGACCAGTTTATCTTTGTTCACCTTCCTCGGGAGATCATCTTCAGCTAGATTTATTCGTTAAATGTATGAACAAGCTTGAGCCTCATTGAGGTAAGCTTTCCTCTCTGCAGTGAGGTCTCCACCTCCTGCATCTCCACCTGTAATAACGTTACAATCAAATGATCCAAAACGAATTAAAAATACCTCATGTTCTGGTTGTCTTGGTCATTTGGGGAGATCGGGGTCGTCTTCTGGATCATCTTCATGATCTCTTTTCTTGTCTTCCTTTTCTCGACGAGGAGATCTAGACCTCTGTCTTGCTCGGTCGTTGTTCTTCCCGTCATTTCTTCGATCAACATACTTAGCCAGTTTACCTCGTCTAATAAGTGCTTCAATTTCATTCTGAAGAGCTATGCAGTTCTTGGTCATGTGACCATGGTCCTTATGGAACTCGCAATATTTGGACTTATTCCTTTTGTCAGGATCTGCCTTCATTTTCTCTGGCCAGTTTAGGTCCTCGTTGTTCTTGATTTCTTCCATAACGTGGTTTATGTCTACTTTCAAAGGAGTATAATTTCAAAATTTCTTCAACATTTCCCATGATGGCTTTGCTTTTGACTTCTTGTTACCACCATTGTTCTTCTTCTCCTTCTTCTCAACCTTCTCGGCCTCAACTTTGGTCTTCTTAGTGTCCAGGTTCTTCTTCGCAGCCATAACTTCCTCGGTATTCATGATTTTGGCTGCTTTTGCCATTAGTTCTGACATGGTCCTAGGCGGATCTTTGGCCAAGGTGTAATACAATTTAGTTGACAACAGTCCACTCATCAAAGCAGTAATTACTGTCTTTTCCTCGTAATCAATAACTTCGAGCTTCTCGTTATTGAAACGAGTTATGTAATCCCTGGAGCTCTAACCTGCTTTTTGTCTAACACTTAACAAGTGTGCTACTCGTTTAACTGGTTTTTCTCCAAAATAGAAGTTTCCAATAAAGAGCTCGACCCGTTGAAAGAAAGTTGAAATCTTCCCCCGAGGAAGATTATTGTACCATATTTGAGCAGATCCGGTAAGAGTTCCCGAAAAATCCCTGCATCTCATCTCATCTGGCACAGAATAGATATCGGCAGCAGCCTGGTATTGTTCTATATGAAGGACAGGGTCAGTTTTTTTATCATATTTAGGAGTCACAACAGGTGCTTTGAACTTTGATGGTGTGGAAAAATCCACAATTGCCCGGATAAAAGGTGTCCCTTGGACAAAAGTTCTTTGTAGAGGATTCTTGGCCTTAGCCATTTCCCCTAATCTATCCTCCAACCTTTGAATAGAGCCTTTCCATGCATCATTTTCCTCATCGGGCGTGTTGGTTCGAGCAATTGATCGTGTTGAATTTGCTTCCTGGGATCTTTCATTACGAGCAGTTGGTCGTGATTGGGCAGAACCCTCCCTTAGATCGGATGGTCGTCGAAAGTTCCTCGACATATCCTTGGGAGGACTTCTGTTCCTCCTAGGTCCCAAACGATCAAAAGGAGAAGCCCTACTTAATCTCTCCAACGCACTAGTCCTTTCTGGAGAGAGAGTGATGTTTTGTTCAGTATTTGTAGCTCGTACTGATGAAGTCCGATCAGGTTGATAAGAGAAATCATTAGATCTCTCAGTGCGATATGAATCGGTACGTCTAGATCGATATTCCTCTGAGAGTAACGTTTGCCTAGAAGGTAACCGGGTATTTCTTTGAACGCTTTGTTGTCCTGAATGGGTAGATACTCCACCCTGGACAGTTTGTATGAGTTGTCGCATAGTTTCTTGCATGGTTGTTTGGCCTTGGGCTAGATTAGCCATTATTCCGGCCAGATCTTGGACATTTGGAGGAGTGGATGGATTCGGAGGAATCCCAGCGTTTCGATTGCTGGATTCTGGATGATCAGCCATTGATGATAAATGATTTTGGTGAAAAAACAAAAATTACAGTCGTTTCCCACAGACGGCGCCAATCTGTTGATGTAAAAAAATATATTACCTCTAATTAATTAATCACAGATAAAATAAACAAGACAAAAGACTTTTAAAGTGGTTCGGCTTTGGAAGAATGGCCTACGTCCACTGTTTTGTTATTGCTGATTGTTTTTGAATTCTCGATAATGGATTTTACCAAGAAATTCTGAGTCCCCTTACAATGAGGATGATACAATGTATTTATAGCCCTGAGGCTATACATGTGAAAGAATAATACATAGCTGTCCAATAGGCGTGTACATCTGTATGATAATAATAAGTATTTAATGCGCAGTCAATCTGTTGGTTATTCGGATATTAATGCTCTGTACGAGATGCAGCTCGGACTGCCTAAGCTGCTCGGACCGCCTAAGTAGCTCGGTATACATGAGTTGCTCGATACAGTAAAGTTCCTCGGAGAACACTTGTTGCTCGGCGCGCCTGAGTAGGTCGGGGAGGTTGAGCTCCTCAAAGTCAAGGTGTTGTTCAAAAATGTTTGTAGGTGCCATGTAGATTGACACGTGTCTCCACATAATTGATCCACGTCAGCAGACTAAATTTGGTATCAACACGGACCGTTAAGGTTTTTTGGTGGGAAACAGATCTTTCATTTAATTTATTAGTTAAATTCTTTAAAAATCGTAAATTTTTATATAAAATTTAAAAACCTATGCATAAAATATCACCGGTCTCGTGTCATCGTGTAGATGATTTTTATATATACATTCTAAATTTGACACGCAATTGACATACTTTGTATTTTTGGTTTTTATGCTAGTTAAAGACCAACGAACACTACATTATTTACCAAATTTTGGTTTGTTTTAAAATGTTATAATCAATACATTAAAAAATATCTATGTATTGATTATAACATTTTAAAACAAACCAAAATTTGGTAAATAATGTAGTGTTTGGTGATCTTTAACTAACACAAAGACAAAATATACAAAGTATTTTAACTGTATGACAAATTAAATAAATTATATATAAATCATTTGCGGACAACATGAGTCCAACGATATTTTTTCATAATTTTTTGAATTTTATATAAAAATTTATCAATTTTTTATAGAATTTAACTAATAAATTAAATGGGAAAAAAATCCCCGCCAAAAAATACTTAATAGTCCGTTAAGTTTTGGACTAAAGTGACTGAAGCAGTAAACTTTTGGGTTTTATGTGTCAGTTTGTATATTTCGGAGTCTGAAGTGCCAAATGGACTAAATTTCGAGGAACTAAAGTGCTAATAGCACAATTTTAATTTATAAAATATTTAGACCGATAACAGGGTAGTTTAATTTGATAAAATATTTATATCTTAATCAAAGTAGCTTAAATTAAATTAAACATTGAGTTTAGTTAAACTTCAATGAGTTTAGATATAACCCCATAAAATATAATCAGATTTAAGAAATACAAATCTTCAAAAAATCTTCAAAAACGGCACTAAATATACACATTTGACTGAGAAAGAGAGACTATTGTAGCCATGATACAACCATGAAATGTAAACATTTGCAAATTAGGTAAAGATTATAGCTCACTAGTGTTAAGCCCCACGCGATGCACGGGTAATTTCCAAAAATATTGTATTTATATTTGACATTCAAGTGACATGAATTTACGTGTACTTGAAAATAAACTTGAGATGGAGAAACTGTTATGTTTAAGACAAAACAAAGACCAACTCATAAGAAATAGCATCGCCCAATGATTCTCAAACACAATCTCAAGGAGAAAAATGATTGACATAATCACGTACTACATGCAAACAATACCAAACTCCCTCCATCAAAACAAACTTAGAAATGTTTTTTCGCACAACATAATCACAAACACAATTAGAACAATGAAACACATAAGATAATAGGAAATAATAGTTCAATATGTATTAAAGGAAAATAAAAATTCATAAATGATATGCACAAATCCATAAAAAAGATAAATCTGACCAAGTTAGATATATTCTAGAATAACATCATGAAGCAATTCAAAGTACATAGAATTATTTAAATAGAATTATTATTAAATTGTCTTAGCATATGCATTTTATCAAACACGTGATGGGTGCAAGATATATTCCAGAATAACATCATGAAGCAATTCAAAGTACATAGAATTATTTAAATAGAATTATTATTAAATTGTCTTAGCATATGCATTTTATCAAACACGTGATGGGTGCTCACGTGCTTGCACGACAAAAATATTGAAAGTTTTTTTATTAGAAATTCAGTTATAATTAATTAAAAGATTATATGTGTAACAAAGTAATGATCTAAGAGAACATAATTAAGTAATTAAGTAATGACCTAAGAAAACATAATACATAATCTTCGTATCATTAAATGGGGAAGAGAGCTTCAAAAGGAGAAATGATATGACAAACATAAAAAAATGAAACAAAAATTTAGCATGAGTCTCTAAATTATCAAACTTTTTAAGTAATTAAAATAAAAGGAAAGTGTAAAATATAATGCATGACATCGTTAAATACCCAAAATATCTAATCTAGCCAAATCTTTAAATATCCAATCTGGTGTGTATTATTTACTCTCGACAAATTCACACACAAACAATGAGTCTTTATATTGTTTTGTTGGTGTTGGTTTAACCATTTAAAAGAAGAAAAAACAAGGCAACCAGACCTTCCATTTTTCCCATTGGGCATCTTGCCTTTATCCACTTCTATTTGTTATCAACAATACCATGGATGCACCACTTTGAAAAAACATCCATGAAATGTTATACAAACAATATTCACCCTAAAATTCAAGAAACTAAGAGAAACTAAGAATTACAATTGTATTGTCAAAAAAAGTAGAGAGTTTAAAAAAGTAACACCTACATATATTCCCTAAACAACGTTAAGCGGTGTGTACTATCAGAGTATATTAAATCGTTAGAAAGGTAAGGGATGAAACTTTGAAGTAGTAAGCAATTGAAATTAAGCATTGAAGGCTCACTAAATACAAAATATCTGAAATTTTACTTAACAGATAATAGGTACGGAATATCTAAAATTTTAAATACTATACAAACTCATAGTGAAATGTGAAGTCTATTTTCTCAAAATTGAGTCTTGATCTTTCCATCGAGAAAGATAGAGAGAGAGGAAGGTTCATCTTGGAGAGGAGAAACGTCGACTGCAGTAAGATGTGGAGAGGTAGACGTAGATAAACTTGTAAGGAAATGAAGAGCCAAAGCAACTGAAGAGATCTCCTTTTAATGAAGTGAAAAAATAAAAGTAAAGGAATAGAGCTTTTCTATTTGCACCGAGATTTTTTGTACAGAGTATGTACATAGTGACGTGGCCACATATCGTCCATCTCTCTCTTATTTTTTTAAGATTCTTATTCTTTTGTTTTTAACGATGGATATAAAAATAGTTTTTTATTTAAAAAAAAAACTGTTTTCCTATTATTATAAAAAAAATAGTTTTTTTTATTGTGTACCCACAATATTGCGATTGGTTAGTACCGCTAGCGCGGACTCACATCATCATCGTGATTGGTTAGTGTCGTTGGCGCGGACTCACATCATCATCGCGATTGGTGAGTGCCGCTGGCGCGGATCCACAACATCATCACGTTTGGTTAATGCCGCTAGCGCGGACCCATCATCATCGCGATGGGTTAGTGCCGCTGGCGCGGACCCACATCACCATAGCGTTTGGTTAGTGCCGCTGGCGTGGACCCACATCATCAACGCAATTGATTAGTCTCACTGACGCGGACCAACATTATTATCTCGATTGGTTAGTGTCGCTGGTACGGGCCCATATCATTTAAATGTTTTTTTTTTTGTTTTTTAAAACAGTTATAAAAAGTTAAAAAACAGTTTTTTTAAAAACAGTTTAAAAAAAAATGTTTTTAATAAAAATACAATTTTTTTATTATTAAAAAAAATCAGTTACACAAATAACTCTTCCTTTATTTTTTGTCTTTTAGCTCTATGTACAAATCTCGGTCCATGTATCTCGGTGCAAATAGATTTTTTCAAAGGAATATGAAAACAGGGTAGATTAATTGGGTTACCACACTCTGGATTCTCCCTTCAGAATCTTATTATACCAAAGCCATCTTTTCGTAGAAATAAATAAGGAGACGCGTGGCAAAGCAATTGTTAGACACCAATTTTAAATATACTAGTTTTTAACTTGCGTGACGCGCGGATGATTAGTAATTTCAATCGATAAAATCGTTTGATAAAATTGTACGTTATATATTTAGGCAAGAATTTTTTTTTACATAAATCTATTTATAAAATTGCTCAACTTTACATGAATCTGCATAAAAACACATCATTATATGTATCATAAAAAGCAATATAAAGCTTATTTTATAGTAAAGAAATTACAATATATTTTTCACACGTCATTGTATAAGATCTTTCATATATTTAAACAATAAATGAAAAATATTGGTTTGTTTTGGGGGTCCTACTCAATGCACTCCATGTGGACCCGAAAAATGAACTAATGCAGACACAACATGTTAGGTACTCACACAAAATGAGTCGAACTCGTGAGTGGGTCTACTCATGAAAAAAAAGGTTCATTATTTGTTATTGTGGGTACCCGAAATTAGAATGATGGGCCTGGACGATTAGCCTAATTGTGGCAGCCCAAAGTCCAAACCCTCTATATCTTAACCGATTATGATTTAGTCTCTTCCCATGTTCCCATTAAGAGAGGTTCTAGGAAGAGATGGAAAACGTGGGGGAGTTCAACACCCCCACTTACTGAAATAAACATGTATATAATAAGCCCTAGGTCCGGGGCAAAGGACACATGGTAATCTCTGTAATCACTCCTCGAAGTATATAGAAATAATACTGACTGCACCACCGTGGATGTAGGCACCTCTTTGCTGAACCACGTACATCCTTTGTTGTGTGATTGACATTTTTCATTCCTTATTCTTGATTGGTGATTGCGTTTCTCTTATCTATTTGTGTTGCATAATAATTGTCACCACAATTGGCGCCGTCTGTGCAAAGCGTTTATCTTCCCTGAGAAAGCCCACACCAAAAAAGGAGTTCGAAATGTCTGGTCACAGTAGTAATGCTCCCCAGGCAGGAGATATTCAAGACCCTCCTGCTCCTCGTAGGATTAGGTCTGAAGTTCGACATTCAGATCAGAGGGCTCGCCCAGAAAGGCCAGCCTTAGAAGAAAGCCAAGGACCAGTGAGATCCACGCAGATATCCAGGTTGATTGATGCATACGAGGCGAGGATCCGAGAGCAGAGGGAGTCTTCTCGCAGGCACGAAGCTGAGAACACTCGCCTCAAAATAAGATTAGAAATAATGGAGAGAGAGCTTCATCGTAGTACCAAGAAACGTCCGTACCACACTCCTAGCCCTCAGGCGAGAAAGTCTCGCAGCCGAGGAAGGAGCCCCAAGCGCGGATCCTAGATAGCTGAGGGAAACGAGTCAGAGGACGACCTGCTCGAGCAACTACGACTAGCTCGTAGTCACAGAAGCCCAGATCGCAGCAACGAGAACATACGAAGTCTGGTCCGAAGGGAGATGGACCAACACCCTGCCCATCACGGTACCAGATCGACCCGAGAACTCGCTAGGCGAGCTCTCAAAACTCAGATGAAATCATCTTTCTCGAGGGAAATTGAAGAAGAAGAATAAGCCCCCAAGAAGTTTGCCATTCCAAGGTTCAAAAATTATGATGGTAAGACTGATTCCATTGATCACGTCAGGCAATACCGACAGGCCATGACCCTCTGAAACCATCAAGACGCACTAATGTGCCAAATTTTCCCCTCGAGTCTGCATGACGTGGCGCAGAAATGGTTCGAAAGGCGCCCCCACCGGTCCATCAAGAGTTTCAAATCCCTGGCCGAGCTCTTTACGGCCCGATTCATTACTAGTATCTCCCATCCTAAAAGGATGGATGCTCTGCTGACAATGAAAAAGACGCCCCAAAAGACCCTCCGAGACTACACGAAGAGGTACTGGGAATTGTTCAATGAGGTCGAGGACTGTTCGAAGCAAGTGACAGTGACCTCTTTCAAAATTGGGCTACCCAGCTTTTCCCTTCTGTACCAATCCCTGACAAAGAAAGTGCCATGACCATCGACGACCTAATGGCCCGCATCGAGAAGTATGCCAAGGTGGAAGATGTGACCCGCCTCAGCACAGGGGAAAACGGTCGAACTAAGCTCGCTGCCAAGGGCAATGACAAGATTGAGAACCAGAAGAAAGGAGGAAAGAATGGGGGGAAAAATAGCTCCAAAAACGGAGGCAACAATGATGTGTCGAAAGCATTTCAGGCGGTCAACACCGTCTTCAAAGAACCAATTTACAAAATTCTTGCAAAAATCAAAGACGGGCCATTCATCAAGTGGCCCAAGAAGATGGGAAGAGATCCCTCGAAGAGGAACAATGCGCTGAGATTCGCTTTTCATAAAGAGGGAGGACATAAGACTGAGCATTGCAAAGCTCTTAAGTTCAACCTCGAAGAGCTGGCCCAGTCCGGGCACCTGAAAGAATTCGTGGAGAAAAAGGCAGAGAAAGTTACTGCCCATAGAGAAGCAAGGCCTGATAACGTACTCAAAAATGATGCTGACCATGAATTCGCAGTAATTCATGGGGAATTTGACGCGAAACAGATTCAGGACAATTCAGCCCGTATGGAGGTAAAAAATCTTACAGCAGTGATGCAAGCTTTTCAGATTGATCCAGCGAAAACACAATCAGGAAAGCGTTGGCGAGCAGATGACGTCGACTATAGTAAGCATATCGTGTTTACAGATGAAGATCTGGTGGGAGTGAGAACCCCACATCACGATGCTTTGATCATTACTCTAAGAATAGCGAACTATGACATCGACAAATTGCTTGTCGACCAAGGAAGCTCATCCGAGGTGATGTATCTCGACCTGTTCAGAAAATTGAAATTAAGCATCGCCGACCTAAAGGAAGCTACCGTCCCTTTGGTTGGCTTCACTAGAAAGATGACTATGCCCTTGGGAAAGATCGTGCTGCCAGTAAGGGCAGGAAATGTTTCTAAAATGATCGAATTTCTGGTGGTCGACATTGACTCGCCATACCAGGCTATCCTCGATCGAGGATGGCTACATGCAATGAAGGCAGTTTCCTCGACCTACCACCAGAAGCTCAAGTATGTGACCGAGCGAGGAGTAATGGAGATCCGTGGTGATCAAGCGATGGCAAGAAGATGCTTCATAGCGGCCATCCGCCCAAAACCAGAAAAGAAGGCCGATAAGTCCAGTGAAAGAGTTAAAGAACAAGAAGGTCTGATACCTTCGAAATAGCAATTAAAGTACGGAAGACCCAGAGTAGAGGAGACCAGGCTCCTCCCCTCCGACCGGGTCATCGAGGACCTGGAGGAAGTCGCAGTTGTAGATAGCGATGATAACAGGATTTTCTTGACTGGAGCTTCTCTCACAGATCAAGAGAAGAAGGGATTTACGGCCTTGCTGAGGAACAATATAGATGTCTTCGCATGGGAACCATACGAGCTGCCTGGAATTGATCCTAGTATGGTTTGTCATCAGCTGCACGTCGATCCCACCTTCAAACCAATCGCCCAGAAGGCATGGCAAACTGCACCCGAGAAGGCAAAAGTCGTGGAAAAAGAAGTTGAAAAACTACTGGATGCAGTATCCATACGGGAAGTACAATTCCCCAAGTGGTTATCCAACCCAGTAGTAGTTCCAAAAAATAACGGTAAGTGGAGATTTTGCATCGACTTCACTGACCTCAACAGAGCGTGCCCTAAAGACAATTTCCCCCTCCTAAAAATCTATCAACTGGTAAACGCCACTGCAGCTCACGAGAGAATGAGTTTTCTGGACGCATACTCAGGGTATCATCAGATCCCTTTATATACCCCAGATCAAGACAAAACAGCATTCATCACCACAATTGGGTTATACTGCTACAAGGTCATGCCCTTCGGGCTCAAAAACGTAGGGGCAACCTACTAGTGGCTGGTCACCAAGATGTTCAAGGACCATATGGGAGACACCATGGAGGTCTACATCGATGATATGCTCGTTAAAAGCAAGAAGAAAGAAGACCACCTCTCAGACCTATCAAGCACCTTCGAAATCCTTAGGAAGTACCGAATAAAACTTAACTCGAGCAAGTGTTCTTTCGGTGTCCAGTTAGGAAAATTTCTTGGGTACTTGGTCAGTAAGAGAGGCATCGAAGCCAATCCAGACCAGATCAATGCAATAAATAGGGTACAACCTCCTCGCACAATCCGGGATGTACAAAAGCTCACCGGTATGCTCGCTGCCTTAAATCGCTTTATTTCTAAGTCCTCCGAGAAATGCAAGCCTTTCTTCCATCTTCTAAAGGGAAACAAAATGGTAGAATGGAACCAGGATTGCTCACGAGCATTGGACGAGCTCAAGGCTTACCTCAGTTCCCCACCACTGCTCGTCATACCAGAGGAAACAAATTCCTTGTACTTATACCTCTCCGTTTCCAACCACATTGTCAGTTCTGCATTAATGTGCGAAGTTACAGGAATCCAGCACCCCGTTTATTACGCGAGCAAGACCCTACTAGACGCCGAGCAGAGGTAACTACCACTGGAGAAGCTCGCCTTTGCACTAGTAGTGGCTTCAAGGAAGCTGAAGCACTATTTCGAAGCCCACACTATAATCGTCCTTACATCACACCCCTTAAAGCAATCCTGAGGAAGGCGAATTTATCGGGCAGACTGTCTAAATGGTCAGTCGAGCTCGGACGATTTGACATCCAATTTCAACCAAGGAACGCAATAAAGGGGCAAATCCTTGCTGATTTCATAGCCGAATTCACAGGCGAGCAACCTTCCAACCAACCTCCACCAGCAAGACAAAAGGGGAATGACACAATGAAGGAAACCTGGAAATTGCTCCTTGATGGAGCTTCCCACTCAAAGGGGGCAAGTGTAGGCATTGTCCTCATTACTCCAAAGGATACAATCCTTGAACAAGGAATTAGGCTTGGATTTGCAGCCTCCAATAACGAAGCAGAATACGAAGCTTTAATAGCCGGCCTCCAGAAGGCGCACACTTTGGGAGCAAAGCATTTACAGGTGTTCGGCGATTCTCAATTAGTCTCCAATATGATAAGTGGAGATTATAATGCAAAAGATAAAAGAATGGCAGCTTACCTCACGTTAGTGAAAAGACTAATGGCGAGCTTCGAAGAGATCAATGTCCAGCAGTTTCCCAGAGGGCAGAACAGCCATGCTGACGCCCTAGCAGCCCTGAGTTCAGCAGTCAATTTCGACTTAAAAAGAACAATCCCCATCGATGTCCTCGCTCATTTGAGCATTAACCGTAACAGCAAGCCGTTAGATGTGGAACAGGTACTCCAGGTAGGATCAGCTCCCAGCTGGATGGACCCTTTAAGGAACTATTTAAAGGATGGCACGCTCCTAAATGACAAGAAGACCACTCACCAGATAAGAGTCAAAGCTCCTCATTTTCACTTATCTCCAGAGGGCAACCTATATAAGAGATCCTTTTCCGGTCCCTACCTTCAATGCATTCACCCAAGGAATGTCGAGCAAGTTCTACATGAGCTTCAAGAAGGAATCTGTGGAAGCCATATCAGAGGAAGGTCTCTAGCTTTTCGAGAAATGAAGGAAGTCTATTGGTGGACATATATGCAAAGGGACTCTACGATGTATGTCCACAAGTGCCTGAAATGCCAACTTCACGCTCCCATGGTCCACCAATCTACTAGCAACCTAAAATCACTGTCCAGCCCATGGCCATTCGCCCAATGGGGAATGGACATCATAGGGCCACTTCCTATCGCCACCGGCAATCACAAATATATATTGGTTGCAACTGACTACTTCACCAAATGGATCGAGGCGGAACCCCTAGCGAACATCCGAGATGCAGATATGATAAGGTTCATATGGAGAAATATAATCACCCATTTTGGCATCCCCAGAACCATCATCACTGATAATGGAACGCAGATCGAGAGCATCTCCTTTCATAGTTTCTGCGACGAGCATGAAATCAGACACCATTTTAGCTCGGTGGCCTATCCTCAGAGCAATGGCCAAGCCGAGGCTTCCAACAAGACAGTGATCGACGGATTAAAAAAACAATTAGAGCGAGCCAAAGGTGCATGGGTAAATGAATTACCACATATTCTATGGGCCTATCGAACCACTCCATGACGAGCAACGGGGGAAACCCCATTTTCAATGACATATGGAATGGAAGTAGTCATCCCATTAGAAGCAGGCTTGCCAACAATGAGGTCCAGCCTTATCGACTAGGGCCATAATGATGCAGTATTGCTCGCTGAGCTCGACCTAACCGACGAGCGCCGAGAGCTAGCCCTAGTAAAACTAGCGAGCTATCAGCGACATCTCGCAAGGCATTATAACAAAAGGGTCAACCCAAGAGCATTTTAAGTTGGGGACTATGTCCTAAGGAAAGTCCCGGGCAGTGCAGTAAAATCATCAGACGACAAGCTAGGGCCAAACTGGGAAGGACCATTCAAGATAACTAGAGACGACCTACAAGGAGCCTATCACTTGGAAACGATGGAAGGCAGAGCGATACCCCGAGCGTGGAATGCAGCCAACCTTAAGAAATTCTATTTCTATATTCTTCTTTTCATCTTTGATTGTGAAACTGGAAGTTCATTCCCTTATCATTAATAAAAAGTCGTTTGGCAATTGCATTCTACGAAGTATCAGTCAACTAATTTGCATTTTTCGAGCTATCAATGAATAAACTTTATAACCCACACACCTTTTCCAAGTAACAGACACACTGATCTTTACACTATAGTAGGGAAATGACCCTCCTCAGGTTTTCATTATGAAATATGAAAGACCTCTTAGCATTGCCCCTGGCAATACATGAAGCCCTACAAAAAAATCCTTAGGCAATATGGCCAGTTCGACTGGCTGCCAAACTATGTTTGGTTGATAAAATCCTGATCAAATGAAACATCCAACACCAGGTGTGTCCTCGCCAACTGCCACACTTAGGCCTAAGGGAGTGTGACGACACAACCTAAAAGGTAAAGTGGGGCAGAATGGTATCTCGCTAGCATACTGGACTGGAAGGACATTTACTTGATAATGCGAACATACAAATCTAGTCAGCCAAGACGGGCTCAAGATTTTTAAGCAAAGGGGTGAAAAATATAAGACACTTGTTTAGTCGGCAAATTCGCCCAAAACATAAATTTTATATTAATTCAGCACATTTACAGCAAATACAATACATGTTTAGTCGGCAAGCTCGCCCAAAACATTAACATAACATCACTTCAATACAAAATACACAGTGTTACTACTGGCAAAATCTTAGTGAGGGTGAGGCCTCTGAACGAGATAATCAGCCACTTAAACTCTTCGATCATCATCGGGAGGGGGAACTAACTCTTCCTCGACTTCATTAGCATCCGACTCCAATAGCTGCCGAGGGATGGCATCAATGGGTATCCACTGATCATCTCTCCGGAAGGGGTTAGGCATCCGAATGGAAGGAGATATTTCATGGCGATACTAGAGCATTGAGTTCCTTAGAACTTGCATCTCCCTCAAGGCACTCAACCACCACCAGATGAAGGCGAGCTCTTCAAACTCTATCAGCCTTGTTGGAGCATCTAGCCAACCCTGATTATAACCATCAGCCCATACTTGCCGAGGACCTCTCCTAAACAGGTGCCTCAGCCGAGTGACGTCCCTTTGAAGACCAGCAGAAATCACATACGCTTGTTGGACATCACCTCGGAGCTCTTCCATTTCCCCAGCTGGACTCCTTGCTCGAGTACTAGCTCGCGGAGCAGTCGAAGGAGTAGGGCCTCGCAGCACCAGAGGAATATCGCTCGGGCCAGCTCTAGCTCGCGACGAGGAGGAACCTCTTAATACCATAGGAGCGATGCTCGGTGCATGCTCCCTAAGACGCAAGACCTCTCTCCTTAAAGATTCATTTTCTTGCTGAAGTATTTCCCCAACTTGGTTGATCTCAGAAGCATCTAGAAGCTTTGCTCGCAGTGTATTCACCTATTCTTACACTAAATCACTAACTTCTTCCATCTCCTGGAGCCTGTCCTTCAGCTTAACGACGAGCTTAGTTTGCTCTATAAAGCGCTTGTTCCTCAATCGCAGAGATTTGCAAATACTCACAAAAGTATGACGAACTTCAGAGCTTACATCAGGCCCAAGCATTCTTCCCAATTGAGAAGTGGCAGGTATATAATCATCAACATCAATCGACTACAGGAAATAAAAGAGCAATGAAGAACAAAATCATTCAGTACACTAAGGGAGTGAAAAACCTTCTCGTTTCATTAAAACGAAGAGATTCAGAATACATCGACGAGTCAAAAGGAAAAATTACAAACAGAAGAAGCAAAGATACAAGGTAGTCCTAGAAGTAAAAATTAACTAGCAACCTCAGGCTGCCCAGAAGTCGATGGTTGCTTCCCTTTATCAGCATCAGTAGGAGCACCCCTCTCAGCAGGGATAAACTCTGTCGCCAGAATAGGGTGAACGTCAGCAGAAATTATCTGGGAGACAGGGTCAACACCTTTGATGGCTGGGGCAGGGACTTCATCCACAATTGTCCTGGGTCGTGCTCATCGAATAGAGGAGATGCAACATCCACTCCGGTAGCTAAGAGGGCCTTGTTCCAGCCCTTCTTGAAGTTCAAACGGCTAATGTAGCCTATTTTAACCTCGGCATCCTCGTATGCGGCAGCCCAACCAGAATTATATGAGTCTTCCCTGGCAGTGACTGCCTCAGACTCCTTCTTCTTCAGCTCCTCGGATAAAACCCTGTTCTCTTCCACGACAGCCAGCTTGCTAGAGCAAACCAGGTCGTAGGCTTGTCGCATCTCGTTCAATTCTTTAACTACTGCATCCCTCTCTCGATTGGCATTAGCAAGATCCAGATCGGATGATATCCGAGCAGCATCAATAGCCTTGAAACTAGCCTCGAGCTCTGTACCCCTCAACCTCAAGGCAACATTTTGCTGCTCTAGCTCTCCATTTCTCTTCACCAGCTCATCGCGAGAACGATAGAGCACGACGAAGTCGGTCACAAACTTCAAGAAGAAGAAGACATCAGAAGAAGGAAGTGATGAAATTTATTAAAACATTAGAGAAGGGAAAAGATCTTACCAAAGCTAGCCTCTGACTAGCTTGTAGGTCCAATTGATCAGACCCCAACGCCCTTTGGCGATCTGCAGGAAGAACTGCCCTCTCGAGCAGTGTAATGGCCAGTTGAGGAGAAATAGCAACTGAGTCCCCCTCGGGCAATGCGAACACAGGAACCAAGGCCTGCCCAGCCTTCGTCCTCGATTCCATCTTTCTCCTCTCCTCATCTTTCTCCTTCTCTATTCTCTTCTTCTCCTTCATTCTCTTCTTCTCCTCCGTCTTCTTTCTCTCTCTCTCTCTCAACTGTTCTTCCTCTTTCCTCTTCCTCTCCTGCTCCTGAGCAGAAGACCGAGAGCCAGTAGCTACAGCCCCGGTACTGGATTTCTACTTCTTTGACCTCTGAACGAGGAACACGTGATCATCGTCGTCATCATCCCGGATCAAGTTTTTCCTAGGAGGAACCATCTCCTCACTTGAACTGCTGGACGTGCTCGAAGAATCTCGGGCATCAGAAACTTCCTCTGAATCAAAAGAGCTACCACCACTGGAGCTCCCCTCACCAAAATTGCCTTCGATACCACCTACGATATCACTCTCTGAGCTACTCTCCTCCTCGTCCAACTGAATAGGATCAGTAGCAGTCTCTTCAGAGGTATCAAATTCAGGGATACTATCTACCGGCCTTGCTATAAAGCTAGAATCAATGTTTTTGTATTCGAGCAAGAAAGCAGCAGACCAGGGATGCTCGTCGTCGGCTAAAGGCTCCCTGATATTCTAGGCCTTGACCAGTTCAGAAAGACGAACCACGCTGAGAGCAGGTTCCAAGTTCTTCGACCTCGCTGAAGAAAAAATAAGAAAAGTCAGAAAGATCACAAATCAGTAAAGAAATTGAAAGGTCAGAGCAAAGTCTACCTATGTATTCTTCCCCATAAAAGGGAACTGAAAACCTATCAGACCTCGACCCCTCATACTGGGGAGAAAACTGCCAATTTCTAGCAAGGAAGCCCTCTTGCCAATAGTCCTTATGGGAATCAGGTAGGTTTACTACCAATACCCTGCCAGGGCTCCTCGCTTTGAGATAGAGAACACCAGAACTAGTTCGATAAAAAGAATAGCAAAAACAGACCTCGACAAGCCCTAACTTGGTACCATATACCTGATTTATTCTATGGACACCATTGATTATCTTCCACACATTGGGCGAACACTGTGCAGGAACAATGTTGAAATAACCAAAGAAGTGCAAGAACATGTTATTGGGAGGAAAAGTAAGTCCCCATTGGGAAAGCATCAAGACATGGATCCAATGGGCACCCTCTATCTCTCTAACATTTCTAGGGGGAGGAACACACTCAATCTCTACCCACTCTGGGATATTATAAAACTTCCTAAACTCAGACACCGACCTATTACCAATCTTTGCCATTGGGAAACCCTAGAAAACTACAAATTCAAAGAAAAAATACAAAGAGAAGGCACAAGAGACTTACAAGATGAAAGTTCGACTCGAACGATGAAGAATCACGAGCCCAAATAAAAAGGAAGCAATAAGAATGGAGACTGAGAGAAGAGAGCGTAAATCGCTATAACTCACAGAAAATAGGAGAGTACTGGGAAGCTTGAAATGACGACTACTCTGAATAAAACCTTTAAGTGTTACTAATCATAGTGCACAGACCACGAAGCGGGTGCCGCCAGAATCAATCCTCAAACTTTGGGAAGAGTTGCACGATGTACAAAGGAGCCATTATGACAAATCATTTAAATTTATTGATCCCAAAGCATGGCCCAACAAACTTAGGGGCAATTGTGGGTACCCGAAATTAGAATGATGGGCCTGGACGAGTAGCCCAATTGTGGCGGCCCAAAGTCCAGACCCTCCATATCTTAACCGATTATGATTTTGTCTTTTCCCATGTTCCCATTAAGAGAGGTTCTAGGAAGAGATGCAAAACGTGGGGGAGTCCAACACCCCCACTTACTGAAATAAACATGTATATAATAAACCCTAGGTCCGGGGCAAAGGACACATGGTATTCTCTGTAATCACTCCTCGAAGTATATAGAAATAATAATGACTGCACCACCGTGGACGTAGGCACCTCTTTGCTGAACCACGTACATCCTTTGTTGTGTGATTGGCATTTTGCATTCCTTATTCTTGCTTGGTGATTGAGTTTCTCTTATCTATTTGTGTTGCATAATAATTGTCACCACGGTTATAATATTACAAAATTATAATCGAGTTATATCACAAACCATTTAACTCAACAAATTGACAAAAAAAAACAATTGATATGAGAATATTTAAGTAAACAGACAATAAATTATTATGTGTTCATCAAAATATGAAAATAATTAGCTCCACAAAATTGAAGAAGTGGTCACTTTAATTATATCATCAAGCAAGAAATGTGGACTATGAAAAACCTGTGAAAGTGATTGAAATGAATGCTTATACATAATAACCCCCAATTCCACCCCCACCCCCACCCCCACCCCCACTCCCTAAAAAAAAGTTTATACATAATGACTAAAACCAAGATAAATACAAATTAACTGGAAAAAATAAAGAAAATATCATATATAATTACTTATGAACTCACTGTCATTAAAAATGAGATCATACGTCTAATGTATTTTTTTACCAACAACTTTCAAAACTTTATAAATGGTTATTGCAACGTGTTTGAATTTGATACAAATGACATTCACAATCTTAAAATCACCCACAAATAAACATAGGCAAGAAATTAAAAAGATGACCTCCAACATAGACAAAATGTTAACGAGAAATTTGTGAACCAACCAAAGGTGTAAGCTGGAAACACCTTTTTTCCATCGAAATCCAAAGCTCCTAAACCTCCATCAATAATTAAACAAAACGATAACTTCACCTCTGCACCATCTATACCACTATTTCTGGTAAATCTGAATCGTCACCTCTGTTCCATTTTCGGTACATCTGAACCTCCATCAACTTGGAAAACCTCCACCATTTTTGGTAGATCGGAACCGTCACCTCTAAACGAATAGGACTAAAGGGTGTCCCTGATGTCAAAATTGTTGGTGAGGGTTCACGACATTTAAGATATGTAATTTTTGCGAGAGAGTGAGAGGGGTAAAGAGAACGGTTAGAATTTTGAGAGCACTAGGATATTAGATATTTTGGGGAGGAATAAGTAAAGCGTTGTCACACCAGTTGTATTTGTCCATTGGGTTAACAAACCCCTTCCCATTCTCAAAACATGTGGTTGGTAAGTTATAACTCTCTTTATGTCTCTTATATCAAATGAAAAGTTTAATAAGATGCAATGGATTAATGCTGGCAGAAAGAAAATCGGTAATAGGAGAATTTAATACAACAATCCTATCCTAGGTGGAGAAGATGAAAAGACATACACAAAGTGAGGTCGTAGTTTGTAAAGTAGAGGTACGTATATTTAATAAGAAACAAAGTTGGTGACACGTGTCATAATATCGGTTGAAGACACTGTTTATTATACGGGAGCTTGATAAATAAGCCCCCTTTATATGAAACATTTTCTAATAGGACCCGTCACAACATTTTTTTCTCAATAAGTCCTATTTGTACATATAGTGAATATTCACTGTATGTTTACAAATAGGACCTAGTAAAACAAAAATCTTTTTTTATGGAACCTGATGGAGCAAAAAAAATGTTAGGACCTATTGAATTAAAAACTTAATAAACGGAACTAATTAGTTATATATATATATACACAGTCTGGTGCTCCAACTTACCTCCTAGCAATATTATCTATGAACATATCAATTTTTTTAAATAGTAAAAAAATAATTTTGAGATGATATTTTTTATGAGTTCATGATATTTCAGTGCGCCCCTATAAAATAAATCAACTGAAAATAATATTTTTTGTTATTATTAAAAAATAGGTCAAAAAACTGACAGTTTTTTTACCTATTTTTTAAAAATAATAAAACACATTATTTTGAGCTGAATATTTTTACAAGAGCACACTGAAATATCATGAACCCCATATAAAAAATATCAAACTAAAAATTAGTTTTTTACTATTTAAAAAAAATAGGTATGTTTAATGAGGTATGTTGGAGAGCCTCTCTCTCTCTCTCTCTCTCTCTCTATATATATATATATATATATATATATATATATATATATATATATAAAATAAGGAGTAGAATAGTTGATACTATTCCATAAGTGGGATAAGCTAAGTAGGGGTGGAGATTAAGTCAACTTTGAAGTCCATGACAATCCAAGGGTTCACATTGAAATCTAAAATTTGAGACTAAGATGGTATATTGGTAATTCATATGTTAAAATTGGGTAATTGTAAAAATTGAGTCTATCACATCACACATCATCCGCCTAAATCATCACACATCATCCCAAAACCACTTTAATTCAAAATCCCCCTCTTATCCGTAGACAGTCTCACTTGCATACTATTTAACCTCTCTCCTACTTGAAGTTGAGATGAAAAATTGCGTGTCTCAAGACACTTTAATTTGAATCCCTTTCATATTCCAAGAACGAAACCCACAGCTCTTCCCAAACCCCCAACTCAAGCTGGATTATGAAGCATTCCGGCAACTTAGTGGTGAAGCCCTCTAGGTCCATATGATCGCCGACGAGTAATTCTAAACCCACAATGTCCTTACCGTTATTTTCTCTGTCCACAGATACACAATCGTATGGAGGTATTTGACTCTTTTCTCTTCATTTCTCTCACTCTCTCCACGAGCAAAATTAGTGACATAACAATCAATTCTTTTGGATTTTTTCGGTGTTAATTTTTTGGGGGGTTTTGTGTTTTCTTAAATGGTAAGGGATTAAACATATTTTTTGGAATTCTATTTTTCATTTCATTTGATGTAAGCTCTAATAGATACTTCATTTCACCTGATTAACTTTTTTTGTGGTTTTGATTGTAGTCGAGAATTTACAGGGTTAAGGATATAGATATGGGTTTGTTTTATTTGTGATTTTCCATGATTAACGGTTTATCTCTCTCCCCTTCCTATTGCAGATAACTCTCTATTTATCTCGGATCAATAGATCCTGCAAGGTAAATCCATCTTTTAGATGCTATAAATACAAACTATTTTTCAATTTTTTGTTATTTAACTTCCTCACACTCGCTTTGTTTTAAAACTTTTAGTAGTTTTCATGCTCCTTTTGTGAAATGTTTTTTTGTTGCAGTCTCTTCCCACGCACATGCAACATCTCACATTTTGCTAGGCTTTTTAGTTATGTGCTCGGGTTTGGATAGCTTCCCACTGCTATATTTTTTGTGTATCTGTGTATTTCTGATTGGGATCTCTGTATTTCTGATATCTCGATCTAACACAAAAGGATCCTTTGTTTTTGTTTTTAGTTTTTTTTAGGCTGGGCTATTAATGGGCTATTAATGAAGTTTTAGCATGGTATCTTTCTCCTTTAAAAATCTTGATATTGGATCTAAAATCAGGTGTTTAAAGAACTGGACTATGTTTTTATTAATGGTATGTATGCAAGATAATTTTGTACTACTATTGACATGGGTTAAGCTCAATGGAATTCTAATATGTAAAATTCTTTTCATTTTATATGTTAGACTGCACTTTAAAGATCCCTTTTGTTTGTTGTATGTTGTTATTATAATTACACTTAGATGGCCAAACTACTCTAGATGACTAATATTTATACTATTATATTGAAAAGAATGCAACTTTTCTTCCATTTGTCCAGCTAATGTTGAGCATGGAGTGAGCTGCCATTTCGGGTTCTTATTCTTTTTTCGAATACAGGACTCGATACTATATGCTACTAGACACTTCACAAACTCCCAGGTTAGTTTCAATGTACTTTCCTTTTTCAGGTCAATCTCTCAAGTTATATAAATTTTTATACTTTATGGATGGTGGTTTAATTATACTACTGCACTAATAGACTAAACTACTGTTGTACAACGGTGATTATGACTGTGCATATTTGCATATGCATTGATATATGTGTTGTAATATATATTTACCACATTATCATGTTCTGAAATTGTTGTTGCACGTGAGAGGTAAGGGTGAGGGTGCATATATAGCTCTGTGCACGTGTTGATTTATGTACCGTAATATTTCTATCTATGATTTTTTTATTCTTATAGAAATTTTGATGTTTACTTTGTCAATTCGGGATATTCGGAATATAAAATAGCATTAGGTAAAAACATTTAACTGTTTGCATCCAGTTGAGGACTCTTTTGTTGTTACATTGCTAACTGTTTTTGTCCATTTGAGGCAGTGCTCTTTGCCATCCAGAGATCTTAAGTTTTTGTCTCATCTGTCATATTATTCAGTTGATTAATGTTTTGAATATATTAAATGTAAAAATGTTCGTTGTAGATAACAATGTCCTAATCCGTTCTGAGTCTCGGTTGAATACTATTCATCAATTGGGAGTAAATTGAATATTCATTCCCATCTTAATCATTTATTGTTATGAACTACTGCTATTGTATTCATTGAATAGGTTCTGAGGTTTGAGACATTTTGGAACAATTTGAATCTCAAGTTTTAAATAAACAGTTTGAATATCAATTTTTTAATCAACAATTTGAATAAAGATTTGAAATAGGTTTGAAACAATTTGAATCAGGTTCTGAGGTTTGAAATAGTTTAAATTTCAAGTTTTAAATGAATAGTGTGAGCAAAGGTTAACTAAGTTTTAAATGATTTAGGTTTTTCTTCATCTTTCATCCCTTTTTAATTTATTTTCCTTTGTATCAAAGTTCCAGCCAGATCACCAAATGAAGAATGTTGTTCTTTTTGTTCTCTAATCAGTATATACCCTAGGAAGCGAAAACCCCTATTATATCCCCTACTTCTACTGGAGTTCTAATTCTAATTGTAATTGATTTTTTTTTTAATTTTAGTATCAAACTATAGATGGTTATGAATCTTAAACTATATGTTTTTATAATGTTTCAAATAGTTTGTAATGAGTTTTGAGTAGTGATCTATATTTGCTTATGGTTGAAAAAAATGAACTTAGTAAAGATTTTCATTTTGGTATGATCCTCGCACGTGTGGCATAACCGATGAGAAAAAGAAGTGGAAGAGGTTATATTTTTCCATTTTGGTTTTTTATCTGGAAGTGGAAGAGGTTATATTAGTCCTCTCACATCTATTTTTGTATTTTTTTTATATTCTGTCACGGTATTCTAAATACAATTTTCCATTTCAGTGAAAACGATACCAATATAGATATTCAAAATTTACACTTTTCCTCCTGAATAGGCTATTGGTGTTCTCAACAACCTGTTGATCTATGCTCCAATACTTTGGTTACTTGGTGGAAGTACTCTGATTACAACTCACCTTTAAAAACAGAAGTTCACTCTTTTTGTTTTTGTGTTTATTTCTTACTACCTTGCATTATATAGTGAAAAATAGGTGTTTCTCTCTATTGATAGTAAATGTTCGAATACTGATTTGCTGTCTCAAAGGTGGAGCCATTATTGACAAAGGTGAGTTTTGATCGTTCGCTTTGACCTATCTTTAATTCTCACAAAGAACTAGAAAAGAAAAAAGAAATGTAATGTAGTTTGTTATACTGTGTTGCTGCACTTGGATTGCTTGCTAAGTTTTGTACTCAAATAAATTTCTAACTATATACTATTGTTGCATATCTACACGCTGGTCATTTATTATTCTTGGTTGTTTTGTGTTGCATATCTACACGGTAACTATATACTATTGTTTTATATCAAAAGTTGCATCTATTTTTCGTTGATTATAACAGCCCTACTCATATTCTGTTCACGTTTTGTTAACATTCTGTTCATCTTATCCTTCTCTTTGCCTCTATCTTATCCTTCTCTTGGCCTCTTCATTGGCAATATACAATACTGAACCTGTGTGATATTACATTAGTAAATTAGATTAGTACTGAAACTAAAACTGGGTATTTTATTGCCATTTCATATAGATTAGTTTATGCATTTGTATATATTAGATTAGTATAGAAGTTTATGCTATTGTTTCTTTTATTTAACTTATCATGTATGTTATTTTAGTTTTTTTTTTCAATTTTGATGCAATTATTAAAGAGGGGTTCAACATATATATATCGTAATTTCTGGGTGAATCATGTTCATTCGAATATGGCTGTGAGGGGAGAGTTCATTCGAATATGGCTATGAGACTTTGACATGTGTTAGTGGCAGATTACAAAGTAAAATTTGTAGTAAAACAATGTATTTTATTGCCATTTGATATAGTATTAGTTTATGCATCCGTATATATTAGATAAGTATAGAAGTTTATGCTGTTGTTTCTTTTATTTAACTTTCATAGACGTCTATATTAGATTAGTGTAGAAGTAATTAATTTCAAGTAACTGATTACTGGAGGAATTAATTCTGTAATTACTTGAAATTAATTTTTTTCAGGTACCAACATTATTTGAGGGGAATACTGATAGGCCTTTCATCTCCGATTCCTCCAGTTACAGCTTTCTCTATTATCGCCATTATTTGAGCGGATGAATTGAAGTGTGTTCCTCAGGACTGGGCTGGGCAGTGAAGGCCATGCCAAAATTTGTGTTCCCCAAATTAGGTAAGTTGGTGGACAAAGTGGTGGTTGCTGATAAGAAGTGTCTCGAGCTTGCAATAGTTAAGCACTCATCCGATCATGCTCCTGCTACTACTACTGCATCTGCTTAAGTCTTTGTTTAGGGGAGATTTGGACTAACTTATTTTCTACCCAAGTTTGCGATGATGGTGTGATGGATTGGTTATATAAGGTATTTCTAAATCGTGATCATGTCTATAAAGTTGGGTTCATGCTTAGTGTTAAAAAAATGTTTAGTTATTCTTTTAGTGATTTTTTATTTAGTTAATAATTAGAACTTGACAATACAATTATTAAGCTCACACTTGAATAAATTTGTGATCATACTGGATGGTACTTAACTGAAAACCTGATAGGTTTTTTTATTTTCATTTTTGTTGTGCATGCTCTTTTCAACTTAAGTATTGTACAATCATTTTGCAGGATTCAGAGGTTAAGTTCAATGGCCCATATTGGAAATTTCTCAGGGTTTTGGCACTACATTTGGGTTAGATTATGTTTCTCTTTGTATTTCATTTTTCTTTGGATGTAATTGTTGAACATATAGATAAGACTTTATGATAAATGTAAACCATGTAATAGAATTTTGTGTTTGATGTTCACCAATTTTATGTATTATTTTTTATTTTCAAATTTAGCGTAATTTAAATCTCATTTAGAACTCTCTTTTCATTATTTTATTTGTAATGTTCATTTTGGCAATGTTTGTACACTTTTAGCTGGATAAATGTATTCCAACATAATATATGTAAATGAAGGCATGTAAAATTAAATTTTAGCTCGATACAAATAAATTTTTGGTATGTAGTTGAAGGAATGTAATTTTTTTTCCCGACGCGTGTTGTATTTGGTATTCAAGAAATGTGCCAAATGGATGAAGAACTAATTAAAATTTTTAAATAACATACTTTTAAAATTCTTTATATTTAGTTTATTTATACCATTATTTTTCAAACCTTTTTACTATATAGTTTTGGTTTAATATAAAACATGTATATTTGGAGTTGGAAATTTCATTTTTTTGTCGTGGAATTGAAATAATCCTAAATGTGTGGAGACATTGAACAATTTTATCCGCTTGAGAGCAAAACAAAATTCTTATTCTAATAATTTTTGTGGGGGGACATTAAGTAGGGTGGATAGTCCTATAAATAAATGAGATTATGATCATTTTTTTAAAATTGTACTTTGTTTTATTAGCGAACGTAATTTTCGTCATTTTGTGTTTACGTACTTTGAAAATTTTCACCGTGCCTTCAGGCACGGGCATTCCGCTAGTATATATATATATATATAATCAAAAGTCCCTTTTGTTCTAATGAAAAATTTAAGATAAATAAAGCAAAAAGTAAGATGGGAAAATTATTGGATTGGGGCAACTGACAAAAATTGGGCCTCTTTAATACAAAACAACTAAACTAGCTTTTGGACATTAATAAGTTCATACAGAGTAAGCCTTTTCTTGTAAAAAAAATAATAAGCTTTTATAATTAAATATGGGGAATTATAAAATTTGGGCCCTGGGCGATCACTCAAGGTCGACCATGATATGAGTGTCACATTAACCATTGCGTTTGATACGATGAAACTCACCTACAAAAAAAATTAGAGGTGTCTACATCATGTTATTAATGGTGTAAACTGTAAAGTGTTCTAGAATTAATTTTTCAGCATATATTTACTTGATAATGACTAGAATGTAGGTTAGAGATGATAGTTCAAGGGTTAATCACGTCCTAATATCAAAATATACAACTTATCAAAATAATTAAAATATCATTCTTAGCATGTACAAAAATAAAAGGAATAATATGACTCATAATATCACCACAAAACGAAAGTCATAAGAAGATATCTCAACAACCACACTAAGTATTCTCAAACTTTGAATCTCAATTACATAGTCTCAACTCAAAATACTAACATCAATAGAAAAAATAAAGATTCATGCTAACAACCTTATATGCCATACATGTTAAATGAAATCCCAATTCATCTAAACTCACACAACTGAAAATAAAATATCCAACCATAGAGGTGAACCTTCGTGTAACACCCCGTATTTCTATGCAATTAATATTTAATTAACTTGGGTAAATTTAAATTACTTATGTGTCGTAATTTGATTGAATTAATTATGTTAACTTTTATATAAATATTAATCGGGAGAATAAATGGTTAATATTTATGGAAATTTAATTACTAAGTAAATAGTAATAATTTATTTTCGTCATAAAGTGTATTAATGACGTAGTATTTATTTATCTCAACCGGGAGTCGGATATAGACTAAGTAGGGTGTGAGATAAGAATTTTTATAAATTAATTAAGATGTCAATTCTGAGTGCACGGTTGAGTCCGGATGGGCCAAGATAGTCGAAAAAGAGTACCCAGGGTATTTTATGGGTATCGAGACGTTTTTAGGCATGATCGGGCCCGCACGGGGGTGTTCGTGTCACTTGGGTTTGGCCCATTAGAGTAAAAACGGGATTAATATATTAAACCTAAATCTAAGAAGTGTTGAATGGCAGAAACACAACTAAACCAAAGAGTTTGAGAGGGATCAATTGGAAGAACGATTGGGGATCTTTTGGAGATAAAGCAAGGAGTAAATTGGGTGTTCTTCGCCAAGCGTTTCTCTACCTCAACGGATCAGACTCTACGAACCCTATAGGGTAAGTGGTTAACTTGCTGTGATGTTTAAATTGTGATAATCAATTCATAATGTAGTGGGTGAATCCAAAATCCGTTTGTGGGTAGGAATACATGTGAAATTAGGTTTTCGGTGTTTGAAACACTTTGATGGAATTAAAAATGGAATTTATTGTGTTATGTAGTTCTGGAACTACAAATCTAAATCGTGTAATAAACCAGTAGGAATTGGTGACTAAATTCTAATATTGGAATGGTAATTAGAATTTACCGATTTAAACCTGGAGAAAACTCGAATCTGGAAAACGTTGAAATTCATGAAAATTGGTTGCTAAATTAAGATCTCTAGGGTGATTAGAACCTTTTTCCATGTGATAATATTGTTGATTGTGATGGAATAACAGTGGGAGAGTAAATAAAAAGCTTGGTTGTGCGTTAATGGAGAAAACAGATAATCGGAGAAGAAGGGTATCTGATCGATCGATCGATCGACCCTGGGAGTCTTCAATCGATGGTCCCAGATTTTTTACAGTTTGCCCAGTTTTTATATAAGGGGGAAATTAATGTTTAATTTAATTTCTATGCATTATTTTGTGATAAATAAATATGAGACACATATTCCTAACAATTATAGAAAAGAGAAATTGGGATTAAGGAGGATTTATGTGGTGTACTTTACAGATTAATTTGAGGAAATAAATTCCAAAATAATTAGATACGGATCGAGTGAACGAGTCCGGGTATATGGGTTGAGCAACGCCAATGTGGTGAATTAATTATGGAGAAAAACTAATTAATTTAGAGTCGAAATATAGACTCGGGTAATATTAAATTTCGGGCCAAGCGAGCGAGTCCGGGTGCATTGGTTGAGTGACACCAAGGTGTTAAAGTAATTAATGTGCAAATTAATTAAAAGTTAGAGTCGGACCATAGACTCGGAATTTATATATATAGGCTAGTGTTACGGACTTGTACACTGTAAAGCCGTGATTTAAATAATTATATATACAGTGTGCGATAGTATATATATATATATATATATATATATATATATATATATATATGTGTGTGTGTGTGTGTGTGTGTGTGTGTGTGTGTGTTGTGTGTGTGCTTATAAATATCAATGATTAGATATTTAGTTAAATTTATATACTCTAGTGTTATCGGGGGAGGTTGAGCGATGTGGATGAATCCCCTAGCTTGAGGAGTAGGGTGAGTATATCCCCAGGTCATATCGTCCGTTATATGGGTGAGGGGATTATCTCACTTTCAGGAAGGAAATATGACCGCCTCCATGACGTTTATATTTTTGGCCAAGTTCGTGAGCTATTTCGACTTGGGTTAACTTGGTTAACTGAGCACGCCTAGTACGATGACACTTTAGAGAATACATCCGGTGAGTTATTACTCATAAGGATGGGCTATTATATATATTCAACATATGTGCGAATGTTATAATATGGTTTTTCGTATATAATGAGATAAGTAGTTATATACGGGTAATTAAATACATGAAGTGACTTGTATTGTTTATATAACAGTTGTGAATGTTATATGGATTTAAAAAGGGAAAATGATTATTTAAGTTATTGGATTAACTAACTTATAAATCATATTAAATATGCTCGGGATAGAGTAGGGTGTCAGAATAAAGTTATATCAAGAACTAGTTACGGGATAGAGAACTAGGTATGGTTATAAAAGGGGGCGTTAGGTGTGCACATTAGTTGAGGGGTGAGTATGTCCTCAAGGGAGTGCGACACTAACTTAAATATGAAGCGCATTCATGCATTTTATGTTACTGCAATGTTAATCACTTGCTAAATATTTTCAAAATATTTTGGGTTCTAACCCTTGCTATAAAATATTTTTAAAACCTTTTAGGTGTCCTGCCACCGGGACACCAGGCCTAAATTCATTCCAGAGATTCGCAGTTGCAGCACATGTGGATGTTGCAGGAGTTGGATATTGGGTAGATGATTATCCGGACCAATATGTTATACTCGAATTTGGGGTCGATGATTATCTGGACCAAATCTAGATACTACATTGGGGTAGATGAAGTAACCGGACCAATATACATTTGTATCATTTACAATTGGGGTCAAGGGGTATCCGGACCAATGTAAATGATAGGATAATTGGGGTCGATGATTAGCCGGACTAATAATCCTTATAGTATATATTGTGAGTGAAATATATACCTTATGAATAATCCTCTTATGGGGGATAGTAGAAAATTAGATGACGTGCATACATCTAAAGGTAAATTAAGTGGAGAAACTTAATTAAAGATTTAATGTTAGATAGTGGACATCTAAGGAATAAATTAAGTAGTGAGGCTTAATTAAATATGAAAAGATAACATACGAGGATTGTGACTCGGTAAATAATTAACATATGAGTAGTGTTAATAAAATTATGTACTGTATGGGCGGTATGGGAACTTAATGGTGTAGATGAGTTCAGTGGGATACTTTAGTCTAGTTAGCTCGAGTAGTATAGCTAGGTAGGCTAAGTATAGAACGTTAGGCGTGCACTTTAGATGAGAGGTGAGGATAACTCAACAGAGAGTGTGCGTGATCATGTGTAATCAATAATTGAATTTTATTGTGATAAATTCTTGCTAAATATTTTCAAAATGTTTTGAGTACTAACTATTGCTATAAAAATATTTTCAAAACCTTTTAGGTGTCCAACCACAGGGTCGCCAGACTTGATATTCTGTTCCAGGGAGACGGAGCTGCGACACAGGTGGATGCTACGGAATTTTGCTTAGACGCTTCCATTACTCATTTTGATCTAGTGTAAGATTTCAGTATGGACATGTTGTCCTTCATTACTTATTCAGATTCAATTCAGATAGTATTTATTTTCATTATTGGAGTTTTACTTGGTTTGGTTTTAGCCGATGGTTTATTCGGTAATACTTTATTCATTTATATTCTTGAGATGTTTAGACTATCTTATGTTGGTGTTTGATTATATATTAGTTCCGCATGTTGTTTTTGTTTAATGAAAGATAAAATTTGGCACCAGTTGAATTAACTAATAGGTGATTAGTAATTAATTTGGTTTCGATAGTGATGCTAAGAATGAACCAATTTGTAAATCCTAATTTAATTTAATAAAAAACTGATCACCCAGTATTTAATTAGACAGGGTGTCACATATGGTATCAGAGTATCAAATTCTAGTGTCCATAGGATCTGTACGACTTACTATGATTTCAGCATATCGTTACTTTGTTATAGAGCCCTATTGTTAGGACTGTTGCTTTATCTTTGCGTGCTTTAGATATCCTACTTCTAAAATTAGATATTCGTATAAACTTGTACTTCTATAATCTAATTTTATTTCAGTATGACACTGAGGAGAGAGCGAGTTGAGAGGGCAACAGCGAGGGACGAGGTTAGGGAGGACCCTCAGGATCAAGAGGTACTGCCACCACCCCCACCAGAGATGATTTCTACTACTTAGGTGGCAGTGATAGTGGCTTAGGTAGTAGAGATAGCCATGAGGGCCATGGAAGCCCACTTCTCTTAGCCTCATGCATAGAAGCCCGCAGCACGAGCTTCACAGGACCAGTAGAGGCAACCTACTTGGCATAGAATTCGAGAGACCTTCCAGAAGGGCCATCCGCCCGAGTTCCAAGGTGGTACAGATATTATGGCAGCATGCCAATGGAAAAAGAACCTCCAGCACCATCTGCTCATGTTAGACTGCAGTGATGTACAGAGGCAGATGTTAGCTACCTTCAGGTTAGCAGGAGCAGCCCTATAGTGGTGGGAGTCGGTGACCACCGCTGAGGAGAGAGACTTGATGATGATTTTGGAGTTTTGGGTGTGGTTTGATTGCAAGTACTTCCCACCTTTTATCGAGTTAAAGATGAGGAAGAAGTTCGGGGAGATATGTCAGGGCGATCGTTCAGTAGCAGACTAAGAGGAGGAGTTTACCCATCTGGCAAACTTTATGCCAGATGAGGTAAGCAACGAAGAAAGAAAGAAAGCTAAATTCATAAATGGCTTGGCCTGGAGGATCAGGCATCATTTGATTGGTAACCCTGCACTAATGACTTACACCGACGTCATCAATGTCGTGCTAGTGCATTGCCAGGATCATTGCTTTAATTCTAAAGGGAGTAAGAGAGTTGAGCCTAGACAGCAGGGCAAGGCTGGGGGAGAGGTAGCAGTGGGGCACCACCCCAGCAGCAGACAGTGGTTACATAAGGGCAGAACTACCGGTAGGGGAATTCTGCCAAGAGGTTCAAATTCGATGGGCATCGATCAGATAGGCAAGGCCAGCAAGGTCCCCAACAGTACCAGTTTCCCCAGGGTCATTAGGGCCAAGGGAACCAGGGGGAGCCCAGCAGGGCCAAGGCCATCATGGCCAACGGCAGGGCCAGCAGGGGCAAAGACAGTTCCAGGGTCAGTGCTTCACATATGGCCAGCATGGTCACAAGAGTAGAGCTTGTCCCCAATAAAATGGAGCGCAGTGTCAAGGTGCCCAACAGGGGCAGCAAGCTCTGATAACTCCATCACCAGCACCGACCCCACAGCAGCAGTAGGGCCAGATGCACTATAGGCATGTGTTAAACGTCTGAGACATATCGATACCTCCAGCACCTCAAACACTGTCGGTAATAGAGGGTACGTTTCCTATTTATGGGTTTGAGGGTAAGATTCTGTTTGATACTGGGGCATCTCATTCATTTATTAAGACTAGATTTTCATAAGCCGCTGGCTTACTTGAGACAGCCGACATTCTTCTTATGTGTGTTGAGTCATCGATGGGTAGCGGTTCGCTGGTACATTTGATCTGTAAAGGAGTCAATATTGTGATTAAGAGAGTGAGTTTAGCTACAGACCTCCTAGTGTTAAATATGGAGGGGTACGGCGTGATTCTAGGCATGGATTGGTTGGAGAGTTATCGAGCAATGATAGATTGCTATGAGAGGACTATAGTGTTCTCCATCCCAGGGAAGGAGATGTTCCTAGCGGTGATGACTTTGCCTAAAGGAGGATCATGTACTCACTTTTACTGTATTGAGGATGAGACCTAGTAGGAGATTGTAGTACCTTTGGACTCAATTCTAGTAGTGAGGGAATTTGAGGATGTATTTCAGGACATACCCAGGCTGCCATCGAGCTAGGAAATAGAGTTCATCATCGACTTAGCACCGGGTACGAGATCGATTGCCAAGGCACCGTACCACATGGCTCCTTTAGAGATGCGGGAGCTGAGGGAGAAGATTCAACAGCTCTTGGGTTAAGTTTTCATTCGATGGAGTACATCGAGTCGGGGTGCTCTGGTGTAATTTATAAAGAAGAGGGATGGTTTGCGTCGTTTGTGTGTGGATTATAGGGAGATGAACAAAGCGACGATACGAAATAAGTATTTGTTGCCTAAGATCGACGACTTGTTTGATCAGTTGAGAGGTGCAGCTTACTTCTCAAATATTGATTTGAGATCTGGATATCATCAGTTGCGCATCCGAGAGGAGGACGTGCCCAAAAACTGCTTTCTTATCGTGGTGCGGGTCATACGAGTTTAATGTGATGCAGTTTGGGCTCACCAATGCACCCGCAGTATTCATGGATCTCATGAACCGAGTACTCAGGGATTTTTTGGATCAGTTTGTGATAGTATTCATCGATGACATCTTTGTGTACTCGCGTATGGAGTAGGAGCACGATGAGCACTTGTGTATGGTTTTACAGACATTACGGGACCATCAGTTGTACACCAAATTTGATAAGTGTGCATTTTAGCTTCGAGAGGTATAGTGTCTTGTCCACATCGTGTCCGACAGGGCATAACTGTTGATCCAAGTAAGATAGCGATGGTGAGGGAATGGGGGCATCCCACGACACCGATCGAGATTCGTAACTTTTTAGGGTTGGCCAGATATTACCGTCGGTTTATCAAAGGTGTTTTAAAGATTATTGGGCCTTTGAAAAATTTGACTCGTAAGGGAGTACCATTTGTGTGGAGCAACCATTATCAGTTGGCCTTCGACGAGCTAAATGACCTATTGACATTGGCACCAATACTTTCCTTACCCGCGGGAGGATAGGAGTACCTGGTCTACACTGATGCATCCTTATAGGGACTTGGGGGTATGTTGTAGCAGGAGGAGAGGGCGATAGCTTATTCATCTCGAAAGCTGAAGCCCCACGGGAAGAATTACCCCACCCACGACCTCGAGCTGGCAGTGGTCATTTTTGTGTTGAGGATATGGAGACATTATCTACTGGGGAGCAGTTTACATTATTCACGAATCATAAGTCACTTCAGTGTCTCTACACGCAGAAGGATCTAAATATGAGACAGAGGCGGTGGTTGAAATTCATGAAGGACTACCAGCTTAATATACAATATCATTTTGGTAAGGCTAACATAGTAGCTGACGCGTTGAGTCGACGATCGACTGGAGAGTTGGTTGAGGATTGGAAAGCGAAGTGGAGTGAGCTTCGACAGGTAGATGAGGTATCCAGGGCATACATGGAAGTTATGACTATCACTCCCGAGATCGTTATGCGGGTAGTGAGGACACAGGCAGTGGATCAGTTCTGTCAGGATAGAGTACAACACTTATTAGTTGAGGGTACGGAGTCTTACTCAGTCAGCACAGAGGGAGGCTTATGCTTCAATGGGATATTAGTAGTGCCCGAGGATGATGATTTGAGATAGGAAGTTATGACTGAGTCTCACGGTTGTAGGTTTGCAGTACATCCCGATGGGGATAAGATGCATCAGGATATGAGGAGACAATACTGGTGGGCCGACATGAAGAGAGACATAGCAGAGTTTGTCTCAAAATGATTCACTTGCCAGCTTGTGAAAGTTGACCATCATAGGCCTTGTGGGATGTTACATCCACTTGAGATTCTCATGTGGAAGTGGGAAAGAATATCGATGGACTTCATTACGGGGCTACCTACGTCGCAGCGGGGTCATGATTCCATATGGGTGATAGTGAATCGGCTGACCAAGGTGGCTCACTTCTTGCCAGTTCTCACGGATTATGAGACGATGCAGTATACGCAGCTATTCATTTTAGAGATAGTTAAGCTGCACGGGGGTTCGATTAATATTATGTCCTATAGAGACAAAAATTTTGTGTTGCACTTCTGGCAGAGCTTTCAGGAGGCTATGGGCATCGATTTACGATTGAGTACGGTATACCACCCACAGACAGACGGCCAGACTGAGAGGGTGAACTAGATGCTTGAGGATATAATGAGGATGTGCATCCTGGATTTTGGGGGAGGCTGGGAGAGATACCTCCCATTGGTAGAGTTTTCATATAACAACTCTTAACAATTCACTATTCGTATGGCACCGTTCGAGGCATTATACGGGAGACCTTATCGTTCGCTTGCTTGTTGGTTAGAGGTGGGGTACAATAAGTTACTGGGACCCGAAATGATTCAGGAGACTACTGCCAAGATTGAGTTGATTCAAGGGCGTATTCGGACGGCTCAGGATAAGCAGAAGAGTTATGAAGACACCGACAGGAGATATGTAGAATTAGAGGCTGGCGATCACGTATTGGTTCGAGTATCTCCTATGAAGGGGATTATGAGATTTGATAAGAGAGGGAAGTTATCGTCGAGATATGTGGGACCGTTTCCTATTGTAGAGAGAGTGGGATCGGTAGCATACCGACTAGTACTTCTAGATCACCTTCAGCGGATACACAACGTGTTCCATATGTCACCACTGAAGAAGTATAGGAGGAGCGAGAGATATTTCTGGCACATTCCTATTGAGGAGATAGACTTACATCCAGATGTCTCGTATGAGGAGAGTCCCATGGCTATTCTAGATCGTAGTGAGTGTAAACTGCGATCCAAGGTGGTGCCACTAGTGCGAGTTCAGTGGGGACGCTACAATACTGATGAGTCAACATGGGAGGATGACATGCGAGAGTAGTATCCAGAGCTATTCACCGTAGGTATGTCCTAATTTCCAGGACAAAATTTCTTTGTAAGGGGGGAAGTATGTAATACCCCGTATTTTTGTGTATTCATAATTTAATTAATTCGATAATTAATTAAAAAAATATGTTTCGTTTGAATTACGCGAGTGAAGTAATTTAATGTGACTTAATAATGAGTGTGAGTGTTCGATATTAATCAAGAGCTAGATACTGATTAATATTATGATATTATATTTACTAAGTGTGAATAGTAAATAATTAATGATTAGTGTTATACGGCATAGCGAGTGATATGTGTGTATTCTATTTTATCTCACCGAGTGTCGCGTGTAGACTATTTAGAGGTCGGAAATGATATATATAATTTGAGTGACTTGTATGATGATTTCGAGGTCAATAATGAGTCCGGAAGGGTCGAACTAGTCAAAATAGTATACTCGGGGATGTTAATTGAGTCACGGGTCGATTTTGAACCAAACCGACACCTTTGGAGGGTAATTTAATCATTTTAAAAATAAAAGGTTAAAGAACCTACGAAAATTGGAGCCTTATATCTGATGATTATAAGTGAGGGATAGGGTTTATAATATAAAAAGATTAGAGAGGCATTAGAGGGAAGAGAGGAACCATTCCCAAAAGCTGAAGGAGGATTCTTGAAGGATTGAAAGAGTTCTTGCATCATAAGTACCCAAGGAGTGAAGATTTGAATAGGGAAACATCAGATCATAATCCTCACCCACGAAATCAGACCCTTCAGTATTTAAGGCAAGTTGTTTATTACATTTAAATGAAGTTATAATTCCCATGCATAGAGATTTGTTGATAACCATGATTACACCTATGTTCTTGGAGAAAAAGAATAGATTTGATGTAGGTTGTTAGGGATTTGCATATAAAATGATTTATCATATGTAGAGGATTAATAATCAGAGGAGACTTGATCATTCATACCAAATAAATATGGGTTTGTGATTGGATATGAGGGAAGAATGTAAAGTATGGCATTTATGAAGTTTCATGGTTTCGATTCGTTCTTAGTTAAATTCTGTGATGATTTAACATGTTTAAAACGTTAGAAACCCTCCTAATGCATGTAGAAATGTTTAGTTGTGACTTTGGTGTAGAGTAATGTAAGTTGGTATTGGATTATGGGCGAAGAATGCATGAACAGACGAAGCTGGTGAACTGCAGACACCGGACTGGTCTGTCCCTAGACACATCGGATCGGTTCGTTTACTGAAAAACGGACCGGTTCGACCTTCGATTCGTTTGCAGAAAAATTTCAGAAAACTTCAGTTCTTTCTGTTTCTGACCTAGTTTTTCTAATCGATGATTGTGAAAATTCTTATAACCTTATTAAGAGATTATGGGGAAATCATTTATACTACGGTAAGCCTAATTGGGATTTGTAGTTTAGTCTTAGTGAGATAATTAAAACGGGAATCAATTGGGATAGTTATGTTACAAGTTATCGGGGAAAGAGATAATAAATTACAACAACTTCGGATGGAATGATAAGTAGACCAATAGGGTAAATAATGATTTAACTACTAAAATAAATAGAAGGGGTGATCAGTACCCTTAGAGTTTGTGTGAATGCTCATGAATACGATAGAGCGATAAGTCGTAAAACAAAATGTATGGTAAGTATTAGAGAGAAATATACTACGTACTAATGTAAATATTTGGGTTATGTGTATATATACTTAATTACTTATAGATAGTGAATACATATTATTATAAATATTTAGGCGGTGAGAATGCTTAAAGTATTTCATAGTATTGGGGTCGATGATTATCCGGACCAATACGTTATACTCGAATTTAGGGTCAATGATTATCTGGACCAAATCTAGATATTATATTGGGGTCTGTAAGATGTGGGTTCTTCAAATAATATTAGTATTAAGTGAGGCGTAACCTCTTATCAAGATCGGGACTAACACCGTTAGATGTAGACTATAGGTCAGAGCCATAGGTGAGTTAGAGACAGATAGATTTAATATTCAAAGTTGCACTAAAGAACATATTGACATGAGAAACATAAGGCAAGCACAATAAATGAATGGGACCAACAGGTAGCGTGGTCGGAGGGAGAAAGAACAAGCACTTTAGGTGCAATAAGGACAAGGAAGGAACTTCAAGATCAGTTAATGCTCAACGGTAGGTGCATTGAATGTGTATGGGAGTTAATGCTCTCGCGAGATTTCTCTGGTATAAGGAAATTGGGAAGCAGTTCTGAGCTCTGAATTTTCTCTCTCTTGATTTTTTAGCTTTGGTCTTATTTATATGGAAGGAGAGGTTGGTCGAGTTAGCATGCCCTCAATCCCTTTGGCCTGGTGCATTAAATGCATGAGATAATACATTTAATGCATGGGATCTATGGTTTTGGCGGGAAAACGTTCTATTGGTTGGAAGTATTGAAGGCATTAATGAAGGATATAATTTGTCAGCTTGAGGCTTACTCTAGGATGGCTATACGGTCAGTTTTGGTGAACTAGACTTGCCATCCTAAGGATAAAGGAACTTGAGTGTTGTATTCTTGAGTTCCTAAACGTCAGATGCCATGACGTCAGGAAATGGTTCAAATAGTGGCTATTATTTGGTATCTAGTCACGTCAGTCAGACGGGCTGGCACCCGAGGTGCCTCGAGGGGGAAAGTAATGAGGGAGATCGAATGACTCGAGGAGGTTCATTCGAGTAGGTAAGCAATGAATAGGCTCGAATGACATTCGTCGTAGTTGAAGTTTTGTCCAAGTGTGCCAAGAGGGTTGGTGATAGTTCCCAACGTTGCCTTGTTCTCAATCCTCCAAACCATGTCCCCGCGAAGTTTCCAAGAGGAGGTTGCTTGATAGGGCATGAAATCCCTCCCATTCCCTTCCAGGCATGGTCCCTCGCGGGTACCAAGCGACCCCACTCAATATATATATTCATTAGATAAAGTACATAATATATCATTCTATTTTTTATTACAAACTATTGTCATCCGGGTGACCTTTGTTCTTCGAGCTGGGTTCTTCGAGCCAGGTCCATTGGAGGCCCTTCGAGGTAAAACGCTGCGAGCTACTTACTTTTACAGAGTCTTCAAGGTGGGTCCTGCGAACCACCCGCATGGAGACTCTTCGAAGTGAGATCGTTCAACGTGCTTCTTTGTGAATAATCAATTCTCTTGGCTAAGTTAATCATCCATGTGGAAGGGGACACCCCCCCCCCCCACACACATTTGCCCCTTCGTAGAGATATTTATTTATTTCATGAAGAAATATCTGTACGAAACCTCTGTTCATCTATGATTTTCTTTCTTGGGGAAAATGAAGAGATTTATTCAAATTTCCCCCAAAGCTCTTCGTTCCCTAAGGTAGACAAGACCCCTAAGCATGTCTCATTAAATGCTGTTATCGTTTGCCTTTCAGCACGTCACACGCGGTAGCGCCAGGGCGGGCACATGAAAATAATTCAACCATTCGACGCGGCATTCCCCGAATCATCATCATAGCAACCTTTAGTCTTTTGTGACCACGCGCGTTTAGCCAACACGCCAGCCACATAATTCGAAAACGCCATCATTACACTTTTCTAAAAATCATTTTTGTTTTCGTCTTTTGGAATTCGTGTTACCCCTATTAAAGGAGAAGCCCCTTTAGTTAAGACTCACCTTTGGGTTCAACTTTATGAGTTTAAGCTTTTCTGTGAGAGTTTGGCAAAGAAAATCTCCTTTCTTCAAGCTTTTCAGTTATCTTCCATTCTTTTTTCTTTCGTCTACTATGGCACCAGTAAAGAGAACCCTTTCTGTAAGGGGTGCCTCTCCTATCACCCAAGCACGCCAGGCTCAATGGGCACGATACCATCGTGCCCCTTACTTTGGAGAGAACGGTCATTGTTGGGCGACGACCGAGTGATTTCGTGGTGCTTTGGTGCTAAATGAGGAGCCAAACTTATTGATGGACGAAGGTGAAGATGTTGAAGACTTCGCCAATTTTCCTACCGCTACTGTCACCCGTTTCTATATAGAGTGCGGTGATTTCCCCTATTCTAAGGTGGAATTTTAGGCGTCCTTTGGTGCCAGTGAAGGGTTGGGACCTTGGACGGAGTATATCCATGCAAAGTACTCGGTTCAACTGGCCCTCGTAGGTTTGTCTTGTTCCATGTGGTTGGGTGACTTACCTTGGCCAAAAATAACACTACTTTACAACTGTTGGTGTCTCGGTGGGGTCATAGGTTACACACCTTCGTGGCTGCTTGGGGCGAGTTTACTGTTACCCTTGAGGATGTGTGTGAACTATTAGGACTGGAAGCTGCTGGATTTGACACCTTCTTCTAGGAGGCTGTTTCTAGTGAAGAAAACTCTGAGGAACGAGTTAGAGATCGTTGTGAAGGATTACATGGTCACTTACAATAAGTGCACCTACTTTGAGGTCATCCGCTACTTTTATTTCATTGAAGAGAAGGTTATCATTAGAACCCGTGAGGCTGCTAGGGAGAACCCTCGAGGGAAAGAAGTTTTTGAGCAGCCTCCAACTGGGAAAGGCTATGAGTTTAAAATTGAGCTAGCAGGGTATATATGGGTAATGCTGTCGAAGGTATACCTTCTGGATAAGCCCCATGACCGTCCTCGTAAGGACCTGATCAACCTGGTCGTTCGAATGGCCTGTGGTGTAAAGATACCTCTCGCAACCATTTTTCTTGGGCCTCTATACACTTGGTTAGATCGTGTGTCTGCAGACTCCACTTGAAGAATTTGTAGGTTTGATGTGTCTAACTATACCAAAAATATTCTTTTGACGGCGTTCCTTTATGCTCATTTCAAGGATTATGCCCCCGCTGGTCACTTCCCCGGTTCACAAGATGTGAGAGTCCCCCGTATTTACTGTTGGAAGAATAAGAGTGTGAAGAAACCTTTGTTAGATCTAATTAACCGTGTTGATCAATTCAATCCTCGCCCTTATATTGGGGTAAGCTAATTTTTTACTAATAATTTCTTTAGTGAAGAGGAGCGTCATATTGCTCCTATCGAAGAAGCCCTTGCCAGAAATTTCCCCGAGCACAGTGTCCCCCTGTTGTTGATCCCTTCCTATTTGCCTTCATATACCGAGTGGTCATCATTTTACTCTATTTATAGCCCCCATCAGGTAGCCATGCAGTTTGACTATGATCAAGGGGCCCCCCTGTTAAGCCATTTCACCAGAGAGAAGCCCACTAATTTCTCGTTTGCTTGTTCGAATTTCCTCACGTCTACTGTTGCCGGTATGTGTACCCATTATCCTGCTAATTCCATAATCCCGAGCAAGAGATATCGAGGAGGAAGATCAGTGATGTACTTTAATGTGTTCTGGCAGAACCAATTGGTTCATTTCCAAATTAACTTTCTTAAGGAACCCCGTTATCCTGAAGTTAAGAGATTTCCACCCACTGAGTTGGGTTTGAGAAATTATACCACCTAATCATCTGTCTTTCCCCTCAGTATAGCCAATACCAATTCTCCCCCTGAGCTGCCTCCCCTAGTGCCTGTGGATCAGGAGGTTGTAAAGAGAAAGAAAACCACTCAGCCTTCCATTATTCCGATCGATGTTGCCCCTGGTCCTTCTAGGCCATTTGGAAGGACCGAATATCCTCGCACTGCCTCAATGGGAGCAGCAGTTAGGGCCACTCGGAAGGCACCTCTGAAGAAGCTCAAAGCCATTCCACCGCCCCCATTAGCCTCTACTCATGACCCAAAGTTTTCCAAGGCAGTGAGCCAAATAGTGGATCGTCTTCTCCAGACTTGGAAACATTTTAGTGAAGAAGATCGGGCTTTTATGTCAGTCAAGATGTATGCTCATGGGTTTCTTATGATCCCCAATCTCCTGAGGGTAGTAAAAAGAGGAAAGCAATTAGCCCCCTCAAGCTTGTGATGGAGGAGTCGAGCGGGTCCAGTGAGGAGGAGATTGCTGAGGAGAATTTTTCTGGGGGAGATGTTGGTGAAGATGATGATGATGAGGAAGGAGAGGAGGAAGAGGAAGAATAAGAAGAGGAGGAAGAAGAAGAGGAGGAAGAGACTGCCTTAGTACGTAGGCATAGGTTGAGAGTGATGGTTTCTTCCTCGAAACCTTCCTTGCCCCTCACCCCCCAAGATTATGAAATCGTTGAGGATGTGATACAAGAAGAGGTAAGTCTCTTACATATCTTACTTTAAATTTCCTCCTTTTATTCATTCTTTCTCATGTTGGTGTCCTCAGTCTGTTGTAACTTGCTTTTTTCTTCTTTCAGGTTGGTGTGCAGGTTGATGCGCGTGATGGTGCTGAGGAAAATCTCCCTCTCGAAGCAACTTCCCCTACTGTTTCTTAGGTAGTCACCCATTTCCCCTAGGGGCAGTTGTATCTGATACTTCATCTAGTGGCGGCTATTCCCCTGACCTTTCTTTTTTGTGCGAGCAGGCTGGCCTTAAGTGGGGTGTGCCTTCGGCAAAAGTTGTTGAAGCTGTGCCTGTACCTATTATTGCTGTGACTTCGATGCCTATGGTAAGATTTTATTATCTACACTTATCTCCCCCTTTTTATTTCTCCTTCGATTATTTTGATTTAATTTCTCCTTTTGCTCCTTCTTTAGGCTCTCACCCCCGTTTTAACCGTCCCCGTGGTGCCTCCTCCTTCGAATGATCAAATGCTTGTTACTTTATTCGGGCCTTCGATTTCAAACCTCGAAGATGTTGAAACAGCTGCAATTGCCCAAGTAGAGGGTGAACAAGAACATGTTGTTGAGACGGCGGAGAATAGGCAGGAGCAGGTTGCTGAGGATGGGGAGAATGTGATTGCCCCTCAAAGTCATCCCCTCATTGGTGGCCCCCGAGGTAATTGAAGAGAAGGACGTGGTTCAGATGGCCACTCGCGAGTTTGCAGAGGAGTGACGACCTGAGGTATTTCCACTCTTCTATCTATCTTCTGTATATAAATATATTAGCTTTAAAATCAAAATCTCCCATAACCGCGGGTCAGACGGGCCTAGGAATGTAGGACTTTATATTTCATAAATCTCCCTTAATTGAGGGTCAGGCGGGCCTAGTCTTATAAGCATAAATATCCCATAATCAAGGGTCAAGCGGGCCTAGTCTTGTAGGCCTAAATCTCCTATTACCGAGGGTCAAGAGGGACTAGTCTTATAGGCATAAATCTCCCATAACCGAGGGTTAGGAGGGCCTAGTCTTATAGGCATAAATCTTCCATAATCGAGGGTCAGGCGGGCCTAGTCTTATAGGCATAAATCAACCATAATCGAGGGTCAGGCGGGCCTAGTCTTATAGGCATAAATCTTTAAGTTAGCGTAGTATATATTTTTTCGTGCTTTCTTTTGTCTTTATTTCTAAATTCAACTATTTGCTGCATTTCAGGTGGAGGTCGATCAACTGGCAACTCATAGGCTCGAAGTGGAGCTTTTTGTTAATGAGTTAGTTCAAGCGCCAATAGTAGCTTCAACTGCTTCTTTGGGCGGGGCCCGTGTACTTTGTGATACTTCTGCACCACGCGTTCCTCAAGTGCAAGCAAGCGATAGTGCTTCGCATACCCGACGGCCATCTGCCAGTGATAGCATTTTCAGTATTCATCCGCCTGAGGCATCCCCCGAGGTGGTTGTGGAACAAACTTTGGCCAGCTTCCCTTATGTTCTGACTGAGGGTCCCCGTTTGTTAATCGAGTGGTTACTAACTCGCTTTCCTTTAACCTTTACTATTCACTATCTGCATCCACTTCTTGGGGTGATGGTTGGCCGATTGTTTGGGCTCGCGATGGTATTAAAAGACATTCTCAGCACCCCCCTTATCTCCCTTAGCCCTGACACTGTCAAAACTTTATTGGGTAGGGTTACGCGTTAACCAATAATGGTTTTTCCATGACATGGTAGGTGGAGCTGTTGCGGAGTTTCAAAAAGAGCAATCTTCCCAGCATCTATAACCGCCTCCAGAATTCCCATCGTGAGCCGGTGGATGTTTCTGAAGAACTTGTGGGTCTGGAATCCCAGTTGCTGGTGCATGAGCAAGCAGTGAAAGAGGCTCGCGAGGTAATTACTCATGAGGAGGCACAGTTGGTTGAAAAAGAGCAGGAGTTAGAAACCATCTATCAGGTCCCAGAAAGTCGCTAGAAGAATCTAGCTGACCTTGTTGCAGAGCAGAGCTAACTTGAGCAGAATCTTCCCCCACATCACCACTGACTGTTTGGTTCAGAGAATCTTCTCTTTATTATGGACGACCCCTAGCTTCATTACCCAGTGTTTCTTTTGTTGGTCTTGCCCTTTTATGTGAACTTTTAAATTTTTTCTAACTTGGTTGTAACTACAATGCTAACGTTTATTTGAAATAAAAAAATATTGGCAACTTTGGTGCTTCCTTTCCTTTCTGTTGTTTAATTGATTATTATCTATTCTTACACATCAATGTTAATTAGATCAAATATAATAAAGGGATCAATCAATGAACTTGTGAAAATAAAATTTTAATCTAGCATATGCTCCCTGAATTTTGCTTCTGACTATATTAAACGGGCGAGCCCAATTACTTTAAAGTGTACATCTATAGTTTAACACAAAAAGCAAGTCATTGAACAGGAGTGACAGGACATACATTCAGACGTAATAAATCTCCACCCACTTGTTGTTTAATTTGAAAGTCACATTATCTTACAGCTTAGATATCTCGCAGTAGCCCGAATCATGGATTGCTCGAACGGTATAAGGCCATTCCCAGTTTGCTTCAAACTTTGGTAGCGACAAGCCTCTTATGTGTCTCGTGCATGCTTTTAGAACCAATTCTCCTTCTTTGAACTTCGTTGGCCTCCCCAATTGGTCATAAGATTTGGATAACTGCTTCCTATATATCTCGAAGTGTCTCACAGCATTATCCCTATGTTTTTCCATGGCTTCGTGTTGTACATGGAGACTATGAGGGAGCATAGCACTTCGTAGGTTGTAACGAGCTGAAGGTACCTCTAGTTCGACTGGCAGCATAACTTCTGCCCCTACCCTGTTGGATTTCTCTTCATCGTTTGATAGGCCCATAGAACTTCGGGGATCCTGTCATCCCATGTGCCAAGGAAGTCCTCTAGCATCTTTGCCAAAATGTTCACCAGCGTCTTGTTGGTAGCTTTTTCTTGCCCATTGCATTTTGCGTAAGCCATTATTGACTTATGATGGATGATAGAGTACTTTTTTGTTAGCAAGCGCACTTCGCTATTCATGAAGGGAGTACCATTGTTCGACAGAAACACCTTCGGGATGCCAAAGCGATAAATAATGTATTCCTTCATAAATTGAGCTACTACCCCCACAGTGGCTTTCTTGAGCGGTATGGCCTCCGTCCACTTCGTAAAATATTCTGTGGCTACTAAAATCTATATCTTTCCTCGTGACGAAGGGTTGATGGCCCCTACCAGGTCGAAGGCCCAAGTGTGGAATGGGAATGGTGTAGATAAAGAGTGCAGGTCCACTGAAGGAGCGTGGATCATATTCCCGTATAGCTGGCGGGCTTTGCACTTTCTAATAAAATCAGCCGAATCTTTCTACATCGAAGGCCAGTAATAGCCCAAGGTCATTAGTTGGTCGTAAAGTTTGGCTCACCCAATGTGACCTGGATCATGAGCTTGCTTTAATACCTCTTCGGACTCTTCACCTCTTACGTACCTTAGGGTCCTATCGTGATAACCTCGTTTGTATAGCTTCCCATCTTGCACGAAGTACCTCGGTGCTCACCTCCTTATCTTCATAGCACCCTCTTTATTTTCTAGCACTACTCCATCTATCAAGAAGTCCATGTAGGGTTGTCTCTAGTCTTGCGTTTGGTCTATGAAGTTGCACTCTGTCGCTTGATAGAAAAGGTAGCACTTCGAGCACTCTCTTTGTATTACAACGGCTTCTTATCTCATCGAGGGCCAGTAGTATCCCGCCCATTGTATCCTTCCGTATAGAGGGATCTCGATGGTCTCACAACTATTCTCATGTACTTCGATCAATCTTCTCTTAGCCTCTTCAGGGTCCACCAACTTGGACAACCAACCCTCTTTATTTTTAAAATATAAATTGCCCCTGGCAACAAAGTATTGTGATAAGTCGGCCAAGCTAAGTGTTCCTTCCCCTCTCTCTAGCTTCTTTCTGATTTCACCTCTCCAGTTATCTTTATCTTCTGATGGCAGCATCTCAGATACCATCGAGGGGGAAGGTCTCTTTGTGATTCGGACCACGGTTGATTCTCCGTTAAAGGAAATCTTTTGCGCGATGGTGGCATAGGCATCTGCATGCATGTTCATCATTCGAGGATGCCTTTTTATCTTTACCACCTCAAACTGGCCCAGTAATCACAGGATGATCGTGTAATAAGGCGCCAAACTCATGTGCTTCAGTGAAAATTCCCCCGTCACTTGTTTTACCACCAAGCTTGAGTCCCCTTTGATTGTTAGGACCTGGACGCCCCTCCTTAGCGCTTCGAGTAACCCAAGGGCCAGTGCCTCATATTTAGCTTCGTTATTTAAGCATTCAAACTCCAATTTAAAAGACAGACGAATCTCTTCACTGCCTCTTCGAAGAATGACTTCCGCTCCTCCTTTTTTCTCGGCTGAAGAGCCGTCGAACTCCATACTCCATTCGTCCAGGCTGGCTGCTATGAAATTAGCCTGAAGGTCATCACTCGGAGCTCTTTAATAGGCGGTTTGAATATCCTAGATAGGAAAATAGCCAATAGATCTGCATATGCCTGACTTTTGATGGCCCGAGGGACCACGCACTTGAGATCATACTCCGAAAGGATTAAGAACCATCTAGATGCCTTGCCTATCAATATAGTTCTAGCAAGCAAAAACTTTACGGGGTTACATCTAGTTATAATATGAACTGTGAATGATAATAGGTAGTGTCTAAGCTTTTGTGCTACAAATACGAGCGATAAACAATGCCTCTCAATGCTAGTGTATCTGGCCTTAGGCCCGTGTATAATTCTACTTAGATAATAAATAGGTTTTTTAATGCCTTCGCTCTATTGGGCCAACAAAGCCCCAATGGACCGTTCTGTTGACGTGAGATATAGGCGTAAAGGGGTACCTGCCTTCAGAGGGATCATTGTTTGAGGGGAGGTAAGGAGTGCCTTCAACTTGTCCATGGCCTCCTGGTGCATTATTTCCCATAAAAACTTCATGCCCTTCCTCAGCAGCTCCATCAAGGGATGCGTTACCTCAGCCAACCCCGATACAAATCGCCTCAAGTAGGACACCTTATTGAGGCTTTAGCTCTTTAGAGGATTTTGGTCTTGGCATATCAAGGATGGCTCTTCATTTATCCAAGTCCATTTGTACCCCCTGGTGGTTTACCACGAACCCCAAGAACTTCCCGCTTGTTACCCTAAATGCGCATATGAGGGGGTTCATCTTTAACTTATATTTCCTGCAGCGAGTGAATACCCTCCTCAAGTCGTCTAGGTGAGATTCTTCCTTCTTGGATTTAATCACCAAGTCCTCGACATAAAACTCCACAGTCTTGTGGAAAAGGTCATGGAATATGGCCATCATCGTCCTCTAGTAGGTGTGGCTCCTGCGTTATTCAATTCGAAAGGCATGATCATGTACATGAAATTGCCCAAGGGTGTTCGAAAGGCAGTCTTCTCCGCGTCAGCTGGATCTATTTTTATCTGATTATAGCCCACATTCCCGACCATGAAGCTGTACATCTCATAACCTGCTGTCGCATCGATCAAGCTGTCAATGGAGGGCAGTGGGAATTCATCCTTTGGGTACGCCCGGTTCAGATCTATGAAATCTACACATATCCTGATTTGTCTTTTGTCTTTCTTTCCCACTGGTACAATACTGGACAGCCATATCGGGTGTTGTATCGGCACTATAAACCCTGTCGCGAGAAACCTCTGTACTTCTTCCTTGATCTTCAAATCCAACTCTACTTTGTATGTTCGAGTGGCCTATTTAATTGGAATTGCTGAGGGCAAGACATTCAATCTGTGGAAACTTACCTTTGTGTCAACCCCAGGTATCTCGGTGTACTTCCATGCGAAGACATATTTGAACTTTACCAACAGTTTGATTAACCCCTCTTGAGGGGCTCCTTCTAAGTCCTTCGAAATGAAGATGGGATTCGAATCCCCACCTTCCCTAGCCAAATCAATCTTTTCTAATTCTTGGATCTGTGGCCTAGGGCCATCTTTCACACATTCCGGCTTTTCCTCCACTTCTTCTACAAACTCTTGGATCCTAGAGTTGTCAATTACAAGGCATGGCCCCTGGTTATCTACCAGGAAGTATTCATACGCCGGGGCAACTTCATTGTCTAGTCTATCGGTTGCCTGCTCACACCTTCATAATCTATAAATAATTCTGTCGTTATACAAAATAACTCGTTTGCACTAAGGGGCCGCGCCTCTTTGGAAAGGTCTTTTTCTACAATTCTCATCCACCTCCTTTACCGTTCGCCTACTAAGAACGCTTTGTGTCTGCATTTAGTGCTCAATGGGATCAATTCGCGAGGTTATCCGATCACGAAGCTGTCTTGACAGGATGGGGGCCTTATTGCCCCTAGATTACGTTCTTCTTCATAAGTCACAATCATTTGAGCAGGTACCCGCACCTTCTATCTAATTGAAGGGATCTTCACCCCCTGGTATATCTTGTCACAATAGTATCTTCTTCCTCTAGATCCGTATAAAAAGCTGCATCCACCATATGGGCCTCCTCCTTTGTGAAAGGTTTCTTGTTAGCTCGTATCACCACCTCCTTACCCTTTATTTTTTCTTTAGCGCATTGATGATATGTGGAGGGTACCAACCCATGGTTGTGCATCCATACCCTACCTACCAGCAACTGATACGATGGCTCATAATTCATGATGTGGAATTTAATATGGGAAGTGATATTACCCATCGTAATGCCCACATTGATGTAGCCCACCGACTTGGAAGACTGATTATCATAACCCGATAATACCAACGAGTGGGGCACTATCCTTATTTCTGACAACTCAGTGGTATAGAAGGATCCCATAGGCATTATGTTGATGGATGCCCCCCCGTCCAATAATATTCGTGAGAAAATGAAATCATTCACCGATGTAGTAACATACAAAGGTCTATTGTATGGGTACCTGATTATCCTACCTGCCTCTGAGAATGTGACTTTTGAGAGATATCTACTCACCAATTTAGCCATAGGCCCCTTCCATTTCAAATGTGGGCCATATTTTTCTTTGCATTCTCCAGAATGGCCCTCGTAACTTCTAGCCGAGAATCATCAGGAAGTCCAACCTGGTCGAAGAACCAGCCAAATTTTAGCGAGCGAGCCACAGCTGCACACTCAATCCATAGATCCGTTCGATCATCCTTGAGCTCATAAACTTCTTCTACGTCTCTATACGCAGCCTCATCATATGATATTACTGCGTTGACCTCTCCCAGAGAACAAGCTCCCATCTGCCCACTGAGCATCTCAACAGTATCGCATACTTCTCCTTCTTTGTCCTCTTTGTCTTTAATCTCGTCATCTAAATGTAGGTAAGCCAACTCAAAAGTGCATTTTCGAGAGAATCTTCAAAGTCGGTATTCGGAGTGCCTTCGAAGTCATTCCCAACAAGCAACTGTTCCATCATTGATCGCTCGGCCTCCTCATCGAAGGTGCTAACCATATGGGCCCCGTGGGGCGGTAAAGAGTTGTTGTTTACATTGGTCTGTGACAACTCAATGTCTCCATTCTTCACATGGCGGTCAATCAAACTTCTTAATGAAAACCACACTTTAGTAGGATGATTTACCCTGTTATGGAGTGCGCAATAATGGGGTTTCTCTCTATCTTCTCGAGTGAGTGGTGCGGTGTGAATATTAATCGGCTTGAAAACTTTATCACGGACCATGAGATCGTATATATTCAAGGCTTTCTCCACCGTGCAAGGTAGTTCAGGAGGATCCTCCTCATCTTCGAACCGTCTCTTGTTGCTTCTACCCCTTCTACCTCCTCGGACTCCATTACCTCCTTCTTTGCCCCCATCATCTGCGTAGTTGATCCTCAAGGGTATTCCCCTTCCTGAGGTAACTGTTGGCCTCCCCAGTAAGCTGGGCAAAGAGGGAGGTGGTATTATGGGTTTTACCACTAAGGGGCAAATGTACCTTCTCTTATCTCGTTAATCAGGTGACATATGTATTCGGGCAGCAAGCCTTCTGCACATACTTGTAAAAGTGTGTCCTCTCACATCTCCTCCCTCACGTCTAGGTATCACTCGCGGAACCTTTAAATATAGGCCACAACATCCTCTCCTGGCTTCTGCTTCTCGCGCGCGAGTTGGGTGAGTGTGAACTCGTCCTCAGCCAAGAAAAACTTTTGCACAAACAAACCATGTAACTCCTCCCAAGAATTTACACTACCTGGAGCTAGGTGGGAATACCACGTGAAGGCTTTCTCTGTCAAGGATTTTGAGAACTCTCCTAACCTCAACTTTTTGTCATTGCAATGGGCCCCCAAGTTCTCGATAAACCTCTTCACATGCTCTTTGGGATTCGCGCCTTTTCCCGTGTACTTTTCAAAGATTGGAGGAATATATCCCACTGGGCAGGGTTCGTTATTATACTCCTATGGGTAGGGAGTACGAAAGTCGTCGTATATGGAAGAGCTTTCTCCTTTAGACACAGCTATGAACTTCAACATCTCTTTCTTTATATCTTCTAAACTGGCTGGTGAGGGGCTAGCTGACGACGACGTTGTTGTCACCGTGGTCGTTGAGGCTGGCATGCCTACACCTTGACTTACCACGACAGTTGGAGTAGCTGGTGTCACTCCCCCATTTTGCAACATTGGTTCCCTTATCACAGGTGGAACCATGGGGAGAGTGTTAACGGAAGCAGGCGCCGCCACCCCTCCAGTAATAGTTAGAGTTGGTATGTTGGTTGGCGGTATGGTAAAGGAACTCACTCCTGTGGTGGCTCCCAACATTGACTGGGCTTTCGGAGTCTTAATGAACTCTGCGAATAGTCCCATCAACCCATGAATTTGTGCCTGGCCTATTCCCCCTTGCGTGGCCATCGTCTCCGTGATACCAATGCCAGGTGCGCAAGGCTCTATCCTTGTCGTTCTCCTCGCTTCAGGCAACGCAACGTTACTTGCACTCTTCCTTTTACACTATTTTTTTTAATTAACTTTTCATTAAAGTGAGTGGTTTTGAATCATTTTTCAACTTTGTAATAAAGATCACCCTTATTATTTAAACCATATAAATATTAGGGGTGTCAATTTTAGAAATGACACGGAATGATACGAAATTGACATGATATCTCGTGTTCATGTTAGGTTTTTTGACACGAAGTCGTGTTGTGTCGTGTTCGTGTCAAAATTATGAGTCGTATTAATCGTGTTATCGTATATTGTCGTGTTAATCGTGTTTAATTTGGTGTTAAATTTAAGAAATCGTGTTATTCGAGTCGTGCCGTATTGTGTCGTGTTCTATTTGGATCGTTTTCGTGTAACTAAAAAAATACAAATTCGTATCGTGTGATATTCGTGTCTAAAAATACCTTGTCATATTACATCGTGTCGAGCCGAAACACGGTCCAAAAATAGGAATTCCCACACCTGATAAATATGGACGTTACAATGTTTTACGAATAATGATATGGCTATCAAAATTTCCTCCAAAATCTCCCAAAAAGTGAGGCATAAGTCCCGCCATAGCATAAAAAATTATTAATTTTGAGGAAAGTTTTAGGGGATTTATTTGGAACGATACGAAATTGACATGATATCTCGTGTTCGTGTTGGATTTTTTGACACGAAGTCGTGTTGTGTCGTGTTCGTTTCAAAATTATGAGTCGTATTAACCGTATTATTTGAAAGTCGTAGTAGCAATCGTGATTTATATCCGTTGAGTGGCCTAGTCATCCCAATATGTTGTCAATTTTCCCGCCTCGCGTCCCACCTAGCGGTCGATATGTTTGTCTGTCTCTCCCTCACAGATACACACGTTAGCCACAACAGTCTGCACACGGAAACACCGTAATTCTACACTCATTACGTCTGCTTTGCACTCCATTTTACTTTCTGTTTTCTTTTTTAACAGTCTCAACTGTTTTATTTTCTTGATTGAAAATCGTTCGTACGTACGTTTCAATCTTCTTGAAATGACAACAGAGTACAAGAAAAAGGAGAAGAAGAAGGAGGGAGATGAACGTCCTCCCTTGCGTTGGGAAGTTTGGGAACAAGGGTATAAGAGATGGGTTGGACAGGATAAAATTGTACTTGTTCAGGATAAAGTGGAGACAGTAGATGACCCCCCTTCAGGTTTGATTATGCCATTGTTGAGGTACCAGAAGGAGTGGCTAGCTTGGGCAATGAAGCAAGAACAATCTTCTGTAAGAGGGGGCATCCTTGCGGATGAGATGGGGATGGGGAAGACTCTCCAAGCTATTGCAATTGTCCTTGCCAAAAGGGACTTAGCCCCACCAAATTCTTCTTCCATGGGTACCCTTGTAATATGCCCAGTGGCTGCTGTCACTCATTGGGTTAAGGAGATTGACCGGTGTACCGCCAAAGGAAGCAACCAGGTGCTGGTTTATCATGGAGCCAACAGGGGGAAGACTCTTCACACATTCTCTGAATATGATTTTGTCATAACTACATATTCCATTGTGGAGGCTGAATACAGGAAAAGTGGGATGATGCCACCTAAACCGAAGTGCCCTCTGTGTGGTAAAGGAATACTGAGAGGGATGGATAACCACATCAGATATTGTAAGGGAAAGAAACTTGGACTACAAGAGTCAAAGAAGAAAACTTCTGCTGCAGACCAGGAATCCAGTGAATCAGGGATATCTAATATGCACTCTGTCAAATGGGATCGTATTATATTGGATGAGGTAAGTTCATAATGAATTTTACTAATTTTTCGTACTTGGGTTCTTTCTTTTGCGTTTCTTGCATCTCACAATGTTGTGAATTTATGAAAAATAGCCAGGATTTATGAATGTACACTAAATGCTTGAATATGGAGTATAGAGCAAGTTTTAGTCATTTTCTTGATCTCAGTGTCACCTTTTAGAGACATTTGTATCCACCGTGGACTGTTTCATTTCGTTGCGATGGCATTTCATTACAATTAAGCTATGTTTAGATGCCTAGAATTGGAATTCAGTTAGAGTTGTTGTGTGTTTTGAAATTGTGTATGTGAAACTGCGTGTGTTTGAGCAATATGCGTAGTGTTTTTGCGTGTGAATAGTGTGAAGTGTGTGTTCAGTGTTTATGTGCAGTGTGTGTTTGTGTGTGAAACTATATGTGCAGTGGGTGTGTAATTGTGAAACTGTTTGTATGTGTGTGAAACTGTATGTGCAAAATGTGTGTTTTTTAAGACCGTGTTAGAAATCATATGTGCAGTGTGTGCATGTGCAAGTGTGTGAAACTCTATTTGCAATATGTGTGGTGTGTGAATTATGAAACTATGTGTAGTGTACGTGAAACTGTGTGCAGTGTGTGTGAAACTCTGTTGTGCAGTGTGTGAAGCTGTGTGAAAATTACATGTGCAATGTGTTGGATTTGACTGTGATCAATTTCGTAAAAACATGATTTTTAGTTATCTACTTTGACATTGGAATCAGGAATTCTTGGAATTGGAATCCCATGACAACTTCAAACTCAATTTTTTTAACCAAACAACTGCATTGGAATTTATAGCCCGAATTCCAATTCCATAGCTTGGAATTGGGGCTGCCAAACTACACCGTATCATCAATTCTTCAATGTCTTAGTACGATTTTCTTGTTTCCAAAACGCATCCACTAACTTCTTAACTGATTGATTGTCCGTTTTCTTTTAATTCTAAATATAGGCTCATTATATAAAAGATAAAAAATGCAACACTGCAAAAGCGGTTTTTGCTTTACAATCTTCTTACAAATGGGCTTTAAGTGGCACGCCCCTTCAGAATCGTATTGGAGAACTTTACTCGCTGGTAAGTGTAGTGGAAATTAAGTAGGTCAATAATAAATGTACGATTTTCTGATAAAATGACAGGTATCCCAAAAAAAATGCAAACAATATTAAAAAATTTACTTTTTGAATTTTGTTCAGGTTCGCTTTCTTCAAATAATTCCTTACTCATACTACTTCTGCAAGAAGTGTGATTGCCGAGTACTTGATCATAGGTAATTTTTAAATGTACTTAGAATAGGAAAAAAATGACAATGTCTGGTTGAGATGGTTTATAACTTTGTTGACATTTTTCTCTTTGTCACTCAATGACAGTTCCTCTAATAAATGTCTTAGCTGCCCCCATAGCTTTGCGATGCATTTTTGCTGGTGGAACAAAGTGAGTTATGAAGTTATTTCTTTTTATGCTCTTGCTTTGTTATTCGGGATATTTTCAAGGGTGCTTTTGAGTTACCCCCAAAATTTATAAAATGAAATTCGAGTTACAGCCCCATTCAGAGTTTAGCCACATGTTGCGAAGATCTATCTACAATTTAACATTCTTTGCAACACTTTCCGGGGGTGGCGTAACTCCTATTTTATTTTAAATATATTTCTTGGTAACTAAAAACTTACCCGAAGACCATTTCCAGATGATTTTGGCCTTTTGCCTAGGAAAAATGCATGAACATAGCCAAAACTTGAATGCCAGTCCAAGTGGTGAGGCCTTTTGCCAAGTCTTGCGCACTTGAATTGCCGCGGGAGACTTGGCGGCACTTGAAGTTTCATGTAACTTGCAAACAATGTAAAGGCAAAAACGAAAAAATAAAGCCTTTCTGTCAAGTGTTGTACATGCGTATGCATTATGCCTTGACGACCTGGTTTATGGGTGATCCCTTAACCCGATAGTTAATAAATTGGTTGGTGTTGATCCACTTTACCCGTTAAAATACCTTAAGAACCTTTAAATTAAGTAAATAAGATATACTGTTAATGAATAGGAAGTAAGAAATATTTGTAAGTATATTAGTAAATTATATATACATAATGTAGTAATGTTGGGTCTAAATGGTTTTGTAACGGGTAAATGTGTCAACCGGTATACGTTATAAAACAAATATTTTATCTTAATTGATAACAATGGGTGGACACGAGATGGCCCGATTAGGTGTTTGGGTATGAGTTCCTTACCCAATATATAATTCACCCGTTTAGACATGAACACGATAAGACCCGAAAATGATAAAAACCGAGAACAATATGACTCGGCACTACCTGTAGCCAAATCTAGGTAAATGGTCTTGCAAAATGGCAAACATTTTGCATGCGATTATGCACAATAGTCAGAGGCTTGTTTTCTGTAAATGTCATTATGCAAAATTCCTTCCGGAGATGGTCTAATAGCGGGGTTAAAGTCAATAACCCTCTGTAATTTTGTAATGCATGTGGTGACTAAAATATTTCCGGGGCTGATGTATTACTATATGCAATCCATCTAGTTTGTTGCTAATCCAATACAAGGACCAAAAAATATTGGCGATGACAGAAAAGCCATGATCCTGCTGAAGGAAAAGATTTTCAGAAGCATATTACTAAGACGCACTAAAAAGGACAGAGCTGCTGATCTTGCCCTTCCTCCTAGAATTGTAAGGTTTTTTACAACATTGTACCAAGAGATGCATCTATGTTTGCCTATTGCATACTTCCTAATATCAAGTTATATATATATATATATTCTTCAGGTTTTCTTGCGACTGGATTCTCTGGACATTAAAGAAAATGACTATTACGTATCATTGTACAATGAAAGTCTGACACAATTTAATACGTATGTCGCCTTCATTATCCTCATCGTTGCCTTTTTGACTCATTAAAAGGGGAGATTTTTCAGTTATTTTTAATTACAAGCCTTGTTTATTTGCACATGACTCACCAAAATTAAATTTTATGTTTTATTATTCTGAATTGCCTGATATTGCATCTATATGCTTTGTCAGCATGCATAATATGTGCTTGTTTTGCTGGAATACATTTCTCTTAGAACATCTGATTTTCCCACGCGTTGAGGGTTTAAATTCTTTGAAGATCTCCCTCTGAAGTTTCGCTTTTTTGAAGTATAACACGTGTGATATCTCCAAGTTGACATTTGTGCTCTCTTTCGTTTCCGATTTTTCTTCTTTCCCCACTCTTGTCTTTATCTTTTATGTCTCTCCCTCCCTTGTTCTATGTCACCTATAAATAGTTGTCCTGCCAAATATTATTGAGTAATTTATTGGTGTTCAGGTGTCAAAAAAAGTTTCCTGGTCGAGTGTAGTTGAGAACTTCTTCCTGCCTTAAAGAGTTTTTGTTCTTGTCTGCCCCATCTGAACTTCCTTTGATGTCCATTAAATTCTCTGCTACCGTGATAGCTGAAGCGAGGTCCTTCACTTTCTCCCTTCTAAGTTCGTTCTGAACCCACAACTGAAATTCCACCATATAGTCTCCTCTTCAGCGGATTCGGATTCGGATTCGGATTCGGATTCGGATGCTGCTTCTCGAGTTGAAGCTGATAATACCCTATATTTCTTCTCCGCTGCCTTTAGCTATTGCTTTTCGGTTGAATAATTTGAAGATCTGGCATTCTCCACCGAGCTCTGTGGGAAAAAAAAAGGTGTAATGTTATGTTCATTTCAAGTTTTCCATTAGGCACTGGAATTTGGCTAAAAAAGGCCCCAACCCATATTCTGCCCAAATGCAGTACCAGCGAAGGTATAGCTTCGTTGCAGTGAAGGCAGCGTCCTTCAGCTAAAAGGGGTTCGCTGGCCACGGATTTGGCCAGGTTTTCAGGTATTTTGTTTGGGAGCTCGCGATCAGCGAAGGGGCCGGGTTCCCTGAAGCGAACGGGCTGAGATTTGTGCGAAATTGGGTTGTTTAAGTGGGGTATTATTTTGGGTGTTTTCACATGTAAACTTCGGGGATATAAATATAATGGTATAAGGGTTTCTCATTGGGTTTACGTGACATTGAGAGAGATATTCATTAAAGAGAAGCAAAGAAAGTGAGAGAGATTTAGTGTTCTAAACTTGATTCCAAGGTGAGATTGGGATGTACTTGGGGTTTGTGTTGAGAGTGTGTATAGCTCTTCAAAGATCCTTCCACTGTAACCAAAATTCTCAAATAGTGGAATTGTTCTCTCTCTCTCTCTCTCTCTCTCTCTCTCTCTCTCTCTCTCTTGTGGATCTAGGCAAGGTAATATTTCCGAACCACTTTGCATCTATTGTGTTCATCTTGTTGATTTTGTTCTTGTTTATATTTTCATCAATCTTTTATATAAATCCTTGTTTTGGTTGCTGTGGTGATATTGGTGCACAACAATTGGTATCAGAGCTTTGGTACACACAAGCTATTTGACAAAAGTGCTAAATGAGGTTTTGGTCTTAAACTAAACGTGTTTGGAAGTTTTGGATTTGTTGTTTCATTCAACCATGTTCGAAACTGTAGTTTCACATTGGAAAGTGGATCGTTTTGATGGAAGTGGTAGCTTCACTTTATGGCACGGTAGAGGGAAGGATCTCCTCATTCAAGAAGGATTAGCGAAACGTTATGATGGAAATGGGTCCCATATTAGGGCGTATTTATCTTTTTTAATATTTTTATTAGTTTTCCTTTTATTTTAGTTCTTTTATTTTCTTTTTAGTCTTTTAATTGGCCTCCAAGCATGTTTGAGACTAATTAGGTAATCTTCTGTTAGTAGTTACCCTTTTTGGTCATTTTAGGCAATTACTTGGCTAACAAGTAGTTCCCACCCTTTTATACCCATGTAATCCTCATTCGAGGATAGACTTGATTTTGAATATAAGTGGCTCTTAGTTTCTCTCTCTAGAATTGTTGTTTGTTTTATTTTTTGGCCATTGACGTGTAGTTTACGTCAAATTGGTATCAGAACAGGTGTCGCTCTCTTCCAACTCATCTCTTCCAAGACTCAAACTCCCACCATCACCCAAAACCCTATCCTACCCTATCTAAACCCTAGCTGAAGATACCCCACCTCGCCCGTGCTATTGACCTACCCGACCCAAAAAAACCACCAAAACTAGCCCCTTTTCTGCCCACACCACCCCATGCTCCTCCACCCAGGGCCAATCACCACCAACAACAATAGTACCACCAGGGACCATCATCGAGGCCCCCGCACCAGGTTGAAACCTTCCCCCCGAGCCCCAAAAGAGTGCCAGAAAGCTAAGGTTCTGCCCTAATGTTATTCGAACTCAACCAGCGGCAAACCCTAGCCCCAGTGACCCTCTCAGTGCTGCCAACAGAGGTCGGCCAAACCATATACCACCGCTCTTGGGTCACGGCCACTTTTCCTCTTCCCCAAACATGGTTTTTGACCCGGGAGGGAGCCTATTACGGTTGGTATGAGAGAAGCAAGGGAGATGGGGAAGGTTGAAGAGCAAAACAAAGGGATGGACTCTTCCTCAAATTTTCAGAAACCCCGCAAGTTTTTGGCACATATTTTTGGAATTTTCACACGAGTCCCTAATTTTTGAACACTCGAGGAAGAGCTTGGTTTTAAGAGGGGGAGAATGATGGAAATGGGTCCCATATTAGGGCTTATTTGTCATTTTTAATATTTTTATTAGTTTTCCTTTTATTTTAGTTCTTTTGTTTTCTTTTTAGTCTTTTAATTGGTCTCTAAGCGTGTTTGGGACTAATTATGTATGCTTTTGTTTGTACTTGCCCTTCTTGTTCATTTTAGGCAACTATTTGGCTAGCAAGTAGTTCCTTCCCTTTAAATACCCATGTAATTCTCATTTGAGGATAAACTTGGTTTTGAATATAAGAGGCTCTTAGTTTCTCTCTCTAAAATTGGTGTTTGTTTACGTCACGTTGAAAGGTAGGAGTGGAAAGCCGGAGAGATGACGAATGATGATTGGGAAGGTATAGAGTCAAGGTGTTTGAGTACTATCCAACTCTCTATTTGGTGATGATCTTATCAACAATGTCAATAAGAGGACACGACGCCAAAGTTGTGAGAGAAGCTCTATTTAGCTAAAAGTCTCAAAACGAAGCTCAATCTCAAAGGAGAGCTTTATCGCTTTAAGATGAAGGAGGGAGGGAACCTAATGGATCACATGCGTGTATTTCATGGGATTATGGATCAACTAAAGAAGGTTGATGTGAGAATAAAGGAAGAAGATCGAGCCTTGTTGCTTCTAATCTGTCTTCCAAATCCGTATGCGAACATTACGACCACCATTTTTTATAGTAAATATACGGTTAAAATGGATGAGATGGAGTCGACTCTATTATCCTATTAGAAGAGGAAGCCTTCGGGGGAGGAGATTTCGGGCTAGGGTTTGTATGCTCATGGTGGGAACAGGGGAAGGAATACCAACTGGGGTTCTAGTGAAGATAGTAGTAGGTCTAGATCAAGGGGTGGTGGAAAATGACGACAATGTTACAAGTGCAAGGAGTGAGATCATATAAATAGATTGCATTTTGAAGAAGGATGGAGGTGGCCCCGATAGTGCATCGGTGACATATGTGGAGGATGAATATTTTGGAAAGTCTCTCACACTTTTCAAAGGTAGCTCTCTTTCTCAAACTGAATGGATACTGGATTCGGGATCTTTGAATCATGTTTCCTCCAAGGTAGAGTATTTTGAGACATTCCAAGAGAAGAAAGGTTTTGTATCTTTGCCTAGCGAAAAAAATGTATGGTTGAGTGGGGTGAGAACGATGAAAATCAATATGTTCGATGAGGTCGAGCGCACTTTTAGGGGTGTGGCCTATTCCCCAAAGTTGCAAAAAAATTTGATATCCATTAGTCATTTGGATTCCAAGGGTTGTTGAGTGTCAGTAGCGGGTGGAGTCTTGAGCGTGGCATGGTTGTATGGTCCTAGCAAAGGGAGAAGAGAGAGGAGGTTTGTATTATTTGAAATAGACTTCGAGGGTAATGGAGAAGCGACGTGCACAAGTCTTCGAGCGCTGGAGGCACGTCTTGTTTATGGATATAAGGGAGGCATTGGTTGTAAGTTTCCCAGCATCAGATGATGGTGGGATGAAATGGTATAAAACATAGCGTAAGAACAAAAATAACAAGTCAATCCAATTCTCATAAAACTCCAAATATCATTAATTGCAAAAGTAAATTACAAGGGGATGACTTGGGGATTTATTTATAGACTTCCTACTACTTGTTGGACAAGTATCCCACTTAAACTTAGAAACTACCCACTACTTAGATAAACATGGAAATAACCAACTAATAGATATTTACTAAAATAATAAACTAAAAAAATAAAACGTGCACTAAAAAATAAAAGGGATCCCCACGAGGGGGACCCACTAGGCCTCGACACGCCACTCCCACTACTAAGAAAAGCTCATCTCGAGCGCTAAAACGGTATGTCGTCCTCTTCATCTATCTCCTCCCCATCCATCTTCAACTTCAACGGGCCGTGTAAAATTCCTTGGACCCATTGTGACACGTCTTTCTTGGACTCCTTATACCCCCACGGCATTGATTGTGGGGATGATTAAATAGAACTAGATTTTCCCCGGGGTTTATCAACCTTTTGGAGAGGCAAGCCTTCGATAAGGACCACCTCCTTCTCCGGGTGCAATAGTTGTTTACCCAAGACCTTCTCCACCCGGGCTCATTCCCAAGTCTTTATCTTAGCAACGAACACATCAACACTTCTTTACGGCATCTCGAAAACCCGTGTGAGTTGTTTGAATTGATATTTGTGTCAAATCTGTCCAGGCTGCTTGAAAACCTCATAAAAAATCCCTCTGGTGGACCCATGGGGTTGGGTTGCAGCCTCGGCATGTTGGGCACCCCTTGGTAGAATGTGAGATTGAGAGAGTTATTCATCATTGCACCCTATTTGGGTTTATATGACATTGAGAGAGTTAATCATCATAGAGATCCAAAGAATGTGAGAGAGATTTAGTGTTCTGAACTTTATTCAAAGGTGAGATTGAGATGTATTTGGGATTTGGGTTGAGAGTGTGCATAGCTCTTGTAAGATCCTTCCATTGTAACCCATTTTTCTCAAATAGTGGAATTGTTATCTCTCTCTCCTGTGGATGTAGGCAAGGTAATATTGTTGAACCCCATTACATCTCGTGTAAGTCTTGTTTATATTTTCATCAATCTTGCATATATATATTTCCTTGTTTTGGTTGGGTGTGATGCCATTTGTGCACAAGAAGTAAGTGAGTGTGTAGTTGCGATATCTTTCTTTGTTTAGGATGCGAAATTTTTCTCGTTCTTTAGTTAATGTTTTTATATTCATTTTTCCTCAATATTTATAGTTTTAGCCGTCCTGGCAACATCTACTCCAGCCAGGCCCTTATGCAATTTGTTTTCTATGTGCAGATATGCTGATGAAGGATCAGTCATGGAAAACCTTGCCTACATATTTCACCTCCTCACACGACTACGGAAGGTGAAGGATTTTTACATACTTAAAAGATATTTTCCGAGTGGTAATTTGTCCTGTTGAAGAATGCAATTGTGGTAAATTGACATCTATATACATATGCTTATTTGCCGTTTCAGTTTTTCTTAATATGTATGAAAAATACACTAATTACATGTAGAATTTCTACATTATGTTAGTTGCTTTTATTCAACAAAGTGTGGTTTGATGGTTTTATTGAATCTTGATTGTTATAAATACTGGTGGTAATAAACCTTGAGTGATATAATGTGAAACACAGAAAAAAATAAAAAAATAAAAACACTACAGATCAAATTATTAGGCATAAGGTTCTCCTGTTTGGATCGTTCTATAATGTTATTTGTCTGTATTTTATGTTCACTCCCCTTATTTGATAAATGTATGGTTTCTAATGTGACAGGCAATTAATCATCCTTACCTCATATTATATTCTTGCTCCGCTATGGGAAAAAGTGATGTCAGCAATGATGAAGAAATGTGTTGCTTATGTAATGATCCAGTAGAAGATCCTGTGGTAACTGGTCATTTCTTTTTATAAATGTATATTAACGGAAAACTTAAACATTTTCAGGAGCCCCCCACTTCAGAATATTAAGATGGTATATTTTGTGTCTCTTTATGTTCTGAAAATTGTTCATGATATACCATCTTAATATTCTGAAGTGGGGGGCTCCTGAAAATGTTTAAGTTTTCCTTTGAAGATATCTGTACTTGAACAAGTAATCTTTCGTAAAAAACATATCTATCCTGACTCAAAAGGGATGGATGGACAATACAGTGGGCAAGATTTATATTGGTTGAGAGCTACTTTTCAATGACTAAACCATCTTCACACTGATGCGACAGAATGCATTATGAATGCAATTGGGAAACATTTTGGATCTATGATTCTTTTTAATTTTTAATTTTTAATTGAATCAAAGATTTATTTCCGTAGTACTGTTTGTAGTTTAGGAAATTGGCGACTCTAGGTATTTTACTCAAATTAGGGTTCTTGAATATTCTTGGTAGTTTAGTTATGTTCTTTAACCTCATTATTTTTTCAGTACTGCTAGGCACACGATAAGTTGCACACTAAATGATGTGAAAACAACTATAGTGGGTTAAACCGTATCCATATCTAGCCAACGAAATCACCCATACGTTGACCAAACTAGAATTTGAGATCGTCCATAGTATGTGGTCATTAGCAAATATAAAATATATAAAATAAAGGAGGTCAACATGTACCTGGATTACCCCCAAGACGGGGGCAAAACCACGACTCTCTAGGCTATTCTAGTATAATCCAAAATATAATTACAGACAATAAACATACCTTCTTGGATGATCCTCACCAACTACGTGTTTCAACCCATAAAAAGAGGGAGTTGAATGTCCCCTTCAAGGAATTTCGTCACACAAGTCTCACCAAACTGATATTCAAGCCTTGTAGACTGCTTATGGAAAAGTAAACATGAAAAACAAATGACAAAGATGAACATGGTGATTATACGTGGTTAGGAAAACATTTCTTTGCCTACATCTATCCATAGTACGAGAATTTGTCCATTATCTGAGATAAGAGATTATAATGGAATCACACTCTTAACTAAGCCCCAAATATAGTGAAATCTCACCTTTTCTAGAATACTTTAAACTTGTTCTCTTGCTCGCTTCTCTCAATGACTAGCTCTCTTAGTGTCTATTAAGTGTCTTACATCGTTAAATTAATGCCTAAGGTAATACATTCACTTCCCCCAAGCCCTCATTTAATACACTCTCACGTACCATGACAAACACTTGCACTTGATGACTGATGGGATAAAAACCTGATGCAAGGCTCCAAACAGGCCGCTTTTGGAGCAGCAACAGACACTCATTGGTCTCCAGATTTTCAAGATAACATTCCCAAAAAATATACCCTTAGAGAGAAACCTACAATGCTTGATTATTGAGACTCCCCGCTTGCATTGCCAAACGGTCTTCCATTGGCCTTGTGCTAATTACACATACTCCGTTTAAACACGGTCTTAAGACCCCTTCGTTCAAAATGGGCAATGCATGTTTGCATTTTCCCCTAGTCAAACTCATGAGGGAGACTCCGAACCATCTTAGCCACCAGTAGGACTCTTTCTCCTACCATAGTTGGGAAAGTTTCAACCACTGTTCTCGTTCAATCTGCAAACAAGACATTTGCTAGGACCATACAATCAAATGTGACTCTCAATACTCAACCCTTTATCGGCACCTGATGATCCTTGGAGTTCAATTGGCTAATGGACATCAAGTTTTGGGGCATAAGCCACACCCCAAAGTGCTGTCCACCCCTTAGACATTTTTAGCTTCAATGCTGCTACACTCTCAGGTCTCAACCATACATTTTTCCTCGTTTGGCAAAAACAACCTCCTTTCTCCTTATCTTGTAATGTCCTAAAATATTTTGTCTTGGACACGATTGTAAGATCCCAAATCGAATATCCATTCATTTTGAGATGAGAGTTACCTTTCGAAATTGTGAGCCTTTTTATAGTCTTCTTCATCCACATGTCATTGTTGGACTATTGCAGTCCCCCCTCCCCCCAATAATTTTCAAAGGAAAATCTCTCTTTATGCGATCTCATTCCATGCACTTGTTTTGTCATTTTCTACCACCCTTTGATTTAGACATTCTACAGTTATTAGATCCACGGTTCGTGTTCCTTCCTTGATTTTGACCATGTGCATACTAACAGATATCGAACTCTTCTCTCGCGAAAGTTTCCTCTTCTCGTTGGATAATAGGGTTGAATCCACTCCACTTCATTCATCTTTAACGAATCTTTTCCATACAAGATATATGAATCCGAAAGAGAGGGTATAAGCAATAAGGCCTATTTTTCCACTCAATTTTCACGCAACCTTCTTAAGTTCAAACAAAGTATATCAATTCAATTCAAGTTGGTTGAGTGATTTTTATTATATAGGGAAATGCGAATCGAGCGAGCTCCCCTTGCATGCAATGATGTGGTGGTGAACCTCCCATTCTAAGCTCTCCAAAGCGAAATAGAATAAGTATGATTCTTTCTCTTCTGTAGTGGTATAGGCTTTCGAGACTTGCTATTGTAACCCTTTCTCCCGATGTATGTGAAAAAGAGTGAAAAACTCATTTTTGTTCAGTCATAGGTTGGTTCATACACGTGTGATTTATGAAGTTCTTGTCATCCTCCATTTTCAAATGGTAATGGTAAAGCTCCCTCTTTTGAGATTGAGTTTTCTTATGAGATTCTTTGTTGGATAGAACTCCTCTACTCTCCACCTTATCCCACATCTTTGGCGTGAGTTCTCCTCATTGACGTTATTTATTATACTATCACTAATACACTGTTGGATTCTGTTCAACCACCTTGGCTCTCTACCCTGTTAATCAACATTCGTCATCTTCTTTAGCTTCCCTGTTGTCATGATACGCTTGTTGCATGCGGGTATCATTTAACTTTACCTTGCCATAAATTGAAGTCATACTTTCATAAAACTGATCCACCTTCCAATGTGAAACAATATTTGCGGACATAGTTGAATGTAAATAACAAACCTAAGACTTCCTATCAGTAGTGGTTTGACACCAATTTCTAAGTTGGAATATTAGTTATGTATTAAAGGCACCACACTCCAGCAAACAAGGACATATGTGTGTGTGTGCAAGATGGAGGAAAAATAAACGGGCTAAACAAAATATGAATATAAATACAAGAGATTTAATGTGTTTCGACAAAAAATAACTTTGTCTACATCCACCAATAATAGAAAGATTGCATTACCTAATGTAATACATCCACAAAAGTTCCAAAATCCCTCTCTTAAAAGCCTCTTGGGTCAGACAATGCTCCTAACAGGCGACATGCACCTGTTGGTTTCGAAGCTTTTCGAGCTATAATTTCTATGGAATACGCACCGGAGTCCATGTTCGTTAAAGGCTCGAGATAAGGGACAACCTTATCCCCCAATACTTTTGTGATATATATGGAGAAACTTTTCCGACCTTTTAACTATGTTGTGGCCTCCAAGAAATGGAAACTGATGAAGCCCCGCGTAGACTTGTTCTCCCTTTTACATATTTTCCTTGTTGACAGTCTCATTCTTTTCGCCAAGTCCACTCCGGCTTAAGCCAATGTAATCATGGATGCGATTAATGACTTTTTCCCTTGTTGGTCAGAAGTTGGCCTTACCGATTTCAGAGTCCGCCGACCCTTAAACCTCTCCATAAAACCTCAAGAAATCAGCATTCCTTCTAGTACTTCTCACTAGGGACTCAACAAGTATCTAGAAGTGCCATTCACTCACCGAAGAGTCACGAAAATGTCCCACAATCACTTAGTGAAGTGCTAGCCTGACTTTCGGGGTGGAAAGCGAAAACCCTCGATATAACCGCCCGTGTTAACACGCTCAACCACTTCGTCCTTTACCTGTATCGTTTTGTATTTAGTTTATCGTACCCACCTTCATAGCATCATCGCCATTGGCGATCAAAGCTTCCATCATGGACAATCCATTATCATTTTCTAGTCGCACCAATATCATTGCATCAAAATCTTTTTTGCTTATGGAACATGGGTCTCTCTATCATGGGTGGGGTAAACATAGTTTTTTATTAGTAATAGTATTTAAAGTATAATTATAACCTGCCAATAAAGAAGCGTTAACAAAGAATATCTATAATGTATAATCTATGTTTCTATATTAGTAAGCCTAAAACTAAAGAGAAGGAGAGAAAGATGATTGTATTGAATTGATGTTCAAGTGTTACAAGAGATGCCTATTTATAGGAGAGTTGATGGAACATAAGGAGGGAAACAAAGTTATGTAAATACACTAACATCCCCCCTCAAACTCAAGATGGTGAAGTGTTGATCAACTTAAGTTGGGTAACTAAGTCTTGGAAGCGGCCTAGAGGATATGTTTTGGTGAAGATATCGGCAGTTTGATATGAGCAATAGTAAAGACGACGAGTGGTAATCTGAGAAGATGCCGGAGCACAACAGATGATCCATAGTGTATGGATTGATCCGTAGGAGTGCATGAGACACTAATGATAGAGTGCACGAGACACTAATGAGAGTACGTAGAGCACTAAATACAGCGAGTGCACTGGGCACTAATGAGAGTGCACGAGGCACTAATGAGATAATAAGAAAGGAATATTGGGTCAGAAAAAAATATGGTAAGTGATGGGTTAAACTACTTGAGAAATACACTTGGCTGAAATTAGAAAAAGATTAGATGAATTAAGATAATTATTTTTTTGGTAGATGTAGTGAGGAGAAGGACCGGATAATAAACACAAAAAAGGGGCTGAAATTTGGAATGGGTTTTGATTTGAGAAATTTGGGATGTGACTAGTTTGGATGGTTAAGAAGATGGTCTGACCTGGACAGATTCAGAGGTTTAATAGTGGCTATTTTGGATAAGATAAACAGTGATGACGAGTGGTCTGGCAAGTGATAAAACGTCACCTGCCGACGGAAGCGGAAGACGATTAGGCCTAAGATATAGGCTTCTTGTGCCTAAATGCCGGCACCACAATCAACCAAATAGAAATAAATTATAGATGAAAAAGGAACAAGAACACACAAGAAGGAAACACGAGATTTAACGTGGTTCACCCAATTACAAGAGGGAGAATTTAATTTCACCTTGAGAATAAAACCGGTGTTTACAAACACTCACTCATTCTCAACAATTAAACTTTTCACTACAAAGATATACACCCTTTGAATCCTCTCAAACTCTTGCACATTTTGTTTTTCTTAGCTTCCTCTTTTTGTGTTTGGTGTAATTTTTGGTGTATGTAATCTTCTCAAGGGGATCCAATTTATAGCAAGCCAAAGATTCTACTTGCCTACTTCAAATGGGTTGCCAACTAGTTCACATGGGTTGCCAACTCCACCACATGGGTTGCCAACTAGTTCACATGGATTTCCAACTCCACCGCATGTGGCTTTTGGCATTAATGGTTTCCCAACCCCAACAATCTCCACCTTGGCAATCCATGACATGCCAACAACAAGACAATAACCAAAGTACCACCATGAAACTACCAAACTCACCAATATTGCCTATCGTGGAGTTACCTCCAAATTCAATAGTTTTCAATACCAAGACTATATCTTTATTGCCAAGACTTCTACATGTAGTGACCATAAATAACTTTCCATTGGCTTTCCTTGTACTAGCTACGCACACCCTGAATCAAAAAAATTACAGTCCTAACATCCACTGATTCATCAACGACCAATGCATGTGTGCAACTACCCCGAGTCATAAATTATCCTTTGACCCTGAAAATGGACCCCGAGCCATCCCTTTCACTAGTAGGATTTTTCTTCCCACCATCTGCTGCCAATTGATGTCTCCATTTTATCCACAAATGAGAGATGTCTCGAGCGCTCGATAACTTATGCACGTTGTTTCCCCATTAACCTCGAAGTTTGTTTCAGACGATACAACCCTTGGCTCTCGTCTCCCTTTGCTAGGACCATACAACCACGTGCGACTTTCCAAACTCCACCTGCAATCGAAATCCGGTAACCCTTGGAATCTAATCGGCTAATGGATATCAGATTCTTTCGCAACTTTGGGACTTATGCCACACCTTCCAAAGTGCGCTCCACCCCGTCGAACATTTTAAGTTTCCCCGTTCCCACACCTTCATCAATACACTTGTCACCGTTAGGCAAAGACGATGAACGTTTCTTTTTTTCTTGGAACGTTTCAAAACATTTTCTCTTGGAGCAAATATGATTCGAAGATCCCGAATCCAATATCCAATCATTTTGAGATAGAGAGTTAACTTTGGAAATGGTGAGAGCATCTCCAAAGTTTTTTTCTCCCGCGTATGATATTGATGCACTATCGGAGTCACGAATGTCTTTATTCAAAGGACAATCACGTTTTATGTGACCCCACTCCTTGCACTTGTAACATTGTTGACCTGTTTCACCACCTCTTGATTTAGACCTACTACTTCCACTAAATCCCCGATGGGTGTTCCTTCCCCGATTTTGACCTTGAACGAACATAGCTGAACCCGAATTCTCGTCCCCCGAAGATTTTCTCTTCGCATGGGATAATAGAGTCGACTTCACCCTATCCATTTTCAATGTATCATTTCCATACAAAATGGTAGTGACTACGTTGTTGTGTGAATCCAGATGAGAGGTAAGAAGCAACAAGGCCCGATCTTCTTCCTCAAGCTTTACATCAACCTTTTTGAGTTGATCCATAATCCCATGAAACATACTCATGTGATTTATAAGGTTCCCGCCCTCCTCCATCTTCAAACGGTAAAGCTCCCGCTTGAGATTGAGCTTTGTTGTGAGAGTCTTAGCTAGATAAAGTTTTTCTAACTTTTTCCAAAATTTTGGCGGCGTATCCTCATCAATAACGTTACGTATGATATTATCACCGATATTGAGTCGTATCGTGCTCAAGCACCTTGACTCAACATCCTCCCAATCATCTTCCATGATTTTATCTGGCTTTCCATTCTTTCCTTTCAATGCCCATGCAAGGCCTCCTTGAACTTCACCCTATTTTGCCATAGAGTAAAGCTACCTTTCCCATCGCACGAGTCCATCTTTTATTGAACCCCCAACATTTCTAGCCATGGTTGAATTGAATGTAAATGCCCCAAGGCTTACAAACACTAGTGATTTAATAATATAGTCTAAATACTGACTTTTTGTCAAACACCTTGTGTAGAACTGGAGCTCTGATACCAATTGTTTCGCCTAAATGCCGGCACCACAATACACCAAATAGAAATAAATTATAGATGAAAAAGGAACAAGTACACACAAGAAAGAAACACGAGATTTAACGTGGTTCACTCAATATAGGCTACGTCCAAAAGAGGGAGAATTTAATTTCACCTTGAGACTAAAACCGGTGTTTGCAAACACACACACTCTCAGCAATTAAACTTCTCACTACAAAGATATACATTCTTTGAATCCTCTCAAACTCTTGCACACTTTATTTTTCTTGGCTTCCTCTCTTTGTGTTTGGTATAATTTTTGGTGTATGTAATCTTCTCAAGGGGGTCCAATTTATAGCAAGCCAAAGATTCCACTTGCCTACTTCAAATGGGATGCCAACTAGTTCACATGGGTTGCCAACTCCACCACATGGGTTGCCAACTAGTTCACATGGATTTCCCACTCCACCACATGTGGCTTTTGGCTTTAATGGTTTGCCAACCCCAATAAGGCTCTGATACCATGTGAGATATAATATAAAAGAGAGAGAATGAGAGAATTTTGTATATGAATTGATGTTCATGTGTTACAAGAGATGCCTATTTATAGGAGAGTTAATGGAACATAAGGAGGAAAACAATGGGAGGGAAACATGGAAAAGGGAGAGGGCCAATATATAGTATACAACTAATATATATATATATATATATATATATATATATATATATTCAAGTATGTAAATAGTCTAACACTAAGAATAAAAACAATTCCCATACATTTCTCATTTGTGTTTGAGAACTTTGTTCTTAATAAAAAAAAAATCATTATAAATAACATTAACAAAAAGAGTAAAACCCAAAATTAGAATTTTTGGATGTCCAAAAATGGGTGACATATTGACGTAAACCACCCGTCAAAAGGCTCCTAAAATATCTAAACACCACTTTAGAGAAAGAAACACTCTTTTTTATTTCAGAATTAAAGTCTACCTTAAATGAGGCGTACAAGGGGGTATTTAAAGGGAAGGAGTAGCTTAGGCTCCAAGCTACGGCACTAATTACAAAAATGCCATTACTACTCCTTCCCTCTAAATAATAAAACAAAAGAAAGAAAAATACAGTAACAAAATAAAAGAAAATACAAAGGAAAATAAAATGACTAATAAAACCCTAAAATAGGGCCCATTTCCATCACTCTCCCTCTCTTAAGACCAAGCTCGTCCTCGAGCCTTAAAAAAATTGGGGATGCGTGAAGAAATTCCCCAAAAAAGATGGTGTAAAAAACTTGTGGGGGACCAAAAATTAATTTCTGAAGCTTGAGGGGTGCGCATCCACAAATCTTGGTCTTTATTTCTTCCTCTTCTCTCTTCTTCTTCTTCACTTTCTTCACCCAAATCAGCCATAAAAGTCTTCACCCGGGTCAGAAACCATAGTTTGGAAGCGGGCAGAAGGGTTTGGGGTTGTGTAGGGCAGTCTAGGGGATTTACGAGCAGGCCTAGTGTAAAACCCTAGGTTTTTGGGAGCAAATCGAGACTGGAGGGGCCTGCCCGACCACCAGGGGTGGTCGGCGGCAAGGGGGGAAGGGGCTGGGGTGGTCGGGGTTGAGGCGGGAAGGCAGGGGTGGGCTGGGGCTGCTGTTGGCAGTTTTTTTTGGCTATTGGGGTGGTCGGTGGGTGGGCAGGGAGTTGCTGAGGGGTTTCGAGGGTTGGGGCACCCTAGGTTTGGGTCGTTTTTAGTTTTTTTTTTTTAGTTGGGGCAAGAGGTATAGTTTTGGGGGTAGAGTAGAGGGTTTTGGGACTCCGATGGTGGCGGGGTAAGGTTGAGGCAGCGGGGCGGAAGCTAGGGTTAGGGTTAGAAGAGGGGAAAACTAGGGTTTGGGGTTCTTTTGGGGTTGGGACAGCAGGAATAAGGGGGCTAGGGGTTAGGGTTTTGCAACTTAACCAATTGTTGCATTATGGCCTCAAATTTCAATTTGAAATCTAGGGCTTGTTGATCCATTTTGTCTCTCAACTCTTGAATTTCTTCTTATTGTGGTATGGATTTCTTGGGAGCCATTGGAGAGTAGAGAACAATTTTTTATTAAAAAAAATCACCAATACACTAGCACCAATGTAAAGCTTCACCTGCTCTGATACCAATTTGACGTAAACCACCCGTTAGAAGGCTTCTAAAATATCTTAACACCACTTTAGACAAAGAAACACTCTTTTCTATTTCAAAATTCAAGTCTACCTCAAATGAGGCTTACAAGGGGGTATTTAAAGGGGAGGAGTAGCTTAGGCTCCAAGCTAAGACACTAATTACAAAAAGGCCATTACTATTCCTTCCCTCTAAATAATAAAACAAAAGAAAGAAAAATACAATAACAAAAGAAAATAAAATACAAAAGAAAATAAAATGACTAATAAAACCCTAAAATAGGACCCATTTCCATCACTCTCCCTCTCTTAAGATCAAGCTCGTCCTCAAGCGTTCAAAAAAATTGGGGATGCGTGAGGAAATTCCCAAAAAAAAATGGTGCCAAAAACTTGTGGGGGACCAAAAATTAATTTATGAAACTTGAGGGGTGCACATCCACAAATCTTGGTCTTTATTTCTTCCTCTTCTCTCTTCTTCTTCTTCTTCTTCTTCTTCACTTTCTTCACCCAAATCAGCCCTAGAAGTCTCCACCCGGGTCAAAAACCATAGTTTGGAAGCGAGTAGAGAAGGGTTTGGGGTTGTGTAGGGCAGTCCATGTCACACCCCGCAAAATCCGATAGACGGGGTGGCCAGCCACCGCCGCCGAACTACGACGGGGGTGAACTAAATAAATACCATTCTTAGCATGAGACAGATATGAGACATAAATAATCAGTCCATAAGATAAATAATTGAATCAATCTCAAATGATCATAAACCACTAAGCGATAAAAGATCCATCACATGCTAACTCCGAATAAATCCAATCTCCAAAAACGATTAAATAAAACCTAAATAAAAAAGATCTGAATAATCCAACATAAATCCTCTAAACAATTTTGGAACCGAATGACCCAATAAAACTCTAATGAAGTCTCATAATTAAATACGACTGGAAAAGTAACTAAACTCTGCCATAAAATAAATAACTCCAGCTGCACATTCAAATGACAACTCCGATAAACTTATGCAGCTTCTCCAATTCTAATCCTGAAAAAGATTAGTCAACGCATGGGTCAGAGCCAAAGCCCCGAGCAAGAATACCCACTACTCCCCTCAAATATGATCATACGCAATAAATATCACAATAGAATATTTTAAATTGAACGGGATAATTAAACGCGATAAATATAAATCACTAACTATCCGCAGAAATCCCCATTTATAAAGGCACACCAATATGATTTTAAATTCCCAAGTCCCACGATGTTAATTCAATTAAATTAACCAACTTTATTGTTCTCACTTTTTTTTTAGAGTGTCACACTTCCCCTTATCAATTGTCCTCTGACCCGTTTAAACTGTTGGCCCCGACACATGACAAGGTTCCATACACGACACGACATAAATCGTCCTCTGACCCGTTTAAACTGTCGGCTCCGACACATTATGTCGCCATAAATTTTAATACCCGTTTTTATCTTAGGCATTAATTCTCAATTTTTCAATTTATAATCACCCCACCCTTTTAATCGATGTGAGATCCTCAAAATACCCCTTAGTCCCGTAACTAAGGGTCCCTAAGTTATTATTACGTCCTACCCTATGTATAGCAAGAATTTCTATCCTAAACTTCGACCTAGTCTCATGCCTAGGCTAGTATAACGATGAAAAAGTACCCAAAATCAGCCCACCCCCAAGATGATAAAAACGCGATAATCTACCCTCACTAGTCCCATACCTAGAAGGCGTAAATCATTAAAAGGCCTACCCACTAGTCCCATAACTAGAAGGCATCCTAAAGTATAGGGAGAGCAAAATTACCCAACAACCCGTCGTCACAAAGGCAATATAATACCAAAAAGTCACACGAACAAGCATAATTAATCAACGTATAAAACTACGCATGATAGTCCAACTCAATTAAATCTTAATTTAATTATCACCTCATAAAAAAAAACATCCAATTAATCTCATTTAATTATTTGAATTAAATATACCGCTATTTCATCATTTAAAACATCAAAATTCTAATTTCATTGTTTCAACACAAATTACATGAGTTATACGCCCCCAAATCCATTTATTTTAAAACTAGGGTTTTTCTACATGTCCGTTGGTCAATAACCAACAAAAGTTCTCTATAGTTCTTCACTACTCGTACAGGAAGGAGTCTCTTTCTGTCTGGAGGGAATCCTTTTTTCTCAATCAAGAATGACTAGATTTCCACGCATCTTTATCTTTGATGAAAACAGTCTTAATAGTACTCAATCGTCTACTACTATTACAAGTCAATCTCAATCAACGATGATTATTAATGATTATAGTTTTCAATCATCTGGCACTTCTGGCACTCAGGGTTCTTCTAATGGTATTTTCGAAGATCATCTTGGTCTTAACCCTTCAAGTGAACGTATAGTAGAGCTTCAATCTGATATACACGAGAAATTAGGGGAGTTGATGATTCAAAGGAGTCCCGAAGATGTTCTGGCTGCGGCCGAAGCTTTACATGGGGAAAGCAACAATATCCCTTTTATGGAGTTCCTTTTGAATGATTTGACCATAAACGGAGTACAAGGTGAAGCCTATACGGATGCTCTGAATCTAGCGGGGCAGGTCCCCATCCCCAGCCCACTTGAGCAATTTGCCATTCTCCCATTGATTCCTATGAATATAGGAAACTTGTATTTCTCATTCACAAATCCATCTTTGTTTATGCTACTCACTCTCAGTTTGGTCCTACTTTTGGTTCATTTTGTTACTAAAAACGGAGGAGGAAACTCAGTACCAAATGCTTGGCAATCCTTGATAGAGTTTATTTATGATTTCGTGCCGAACCCGGTAAACGAACAAATGGGTGGTCTTTCCGGAAACTACACCAATAAAACCCAAAATCACTCACGAATCCTACGTACCCAAAGGGTTATGAATATTATTCAGATTAAAAGATTTTATAAAAACAGCCTCATAGTTAGTGTCCACTTTTTCTATTCTAGTTACTAATTATCTTTAAGAAAACATGTAATTAAGTGTTTAGGCGACACTTAAAACGCATAATACTAAAGGAAAAGAATAGAGTATTCATGCCTGTGAAGATTGTGTTGAAAATTTGATTAGAAATCTGAATTCCTCTCGAAAAATTAGCAAAGAAGTGTTCTTGAATCAATCTTGATTAAGCCCCAATTAACCCTCCCAAAACTTGTGACAAAAACTTGATTGTGTTGGAGGTTGATGATTATGGTTGAGAGGAAAATTATTTAGAAGTGTTCTTTGGTGAAAAGCTTGAGAAAAAGTGATTATAAGAATTCCCCCCACGATTAATGCAGCGTATATTCTAATTAGGAGTCCTAATCCCATTCAAAGTCTACAAAGAAATCGACCCACCGCCTCAAATCTGGGCAGAGTCGATCGATCGAACAGGTACGCGACCAGTGCCATTCCCCTTCGTTTAATATCATTTAACTAAAAATCAATTTTTATTAGTCACGGCCTAAATCCGTGACAAATTTTTTAAAAAAAGGCTAAACTTAAAACTCTCATAAAAACTTCATTTTAAATCCGATTTCGATTCCGCTTGAAGTTTTATTCTTCTAAAATCATAACCAACATATTTATTTAATAAAAAAATATTAAATTCAAAAAATTATTTTTCTTGAATATTCCAATTAATTAATTAAATTAGTTAATAAAAACACGGGGTGTTACAGTCCAGGGGGTTTTCGAGCAGGCCTAGGGTAAAATCCTAGGTTTCTGGGAGCAAATCAGGACTGGGGGGCCTGCGCGACCACCAGGGGTGGTCGGCGGCAAGGGGCGAAGGGGCTGAGGTGGTCGGGGTTGAGGCGGGAAGGCAGGGGTGGGTTGGGGCTGCCGTCGGCAGTTTTTTTTTTGGCTATTGGGGTGGTCGGTTGGTGGGCAGGGATTTGCTGAGGGGTTTCGGGGGTTGGGGCAGCCTAGGTTTGGGTCGTTTTTAGTTGTTTTTTTTTTGTTGGGGCAGCAGGTATGGTTTTGGGGGTATAGTAGAGGGTTTTGGGACTCCGATGGTGGCGGGGTAAGGTTGAGGTAGCGGGGCGGAAGCTAGGTTTAGGGTTAGAAGGAGGAAAACTAGGGTTTGGGGTTCTTTTGGGGTTGGGGCAGCAGGAATAAGGGGGCTAGGGTTAGGGTTTTGCAACTTAGCCAATTGTTGCATTATGGCCTCAAATTTCAATTTGAAATCTAGGGCTTGTTGATCCATTTTGTCTCTCAACTCTTGAATTTCTTCTTGTTGTGGTTTGGATTTCTTGGGAGCCATTGGAGAGTAGAGAACGATTTTTGATAAAAAAAAAAATACCAATACACTAATACCAATGTAGAGCTTCACCCACCCGCTCTGATACCAATTTGACGTAAACCACCCGTCAGAAGGCTCCTAAAATATCTTAACACCACTTTAGAGAAAGAAACACTCTTTTATATTTCAAAATTCAAGTCTACCTCAAATGATGCTTATAAGGGGGTATTTAAAGGGGAGGAGTACCTTAGGCTCGAAGCTAAAGCACTAATTACAAAAAGGCCATTACTACTCCTTCCCTCCAAATAATAAAACAAAAGAAAGAAAAATACAATAACAAAATAAAAGAAAAGAAAATGACTAATAAAACCCTAAAATAGGCCCCATTTCCATCACATACACTAACGAATTCCTTTTTCCTTTCTGTTTTTCCCCCCCAACAAGGGCATACAAATGACAAATGAAAGGTGCATGGAGACTTATTTTACTTTTATGGCCTTGAGAAATACTCTTCCCAGGAGGTTTATGATATATGGTGTTTGAAGGCGAAGAAGAAAATTATGTTAGAAGCAAAGGAAGATATGCGTGGCTATCATCTTTTATAATTACCTGTTCATTACGGTGGATTACGTATGACAAGTACCTTTATGTTTCAAATGGATTACGTATGACTAGTACCTTTATGTTTCAAATTATCCATCTGTGAATTTTCTAGTAAAGTTATTATGGAAAGAAAACATTAGAATCATTTTTTTTCACTGACCTAATCATTATATAAAATATAAAATATATATTTCCTTTATAATCTCAGCCCAAAAGCCATATTTCATGTAAAATATAAGAGAAAATTAGGCATCAAGCATGACCTAGCATAGTAGTTTTTGATTAACAAGTGAATTGATATATAATTATTAAACCTTGATTTGTATGCCTTTTCTTATACATGTATTTCTGTTACCCTTTCAGGTTACATCATGTGAACATGTCTTTTGTAAGTCATGCTTAGTTGATTTCTCTGCAAGTATAGGACAAGTCTTATGCCCTTCATGTTCAAAACCACTTACTATGGGCTTCACTACGAATAAGGATCATCAGAATACTAGAACAAATATCAAAGGGTTTAAGCACTCAAGTATTCTAAACAGAATCCGGCTTGATGATTTCCAGTCGAGCACAAAAATAGATGCTCTGGTATGTCATACTTAAGACTCTTTCATATTTCCTAATGCTCGCAAAATCATCTATATAGGCTAAATAATTAAGATGTGAGACCAAAATAACCCTTGTTTAATTTGGGTAATACATTACTATTACAATAATGGACATTGAAAAACTCATCATCTAAATGGCAGTGCTCCTTTGGCTGAATATTGCTCATAGACAAAGCGAAAACAAGAGAAATTATTAGACGGTAACTCCCTGTTTGCTTTGAGGGGGAAAGTATTTTCACCTGTTTGAAACTAACTTTTTTCCTGGTAAAATTTTAATAACTGTACACTCCATAATTATATGCTTTTGGCAAAAATAATGAACAAAATTTAAATATTTATGGGTGAAGTAACTTCATCCTTTTACTGGTTATTTAGGTGGGAAATACTATACCCCTAACCTAAGGAAGCCTACTCAATGAATTTCTGTCGGATGAAAACTTTCTGTGCTTTGAATCCTAGAAAAGCAAGTTGCCTATTGGATTATTTTTATCCTAATTATAATTATCAACTTCATTTTAATGATCTAGTATGACTGAATCACAGAAGAGTTGTATGATACTCCCTCGGCCCCAAGTTAATATTAGCTATGTAAAAGACTGTTTTTTAGGATACACGCAATTCAATGACCAAGATCAAGGGTTATTCACTATCGTAGAATTTGGTTTATTGATTAAGTAAAAAAAAAAGCAAAGTGGACTCTTAATTTAGGACGTCCTAGAAAAGAAAGTAGGACTATTAATTTGACATTAGAAGATGTAAGTTATGCTGTGTATTGGTCCCATCCAATTCTTTCTAATTTCATTGGAAAAATGAATGAAATGGAGGAGAAGAATTTAATGTTTTCAGAAAATGAATAGAAGAATAATTTTTTTTTAATTAAGAGATTCACACTAATACTTTGTTGAATTAAAATATTCTGTTCACAATTTGGTTACTGCTGAGTGAGTTGATTGGCCCAGAGGGAAGAAATTAGATTCATGATTGAAAGGGATGGTTCTGCAAAAGGAATTGTTTTCAGCCAATTCAATTCATTCTTGGATCTGATACACTACTCTCTCCAGAAGGTAAATTATATAAGAATTTTGTTATTTGGGATTTTAAGTCCGTTCGGATTGGGGTTAAATACTTATCGACTTATCCAGTCACCTCAAACCAAATGGGGCCTAGTTATTTCTGTGTGGACCAAGAAGAGTAACCGTATCCTGAAACCTTGTGTAGTCTGGAGTTGGTTGTGTTCAACTAGTAGGATCCATGACCATAAATGCAAGAGACACTGTGATTACGAAATTTACCAATGACCCAGATTGCAGAATTTTCCTCATGAGCTTGAAAGCTGGAGGTGTTGCCCTCAATCTCACAGTTGCATCACATGTAAGGGATTTAATATTTTGTTTTTACAAACATGAGAACAAAATAAACTTACTATATGTTTAAGCTCTAATGTTTTTTTTTGTGTGTTATGCCATGCTAGGTTTTCTTGATGGACCCTTGGTGGAATCCAGCCGTGGAACAGCAGGCCCAAGATAGGATTCATCGAATAGGGCAGTACAAACCCATCAGGTGAGCCCCTGCCAACCAGTCAAATATTATGTTATGCGACCGCTATTTAAAATAAATAATAAATTGTGTCGTGCTTTTATAGGATCGTGAGATTCGTGGTTCAGAACACAATTGAGGAGAGAATATTGAAGTTGCAAGAAAAAAAAGAATTAGTGTTTAAGGGGTAACTACAAAATTCTACTTTCAAGATTTGAATTGGTTGATCAATGTTACTTTCACACTTCACTGTGTGCTCAACTTTAATTTTCATATTTATTAAATTTGTGTTTTGTAAATTTGCAGGACTGTTGGTGGCTGTCCAGAGGCTCTGACAAAATTAACTGTGGGCGACATCAAGTACCTATTTGGCTAGAGATATTAACCACCTATTTGGAGCTGCTTGTACAGATTTTTCCAACTCTACCTTGTACAGATTTTTGTTGATGCCTAAGAAAATTAAATGTGCATAAAAATTGTTTATGTTTATGTAATCTGCGGAACTAAGAGTCATTACAATTCTCTATACTACAAGTTAGTTATTCCCAGATTCCTAAATAGAACACAAATCGTGCTCAGTCTGTCGATTTTCTAAAAACATAGAAAGTTATTGGGGTGCATTTTATAATATTTGGAAAGGTTAGACGCCAAATAAAATTTACAAAGCAAGAGTTATTGGGCACCTTTAAGTTTTTTAAGAATAAAGATACATACACTAACTCTTAGTACCAACCGAGTACCGAATGTGTTTTAAATGTATTGTACCAAAGTGGGGGTCCCACTATGAAACAATGTATTTAAAGCATATTCGGTATTGAATTAGTAGTAACCGTCGGTGTTTGTAGCGCTACTCATTGGTATTCTCTCCTTACCATGATTCAAGAAGCTGCTTCCTTCCACAACTCAAGGCCGATATGTATTTGTACTAATCTTTTAATATTTCATGTCGCCAAATGGTATTATTGCCTAGCAACTACAAATCTACATGCATGGTTGATGGTCACAGACTCACAATCGTCGACCATCGTTCCCATATTACAAACTCAAGTATGAAGTTTTTTCATTACAGATCTGAATTGAATTTGAAGAGTTGATGTTCCAAAAGTAATTTTGTGGTATAATTGAGCTTGGAGCCGTAATCTAATTTCATATTTTTGTAAAACAAAATAAAATGACAATATTTAGTTTACCACATTCATTTTTAATTTTAATTTAATAACGTGTAATATATTACAAAGTTGGCGTAAATTTAAATTCTAGGTTATTTGTCAAGATTTATGGAGCTCAAGTTGATACAAATTTGTGCATTTTAAAAAATGGCTAATGCCAAAACAATCCTGGCTCAACATGTTTTTTCCAAAAAAGTCAAACCTCCAAAAGATGTATTAAAATCAATTTGGAAAATTTTCCTCACGCTCCTAGTTTCTGAATCGATTTGAAAATTCTTTTTGGAGGTATTTTTTTCAAAAATTGTCATAAAACATTATCTTTTTGTATTTTTCTACTCAAAAACACAAATAAGATTAGTAAACTCGTGGTGAGAATTAAGACAAACGCTCAAATTATCTAGAAAAACATGTTTAGCCCAATTGGTTATCAACATGAATTAACGTATTGAACTCATTATAGTCATCTACATCAAGTAAAGCTCTCAAACCCGGATTAACAAACAATTAAATAGTTTCGTGAATTAACACTATAAAATAAAGAAGGCAGAGTAATGAGTGATTCTTAAATTAACCACGCGTGTTGTATTAGGTCTTGCATTTTCTTCTTTCAATTTTGCGATAGGTCCTATACTTTTTTCTCTTTGTTCGGATGGGTCACGCCATTGTAAAATTCTCTATTTATTATAGTAAAATTATTTGTTTATTGAAATTTTAAATAATAATTTTTATGTGTGTGTGTGTGTGTATATATATATATATATATATGTATGTAGTTTAAGAAATGTTAATCTTTAATAAATAAGGTGTGAAGAGCAATTTTTGTATAGATAATTAACTTATACGAATCAATAAGAGTTGTTGATTTGTTGCATATAAATATTTTAGGGCGATAATACCAGTATTTTTTTTAGAGGTTTTTGAGTTGTAAAATTCATTTATATTATTTCATATTTCTAACCGACATGTGGCAGTTAATATTAACATTCCACTAGTGAAAAGTGGGCGAAATTTAATTGTTTAATTCAATTATATTAAAATTTAAAATCTTAAATTAGCAATGTATTAAAGTAAAAAAATATTAATTTAGGTGTAAATATAATTTCCATTACTTTATTGGGTATCCGTGTCATTCCAACTCGGGAGGGGAGATGCATCAGGTGATGTTTCATATATCCCGGGAGGCTTTATCATGCTTGATGATGCTCAATAAAGCTCTCTTTAGTTGGGCAAATTAGTATTATGGCATTTTACCTTATAAAAATGACATAAGTTTCAGATTCAACGCGTGAAGGAAATATAATCTTCCAATTAACAAGATTACAAGCCTCTTGCAAAGCTCATGCTTTTTACTGAATAACATTATATTGCCCTCATGGAGAACATGCATATAAAAATTACTCTCATTAGAACAACTAATGAATAAGCCCTCTTACATTAGGGAACAATAATACGAATGAGTACATTAATAGTTTAAGCTATTGTGTGAAAGTGGGAGCATTTATTTTCATTGGAGTAGAACTTAACCAACCATGCAAGGGACTTAGAATTAACTTCCAAAACCAATTCAAAATCCACCTCCTCCTCCAGCACCACCACCACCTCCACCTCCACCTCCTACACCTCCACCAGCACCGCCACCAACACCACCACCTGCTCCAAAGCCACCACCTGATCCACCTCCTACACCACGACCACCTCCAGCTCCACCACCACCTCCAAATCCTCCCCCACCCCCTGCACCTCCACCAGCTCCACCGCCAGCACCTCCACCCGCACCAAAGCCGCCACCATGGCCCGATCCTCCACCTACTCCGCCACCTGCACCACCACCTCCACCGGCTCCTCCACCAAAACCTCCTCCTGCCCCACCCCCTACACCTGACCCGCCTCCACTACCACCACCAAAGCCTCCTCCGGCACCACCACCAACTCCGCCGCCACCTCCTAAACCTCCTCCTCCACCTGAACCCCCACCAAGTCCTCCACCTCTTCCACCTCCTAATCCTCCTCCTCCACCAGAACCGCCACCAAGTCCTCCACCTCTACCACCTCCTAACCCTCCTCCCCCACCAACACCTCCACCAGCACCACCTCCAACTCCACCACCTCCACCACCACCTAAACCTCCTCCGCCGCCACCTCCTAATCCACCTCCTCCTCCAACACCACCCCCAGCACCTCCACCAAAACCTCCTCCACGCCCACAGCCTCTCCTCCCAAATCCACATCCATCGTTACCACCAAATGTAGTTTTCTCAACCTTGCTATCTCCAAGAGTTATGGCACTCAAGTGGAAGAAAATGCTTAATACCAAAAGCACAGGAACCCATTTATGCGACAAACCCATGATTGGAAATATTATAGAGTTGCTCGATTAGCTCACTTTGCTTTTGTGCTTCTTCACTCCGAAAGCCCCCATTATATAGGATTTTACGTGCTGGCTTAGCCACTATCAAAGTATGAAACCATGCCAAATAGTCTACGTAGTCATTAATATTGCATGGCTGTTTGGGGTGTTAACCGTTGGGGAAATGATGGATATAATAGTTGATAATTTTGCATTATTATTAATTCATTGATTTGGGCTTTGTCAGTATTCCCGACACTCGCACCTTATACTATGACGGTACGTATACAGTTTCTTCTTTCAAAATTGGTTGACTTTTTAATATCCTTTCTATCCTCGTTGGCCCCTCACAATGGATCTCGTATATAGAATTCGCCGGTACTGGGTTGCAGTAATGGGTTCTATTATAAAGTAAGAAACGGTAGGTAAACTGAGAGAAGTATAATCTATATTGTAAAATACTTTTTTATTCGTTGGGTATTTTTACATAAAGGAAGGAGAGACATTCAATTGAACCAACAAAAACATGAATGAAAAAATATGAATCCTTTGACCATCGAATGATGAAGGATGAAGAGGATCATTCATCTGTTGGATATAAATGGCAATTATCCGGTGACAGGATATAAAACTCACCCCAATAATGATAAAGTAATTGTAGGGTTACACTATCGTGTGCGTTTTTTATTTATTTTATAGAGAATTAAGGTAAAGATCATGTTCCTTTTTATATTTAGATTTTTAGGAGAATACTTTTCAAGTTTATAAATCTAGTCCCTGTGGTACAATAGCATTTATAAATCTAGCCCATGTGATACAATACCTTTATTTTTTTGGCCCACGCCAGCGACACTATTTTTCACCTTTTTTCATTGTATTTTTAGTACAGGTACTAAATTTATAAAATTATATGGAGTGTCCTATTTTTATACACTTTGAGCACTATGAGGACCTTTTCCCAAAACCCCCTTTATTTTAATAGAGAATTAAGGCAAATGTCATGTTCCTTCCTATATTTGGATTTTTAGGACAATGATTTTCAAGTTTATAAATCTAGTCCCTGTGGTATAATAGCATTTATAAATCTAGTCCCTGTGGTACAATTGCCTTTATTTTTTTGGTCCGAGCCCGCGGCACTATTTTTCATGCTGTTTTTAGTACAGGGACTAAATTTATAAAATTATATGGAGTGCCCTATTTTTATACACTTTAAGCATTATAAGGACATTTTCCCAAAACCCCCTTATTTTAATAGAGAATTAAGGTAAATGTCATGTTCCTTTCTATATTTGGATTTTTAGGACAATGTTTTTCAAGTTTATAAATCTAGTCCCTGTGATACAATAGCATTTATAAATCTAGTCCCTGTGAGACAATACCTTTATTTTTTTGGTCCGCGCCAGCGGCACTATTTTTCACCTTTTTTCATTGTATTTTTAGTACAGGGACTAAATTTATAAAATTATATGGAGTGTCCTATTTTTATACACTTTGAGCACTATGAGAACCGTTTCCCAAAACTCCCTTTATTTTAATAGAGAATTAAGGTAAAGGTCACGTTCCTTCCTATATTTGGATTTTTAGGACAATGATTTTCAAGTTTATAAATCTAGTCCCTGTGGTATAATAGCATTTATAAATTTAGTCCCTGTGGTACAATTGCCTTTATTTTTTTGGTCCGCGCCAGCGGCATTATTTTTCATGCTGTTTTTAGTACAGGGACTAAATTTATAAAATTATATCGAGTGTCCTATTTTTATACTTTTTAAGCATTATAAGGACATTTTCCCAAAACCCCCTTATTTTAATAGAGAATTAAGGTAAAGGTCATGTTCCTTTCTATATTTGGATTTTTAGGACAATGTTTTTCAAGTTTATAAATCTAGTCCCTGTGATACAATAGCATTTATAAATCTAGTCCCTGTGATACAATACCTTTATTTTTTTGGTCCGCGCCAGCGGCACTATTTTTCACCTTTTTTCATTGTATTTTTAGTACAGGGACTAAATTTATAAAATTATATGGAGTGTCCTATTTTTATACACTTTGAGCACTATGAGGACCTTTTCCCAAAACCCCCTTTATTTTAATAGAGAATTAAGGTAAAGGTCATGTTCCTTCCTATATTTGGATTTTTAGGACAATGATTTTCAAGTTTATAAATCTAGTCCCTGTGGTATAATAGCATTTATAAATCTAGTCCCTGTGGTACAATTGCCTTTATTTTTTTGGTCCGCGCCAGCGGTACTATTTTTCATGCTGTTGTTAGTACAAGGACTAAATTTATAAAATTATATGGAGTGTCCTATTTTTATACACTTTAAGCATTATAAGGACCTTTTCTCAAAACCCCCTTATTTTAATAGAGAATTAAGGTAAAGGTCATGTTCCTTTTTATATTTGGATTTTTAGGACAATGTTTTTCAAGTTTATAAATCTAGTCCCTGTGATACAATAGCATTTATAAATCTAGTCTCTGTAGTACAATACCTTTATTTTTTTGGTCCGCGCCAGCGGCACGATTTTTCATCCTTTTCTATTGTATTTTTAGTACAGGGACTAAATTTATAAAACTATATGGAGTGTCCTATTTTTATACACTTTGAGTACTATGATGACCTTTTCCCAAAACTCCCTTATTTTAAACTAGCACCCTAATATGTTAATCCAAGTTGCTTGCACCCCCATATCCTAAGTTCATTCATCTTACCACCTAAACCTTGAAATCACGGATCATATGGAATAATTCCTATTTTACCAATTCATATGCTCACCACTAAATTTTTAAAAAAACAACAATTCCGCTCAATTCATATGCTCAGCACTAAATTTTTTTTAGTGTATATATGTATTTTAGTTCAAGCCCTTAGAAATTTATGTGTAGTCCCTACTATATTTGTGCGTGAAATTAGATTTGTAGTGGTTTTACCTTTTGTTGCACGGTCTCTAATAATATTACATATAGTTATATTAAGTTACTATAACACTAGATAGTTATTTAACACTCTTTGTCAAATAAATTGTTAGTTTTATTATATATCTTGATAGCCATTTTGACATATTGAAGGTCATATAACTCATTGAAAAGTCATATAACCGCGAGAGAGACTCTAAGAACTTGCCTTGGTTTTTAGTATATATTGTATTCCTTTATTTCTTTATCTTGTATAAGATAATGTGGAATAATTTTGGGCTTTGCTTGAATGTTGGGCTTTTAGGATATAGCTAGGGGTTGGTGGTGGAATCCCAGAGGTGCATGGGGGTATAAGAAGAGTCTTGCAGAATAAGTTATTAGCTTAGAAGGGTGAAAACGTGGGGTTTTAAGAACTATGCTTGGCCGCGACATGCAAGAAAGGTGAGGAATTTTCCATATTAATTGATGTAGCAAGGTGGTAGGATGAGGTGTCGACCATATCAGTCGAGGTGTCGGGTGTTCTGATATATCGACTATATTGGTTGATACACAAGGGTGCGAAGTTTGGTTTTCCTATGCAACTTTATTTAAAAGAATTTTTTGATTTTTTTGAGTTAATTTTCACCTTATATCCAACCCGAATAACCCTAGGACACCTCTCTTAAACCTCGCATGAAATCTCCAAAAGCCAATCTTGATTGGCAATACTTCAATAGGAGTTTCGAAGGCTTTCGCTACACCAAAATAGTTGATTTCTAACGATTTTTCACTATTAGCAAGAATATTACTAACGGTTAAAATCCCTTGGGAATAATCTGTGGGGAATTCTACTAACGGGTAAAACCCGTTATAAATAGGTTAATACTAACGGTTAGAATCATTAGTAATATATTAGTTTTAAAAAATGTTTGTTTGATTTGCTAACAATTTAAACAATTACAATAAGGTTATGCTGATATTTAGAAAAAAAATCCTAATGGTCTTTAACCGTTAGGAATTTGTCTTATTTTAATTGTTTTTTCATTTTTTCTCGTCTTCTCAATATTTATTAGCTTCACATATAACTCATTTATTTGACACTACATTATGATATAAATAAAGCATTTTTGAATCTTATATTTCTGCCTAGTAAGAATGTATATATGCATGTGCATGAATGAATGAAAGAATAATGTGAGAAAATAGCCTTTTTCTAGATATATTGTCGGACCATTATTGGCAACCCACATTATAGGTTTAGTCAAATCAAGAATAATATTATTAATTGTGTGATATCTTGAAGAAATTTTGCTCTTGAATTAATATAGAACCACATTTAATTAATTTAAATAACAGATGATAATTATTTTAACGTTTATGGCAAGTCTTATGTTCCTTCAGTCAAATCATAAGTCGAATTATCGTATGGATTAAGAGATTTTTGAAAATATTTAATATTAAAATTAAGTAAATTTTAAATTGATTGTTTAATTAATTAGTATTATCTTACTTACTTTGGTCTATATAAGAATTCAGGTTTGGCAAGGATTATTTAGGTAAGTCATCAAAATTTTGAATATAAAGTTTTACCTTTTGTTGCACGGTCTCTAATAATATTACATATATTTATATTAAGTTACTATAACACCAGATAGTTATTTAACACTCTTGTCAAATAAATTGCTAGTTTTATTATATATCTTGATAGCCATTTTGACATATTGAATGTCATATAACTCATTGAAATGTCATATATCTTGATAGCTAAACTAGCTTTTTAAATATACGAGGTTAATACTATATGGCCAATGCTAGCTATCCAAATGTTAACAATTTTCTTACAGCTAACTCCGAGTACCAACCTAGTACCGATTGTGCTTCAAATGCATTGTACCATCATGGGACCTACACTTTAATACATGGGACCTACGCTTTTGTACAATCATTTAAAGAACATTCGGTACTTGGTTGGTACTAAGAGTAGGTGTACATATCATTATTCTTTGAATAATTGAGGAGTGGGATAAAAAGCGAAGACAAAAGAGGAGCTTTTCAATCGCAATCATTCCAAGGCAAGGAATGTAATCAAGAGGTGTTTTAGGACGTTGAAGCAAAAATAGGGTATTCTACCATTTCAGACATTCTTTCCCGTTGTAATTAAAAATTGCATCATCATAGCGTGTGCACTTCTACACAACCATATCCGGAATAAAATGTGCGAGCATGATGGATTTGATGCACTGAATGCAACCTAAAACTTTATAAAAACACCACGGCGTGTTATACACACATAGACACATCAGAAGAGTCGAGAAAATGAAAGGAAATTAGTTGTTGCACAAGCACATCAGTAGCAGTGACACTATACACAAATAGTTTACACCATTACTCACGCGCGCGCGCGCACACACACACACACACACACACACACAAGTGTTCACACACACAGACGCATATTTGATGTTAGGTTACTATAGTGTTGGATCACTATGTAATTTGTTAAATTTGTTCTCCATTTGATGATAAGGACAATCATATACTTGTTAGCAGGGATGAAGCTAGCCAATTTTCACGGGGGTCATGCCCCCTCCAACTTTAGAAAAATTATAAATTACTCCTTCAAAATTTTTATAATATTGCAATTGAGTCTTTTTTTTGTTTATAGGTTTTGCCAACACAATATATCATTTTGGAATATAAGTTAGTTACATCATAGCTACAAATACATAAAATCATAATGACATCCAAATTATAATTATTTGTGCATTAAGTTAATTATTTATTAACCCAAGTCAATTTGTTTTAAATATGAACAATGATAAAAAAAATAATCTTGTCCCCCATATCTAATAGTCCGAGCTTCATTGTAACAACCCGTTCTTTTTAGGAGACAATTAAATTCCCTAATTGAATAAATTGGCAATTTGGAGAATTTCTCGAAATAGTGATTTTTGGGATTTTCGAGGATTTAATAATTTTCGAAGGATGTTATAAATTATTTTGGGACTATATAGGTCGAAATAATTTAATTATATGTCGCCGTGGAGTATTGCGACAAAAGAGGTAAGATTTTGAGTAGAAAACCCGCATTTATTTATTTTGGGTTGGAATAGTGATTTGCGGTCAAGTATCTCGGATGGGAATTTCGACTGCGTCATAATTCTCGGAATGTCCGAGATAGTCAGAAAAGAGTGTCCGATTGTCGAAATCAAGTTCCGGGTAATTTTGGAGTTAAATAGGCTCGTAATTGGGTAAACGAGTCGTTTTTGGATTTTTAGGGTTAAAACCCTTTTTCTCTCTATATATAGAGATAGAGAGGGAAGAAAGAAGAGAGAAAAGAAGGAAGAGAGAGAGAAAGGGAAGAAAAGAGGAAAAAGGGGGAGATTCCGGCCGGCCTCCGCGGGATTCGGCTCGAGGACGTCGGATTGTATCCACGAGGCAAGTGTTTACTTGCTTTATTTATTTTTGAGCATAAATATCTCATATCATTTTTGGTATAACATACCCTAATGATTTTGGGTTGGGTATTCGTGTATAAAACGGGTTTTCGGGAGATAAAACGAATAAACCCCTAAAATTGGTAAATTGGAGATTTTAGTAATTAACCAAATATATTGGGTGATTCCGGGTCCTGGGATGTTTAGGACTCGTATTATAGGTGTATTTATTGTTGGTAGAAGTTGTAGGCCGTTGGGTGGAGTGATGGAAGCTTGGGGGAAGCTTCCATGGCCGAACAGCTTCTCGGAGAAGAAGCTGCCCGATTTGATCAATCGATCGATCATCGTGAGTCGATCGATCGAAGCCTTCGATCGATCGACGGTCATGGGTCGATCGATCGACCTCTGCTGAAAAGGGACAATTTCTTTAGGGTGATTTGGAAGGGATAGAATCCATTTCATCTTGCTTTGAGGATAATTAGGTAATAACCTAAGGGACCTTTTAGGACTTTAGGGTCCACAAATTAAGATAATTGAAGAGGGTAAAGTTAGGGTTTTAAGTATATAACCCTAAAGCTATATTTTCGAGGAAAATAGAGTAATCGTAGAAATTGATGGATTAGAGTTCCTAACTTTAATTGGGGACTTATAAATGATTATTTGGACTAGGTATAGTCTTGGGGTTTAAGGAAATGAAATCCTTAACCCATTAAGTTAAAGTTGTTCGGGTGAGGTAAATCCTGAGGATAATTCTCGTAGGCATATAAGCCTATATAATTATGCTTATAGAAGGCATAATTATATCGATTACCGTTGAGTATTTTCCTAAGAGATAATTAGGATAATTTGGGGGTATATATATATATATACTTCACTTAGAGAAGAATAGTATCATTAGAGATATCCAGTAAATCCTTAGAATGGGATTTAAGTATATAGTGATTATTAAAGTAAGAAATACTTTGGATTTAGAATCATGCAACTATCAATGCATGATTATGATTCTCGGAGGGAATCTTTGGGATTATTATCATCGTTAGATGCTATAGGCCACTAAGGCCGTTTATATATATATTCTAGGAAGAATATATAGGATATGTATATACTGTGTGTTTTAGGTATATATATGATGATGGGAATGATTTTGAAAATACATAAATGAATATTTTCAAAATGGAAAAATAAATGTTTTTCATAATTAATAAAATATGGATTACACACCTCTCTAAATCGCTATCATAAGGGAAGTTGCGTTCGTATGGTGAAGCCCCCTGGCTAATGATGCAGGGTGGATATAGTCCTAGGCCATGGGAGCGCTTATGGTTGTATATTTTCTGCGGGGGTAGGGAGATTCCGGGTGTGGTCTTGGCTACCACGCAGGCTCATGGCCTCTTCCCGACGTGTTTCGATATAGGATCCCAGGTTGTCTTGGAGGCCCTGGAAGATGATAGCCATTTAGGGGCGCGCACAGTGGAGAAATCCGAACGTGCGGTCTTAGAACACGTTTATTAAAGCAGTTCATAATAATGGATTTGCTTTAATTACATTTCCTGGATATAGGAAGGGAAATGGGTTATATATAAATTGGCTTCGGTAACACTTCCCGGATATGAGAAGGGATGTGGAAGCATATGTTTTGATCAAAGCATTTTTATGATAATGAAAATGTCTTTGAATACATTTCCTGAGTATAAAAAAGGGAAATGGGATAATTGACAAAGGAAAAGCTTTTTATAATAAAATTGGCTTTCAAAAAGTATATGGTTCGTTAAAGAAATTCATGATAATGAATTGGCTTTTATAAATACATTTCCTGGATATGAGAAGGGAAATGGAAGTTTTTGAATTGAAAGGATAAGTATTTATAAACACTTTATATATCAAGTAATCCTCAGTCCGGGAGATATTTATATTATCCGGAAGTATATTGTAGATGTATGTATATGTATAAATTGGGTGCCGAGGGTCTAATGAATCCCGACGATCGACCGTGCCGCATAGTAGTGTATCGGGGGGGTTCCTTGTTTGGATTTCGCTTCGCGAAACACCCCACGCACGAATATGGCACTGTGTTGAGACTGGGGAGAAGTTTAATCCTTAGTGCTCTTATATTATTATATGTTATGATATATATATTATATATCTTTCTGTACTGAGGGACTGGCGGATCTCAAAGATCGACCTTGCTGCATAGTAGTGTATCGGGGGGGTTCCTTGTTTGGATTTCGCTTCGCGAGACACCCCACGCACGAACATGGCATAGCGTCGAGATTAAAGTGAAGTTTGGCCCTTAGTACATTTGTTTGACTATCTAGGTTAGATAGTGGTTGGGTATTAGATTAGTTTATCAGGGTAGCTTGACTAGAAAGTTTAAGGGATGCGCTAGGTGTGCACTGTTAGAGGAGAGGTGAGGGGTATCTCACGAGAGTGCGATACCAATTTAAATATGAGATAAAACTATTTTTCTAAATAAAGCATTTATGCACTTGCAAAATATTTTCTAAACATTCGGGCCCTGACCCGTTTGTCTACTCTCCTTTCTTTCTCTATATTGTATATATATAGGTGTCCAGACACAGGGACGCCTGGATGGAAACTCTTTCGAGTCAGACGTCTGCTGCAGCAGCTGTGGATGCTTGCAGGTTATCGGTAGACGTTTCTTTCCTTGTACTCTAGATAGGAGATATTGTATAAACACTCGAGCCAAAGGCTCAATTGCATTTATTTATTCTTTCAGTACAGCATTCGATATGGTTGTATTATTTTGGATAGAGTGTTCGGTTATTTTAAGTTCCTTTCTTTTCCATTTCAGTTCATTACGCATTTAATTGTGGATGTTTTAATTTGTGCGCTAAAAAGAGTAGTTAAGTAAAAGTTTTTAACGCTCACCTAATAGGATATTAGTAATTAAATGGATTTTCGACAGTGATGCTAAGAATGATCCATATGAAACTCCTGTTTTAATTTAATATTGGAGTGATCGCCCGGTATCTTATTAGGCGGGGTTGTTACAGATGGTATCAGAGCATCAGGTTCTAGTGTCCTTAGGAATCTGTGCGGACGTACTACGCTTTCAGCGTTGCTCTCGATTTGTATAGAGCCCCAGGATTAGGATTGTTGATAGCTCTTGTGAGATTTCGATCTCCTGCCATATTAGAAGATTATAGAAATCTTTTACGCGCTCGTTGAGAATCGTGTGCGGAGCTCGAAGGGCAGCAGGAGTTGGAGCTTAGCTGGGGGAGCTGGGAGAAGTTGGGGACGAGGACCTTAGTAGATGCCACTCTCCTTGTGGCAAATGCTAAGGACTGTTGCGACGACTACTAAAGTATAGTAGTTATGAGCAACCAAGTACTACTGTGATAGAAAGTGGTACTAAAGTTGGATTTCCCCGTGAAGATAAGGGTTCCAGAGGGATCTTACGGATAGTTCTAACCGTGAGTCTCCATGAATCAGCAGGATGAGAAGAATGCAGCTTTGGGAATTATTCGCCTAAGGTTCAGCAGAGGTATATGGTGTGAGTATTTGGCGTGACTAGATATAGTCGCGGTATTAGTTAGCCCTAGACTCGTGTGTGTATTTTGAGTTGTGGCGGTCTCGATGACATTTTAATGTATGACTATGTGTTTTCTGCAATAGCGGAATTTTATTTCCCTTCATTCGCCATAGAGGCGGGTGCTTATATTTTGTATATATACGTATACGGTATATGATGTAACGGAGCGATAGAAGGCTAATAATGGCAAGTCTATCGTGTCCGCAGTTCTTGGAGGGAACAAGTTGTTATTCTGGTGTCTCACCTTGATACAGGTTGAGTACACCTTTGCTATTATGGATTTATGGAACCTCGATGAGCAGAGGCTTCCTTATTTTGGATGGTATATGTGGCAACCTTATAGATATAATTTGAGGCCCACAGAATCGTTGTTGAGCGATAAGATTTAGCTTAGTATTAGTTTGCGCAAGGACTTTTGAACGAGTGCGAGCGCAGGGTGGTATGACTCTTAGTTAGAGATAGGAGTTCAGATCACCTTTTGTTGGATTAGGGGATAGGGTTATCCCGGTTGCATGTTTAAATGACAGAACTCCATAACCAACGAAGTCAAGGGTTAATGTGTGGAGGGGTTCCTTGTTTGGATTTCGCTTTGCGAGACACTCCACATATGACTCTTAACGGCGTCGGGAGTGGGGAGCTGTTATGGGATGCAAGGATGTTGATCTTGTGGAACGGTCTTATAGTGTGGATGAACCACTATAGGCTATGAGCCACATAATGTTAATATGCTTATGGAAATATTGTACCATGGAAAAGCACTAAAACGATCCCTTCGCCACAAATGGGTGGGTGAGGTTGGACTTAGAGAATTGATTTGAGGACAATAGTCAGGCCTTAATGAAAAGGCAAGTTTTGAGGAGCTACATTTTGGGCATTATGTTCGTGACACTTTCCACAGAAAGTGGGCACTTGATTAGTTAGGTTTCCTTCTGTATGGGCGGAAGGATAAGATAGTAAGAATGCGTTCATAGGCTAGCCTAGTAGGATTTAGGACGTCCCGCTTCTGTGCCTTGGGTCTTTATATCTCGATGACCGACTACGCGAGGGAGTAGTGTAACGGGAGGGTTCCTTGTTTGGATTTCGCCTTGGCGAGACGTCCCACGCATGAAACCAAGCACTTGTCGGGAGTTGGGAGAGGCCTTGGGCACTAGGGACATACTTAGGATTATATTAGTTCGTGTAGGTAGAGTAACGCTTAGATCGTAGATTTCTAGGATATAGGTTCGCTAGTATTAGCAGCGCCGAGGTTAGGAGTATTGAAATGCGCGGGTTCGGAGGACCCATAGATGAGTATTACACCAAGGAAAGGAGACCCTTACTGGGAGAGAGTGATGCGTGTCAGACGTTCGTAATGTTTGTGCTGATATGCACAAGTTAGAAAGGTGTATGGGCACCTTGGTAAGGTAGTTTGATGTACCGCCTAGCTAAGATAGGAGTAGTACACGAGATTGAAATCCATGCCAAGAGGCATTTTAGAGGATGGGTGTTAAGTGACGTATTAGAGTCACTTTATGATTGCGGTAGCCGCATAGTGTATGGTTCGGAACCATTAGGTTAGTATCTTTTTCCTTGAGGTTTTAGGATTTGTAGTAATCCTAGTTAGAGGGTGTAGGCTACATCTGAATTTCGAGGACGAAATTCCGTTGTAAGGGGGACAGTGTAACAACCCGTTCTTTTTAGGAGACAATTAAATTCCCTAATTGAATAAATTGGCAATTTGGAGAATTTCTCGAAATAGTGATTTTTGGGATTTTCGAGGATTTAATAATTTTCGAAGGATGTTATAAATTATTTTGGGACTATATAGGTCGAAATAATTTAATTATATGTCGCCGTGGAGTATTGCGACAAAAGAGGTAAGATTTTGAGTAGAAAACCCGCATTTATTTATTTTGGGTTGGAATAGTGATTTGCGGTCAAGTACCTCGGATGGGAATTTCGACTGCGTCATAATTCTCGGAATGTCCGAGATAGTCGGAAAAGAGTGTTCGATTGTCGAAATCAAGTTCCGGGTAATTTTGGAGTTAAATAGGCTCGTAATTGGGTAAACGAGTCGTTTTTGGGTTTTTAGGGTTAAAACCCTTTTTCTCTCTATATATAGAGATAGAGAGGGAAGAAAGAAGAGAGAAAAGAAGGAAGAGAGAGAGAGAGGGAAGAAAAGAGGAAAAAGGGGGAGATTCCGGCCGGCCTCCGCGGGATTCGGCTCGAGGACGTCGGATTGTATCCACGAGGCAAGTGTTTACTTGCTTTATTTATTTTTGAGCATAAATATCTCATATCATTGTTGGTATAACATACCCTAATGATTTTGGGTTGGGTATTCGTGTATAAAACGGGTTTTCGGGAGATAAAACGAATAAACCCCTAAAATTGGTAAATTGGAGATTTTAGTAATTAACCAAATATATTGGGTGATTCCGGGTCCTGGGATGTTTAGGACTCGTATTATAGGTGTATTTATTATTGGTAGAAGTTGTAGGCCGTTGGGTGGAGTGATGGAAGCTTGGGGGAAGCTTCCATGGCCGAACAGCTTCTCGGAGAAGAAGCTGCCCGATTTGATCGATCGATCGATCATCGGGAGTCGATCGATCGAAGCCTTCGATCGATCGACGGTCATGGGTCGATCGATCGACCTCTGCTGAAAAGGGACAATTTCTTTAGGGTGATTTGGAAGGGATAGAATCCATTTCATCTTGCTTTGAGGATAATTAGGTAATAACCTAAGGGACCTTTTAGGACTTTAGGGTCCACAAATTAAGATAATTGAAGAGGGTAAAGTTAGGGTTTTAAGTATATAACCCTAAAGCTATATTTTCGAGGAAGATAGAGTAATCGTAGAAATTGATGGATTAGAGTTCCTAACTTTAATTGGGGACTTATAAATGATTATTTGGACTAGGTATAGTCTTGGGGTTTAAGGAAATGAAATCCTTAACCCATTAAGTTAAAGTTGTTCGGGTGAGGTAAATCCTGAGGATAATTCTCGTAGGCATATAAGCCTATATAATTATGCTTATAGAAGGCATAATTATATCGATTACCGTTGAGTATTTTCCTAAGAGATAATTAGGATAATTTGGGGGTATATATATATATATATATACTTCACTTAGAGAAGAATAGTATCATTAGAGATATCCAGTAAATCCTTAGAATGGGATTTAAGTATATAGTGATTATTAAAGTAAGAAATACTTTGGATTTAGAATCATGCAACTATCAATGCATGATTATGATTCTCGGAGGGAATCTTTGGGATTATTATCATCGTTAGATGCTATAGGCCACTAAGGCCGTTTATATATATATTCTAGGAAGAATATATAGGATATGTATATACTGTGTGTTTTAGGTATATATATGATGATGGGAATGATTTTGAAAATACATAAATGAATATTTTCAAAATGGAAAAATAAATGTTTTTCATAATTAATAAAATATGGATTACACACCTCTCTAAATCGCTATCATAAGGGAAGTTGCGTTCGTATGGTGAAGCCCCCTGGCTAATGATGCAGGGTGGATATAGTCCTAGGCCATGGGAGCGCTTATGGTTGTATATTTTCTGCGGGGGTAGGGAGATTCCGGGTGTGGTCTTGGCTACCACGCAGGCTCATGGCCTCTTCCCGACGTGTTTCGATATAGGATCCCAGGTTGTCTTGGAGGCCCTGGAAGATGATAGCCATTTAGGGGCGCGCACAGTGGAGAAATCCGAACGTGCGGTCTTAGAACACGTTTATTAAAGCAGTTCATAATAATGGATTTGCTTTAATTACATTTCCTGGATATAGGAAGGGAAATGGGTTATATATAAATTGGCTTCGGTAACACTTCCCGGATATGAGAAGGGATGTGGAAGCATATGTTTTGATCAAAGCATTTTTATGATAATGAAAATGTCTTTGAATACATTTCCTGAGTATAAAAAAGGGAAATGGGATAATTGACAAAGGAAAAGCTTTTTATAATAAAATTGGCTTTCAAAAAGTATATGGTTCGTTAAAGAAATTCATGATAATGAATTGGCTTTTATAAATACATTTCCTGGATATGATAAGGGAAATGGAAGTTTTTGAAATGAAAGGATAAGTATTTATAAATACTTTATATATCAAGTAATCCTCAGTCCGGGAGATATTTATATTATCCGGAAGTATATTGTAGATGTATGTATATGTATAAATTGGGTGCCGAGGGTCTAATGAATCCCGACGATCGACCGTGCCGCATAGTAGTGTATCGGGGGGGTTCCTTGTTTGGATTTCGCTTCGCGAGACACCCCACGCACGAATATGGCACTGTGTTGAGACTGGGGAGAAGTTTAATCCTTAGTGCTCTTATATTATTATATGTTATGATATATATATTATATATCTTTCTGTACTGAGGGACTGGCGGATCTCAAAGATCGACCTTGCTGCATAGTAGTGTATCGGGGGGGTTCCTTGTTTGGATTTCGCTTCGCGAGACACCCCACGCACGAACATGGCATAACGTCGAGATTAAAGTGAAGTTTGGCCCTTAGTACATTTGTTTGACTATCTAGGTTAGATAGTGGTTGGGTATTAGATTAGTTTAGCAGGGTAGCTTGACTAGAAAGTTTAAGGGATGCGCTAGGTGTGCACTGTTAGAGGAGAGGTGAGGGGTATCTCACGAGAGTGCGATACCAATTTAAATATGAGATAAAACTATTTTTCTAAATAAAGCATTTATGCACTTGCAAAATATTTTCTAAACATTCGGGCCCTGACCCGTTTGTCAACTCTCCTTTCTTTCTCTATATTGTATATATATAGGTGTCCAGACACAGGGACGCCTGGATGGAAACTCTTTCGAGTCAGACGTCTGCTGCAGCAGCTGTGGATGCTTGCAGGTTATCGGTAGACGTTTCTTTCCTTGTACTCTAGATAGGAGATATTGTATAAACACTCGAGCCAAAGGCTCAATTGCATTTATTTATTCTTTCAGTACAGCATTCGATATGGTTGTATTATTTTGGACAGAGTGTTCGGTTATTTTAAGTTCCTTTCTTTTCCATTTCAGTTCATTACGCATTTAATTGTGAATGTTTTAATTTGTGCGCTAAAAAGAGTAGTTAAGTAAAAGTTTTTAACGCTCACCTAATAGGATATTAGTAATTAAATGGATTTTCGACAGTGATGCTAAGAATGATCCATATGAAACTCCTGTTTTAATTTAATATTGGAGTGATCGCCCGGTATCTTATTAGGCGGGGTTGTTACATTCATCACTGTGTGTTACAATTGGACTTGTGACATTAATACTGCTTTCAGCAGTAATAGTTGTGGTTCATTGCTTGTGTGCTTTATTTGTAGTGGTTACATATGAACTATTTGGTAGTGAGGTTTTTTTGGAACTTTTTGTTGGCACAATGGTCACAAATTCTTCATGTCAATGAGGGCTCAAAAAATGACGGACAAATAGAGAAAACAAGCACTTATCTTGGTAGAGATAAGTTGGATGATGGATTTTGGATTCGTGAGCTCAATGAAGGTTGGATTGTGTAGGTTTGATAAGTTGGTGCGGATCTCGATTCTTGCCTTATTGCATGTTGGGCCCCATCTGAGGTTTACTTGGAAATGAATATTTCATGGGCCTTTGTTCTCTATCGTACAAAGAATGGTGTTAGATGGTGTTTTGTAGGTTTTGCAAATAAAAGGTGGGAGAGGTTTTCTTATCTTCAGTTAGTTGGCTTTTGATATATAGATGTGTTGAGATTTTCCCTTCCCCTCATAAAAACATGATTTTATGCAAATTGTTAAATTTTTATCCATATTTTTAGGTGCTAAAATTCAATAGTTGAGGGGGATCTTTATTAGGTTTTTTAATATTATGGGGATCTTTGCAAAATGTTATAGTTCAGCGGGTTTCACAACATGTGTTTTTCAAAAAAATTGACATCTATTAGATGTACCAAAATCAATTTTGAAAATTTTCCGCGTACTCCAAATTTTTATTTGAAAATTCTTTTTTAGGTATGTTTTTTCAAAAAAATTATGATAGAATATGATCCTTTTTTAATTTTATAATAAAAACACAAATTAGACAAGTAAACTCTTTGTGAGAATTACGTCAAACACTTAAATTATCTTTAAAATATACCTTTATTCGAGTTGATTATCAACATGCATTAGTGTATTGAACTCAATTATTGTCATCTAATAAACAAAAACTCTCAAATCCAGATTAACAAACTAATAATTAATTTTGTGGATTAACGTTAAAAATAAGGCAAAATTAGAGATTGAGAGGGGGAGGGGAAGTTCTAAATTAACCATGTGTATTTTATTAGGTCTTGCGTTTTTTTCTATTTGTCAATGTGTCCTATACTTTTTCTTTTTGCTCGGATACGTCGAAACGCAACAATGAAAGATCCACGAATGATAACTTAAAGCTCGTAAAATACAAGTAGATCTTTCCAACTTTTTCAATATTAAACTTTGCGTATTTGGCAACTGCTATTGATATTACTATGTGATAGCTTATATTTACTCTTAGTATGTGCATGTTATTATACTGCCATACTACATATTTTATTACATACCGTCGGTATCTGAATTTATCACCTGTATTTGAACTTAACTATGGATCAATTTTAACACTTCTCACCTAATAGCTGATATCATGTACTTTATTGATTCAGTTCACCCTTACACTTTTGCGCAATTATTTTCTTATGAGCACTTATGTGCCATTATTTATATATTAAGTATTAGTATGAATTAGGGAGTACACTGGAGTGTTATCCCACTAAACTTTCTACTTGGTCTACTTGTGTAAGATGACTGAGAGCTTGGATTTATTGCTACATACGTATGAGTTCCACTTAGTTAGTGTGGCTAGATGGTTACTTTTTCCCAAAGGTTTTGGGTTGATTATTATTTGGTTTTATTGATGGCTTACTTATTTCAATAACCCTTACTGAACTAGTAAGTATGTGATTATTAGTTCAAAGATCCTTGACTTTATTATATGATCCATAACTAGTAAGTATGGTTACTTTATTATATGATCCTTACTTATTTTCCACATTGTACTCTATTTATAATGTATACTATTCCGATTAGATTACGAAACTATATTGGTTATGTTAGATGGTACCAGAATAAGATTAAATTGGAGAAATTATGAATGAATCTTTGATGGGCATTAGAAAAATGTCTTTATAAAAAGTAGACTTATCAGAAAGGTTAAGTTGAATCGTTCTACTCTTTAGAACGTAACGGCATCACTTATTGAATTATATTGCACAAACAACATTTTTCCTAAGTGCTACAAACCTTGACATTGAATTATGATTAATAAATCACTACCATGTACATTGACAACCATTATCAATTATTTTTCGAAGTTACAGTGATTTAACATATCATTAAAAAAAAATATATTTCCACGAAGAGTATGGAATTCATAGTGAAGCATAATTTCTTATCCATAAACAACTATAACGATTGTGATCAGATGGAAGTTTATCTAAAACCTTTATATGATTTTGACACCACAGGTGTATTGGTTTCACAAACCATTTTTTGAAAGAAGCTTTACTTTGAAACCCATATAATCTTGTTAATGAGGAATATAAATCTCACCCATGGTAGGTGATTTTAACTTGGTAGTATTTTGCGAAATGCTCATATCATTATAACTTTACGAACTCCTTTGTGAGGTTCATAATATGTTACGCTTGATGCAATTTTAAACCCCTATGTAAATATTGGAACAATATGTTCAAGATAACTTGATTCCATTGAATTTTTTTTATATAGCATACAATATAACCAGGAAATAAACTACCATTATACCCATGACACTATAATTTGCATGTAGGACTCAGATTGTCGGGTGCCTAGTTTAATTTGTGCCTTTTTTTGGAGTTTTGGCTTGACTATGTTACTTTATCTCTAGTTATCTGGATTGATTATCTCAAATTGTTTGGATTGATTCGTCTCCAAAAGTTTTGGATTGATTTGTTACTTGTATTCCTAAGAACACGAAGCCTCTAGAACAAATAATTGTTGGTTATCTTATTTTAGAAACCATCCGCAACCCTAAACTTTTGTGAACCTAATATCTTAATTCCAGTAACATCATCCTATGAATTCTGGAATAATACTTCCAATGAATTATTATTTTACCTACCTGTTGTCGCTAAAGTTTTTATCGGGAATAAATTACTATTGACCTTAATCAACGAGGTATTATATTATTCCATGATTTATCAGAAACCCTTAGCCTTAGAATATTCATTCGTTCCCTTATTTTATGACCTAAGAAACTATTCGAAAGATACAACCGACTTGAGAGAGACTTAAGGCAACCAAAATACATTGGAACCTTTAGTATTAGCAAGTGAATTAGTTCTATGACCTATTAGTTGGATGTGACACCCCACTTTAAATAATAACGGGTGGCCAACCCTATACTAAAATAAAATAGGAATCTCAAATGGATCACTCTTAGCATCAACTGACGAAACAAAATAAATAAGGCTAACTACCCAAAACTATAAAAGCGAATACCAAAATCTAATATAAAACATGCAATGGATATCAAACCAACAATAAGAATGACTATTAACATGAATAAAGAATATACATGCTCAACATGAATAAAGAACGTACTTTCATTACCTCCTAAGTACATACAAAATCTACCCGAATATGCTGTCGGGTCACAAACACTACAACAACTATAAGGAAGAAATACACACATCTACATTTACTCTTGGGTATAAACCCGATACACAACACGAATCCTATCTAGATTTTCAAAGGAATAGAAAGCAACTAAAATCTAAATCCCGCAACAGTCCGCACCTACTACAGCTCCCAAGACTCTGGATAGAAAATCATCCGGTATCCATGTGGTGGGACACCTGTAGTAAACAGTATATATATATATATATATATATATATAGCAAAAGAGAAATATAAACGGGTCGGATCCCGAAGTGTAAAAATGTTTGCAGCAAATGTGTTAACCGTGCATAATAAATATAAATGCACTATTTCATAATTAAAGTGGAGTTTCACTCTCGTGAAACCCCCAAACTCACCTCTCATCTACAACGCGCACCTAATCATGTCTTGGAACCTTAATTAAGTTACCCCACCCACTTAAGGACAACCTACCTTACCATATGCACGGCCTATACTCGCATGACCTGCCGTCCTAATATAACCCAAGAATCATTTCCATTCTAATCACACCGAAATATATTTTCACATATATGCCTTACCAGGCTCTCGTGATTCCATTTATTAACTTAAACCAATTAAAAGTCTTAGTACGTTACACATTAACATTAAGCTTCAATATAAGAGTTTTATTCTCTAAGCAACATACATTCTAGTACTAAGGACAAAACTTCTCTCCACTCTCAAAATTGCACTACGTTTCGTGCGTGGGGCATCTCGCAAAGCGAAATCCAAACAAGGACCCCCCGATACACTACTCCTTGATAATGTTGATCGTAGGGATCCATTATGTCTTTCACACAAATCCTATTACTGCTACTACTTAAATATATCGTACTATATATAAGAACATAATTAGAATCTCTTTCTAACTTCTCGGGGTCGTTGTAACCGCAATTGTCTCTTGGTACGATCCTTCGACCCTGATAAACTCGTACACCGAAATCACGCAAGATGTACAACATAGAAACTCCATATCCTCTTCCCCTATAGGATAGATAAATATATATTTACTCTAAATATATATATGCAATCATTCATTCCTATAACCACGTATACATAACACACATAATGTACACTTTGCCATACACATAACATAAACGGTTATAGGATACCAAAATACTGCACCATGCTATCATCTTCCAGTCACACCGCCATGGCGACAAAAAAAATTCTAACGTATGGGAAGCGGTCATAGTTCCTACCGGAAAGTAAGAACGACTCAAACACAAGACTTCTCACCCCCAAAATAAAATCACACAAATAAAAATGGACGACTATGACCTGGGGACTATCCACACCTTGCTCCTCAAGCCAGGGGCTCACCCTCATCGCGCAACTTCCCATGATAGCATGTGCCGAGTATGCTTCACACATTAAGTATATATATCATTCACACTATGTATATATACATCCATATGACCACATAATATAATCAAACGATCACACACGGTATAAATATTCACGCCATAAGTACACACGTATATATATATATATATATATATATATATATATATATATATATATATATATATATATACATACCATCTCTCGTCCGTATGTATGAAATTTATAAACTCGACTATAAATGTACATAATCCCCAATATACTAGTCATCGTTCCAAGCGTATTAACTTAATCCGTTATATAAATACGATCCCTCACTTGAAGCATATTCATCCATTACCCCTATGATATGAATAGATTTCCAATATATCCAACATTAAGGTTATAAACCCAAAGTCTAATGCAGGTAACAATTACTACTCATCCTATCTATATCTGAAAGCACATCGATATATCTAGTAATAATTCTGACTATTGGTATACACCTAACTAATAGTCTGCAAACCTTAAGTTTCATCCTAGATTAAATCCATGATCCCATAAAGTATGGGAATCTCCATCATTAATCACACATAGATATATAGTAACTATCCTGACGCGCATTATATCATAACCTATACTAGTTGATAGTACCGTCCAATCGTTCTCAATTCCGCCTACGGTTCAATTGCTCCTATGAACCCTTAACATCGAATGTACATATCCATCATCATAACCAGATGCATACCAGTATATGATAATCATTCCCGCTATAAGTATAAACACAACCTAATAGTCGGTAATCTACGAGCTCAATCCCAATTCATTTCTTATAACCCCATCATACCTCGGAATATCTATTATTAATTTCACATAAACAGAAAGGGACTATCTCTACAATTTATAAACTATTTCATGATAGCCCACCCCCATTATATTAGTAAAATCCTCCTATCATTCAGTCCCACAATCATTTCCTTACTAGAAGAGGCATCCTACCCTCATAATCCATTTCTGACATAAGTTCGAAAGCCCCTATTCATCCTAAGGTACAAATCCCTTAATATTATATCATAACCCTCCATAATAAGTCCATTAAGAAGAATAAAATCCAAAAGAAAAGGGGGTAAAAGAAAATCTCATTCTTGGGCTAAAAATAGAGGACCGGTTGATCGGTCCCAGACCCCCGATAGACCGCGGTTCTAAATTTTTCCCTACGAAGAATGCAGTAGGCTTTTCCTTTTGGGCGCGGTCGACCGGCCCCTGGTCGCGGTCGACCGACCGTACTAGATATCTTGGACCTTTTTCCATTTTTGCACAAAACCAAACTCTCCAAACACCCAAATATTATCATCCAGCCCTCAATATTTAACTCAATCATATTCCTCACATCAAAACCCAAACCTATATCTCATGTCATCAACTTAAATGCCATCAATCCCATATATAAACATCAAATTCAAGTTTTAGTCCAAAAAATTCAGGTTTAAACATGTAACCCAAAAATCCAATTCTTTTATCCACAAATTATGAAATGAAATACACAAATGAAATATTTAGCAAGATTAAACACTTGCCTCAGAATTGCAGAGGTTGAATCATCCCCAAAATTGCGTAAGGACCGAAAATCTCCAAGCTTTCTCCTCTCTCTTTCTTCCTTTTCCTCTTCTTTTTCTCTCTCTAGGGTTTTCTCCCTTTCTCACAAATGAGATTGGATGATTTCGTAAGCCTCTTAAACCTTTAAAACATAAGTCCCAGTTTTAAATGATAATACACACTTTAAATGATCCGTTTACTCGAATTCGAGTCAAACTAACTTAAAAATATTCCGAAACCGAAATAAAACCCAAGGACAGTCATTTTGAGTATCTTGACTTATCCGAGATCAATGGCGCACTCAGAATCATCATCCGGAATACTTTATAACGTCCTCAATTTTGTACCTCACTTTCCAAATTTTAAAATTTCCCAATTTAAATAAATTTTCTTTCTCTCAAAAATTTAATTTCTCAGTCCCAAAGTCATGGGGTATTACATCGGATTTATCTACAAAATAATTTAATAACCTTCAGGTGTTACATGTGTTCTAGTTGAGCTAATATATTTCAAACCCAATATATGTCAACTTTATGACTACACCGACAACTTTTGTTTTGAAATTAAACCTCCTTTAGAACTTTAGACTCTCGTTACTTCATACCTCTAACTTGAACTGATTCAATATAGTTCGTTGTACTTTCAAGAACCCCTCAGTGAGTGTTCTTAGACCCAATAAGGAATATTTTGGGATAGAGAGTTATTAGATTCAGAATTATATTTACATTATTTCTCGGTGAACTTATTCGAAATATAGTAATCTGTGACCCTCTACAATTCTAAGAAGTATATTGTAACCATTTAATTTAAGAGAAATTCCTATTTAGTCTTTATGCTATCTTCTGCATAAATATAGGAAACCATAAGTCTTTTATTGTATGGTAAGAAATCCCAAGGTGAATTTAGATTTCAAAAAGGTTGAGATACATTTACATGCAAGGAAATTTAAATTTAAGGAAGAAGAATGAATAGAATTTTGAGGATTACTGATCCAAGTTAGATAAACCATATCAAAAAAGTAAACGCTATAGTCAACACCTTAAGTCGAAACTTGTCGAAAGATTTAAACGACTTAATTCCTTAGACTATTGTTGATACCACAGAACCATATGATTTACATTACTTTACAATTTTTATGTTAACCAACAAGTATTTCTTACCCATCCTTAAGGAAGATAAACTTAGAATAATCAGTCCTAGATCTCCTTGTGTTACAATCTTAAACCAAAAGCTAGACTCGATGATTATCAAGCGATAGGGAAATAAGTCTTCAATTTTAAGATAGATTAACCTAATGAATTTTCCCTAATTTCTTATGATCCCGAAATGGAAATAGGATCATATCCCCATGGATTTTATTTGTAAACTACTCCGTACGTACCAAGGACGTAATTTGATGTATGGATGATATTAGACAAATGCACCAAATCTGTCGTTTGCTTTCATTTGGAATTGTTTGTTATTTCCAAAAGCTCAATATTAAGATTCAGTAAGATTATCAACATATATAACCCAATTGATATACATAGAAGCTCATATTACTTTGAATATTGGAAAAAATACGTACTTTTAGATTATGCCAACCACTCCATTTTCATCTATGTCTATCAATTTATTTTAAATTGATAACACGTGTTTGGCATATTCATGCTAATTCTGTTCCTCTTGATATCCTAGAAAAAAGGGATAGTATCCTTTCTTTTGTGACACATAGATCATGTTTCGGCATATGAAAATTCAGATTGAACATCATTATGATCCGACGTTATCCTATCCTAAGTACACAAGTCGGTTCTAGGAAAGTTTTCAACCCTTATTGCTACGATTTTATAAATGTCAGTACTTGGATTCAATATACTTCAAACAGTAGTATCATTCTGTTGAAAGATATCGGTGATAGAAACATCGTCTCTATAGTTGTATAACTATACTCATATTATCTTTAGTGAACCACTTTTATCTATTTAGTCTACAAATTAGCCCAAAATTTTAGAGTATATCTAGAGTAGTTCTATGTACTTTAAAGAACCAGTTATATTTATATGTCTATGGTAGATTCCATGTGATAAATTCTACCACATTAGATACCATACTAACTATAATACTTATTAATATTATATAAACCTAGGCACCAATCAACCAGCCTTGTGGAAATACCCGAAAGTATCAGACGTTCCATTGTGTTCCAAAATAGTGACTTAATGGAAAAGTCAAACCCTGTGGACACCATGTTTTAGTAGTAAAGAAACATTACATAAAGATACTCGATACAATTTCTTCCTGTAATTAAAATTCCAAAGAAACTTCCTTATATAAGTATTAACTACATTGCATAGTCGATGATTCTTTACATAAGCACATGGTTTTACAACCATAGTAAATTCCTCAAGTTGTCCGCTATTGATAAAAATACTTATACAAAAAACAAGCGTTTTACTGCCAAAGTTGGAATTGAGAATTCTGATAGTAAACTTTTTAATCTTGATATATAAAATAGATATCTTTCTATGAGAATTCGATATATTATTAAAAAACGCGATGTACAATTACGTTATTGACAACTCAAGATGAGTAAAATATCGACTTACTTACCCAAATATAAGTTATATTTACACTTACCTACGATACAAACGGTTGTTAAATGCTATTATTACGATATCAATGTTTCAAACCTATAGTATTCTTTTACTGACACTATATTTTATATAGTGAGATATCGTTATTTCCTGAGCTGTATACAATATACAACCTATGATGATTTATATCAATACCACCATCTCGATAGCATGAGATTATTGATATATCATCGAACTTTGCTATGTAAATCTATGCAACAATAGACGACACAAGCAAAGCTTGTAAAAATGCCAATTGTTTCTAATCCTAGCTACGTCGAGTACTTCTTATACATTAATGTTGTATAACATGCAACTAACAAAAGAATGACGTGAAGAAAATCGTCAAAGTTATATAATATATTTACAAACTCGAACAAATGTATTATCATATCATAGACGATGTGAGTTCCACAAATACTTGAAACTCTAAGAATGTAGGAAATTTCAAGGATGATTTTTTAAAGGTGGGTAGAATGTACCCTTAATTTTTTTTTAATTGTATTATTTCTGTGTCAAAATGATCTTTTACGGACTATTAATAATGTTCGCGATGCTTACGACCCGTACGTATGATCCGTAACATGAAAATAGGGTCGACACATTTATTATCTCGTTCGAAATAGTTATTCTTCATTAAAACGGATAGCAGAACGAGACTAAAACGAATTAGTTTGAATTATTATTAAAATTATAGTGTGTATAAATTAGCGTAATCCAAAAGTAATGTCCATGTGAAAATAACACAGAATCATGTCCTACACGCCCCAATACTAATTTATAGTTGCATGAAATTTCAAAAATTATAAAATATTATACCCAGAAAAATTTATAATTGAGTACTAAAGACACTAAGTTGAATGATTATCCAAGTTGACTATGTCTTGACTATGCTCTGATTGTGCAGCTTAGCAATGCTATAAATATAGGCTTGTAGCTGCAGAAAAAATCACACCTCTCTTCAAAACCATGAAATGGTTTACGCTCTCTCTCTCTCTCTCCTCTGTTCTTCTACTAAAAAAAACCCAAGCCTCAAACCCCTGCTCCTCTACCATAAAGCCCACGAAGGAACCCCATAAAACTATGCTAAAAAACCACCAACCTCTGTCCATTTAGACGCCGAACCCAATGCTTCACTTCTCCCTCTTCCTCCTGATGAAACCGCCGACCCAACCCACTGCCGGCCCACCTTCTCTCTTATCCTCTACCTCCGACCGGAATGGTCTATTTTCTTCCCCTTTTCCTATTTCGTTTTTTCTCTCGTTGCTGCCATGGAAATGAAGCTTTGAGCTTGTCATATATATATATATATATATATATATATATATATATATATATATATATATAGAGAGAGAGAGAGAGAGAGAGGGAGGCTCACCTACATCATGCTCTATACATCATCCATGCATCACGCCTAATTCTAAGCCAAAAAAACTTTTTTTTTCAAATTTTATATTTTTTCCGTGAAATTAACATTCCAATCAACCCATATGCAAAAAATTAGGTCAAAATACATTTTGTAGCTATTTTTAAAAAATCCACAAGAAACTGCTAAAAATACCTTACTTTTAAGGGTCTGCACCAACAGTTTTTTGTGAATTTTTTAAAAATAGCTACAAAATGTATTTTGACCTAATTTTTTGCATATGGGTTTATTGGAAGGCTAATTTCAAGGAAAAATATGAAATTTGAGAAAAAAGTTTTCTAGGGCCTAGAATTAGGTGTGGTGTACAGTGCATGATGTAGGTGAGCCTTCCCATATATATATATATATATGTACACATATATAAATTTTGGTTTGAAACCAAATTGGGAAATGGGGTTTTCTCGGGTTTGGACGAAGGGGAGAAACCCCCAAACAAGTATTAGGAAATGGGTTTTCCTCGAGTTTGGCCGAAGGGGAGAAACCCCCAAACAAGTATTAGGATATGGGTTTTTCTCGGGTTTGGCCGAAGGGGAGAAATCCCCAAACAAGTATTAGGAAATGGGTTTTTCTCGGGTTTGGCCGAAAGGGAGAAATACCCAAACAAGATATATATATATATATATATATATATATATATATATATATATATATATATATATATATATATATATATATATATTACTCCAAGAAACAGATCAATTCTAACTCGATTTCGTTGGATTGTTGTGTTTTATTGGGTCGAATTCCGTCACGACTCGATTTATTTTTGGGTATTGTAATTCCAATTGGGTATTTGGATTGGGAGAAATCAATTGAGAATTGGTGTTATTTATTTTTGATTACCCGTATGCACTCGGTTACGTGTAAAGTGTAGTAAACACGAATCCCCAAACACGTACTAGTAATCATAATTTTTTCTAAACTGAGTATGTGACTCGGTAACATTTTCTTTTAAAAATATATTTTAACGAATTACAATACCAAACAACTCAAGGTTATGTCATCGTTATAACCCGAGACTATATTACGAGTCATATTTATTAAAATAATGATTATGCAGGTTTTGGACTGTTGGGTTGGTTGATTTTGGAAGTGGCACAACCACTGGATTATTGTCTAAATAAAGGGAGGAATTTTTGACTTTTTTCTATTTTATTTTGTGGCACGAATAATAAATATCGTAATGATACATTCGAGTAATATGAATGAAAAACATAAATACCAACTTTTGTCGGATCAAAAGTAATATTTGGCCAGGATGATATTTTATTTGAATATAATATTATTGTTTATTCAAATTGAAATTATATTTAAACAAATCAAATCGTTTGATTCCGTTTAACGATTATTTTTCAGAAAACTCTTATTATTCAAATGCTGGGATACTTGTTCTTTATTTATTTATCAACAAAAGGAAATTGTTCTTTCAGTAGTGTAATTACCGAAATTATATGAATACAATTTCACAAATAAACCAAGTTATAACCCAATTTCTCCGACCGTTTTGAACATTTTAGTTATCAAACCGTCTATATAAAGTTTACTCATACAACTTATCAATTATCAATTAACATAACATGTTTATATTATTCCGACCCATAAATTGGAGATCGTCGTTAAAATTACAAACGGGATTCATATATTACGTATTGTCATAAAATAAGTTGCATTCATATTTATCAAATGACGTGAGATATCAAAAAATCCAAACCATTCATCCCAAACCACCGATATAACCACTCTTATTTCGAGCACAAATGACTACGGGAATTGGAACGCAACAATAAAATATCCATGAATGACAATGTAAAGCTCGTAAATCACAAGTTGGTTTTTCCAACCTTTTCAATATTAAACTTTGCGTATATGGCATACTGCTATTGATATCACTATATGATAGCTCATATTTACTCTTAGTGCGTGCATGTTATTATACTGTCTATAATACCCAGTATTTTTGTGCTTTCAATATTTAATTAATTCGGGGAAATTTAAATTACTTGTGTGTCGTAATTTAATGGAATTAATAATTATTAATATTTATTTAAATATTAATCAGAGAGTAAATGCTTAATATTTATGGAATTCAAATTACTAAGTGAATAGTAATGATTTGTTTACGTCATAACATGTATTACTGACGTGGTATTGTATATCTCAACCCGGAGTCGGGTATAGACTAATTTGAATGTGAGATAAGGAATTTTAGTAAATTAATTTGGATGATAATTTTGAGTGCACGGTTGAGTCCGAATAGGCCAAGATAGTCGGAAAAGAGTAACCAGGGGTAGTAATAGGGTCTCGGAATATTTTTAGACATAATCGGGCCCACACGGGAGTGTTTGGGTCATTGGGGCTTGGCCCATTAGGCTAAAAACGTGATTTAGTATAATTAAACTAGGTCTTAGAATATTAAATGGCGAAAATCATATTCCAAACCTAGGGCTTTGAGAGAGAAATAGAGGATGCAAATTGAGAGAAATTTGGGGAGTTTTTGAAGACAAATCAAGAGAGGAATTTGGGTGTTCTTCATCAAACCTTCCTCTACCTCAACGAATCAGACTCTACAAACCCAAAAAGGCAAGTGGTTAACTTGCTGTGATTATAAGTTTATGATAATCAATTCATATTATGGTAGGTGTAAACCCAAATCCATTTTTGGGTGGGTTATGGCATTTAATTGGGTCTTTCAAGAAATTGAACATATTGTTTGATTAATGATTCATTTGATGTTATAGAAGTATTCAATGTTATTGGAATTAGAACTATAGCAGAACCCAGTAGTAAAGATGAATGAATTCGAATTTTGGGATTTGATTTGGGGTTTACGGATATGATGAGAACGTAAAAAACCCATTTGTGGATTGGAAGTAGATTCTTAAAATTGATGATGCTAATTTGGTTAGGAGATGATTATAACCTATTCTAATTGAGAAGATATAATTAGAATGTCTCTTTGAGGTCGTAAATTAAGAAGTTAAAACCTTAGTAATATATTAATAGCTGAAACATGTAACACCCCGTCCGCCCGGGGAGAGCGAACGGAGCGCTAATGCGATAAAATAAATCCAAATCCACAAGTGACAAGGTATAGAGCATCTAAATAAACCCCCAATATATATAAATCCACTCATCTCAATTCTTCAAATACAACAAGTCTCTCGAATTAAAATTACAAGTATCTAACTCGAATAAAAATACAAATCTCCAATGCTCTATACAACAAAATAAATACAAATCTTTCCCAAACAATCCTCGCTAAAATCAAACTCCATAGCCCCCCAAAATCCGCGCTAACCTGCCACTAAAAGAAAATATGGGGAAGTACACAATACGACAAGAAAGATGCTCAACAATTATATTAACGATGAACAAAGCGTAACAACACGAGTACGAATATTCAAATCAAAATGCAAATCTCAAAGCATTTATCAATATAATTTCTCAACAACACTTTAACCGGGTCACCAGGCCTCACCACATCCGTATATGCTTTATCAAGCCATAGCCCGGGAAAGAGGAATTTTGGCGGGTGCCCAACATCCGTGCCATATTAAAATCTCATGACAACGTGCTCATCAACAATATAATGATACCACATGAATCAAAATAATTTCAACAATTATTTTCCAGATTTCAATGAATTTATCAATTCAAATATGAGTTCAATTAAACAAGAATTCAAAGAGAATGACACTCGCGAGATTTAAGGAGCATATTGTGTAAAACCCCATACCTCAAACCATGATGAGAAACCAACGATCACATCCTCAAGATCAACTCAAAAGATCTACAAAATCTCCTCCTCCAACAAAATAGCCGCAAGAACACCTCTAATCTAAGGTTGGAACTCACAAATCTCAAGGGCCAATGTGTATATAAAAAGAAGAGGAATATAAAATATATTTGCTGCCAAAATTTGTGCCAAAAGTATGTTAAAAGGCTTGCCCATGACTTCCTTTTATAATGCAAAGAAATGAAGAGTTGGAATCCAAAAGACTCCTTTAAATAAGGCAAATAAATGAAGAGTTGGAAGTCAAAACAACTCTTGAAAATTACTTAATGTTCGCCGACTTAGAATTCCAAGAGTTAAAAATATTTAAAAATCATTTTAAAATACGTTTTAACTCCGTTTTCGAAACCGTTTGAAATTCTCGCCTTTAAAAATAATAACCAACATATTTGAGCAATAAAAATAATTTTACCAAAAACTTTATTTTCCTCCAATTTCCCGAAATTAATTAAAATAGCCCAAAATTACGCGGGTTGTTACACTTCCCCACTAACAATGGAATTTCGCCCTCGAAATTCGCCGAATGCCTAACTCTCAAGAATCAGGCTAACAATCTCCAAAAATAATTTCGTCTCCAAAATAAATTCCTCACATCTAATCTCGAAACCTAACACGAATATCATCTAAAATTTTCTATCTCCAAAAATTTCTAACCACGCAATGAATCCAAAACCCATGCCCCGAGGGTTGCCGTATACCTAAGCTCTGATACCATTTTTAACACCCCGTCCGCCCGGGGAGAGCGAACGGAGCGCTAATGCGATAAAATAAATCCAAATCCACAAGTGACAAGGTATAGAGCATCTAAATAAACCCCCAATAATATAAATCCACTAATCTCAATTCTTCAAATACAACAAGTCTCTCGAATTAAAATTACAACTATCTAACTCGAATAAAAATAAAAATCTCCAATGCTCTATACAACAAAATAAATACAAATCTTTCCCAAACAATCCTCGCTAAAATCAAACTCCATAGCCCCCCAAAATCCGCGCTAACCTGCCACTAAAAGAAAATATGGGGAAGTACACAATACGACAAGAAAGATGCTCAACAATTATATTAACGATGAACAAAGCGTAACAACACGAGTACGAATATTCAAATCAAAATGCAAATCTCAAAGCATTTATCAATATAATTTCTCAACAACACTTTAACCGGGTCACCAGGCCTCACCACATCCGTATATGCTTTATCAAGCCATAGCCCGGAAAACAGGAATTTTGGCGGGTGCCCAACAGCCGTGCTATATTAAAATCTCATGACAACGTGCTCATCAACAATATAATGATACCACATGAATCAAAATAATTTCAACAATTATTTTCCAGATTTCAATGAATTTATCAATTCAAATATGAGTTCAATTAAACAAGAATTCAAAGAGAATGACACTCACGAGATTTAAGGAGCATATTGTGTAAAACCCCATACCTCAAACCATGATGAGAAACCAACGATACTATCCTCAAGATCAACTCAAAAGATCTACAAAATCTCCTCCTCCAACAAAATATCCGCAAGAACACCTCTAATCTAAGGTTGGAACTCACAAATCTCAAGGGCCAATGTGTATATAAAAAGAAGAGGAATATAAAATATAATTGATGCCAAAATTTGTGCCAAAAGTATGTTAAAAGGCTTGCCCATGACTTCCTTTTATAATGCAAAGAAATGAAGAGTTGGAATCCAAAAGACTCCTTTAAATAAGGCAAATAAATGAAGAGTTGGAAGTCAAAACAACTCTTGAAAATTACTTAATGTTCGCCGACTTAGAATTCCAAGAGTTAAAAATATTTAAAAATCATTTTAAAATACGTTTTAACTCCGTTTTCGAAACCGTTTGAAATTATCGCTTTAAAAATAATAACCAAGATATTTGAGCAATAAAAATAATTTTACCAAAAACTTTATTTTCCTCCAATTTCCAAAAATTAATTAAAATAGCCCAAAATTACACGGGTTGTTACACTTCCCCACTAACAATGGAATTTCGCCCTCGAAATTCGCCGAATGCCTAACTCTCAAGAATCAGGCTAACAATCTCCAAAAATAATTTCGTCTCCAAAAATAAATTCCTTACATCTAATCTCGAAACCTAACACGAATATCATCTAAAATTTTCTATCTCCAAAAATTACTAACCACGCAATGAATCCAAAACCCATGCCCCGAGGGTTGCCGTATACCTAAGCTCTGATACCATTTTTAACACCCCGTCCGCCCGGGGAGAGCGAACGGAGCGCTAATGCGATAAAATAAATCCAAATCCACAAGTGACAAGGTATAGAGCATCTAAATAAACCCCCAATAATATAAATCCACTAATCTCAATTCTTCAAATACAACAAGTCTCTCGAATTAAAATTACAACTATCTAACTCGAATAAAAATACAAATTTCCAATGCTCTATACAACGAAATAAATACAAATCTTTCCCAAACAATCCTCGCTAAAATCAAACTCCATAGCCCCCCAAAATCCGCACTAACCTGCCACTAAAAGAAAATATGGGGAAGTACACAATACGACAAGAAAGATGCTCAACAATTATATTAACGATGAACAAAGCGTAACAACACGAGTACGAATATTCAAATCAAAATGCAAATATCAAAGCATTTATCAATATAATTTCTCAACAACACTTTAACCGGGTCACCAGGCCTCACCACATCCGTATATGCTTTATCAAGCCATAGCCCGGGAAACAGGAATTTTGGCGGGTGCCCAACATCCGTGCCATATTAAAATCTCATGACAACGTGCTCATCAACAATATAATGATACCACATGAATCAAAATAATTTCAACAATTATTTTCCAGATTTCAATGAATTTATCAATTCAAATATGAGTTCAATTAAACAAGAATTCAAAGAGAATGACACTCGCGAGATTTAAGGAGCATATTGTGTAAAACCCCATACCTCAAACCATGATGAGAAACCAACGATCACATCCTCAAGATCAACTCAAAAGATCTAAAAAATCTCCTCCTCCAACAAAATAGCCGCAAGAACACCTCTAATCTAAGATTGGAACTCACAAATCTCAGGGGCCAATGTGTATATAAAAAGAAGAGGAATATAAAATATATTTGCTGCCAAAATTTGTGCCAAAAGTATGTTAAAAGGCTTGCCCATGACTTCCTTTTATAATGCAAAGAAATGAAGAGTTGGAATCCAAAAGACTCCTTTAAATAAGGCAAATAAATGAAGAGTTGGAAGTCAAAACAACTCTTGAAAATTACTTAATGTTCGCCGACTTAGAATTCCAAGAGTTAAAAATATTTAAAAATCATTTTAAAATACGTTTTAACTCCGTTTTCGAAATCGTTTGAAATTCTCGCCTTTAAAAATAATAACCAACATATTTGAGCAATAAAAATAATTTTACCAAAAACTTTATTTTCCTCCAATTTCCAGAAATTAATTAAAATAGCCCAAAATTACGCGGGTGTTACACTTCCCCACTAACAATGGAATTTCGCCCTCGAAATTCGCCGAATGCCTAACTCTCAAGAATCAGGCTAACAATCTCCAAAAATAATTTCGTCTCCAAAAATAAATTCCTCACATCTAATCTCGAAACCTAACACGAATATCATCTAAAATTTTCTATCCCCAAAAATTGCTAACCACGCAATTAATCCAAAACCCATGCCCCGAGGGTTGCCGTATACCTAAGCTCTGATACCATTTTTAACACCCCGTCCGCCCGGGGAGAGCGAACGGAGCGCTAATGCGATAAAATAAATCCAAATCCACAAGTGACAAGGTATAGAGCATTTAAATAAACCCCCAATAATATAAATCCACTAATCTCAATTCTTCAAATACAACAAGTCTCTCGAATTAAAATTACAACTATCTAACTCGAATAAAAATACAAATCTCCAATGCTCTATACAACGAAATAAATACAAATCTTTCCCAAACAATCCTCGCTAAAATCAAACTCCATAGCCCCCCAAAATCCGCGCTAACCTGCCACTAAAAGAAAATATGGGGAAGCACACAATACGACAAGAACGATGCTCAACAATTATATTAACGATGAACAAAGCGTAACAACACGAGTACGAATATTCAAATCAAAATGCAAATCTCAAAGCATTTATCAATATAATTTCTCAACAACACTTTAACCGGGTCACCAGGCCTCACCACATCCATATATGCTTTATCAAGCCATAGCCCGGGAAACAGGAAATTTGGCGGGTGCCCAACATCCGTGCCATATTAAAATCTCATGACAACGTGCTCATCAACAATATAATGATACCACATGAATCAAAATAATTTCAACAATTATTTTCCAGATTTCAATGAATTTATCAATTCAAATATGAGTTCAATTAAACAAGAATTCAAAGAGAATGACACTCGCGAGATTTAAGGAGCATATTGTGTAAAACCCCATACCTCAAACCATGATGAGAAACCATAGATCACATCCTCAAGATCAACTCAAAAGATCTACAAAATCTCCTCCTCCAACAAAATAGCCGCAAGAACACCTCTAATCTAAGGTTGGAACTCACAAATCTCAAGGGCCAATGTGTATATAAAAAGAAGATGAATATAAAATATATTTGCTGCCAAAATTTGTGCCAAAAGTATGTTAAAAGGCTTGCCCATGACTTCCTTTTATAATGCAAAGAAATGAAGAGTTGGAATCACTGAGACTCCTTTAAATAAGGCAAATAAATGAAGAGTTAGAAGTCAAAACAACTCTTGAAAATTACTTAATGTTCGCTGACTTAGAATTCCAAGAGTTAAAAATATTTAAACATCATTTTAAAATACGTTTTAACTCCGTTTTCGAAACCGTTTGAAATTATCGCCTTTAAAAATAATAACCAAGAATTTGAGCAATAAAAATAATTTTACCAAAAACTTTATTTTCCTCCAATTTCCAAAAATTAATTAAAATAGCCCAAAATTACACGGGTTGTTACACTTCCCCACTAACAATGGAATTTCGCCCTCGAAATTCGCCGAATGCCTAACTCTCAAGAATCAGTCTAACAATCTCCAAAAATAATTTCGTCTCCAAAAATAAATTCCTCACATCTAATCTCGAAACCTAACACGAATATCATCTAAAATTTTCTATCTCCAAAAATTGTTAACCACGCAATGAATCCAAAACCCATGCCCCGAGGGTTGCCGTATACCTAAGCTCTGATACCATTTTTAACACCCCGTCCGCCCGGGGAGAGCGAACGGAGCGCTAATGCGATAAAATAAATCCAAATCCACAAGTGACAAGGTATAGAGCATCTAAATAAACCTCCAATAATATAAATCCACTAATCTCAATTCTTCAAATACAACAAGTCTCTCGAATTAAAATTACAACTATCTAACTCGAATAAAAATACAAATCTCCAATGCTCTATACAACAAAATAAATACAAATCTTTCCCAAACAATCCTCGCTAAAATCAAACTCCATAGCCCCCCAAAATCCGCGCTAACCTGCCACTAAAAGAAAATATGGGGAAGTACACAATACGACAAGAAAAATGCTCAACAATTATATTAACGATGAACAAAGCGTAACAACACGAGTACGAATATTCAAATCAAAATGCAAATATCAAAGCATTTATCAATATAATTTCTCAACAACACTTTAACCGGGTCACCAGGCCTCACCACATCCGTATATGCTTTATCAAGCCATAGCCCGGGAAACAGGAATTTTGGCGGGTGCCCAACATCCGTGCCATATTAAAATCTCATGACAACGTGCTCATCAACAATATAATGATACCACATGAATCAAAATAATTTCAACAATTATTTTCCAGATTTCAATGAATTTATCAATTCAAATATGAGTTCAATTAAACAAGAATTCAAAGAGAATGACACTCGCGAGATTTAAGGAGCATATTGTGTAAAACCCCATACCTCAAACCATGATGAGAAACCATAGATCACATCCTCAAGATCAACTCAAAAGATATACAAAATCTCCTCCTCCAACAAAATAGCCGCAAGAACACCTCTAATCTAAGGTTGGAACTCACAAATCTCAAGGGCCAATGTGTATATAAAAAGAAGAGGAATATAAAATATATTTGCTGCCAAAATTTGTGCCAAAAGTATGTTAAAAGGCTTGCCCATGACTTCCTTTTATAATGCAAAGAAATGAAGAGTTGGAATCCAAAAGACTCCTTTAAATAAGGCAAATAAATGAAGAGTTGGAAGTCAAAACAACTCTTGAAAATTACTTAATGTTCGCCGACTTAGAATTCCAAGAGTTAAAAATATTTAAAAATCATTTTAAAATACGTTTTAACTCCGTTTTCGAAATCGTTTGAAATTCTCGCCTTTAAAAATAATAACCAACATATTTGAGCAATAAAAATAATTTTACCAAAAACTTTATTTTCCTCCAATTTCCAGAAATTAATTAAAATAGCCCAAAATTACGCGGGTGTTACACTTCCCCACTAACAATGGAATTTCGCCCTCGAAATTCGCCGAATGCCTAACTCTCAAGAATCAGGCTAACAATCTCCAAAAACAATTTCGTCTCCAAAAATAAATTCCTCACATCTAATCTCGAAACCTAACACGAATATCATCTAAAATTTTCTATCTCCAAAAATTGCTAACCACGCAATTAATCCAAAACCCATGCCCCGAGGGTTGCCGTATACCTAAGCTCTGATACCATTTTTAACACCCCGTCCGTCCGGGGAGAGCGAACGGAGCGCTAATGCGATAAAATAAATCCAAATCCACAAGTGACAAGGTATAGAGCATCTAAATAAACCCCCAATAATATAAATCCACTAATCTCAATTCTTCAAATACAACAAGTCTCTCGAATTAAAATTACAACTATCTAACTCGAATAAAAATACAAATCTCCAATGCTATATACAACGAAATAAATACAAATCTTTCCCAAACAATCCTCGCTAAAATCAAACTCCATAGCCCCCCAAAATCCGCGCTAACCTGCCACTAAAAGAAAATATGGGGAAGTACACAATACGACAAGAAAGATGCTCAACAATTATATTAACGATGAACAAAGCGTAACAACACGAGTACGAATATTCAAATCAAAATGCAAATCTCAAAGAATTTATCAATATAATTTCTCAACAACACTTTAACCGGGTCACCAGGCCTCACCACATCCGTATATGCTTTATCAAGCCATAGCCCGGGAAACAGGAATTTTGGCGGGTGCCCAACATCCGTGCCATATTAAATTCTCATGACAACGTGCTCATCAACAATATAATGATACCACATGAATCAAAATAATTTCAACAATTATTTTCCAGATTTCAATGAATTTATCAATTCAAATATGAGTTCAATTAAACAAGAATTCAAAGAGAATGACACTCGCAAGATTTAAGGAGCATATTGTGTAAAACCCCATACCTCAAACCATGATGAGAAACCAACGATCACATCCTCAAGATCAACTCAAAAGATCTACAAAATCTCCTCCTCCAACAAAAATAGCCGCAAGAACACCTCTAATCTAAGTTTGGAACTCACAAATCTCAAGGGCCAATGTGTATATAAAAAGAAGAGGAATATAAAATATATTTGCTGCCAAAATTTGTGCCAAAAGTATGTTAAAAGGCTTGCCCATGACTTCCTTTTATAATGCAAAGAAATGAAGAGTTGGAATCCAAAAGACTCATTTAAATAAGGCAAATAAATGAAGAGTTGAAAGTCAAAACAACTCTTGAAAATTACTTAATGTTCGCCGACTTAGAATTCCAAGAGTTAAAAATATTTAAAAATCATTTTAAAATACGTTTTAACTCCGTTTTCGAAACCGTTTGAAATTCTCGCCTTTAAAAATAATAACCAACATATTTGAGCAATAAAAATAATTTTACCAAAAACTTTATTTTCCTCCAATTTCCAGAAATTAATTAAAATAGCCCAAAATTACGCGGGTTGTTACAAAACAGAGGATCGAAGAAGATGAGCCGTTCGATCGATCGATCAACTTTTAGAGTTCATCGATCGGCTGATCAGGTATTTTGACTGTTGCGCTAGTTTTTAATATACAAGCCTTAATTTTTTGGGGGACCTTTAAGGGTATTTAGTTAGTAAGAAAAAATAATGTAATTATTAATACCTAGGACTTGTTAAAGATGGTATTGAGGATGTTAAATGGACATAAGGGTGTGAAATCTTATGTGAGGAATTTTGGAAAATAAATTCATAAGTATTAAATTACGTGCCAAGTGAGCGAGTCTGGGTATATTGGTTGAGTGGCGCCAAGGTATTTAATTAACTATTGAGAGGAATTGATTAATTTAGAGTCAGACCATAGACTCGGGAAGGTAATAAATTAATTACTGAGAAAATTAATTAATTTAGAGTCAGACCATAGGCTTGGGAAGGTAATAATTAATTAATGCGTAAATTAATTAAATTAGAGTCGGACCATAGATTCAAGAAAGTATTATATTAATTAATGTGTAAATTAATTAGATTAGAGTCGGACCATAGACTCGGAAATATTTTAGGCTGGTGCTACGGATCTTGTACACGGTAAAGCCGGGAACTAATTATTATATATATATGGTGTGGTGATAGTATATATATTATGTGTATGTGCTATTAAATATCAGTGACTAGATATTTATTTAATTTATATGCTCTAGCGCTATAAAGAGAGGTTGCGCGATGTGGGTTAATCCCCTCGCTTAAGGAGCAGGGAGAGTATATCCCCAGGTCATAGCGTCCGTTATATGGGAGAGGGGCTTATCTCACTTTCAGGAAGGAAATATGACCGCCTCCTCAACGTTTATATTTTTGGCCAAGTTCGTGAGCGATTTCGGCTTGGGGTAACTAGGTTAAGTGAGCACACCTGGTATGATAGCACTTTAGAGAATACATCCGGTGAGGTATTTCTCTGGAGGATGGATTATATATATATTCAACATATGTGTGATTGTTGTAATATAACTTTACATTATATAATGGGATGAATAATTATATACGGGTAATTTAACACATGGAGAAAATTGTATTACTAATATTACTAGTGAATGTTATATGGCTTTCAAGGAAAAATGATTAATTAAGTTAAGGTGGTTATTTAAGTTATAGTGATAAATAACTTATAATTCATATTAAACATACTCGGGCTAGAGTAGTGTGGCAGGAAGGAGTTATAATAAGAACTAGTTACGGGGTAGATGACTAGGTGGGTTATAATGAAAGCTTAAGTGTGAACATTAGTTGAGGGGTGAGGTTGTCCTCAAGAAAGTGAGACACTAGCTTAAATATGAAGAGCATTCCTGCATTTTAAATGGCTGCAATTAATCACTTGCTAAATATTTTCAAAACATTTTGGGTTCTATCCCTTGCTATCAAATATTTTCAAAACGTTTTAGGTGTCCAGCCACAAGGACGCCAGGTGTGACTTGATTCCAGGGATTCGTAGCTGCAGCATATGTGGATGTTGCAGGATTTGGATAGACTCTTCTATTTTTCTATTCCTAGTGTAGGTATTCAAATCAGTCTATCTCGAGCATGTCACTCACAATTTTATTCAGTTCTCATTTCAAATTGTATGGGATTTATTACTTTCCGTTAGTTTGGTTTGGCTTTGTTTTTTTAGCCGGTGATTTATTCGGCAAGATTTTTATTATTCTATGTGATGATTGATTCTATTAGCATTGGATGTTTTATTTTAATTCCGCAATTATTTTTGTCTTAGGTTAATAAAGATAAAATTTGGCACCAACTTTTTGAATACTAGGTGGTTAGTAAGGTTTAAAAAGTTTTCGACAGTGACGGTAAGAATGAACCAAATGAGATTCTTGTTTAATTTGATATAGTACTGATCACCTAGTATTTTATTGGGCGGGGTGTCACATATGGAAGTATGTAAAACCCCGTATTTTTGTGCTTTCAATATTTAATTAATTCGGGAAAATTTATATTATTTGTGTGTCGTAATTTATTGGAATTAATAATTATTAATATCTAATTAAATATTAATCGGAGAGTAAATGGTTAATATTTATGGAATTTAAATTACTAAGTGAATAGTAATAATTTTTTTACGTCATAACATGTATTAGTGACATGGCATTATTTATCTCAATCGGGAGTCGGGTATAGACTAATTTGGGTGTGAGATAAGGACTTTTAGTAAATTAATTCGGATGATAATTTTGAGTGCATCGTTGAGTCCGAATAGGCCGAGATAATCGAAAAAGAGTACCCGAGGGTAGTAATCGGGTCTCAGGATATTTTTAGACATAATTGGGCCCATACGTGAGTGTTTGGGTCATTTGGGCTTGGCCCATTAGGCTAAAAACGTGATTTAGTATAATGAAACTAGGTATTAGAATATTAAACGACAGAGATCATATTCCAAACCTGGGCTTTGAGAGAGAAATACAGGAAGCAAATTGAGAACAATTTGGGGAGCTTTTGAAAACAAATCTAGAGAGGGATTTGGGTGTTCTTCATCAAACCTTCCTCTACCTCAATGGATCAAACTCTACGAATCCAAAAAGGCAAGTGGTTAACTTGCTGTGATTATAAGTTTATGATAATCAATTCATATTATGGTGGGTGTAAACCCAAATCCGTTTTTGGGTGAGTTATGGCATTTAATTGGGTCTTTCAAGAAATTGAACATATTGTGTGATTAATGATTCAATTGATGTTATATAAGTATTCAATGTTGTTGGAATTAGAACTATATCAGAACCCAGTAGTAAAGATGCATAAATTCAAATTTTAAGATTTGATTTCGGGTTTACGGATATGATGAGAACGTAGAAAACCCATTTGTGGATTGGAAGTAGATTCTTAAAATCGATGATGCTAATTTTGTTAGGAGGTGATTATAACCTATTCTAATCGAGAAGATATAATTAAAATGTCCCTTTGATGTCGTAAATTGAGAATTTAAAACTTTGGTAATCTGTTAATGGCTGAAACAGAGGATTGGAGAAGATGAGTTGTTCGATCGATCGATCGAGCCTTAGAGTCGATCGATCGACTGCTCAGGGATTTTGATAGTTAAGATAGTTTTTAATAAATTAGCCATAATTGTTTGGGGTACCTTTAAGGGGATTTAGTTAGTAAAAAAGTTAGAGTAATGTAACACCCCGTGTTTTTATTAATTAATTTAATTGGAATATTCGAGAAAAATAAAATTTTGAATTTAATGATTTTTATTAAATAAATATGTCGGTTATGATTTTAGAAGAATGAAATTTCAAGCGGAATTAAAATCGGATTTCAAATGAAATTTTTATTGAGTTTTTAATTATTTTTGCCTTACAAAATTTTTGTGGGGGATCTGTCTACCGACCTGCTCGATAGGACTAATAATCAGTATGGGGACTTCTCATAATCACTTTTTCCCCAAGGTTTTTACTAGAGAGCTCTTCCAAAAGTTTTTCCTCTCCACCATAATCATCAACCTCCAACATAATCAAGTTTTTATCACAATTTTTGGAAGGCTTAATTGGGGTTTAATCAAGTTTGTTCAAGAACACTTCTCTGTTAATTTTTCGAGAGGAATCCAACCGTGCTACCAGTTTTTCTTCAACGAAATATCAAGCATTAATACTCTATTCCTTTCCTTTAGTATTATGCATTTTAAGTGTCGCATAAACCCTTAATCATATGTTTTGATTAAAATCAATTAGAAATTTAATTAGAGAAATTGGACACTAATTATGGGACTGTTTTTATTAAATCTTTTAATCTGAATAATATTCATAACCATTGGGTACATAGGATTGTTGAGTGGATTTTGGGTTTTATTGGTGTAGGTTTCATGTAGAAAAACGTTGGTTTTGAATTAAATGAATTTGGGGATGTATAGCTCTTGTAAATTGTGTAGAGATCATGAAATTTGAAATATATGTAATAATGATGAAATCTTGGTGTATATAAATTTAAATAATTAAACGGGATTAAGTGGGTGTTTATGACGATGTGATAATTAAATTAGGATTTAATTGAATTGGACTATTATGCGTAGTTTTATACGTTGAATAATTATGCTTGTTGGTGTTACTCGTTGGTATTATTAAATTTCCATTGTGATGACGGGTTGTTGGGTATTTTTTCTTTCCCTATATTTTAGGATGCCTTCTAGGTATGGGGCTAGTGGGTAGGCCTTTTATGATTTACGCTTTCTAGGTATGGGACTAGTGAGGGTAGATTATCGCGATTCTTATCATATTGGGGTGGTATGATTTTCATAATTTTATCGTCGTTACGCTAGGCTATGCATGAAACTAGGTCGAGATTTAAATTGAAATTCATCCTATACATAGGGTAGGACGTATTGATAACATGAGGACCCTTAGGTTTGGGACTAAAGGGTACTTTGAGGATCTCACATCGATAATAAGGATGGGGGTTTTGGTAAATTATGAAATTGAGAAAATTGAGCATTAATGCCTAAGATAAAAATGGGTATTAAAATTGGTGGCGACATAATGTGTCAGGGATCGACAGTTTAACCGGCTCAGCTTAGGCGATTTATGTCGTGTCATGTGTGGAACCTTGTCATATTACGGGAGATCGATAGTTTTAACGGATTCGACTGGCTATTGACAAGGAGAAGTGTGACACTTTGGTGAAAATTACCACCCGGGGCGGGAGAGACGCCTTAATAAAAAGTGAGAACAATAGTAAAATTGGGTTAATTTTAATTAAATTAACATCGTGGTACTTGGGGATTTAAAAATCATATTGGTGTGCCTTTGTTTTAAATGGGGATCTCTGCGGGTAGTTAGTGATTTATATTTATCGCGGCTAATTATTTCGTTTATTTAAAATATTCTATTGTGATATTTATTACGTATAATGATACTGTCTGGATTCAAGGATCCTATTTGAGGGGAGTACTGTGTATTCATGCTCAGGGCTCTGACCTCGTGCGTTGACTAACTTTTTTAGGATAAGTTTTGGAGAAACTGTATAGGACTATCGGAATTTATCATTTGGAGGTGCAGCTGGAGTTTATTCATTTTATTTCTTTATTTAGTTAGACTTTCTTTTGAGTCGTAGTTCATTATGAAACTTTATTTGGGTTTTTATTGGGCCATTCGATTCCAAAGTTGTTAGAGGATTTCAGTTGGATTATTCATAGTTCTTCATTATTCAGATTTTAAATTAAATAATCATTATTGGAGATTGGTTTTTATTCGGAATTTTAGCACGTGATGGATCGTTTATCATTCAATTGTTATTTGTCGGTTGGGATTGATTCAAGTATTTATCTTGTGGATTGATTTATTTATGTCTCATATCTGTCTCATGCTAAGAATGAAATTTATTTAGTCCACGCTCGACGTAGTCCGACGGTTGTGGCTGGCCACCCTGTCTGTCGGATTGCGTAGGGTGTGACAACTAATTCTTAGTACCTAGGACTTCTTGAAGATGGTATTAAGGATGTTAAATGGTCATAAGGGTGTGAAATATTATGGGAGGAATTTTGGGAAATATATTCATAAGTATTAAATTACGGGCCAAGTGAGCGAGTCCGAGTATATTGGTTGAGTGACGCCAAGGTATTTAATTAACTATTGAGAGGAATCGATTAAATTAGAGTTAGACCATAAACCTGGGAAGGAAATAAATTAATTAATGAGTAAATTAATTAATTTAGAGTCGGACCACAGAATCGGGAAGGTAATAATTAATTAATTTGTAAATTAGTTAAATTAGAGTTGGACCATAGACTCGGGAGATTATTATATTAATTAATGAGTAAATTGATTAGATTAGAGTTAGACCATAGACTCGAGAATATTTTAGGCTGGTGCTATGGATCTTGTACATGGTAAAGCGGAGAACTAATTATATATATATATATATATATATTGTGTGTGTGTGTGTGCTATTAAATATCACTGACTAGATATTTATTTAATTAATATGCTCTAGTGCTATCAAGGGAGGTTGCACGATGTGGGTGAATCCCCTGGCTTGAGGAGCAGGGAGAGTATATCCCCAGGTCAGAGCATATGTTATATGGGTGAGGGGTTTATCTCACTTTCAGGAAGGAAATATAACTACCTACCTAACTTTTATATTTTGGCCAAGTTTGTGAGCGATTCTGACTTGGGGTAACTAGGTTAAATGAGCATACCTGGTATGATAGCATTTTAGAGAATACATTCGGTGAGGTATTTCTCGGGAGGATGGATTATATATATACATATATATATATTCAACATATGTATGATTGTTGTAATATAGCTTTACGTATATAATGGGATGAATAATTATATATGGGTAATTTAACACATGGAGAAAATTGTATTACTAATATAACTAGTGAATGTTATATGGCATTCAAGGAAAGATGATAAATTAAGTTAAGGTGATTATTTAAGTTATAGTGATAAATAACTTATAATTCATATTAAACATACTCGGGCTAGAGTAGTATGGTAGGAAGGAGTTATAATAAGAACTAGTTATGGGGTATATGACTAGGTGGGTTATAATGAAAGCGTTAGGTATGCACATTAGTTGAGGGGTGAGGTTATCCTCAAGAGAGTGCGACACTAGCATAAATATAAAGAGCATTCATGCATTTTAAATTGCTACAATTAATCACTTGCTAAATGTTTTCAAAACATTTTGGGTTCTAACCCTTGTTATCAAATATTTTCAAAACCTTTTAAGTGTCTAGCCAAATGGACGCCAGGTGTGACTTCATTCCAGTGATTCGTAGCTGCAGCATATGTGGATGTTGCAGGATTTGGATAGACGCATCTATTTTTCTATTCCTAGTGTAGGGATTCATATCAGTCTATCTTGAGCATGTCACTCACAGTTTTATTCAGTTTTCATTTCAGATTATATGGGATTTATTACTCTCTGTTAGTTTGGTTTGATTTTGGTTTTTTAGCCGGTGGTTTATTCGACAAGATTTTTATTATTCTACGCGATGATTGATTCTATTAGCATTGGATGTTTTATTTGAATCCCACACTTATTTTTGTCTTGGGTTAATAAATATAAAATTTGGCACTTACTTTTTGAATACTAGGTTGTTAGTAAGTTTTAAAAAGTTTTCGACAGTGATGCAAAGAATGAACCAGATGAGATTCCTGTTTAATTTGATATTTGACTGATTACTTGGTATTTTACTCTACTCATACTATATATTTTGTTGCATACCGTCGATATTTGAATTTATCACCAGTATTTGAACTTAACTCTGGATCAATTTTAACCATTCTCACCCAATAACCGATATCATGTACCTTATTAATTCAGTTCACCACTGCACTTTTGTGCGATTTTTGACTTATGAGAACTTATGTGCCATTATTTATATTATAAGTATCAGTGTGAACTAGGAAGTAGACTGACGTGTTATCCCATGGAACTTTCTACTTGATCTACTGGTCTCAATTAATTGAGAGCCTAGATTTATTGTTACATATGTATGAGTGACACTTAGCTAGTGTGCCTAGCCGGTTAATTTTCCCCATAGGTTTTGAGTTTATTATTTTTGGTTTTACTCATGTCTTGCTTATTTCTATACCCCTTAGTAAACTGGTAAGTATTTGATTATTAGTTCAAAGATCCTTAACTTTCTTATATGATCCGTAACATTGTTACCAAGAACTATTGTTCTATTACATTTACTACAACACTGATTTTCTTTATATAAACATTAATGGATTGGTATTTATGGGATTATCAGTTCAACTTTCTTTATATGAACCTTAATGAGTTGGTAAGTATGGGATTATCATTTCGAACTCCTTTATTTTATTTCAAGGTTATTATGAAAAAATGTTTGCTTTTGTTTTATTTGATAAATACTGAATTCTATACACATTCCAAACTCTTTGTACATTTATACTTGTTATAGAATTCGTAGAGCCTATTCAACAATTTTGCTAATTCGTTTCCTTCCAGTTATTTTGCCCAGGTACCAATAAGCAATGGCAAATACTTCAGGAATTATATTGCAGCAGTTTGAGATATACAGAGAAATCATAGAAGAATAAGGCTTTTGAACTATAATGTAAGACAATTTAGCCTTTGTAATTTCTTAATTAGCATAGTATGCGTGGCTCAATTATGATTTATTATAATTTCAAGATAACACTCACCCCCGAGAAATCAGGGTGGGACAATTACACAAACACACGCACCAGCTAGTGTGCACACACACAGACGCATAGTTGCTTTTAGGTTACTATAGTGTTGGATGACTATGTCACCTGTTAAATTTGTTCTCCTTTTAATGATAAGGGCAATCATATACTTGTTGTAGGGACGAAGCTGGACAATTTTTATGGGGGTCATGGCCCCCTCCAACTTTGGAAAAATGATAAATGACGCCCTTTAATTTTTTTTATAATATGCAATTGAGTCTTTATTTGTTGTTTATAGATTTTTCCAACACAATATATCATTTTGGAATATAATTTAGTTACATCATAGCTACAAATACATAAAGCAATAATTACATTCAAATTATAATTATTTACGCATTAGGTTATATATATTTTAACCCGAGTCAATTATTTTTTAATCCGGTTAATGATAAAAATTATCTTGTCCCCCTTATCTTATAATCTGAGCTTCATCACTGTGTGTTAGAATTGGACTTGCGATATTAATATTTCTTTCAGTAGTGATAGTTCTGGTTCATTGCATGTGTGCTTCATTTGTTGTGGTTGCATAAGAACTATTTGGTAGTGAAATTATTTTGGAACTCTTTGTTAGCACAATGGTCACAAATTCTTCATGTCAACGAGGCCCCAAAAAATGACAGACAAGCAGAGAAAATAAGAACTTATCTTGGTAGAGAGAAGTTGGGTGATGGATTTTGGATTTGTGAGCTTTGTGAAGGTTGGATATTGTAGGTTTGATAAGTTGGTTCTCACCTCGGTTCTTTCCTTATTGGATGTTATGCTCCATCCGAGGTTTACTTGGAAATGAATATTTCATGGGTCTTTGTTCTCAATCCTGCAAAGAATGGTGTTAGAGGGTATTTTGAAGGTTTTGTAAATAAAAGGTGGGAGAGGTCTTCTTATCTTCACTTAGTTGGCTTTTGAAATATCGATGTGCTGAGATTCGCCCTTCCCCTCCTTATTTGTCCTTTCTAGGGATGGTAATTTCACCCGCCTTGTCCCTCTTCTAACACGGGGGTTGCAAATAATTTTTTTGAGTTTAGGGAAGGTACGGACTTGAAAATATATACCCAAGGTGGGTTCGAGTTTGGGTGTTAAAAAACTCGCCCCGCCCCGTTTATACATATTTTAGCAAAAATAAATAAATACGTAAAACATATATTTTATATGAAGTACCTTTAAATAAATTTATTTTAAGTTATATATTATCCATTAATAATCATATAAATTGCTAATTATGGTGGTGTACTTCTACATTATTTTAAGGCAAATTATAGTGAACTCGCTTGAACTATAGTTATTTCGCATATAGCCCCCAATCCAAAAAATCCAACGAAGGCCCCCCTAAACTATTGAATTTTGACAACTAATACATTTTCATTGAAAACGAGTTGATAAAAACATGATTTTATGCATAAAATTTGTTAAATTTTTATCCATACTTTTAGGTGCTAAAATGTGACACCCCGCCTAATTAAATACCGGGCGATCACTCCTTTATTAAATTAATTCAAGGTGAACAGTTGGTTCATTCTCAGCATCACTGTCGATAAAATAAATTTTTCCAATTTAACACCCTAATTAATTAAGCTAAGTGTCAAAACCATTTTCATACATACTTTCCAAATTTTATTTAAAGAAAATCATTTATTTTATTAACAACATTCAATAAGTAATAATCACACCACATTAAATTCTGCAACATAATCCAAATAATTTAATACATTCGTCAATCGAATGTCAACATACGAAATCTAAAGTCACACATCCAAACTGAATAAATCCCATAGTAACAATACTGGAAATATCTGAAATACAAATGTCCAATAACAACGGAATAATAGAAAGATCTACACTTGCCCAACTAGATAAAAGTACTAAGAGTGGATCCGAATGAACGAAGCCGTCTAATCAAGAGACCTGCAACTCCCAACTAAGTTGCAGCGCGTTCCTTCCAAGAGATCCTAAGCAAGACGCCCCTGTGGCTGGGCACCTGTAATACATACATATATATACAAGAGAGAGAGAAAAAGAAACGGGTCAGAGCCCGATAGTGTGTATGTTTTAAAATTCGTTTAGCAAGTATTTAAATTGATACAGGCCAATGCAACAACATATTAGTTCGACACTCTCTTGAGAAATTCTCACCTCTCTTCTAATGTGAACGCCTATCGTACTAACCTTCCCAACGGATTATCTCGTCATATAACACCCTATCTCTCCCCAATGATTTAACTTATCTTAAGTTATTCGAAGGATTTAAAACTGAACAACATAATTATTTAAAACGTAAGATTTCAATTTGTAACCAAAGTTCTCATTTTAACTTTATCAATAAAGTTCCAGCGTCATATTATACTTTCTCAAAACCAGTATTTATAAATTGACTCACCAACCATATCCTACTTACCAAATCACAGTAGGCAGTTCCAAATTTCAGAATTTCATATATATATATTAACTACTCATATAATATATATATCATAACAGCACCCCAAATAAAACTATGGTGCGGGCATACTCTACTATCCAAAGCCCCATATCACTCATATTAAGGGGAATACATTCGGAGTCACTCTCGAATTGTATTAACACATACACAACAATATTGAGGCGAAGCATAGATTCCAAGTCTCTAAGAGGAAAGCACATACCCGCGTCTCTTAGGACCGTCTGAACTATCATTCCGATAGCCTGTACCAAGGATATCTATCTTCTAGGGTACAAGTCAATATCCCCCATAAAGGTCCCATCGAGATAAGACTGCCCCAGCGCAGTAACCTCAGGGATAGCAAGTAGCGTGGGCATGTTTTTCACATGTATATAATATATGCGTACAAAATCATATAAATATACCACTTTTATAATATTAATATAGGTTCCTCTCATCACCCATAATTACAACATTTAACCTTACTTTTCATATTAAGTATTCCTTATAAGGGTTCGTCGCTAACCTTAACTCGAAGGGTTTCTCCAACCCATTACGTGACACTTGTGGACCCTATCCACCCAAGTATAAAATTCAGTAGGTGTCATTATTATGTTCCAACGTAACTCTCTTACGCGCCTCACCCTTTAATACATAAATTTACCAACCTTAAAGTAAATACCCCATAAATACCATTTTCGTTGAATATTAAAGATCCCAATATTTATTCATATGCCCTACTGGTCCTCAATGTCTCCCAATTCATTTTATTAAGAATGCCCAAGAATTATATCACGATAATTTGAATTGAACTCATTTAAAAAGGGAAAATAGGAGTCTGTCAGGAGGGGTCGATCGATCGAGGTTTGGGGCTCGATCGATCGAACCTTCGATCGATCGATGCTCTAGGTTCGATCGATCGATCAAGTAGGTATTTCGATTTCTGCAGAATTGCTATTACGGGTTCTAACACCAATTCTCATCCAATTACAAGTTTTACATTCCCAAACGTCCAAAATCTTTTCCTACTAACATCCTAACATGATATGATACACATCCTACGTAAAGCATGTCAATTTACATCACTAAACATGGATTAATCTTGCCAAAATTCATTTAAAACTCAAGAACCCTAAAAATCTCTAAAACATGGTTCTAATCTGTTTTACCCCAGAATTCCTTTCTAATTTCACCAAAATTTCATGGATTATTCTTTTACATCACAAAAGATTTCCAGCATAAGGTTTGAGTCTTTACTACATGCAAATTCCTATCACAATTTGGGTTTTTCTTCCATATATTCCATCCCTAAGCATTCCTAAACTAATATGTAAATTGCACCAACGAAATAAGCAAGATAAACACTTGCCTGGGATTTTTGATGTTCTGGTTTGCAGATGATTTCGGTGTGGTTGCGTAGTCCGTTGCGCGATCTACGCGTTGGCGGTGACGGCGGTGCAAACGGGTGACTTTTTGGCCTTGAATTGCCTTGAGAGCTATCTCCTCTCTTCTCCAATGGCCGTTCTAGGGTTCTGAATCTTCTAACCCTAAATGGCTAACCTAGATGGCTGATATAGGTTGCTGATTTTCGTGGGTTTAATTACCCAAATATGTAAAATGACCAAAATGCCCTCCCGGGTTACTATTTAGGCCTAATAACGCCCCGAGACCCAAACTAAACCCCCGGGTACACTTTTCTGACTATCTCGACCCTTCCGGACGCGTTGGCGCACTCAAAATGACCATAAGAACAACTTATAAAAATATTCACTTTTTATTTATCAAAATTTAGTCCCGACGCGACACGAGCACGTCCCGACTTAAATTTCCGAAATTGTCATTTAACTCACTCATGACATTCAATATAACCAATATAATATATTACTTTGCTCATTAGTAATATTCAACAAATTTCCCATAATTACTAACTCTAGTCACGTTAATAATTATAACATAATTAATTTTCGGATTTTTATTAAATAATTCACTCACATTAAATTTAATAAATCCCCAAATTAATATAGCATAAAAATACGGGGTATTACATAAAATTCAATAGTTCAGGGGGTTCTTTGTCAAGTTTTTATATTATGGGGCTATCTGTAAAATGTTACAGTACAACGATTTTCACAATATGTGTTTTTTTCAAAAAAGGTGGCATCTTATAGATGTACCAAAATCAATTTGGAAAATTTTCCGTATACTCCAAATTTTTATTTGCAAATTCTTTTTATAGGTATGATTTTTCAAAAAAATTATTTTTTAATTTTATAGTAGAAACACAAGTTAGGCAAGTAAATTCTTTGGGAGAATTACGTCAAACACTCAAATTATCTTTAAAATTTATGTTTATCCGAATTGATTATCAACATACATTAGCGTACTCAACTCAATTATAGTCATCTAATCAACTAAAACTCTCAAATCCAAATTAACAAACTAGTGAAAAGTTTTGTGGATTAACATTAGAAACAAGGAAAAATTAGAGATAGAGAGAGAGAGGGGGGGGGGGGGGGGGGAGGGAGAAGCAGTTCTAAATTAACCATATGTATTTTATTAGGTCTTGCATTTTTTTCTATTTACCAATAGGTCTTATACTTTTTCTTTTTGTTCGGATACGTCATGCCATAGTAAAATTATTTGTTCATTGGAATTTTGAATAATATTTTTCTTTTTGAATTGTTGATGAAGTAATATTATATATATATATATATATATATATATATATATATATATATATATATATAGTCGAGCTTTCTAACATACCTCTCAACAACATACCTATGAACATACCCATTTAAAAAAATAGAAAAAAAATATATTTTTCAACTAAATTTGATATACATGATCTACATAATAAGGAGATCATCTACCAAAAAAAATCATCAAAAAATTCAACCCATAAGTGGGTGAAATGAAAAGTGAGTATATATATGCATTTTCGACCGTTAATTTTTTTTTTATCATCTCACCCACTTTCGGGTTGAATTTTTTGATATTTTTTTGTAGATGATCTCCTTACTATGTAGATCAGGTTTACCAAATTTGGTTGAAAAATACATTTTTACTATTTTTTTAAAATGAGTATGTTTATAGGTATGGTAAGTGAGGTATGTTGGAGAGCCTGAGTGTATATATATATATATATATATATATATATATATATATATATATATAGTTTAAGAAATGTTAATCCTTAATAAATAAGGTGTGAATGACGATTTTTGTATAAATAGTAAAATTATCTAAGTCAATAAGAGTTGTTGATTTGGTGCATATAATTTTTTGGGGCGATAATCATATAAGGTTAATTACTCTTTGACCCCTCCTACTTTGTTCCCATTTTCAGTTCAAAACCCGTACTTTCACTTTCTAGACTTATCCCCCTCAAGTTATATAAATGCCCCACTTTACCTCCAAACACTAACGATGTTTAATTTTTCGATGAAGAATTGATCATGTGTGCAGTATATAAGGGTATTTGTGTTCAACCACTTGTGCAAATAATCGATTTAGTCCTTAAGCTTAACATTTTTATGGTCATGGAGTAAAACGATGCGTTTTAAAAAGCCGAGGGAGTTAAGTTTAGAAAATAAAAGTACGGGTGGTTAAGTGCATGTTGGTACAAAGTTGAAGGGTCAAAGTGTAATTAACCCTTATATGTATGCTTAAATGTGCTATTAATGGTTTTTTATACTGCAATAGTGATGTTATATATGTGTCACATGTAAATAAATTATATGTAGGACCCAAGTGTTTAAATATTTTCTAACATGAGTTATCATTTTAAATCTAAGATATTTAGGGACTCCAAACAAATGCCCCTTAACATACTTTATTGAGAGGGTAGAGCAAAGACTTAAACATTTATAGCCCATGTATATTTGTTAGAAATCGAATTCCAATTTAATCCTAAATTCATCTTTGATTATATGCACATGAAATTAATTAATTTAAGGCATGAATTAAAAGAAACCATGGGAGAAAATTTAACATGCCAATTGAAACTGAAAAAATGACGGATGACCTAAGTCTACATATCTCCAATATAATCTTTCAAAGGATTTTTAAGTCTCAATAATCGACTTTTCTATTACTCGATTTACTAAAATCCCCTTCGTCTCTCCCAATAACAGTTACTATATCCTCCTTATAAAGTTTTTATCAAACATTACTCTCACTCGAGTTTAAGTTTGTGTGTGCCCTTATACTCTATTTCTCTAGTCTTTTCACTGAGTCATTTAATTTCTTCTAAACAAGATACGTTACCTTTTTTTTCCTTTCTTGTCATTGTATCCACTAGTTCCATCACTTCTCTGTCACAATCTATTTATTTCAAGTCGCTAAACTAAGTCTACTATCCCTGCATTTTTTATAAGTTTTTGAGATTTAAAATTCATTTATATTATTTCATATTTCAAACAGACAAGTGGCAGTTTCTATTAACACTCCACTAGTGGAAAAAATATTTATCTACATATCTAATATATAAATATAAAAATGGTGTCACCATTTGTTAGGGGTGCCACGTGGCTCAACAAATGAGGCCCACTTAATAGCTCAGCGCCTCAAACGTGTTGCAACCTCTGGACTATTACTACATGTTTTCTTTATTAATCTCCATTAAAGTCAATCCCCCTTTAGATAGTTTTATGTTGGCTCTCCCTTCGCCTCTTTCTTTCCCACCATTACTCCATTATTCACCTCCCCTTATGAAAATCAACCTAATAAATAAACTCCATTTAATTTAATATCTAAAGTTAAGAAGAAGATACTCCAAAAAGAACTCCAGATACCTCCCTATTCAACTGTTTGTTTTCCCGCATTCAATTTTTCTACCCGTATCCCTTGAAACCTCTTTTTTGTCCATGCGAATCTGGTATTTCTCTCTCCATCCCACCATTATATCTGTGTATCATGAGCGTATAAATGAGTGATTTCATGTGCGTGTCTATATGAGAGGGAGGTAGAAGCCATGGTTACAATCAATCTTGGATAACCCTTAAATAATTTTGTAGAGGATAATAAATTAGTTGTGTATATATAGTACGGTTTAAATGGGTGTCATTGAGCATGAGTGAGGATGTGAGAGGTTACTGTATGGGTACAACAATTTCTAGCGGAGGGGTTATGTAGAAGGTATATCGGACATATTAAGGGTTAATGTGTGGCTATTGGTGTACGCTATGTGAGAATTATGAATTGTTTCACAAAAATATTTTATTATGTAAAAGTTTGTTTATCTACCGTCGTGATTTTTTTCCTGCTTACACAAGATTTTAGTGAGGATTGGGTGTTGAAAGAACTATTGACATGAACTATTATTTTAGTTGGTTAGGTATGTAATTCAATTGTAAATATTTTACGAATTTAAATACACACACACACACACACACACACACACATATATATATATATATATATATATATATATATATTAGGGTATGCCCGTGCCTGAATGCACGCTAGTAATTTTGAAAAGTATACAACCGTGTATAATATAAATAATAAATATTTATATATTATAAGTGTAAATTTTCTAAGTATAGGGTCGTGTAAATTTAAATCATAAAGTTATTTTACAACACAAATGTGTAAACAAATAAGAAAATTTGTGGAAGTTTTTGTAATTTTTATCGAGAGCACATTTTTTTATATCAATACACAAAAAGGGACCTTTTTGCAATTTTTGCACGGGACCTTATCAATCTCAAGACCGGTCCTGTGCACAGTAAGGACTTCTAGCCTAATTTATTTTATTTATACTCTTGGTTCTTTACATGTGTTTGCATGGCCAGAAACTGATATTACTTATATCAATTAGTATCATCTATATAGACTTACGTTTTAAGATTCAATCATGTGCTTTGTATGTTACATATTTAGGAGCATAAGATGAGACTTTTTCACATCATTCTTATTTGACTGTGAGGAGATTTACTTGGTAAATTAGACGTGTTGGATGTATTTTGTTCGATTAGTTTATTGATTGTGTGTTATTTTTAATTTGATATTTATTATTGTGATTAACCATTTTCACAAAACGAATTTCATAATTAATTTGAAACATTAAATATTTTGTTTAAACTAATTCATAAGGATGAACGAATATATGGTGTCTATATACTATATTATTTACATAGGTATGCATTGTTCTTATATGCGTGCCATGAAGTAACCCGTAGGCCTGTTAATGATTTTTGGCCCTTGTTGCTACCTTAACTGATGGTGTGTTCCCCTTGTTGTATCGATTGGACCATTGGAATTTTGAGTTTAGATTAATACAATTACTCCATTTCACAATTACTCCATTTCGTGTCTAACTCTTTTCTTTTTAAAAAGGGACGACTTCATTTTTATTAAGTCCAGTAGAGAACACGTTCTTGATAAAAGCAAACGGTTTTGGTGAGTGTGGTTTAACTCCAACGGAATTTTTTGAAATGGTTTACAGCTGGCATTGACCGATATTTAAACGAATACGTTTTAATTTTAACTGCCCACGGTTTTACTCTTTATCCCAAACCTGGCATTGAAAACCTAGCTTAAGGTGAAAATTAACCACCCACGGTTTACAACTTGCATTGAAAACCTTTTTTATAATGAAAATTAACATAAAAATTAACATGATGCGTAATACGTAGGGGTGACAATTTTAAAAATGACACGAAATGACACAAAATTGACCCGAAATTGACACGATCTGCGGTGTTCGTGTCGGGTTTTTTTGACACGAAGTCGTGTCGTGTTCGTGTCTGAATTATGAGTCATGTTATCATGTATTTTAGGCCTAAAATTTAAAAAATTATGGTATTCGGGTCGTGTCGTGTTATTTTTATTCGGGTCGTGTTCGTGTCAACTAAAAAAAACACTAATTCGTGACATGTCGTGTCGTGTTAAAAATATTACCGTGTCGTGTCGTGTCAGCCCGAAACACAATTCGTTGACCCGAATTGACACCCTTAGTAATACGAAACAGATCTGAATAATACATATCAACCAACATATAGCACAACAATCAGAATACATATAAAGAAACACGAAACAGATATGAATAATACGAATAACACCAAACAGATCCGAATAACACCAAACAGATCTGAATAATACCAAAACACCAACATATAGCACTGCAAACAGATCTGAATATACAACACAGCAACCAACATACAACACAACAACACCAAACAGATCTGAATAATACGTACATGCACAAAAAAAACCCAAATCTAAAATCCCAAACCTAAAACTAACAACCCAGCGACACCTTCTCCATAAATACATATAAAGAAAAAAAATACCAACTGTAGCATCAAATGGAGCAGCGGCAGAAGATAAGGAGCATCAACCGGAGCAACGGCAGAAAAAAATAAGGAGCAACGGCAGAAAAAAATAAGGAGCAACGGAAGAAGATAAGGAGCAACGACGGAAAAAATAAGGAGCATCAACGTGAGAAGATAAGGAGCAACTACAGAAAATAAATACCAACTGGAGCATCAACCGGAGCAACTGCTACCCAAACCGAATCAACCGGAGCAGATAAGGACTGAGATAAAAGCATTAGCTAGAGAAGATAAGGACTGAGATAAAAACAAAGATAAAAGCATTAGTAAGAAAAGAACATTTACAACGAATATGTTATTGTAGACAAGAATCGAGATAAAAAATTTCACACGCACAAAGACTGAATATATAGATCCGTATATAATATTATACATACCTTACAAAATGGTTGGATTTGGAAACAAACAATATGAATTAGAAACCTGATATTACAACCAAAAAAAATATATTCACAAAGTTAGGATGAACAACATAAAGTAGAGAAAACCAAACAAAAGACCCAAATGTCTTGACACATAAATTAAAACCCAAATGCCTTTGCAGAAAGCTCCAAAGCCCACCCAAATTGACAGTCGCTCCTCTGCCGAAATCTAGAATGTTAACCCACAAAAAATATATAATGTAAATGAAGACAAAGAACTTCTATCCAGTGATCCGGAGCGTGGAGACCGTCGCACCTCTGCACAAAGATTGTACTTCTATCCAGCGATCCGGAGCGTGAAGATCAATCTTGGAGCATGGAGACAGAGCTCGAAGAAGACTAAGCATGGGGAGAGAGAGAGAGAGAGAGAGAGAGAGAGAGAGAGAGAGAGAGAGAGAGACCCCTAACGCGACTTCAAAGGAGACCCCACCCCCCAATCTAAACCGGAGAGAGAAAAAGGATACTGCGCAAGCTTATTTTGTTGATGGGTTATGTTTAGGTGGTTGTGTTTCGAGAGAAAAGAACGGGGGTTTGGGAGAAAAAGTGGGGTAAGGTGTAATATTAAAGAAAATACCATTGTAACCTTGTATTTGAATTTTGAAAAAAATGGGGGAAACAAATTAGAGTGTGTAAAAAGAGGGGGAATCCAAATGTGTAAAGGGTAAAATAGATAATGCAAAAAAATTCATAAAGATGACATCATGAGCCAAACTTGTGACATACATAAGTTTTGTAACTTATTATATAGATATATGTTTGTGTGTGTAATTATATCTTTTATTTTTACATAATACGAGTTGAGTAAGTTTCCATTACATGCATCAAAAAATTCTTTATGCATATTTTTCATATTATATAATAATTACGTATTCTTAATGTATATTTTATATACTCTTTTCCATTTTCTATATGCATTGTTCAATGATTTATTTTTTAGGCTAAAATTCCATACTAAAAAAATATGTAATAAGGCATGAGTACTTTTTTCCCTACATATATTAAGTACAAAATAATTAGTTTAACATGAAGCCATGACATGTAATATAAAAGGAGTTATAGAACTTGGTATATGGTTTTTTCAATCTCTGTTATTTTAACTAGATGCTGGACTAGTGAAGTCTCATATTGTCTCACAGTTTGTATGAGGTTTACTATTTTATACCTCAAAAAGTTTAAATTAAGTCTTTGTTTTAAATAAAGATTGTTTTATCTTTTTTTCAATCTTTGTTTATTGTTTTATACGTCAAACACTTAAATTATCTTTAAAAATATGTTTAGCCCAATTAATTATCAACATACATGAACTCAATTATAATCATCTACATCATATCAAGATTACCAAATTAGTGAATAGTTTTGTGGATTAATGTTAGAAAGAAGGGAAAATTAGAGATAGAGTGGGGGGAGGGGTAGTCCAAAATTGACCATGTGTTTTAGTAGATCTTGCATCTTTTTTCTATTTGTCAATAGGTCTTATATTTTTTCTTTTTGTTCGGATACGTCATGCCATAGTAAAATTATATGTTTATTACAGTAAAACTATTTGTTCGTTGGAATTTTGAATAACAATTTTCTTTTAGAATTGTTGACGAAGTAATATTTCATGTGCATATATATATATATATATATATATACTTGTATTGCCCGTGCCTGTGCCGATGGCACGGAAAATAACACGTGCCCCCCCTTTTTAAAAAAAAACAAAAGATCCCTGTTAATAAAAAAAATTAAAAAAAGTTTCTTTTAGCATGGCATTTCATGCATGACCATGCACCCAAAAATGTCATGCATGAAAATATCATGCTCAAAATATCATACATACCCCTATATATATATATATATATAATGTATGTAGTTGAAGAAATGTTAATCTTTGATAAATAAGGTGTGAATAGCGATTTTTGTATAAATAGTAAAATTATCTAAGTCAATAAGAGTTGTTGATTTGTTCCATATAATTTTTTTGGGGCGATAATCATATAAGGGTTAATTACATTTTGGCCCCTCCTACTTTGTTCCCATTTTTACTTTCACTTTTTAGACTTACCCACCTCAAGTTATGTAAATGCGTCACGTTACCTCCAAACACTAATGGGGTTCAATTTTTGAACGGAATATTGATCATGTGCACAACATATAAGGGTATTTGTGTCCAACCAGTTTTGCAAATGACCCATTTTTGTCCTGGAACTTAACACTGTTATTGATGAGTTTTTAAAAGTTTAGGGAGTTAAATTTAGAAAATAAAAGTATGAATAGTGAAGTACATATTGGTGCAAAGTTGAAAGGTCAAAGTGTAATTAACTCTTATATGTATGTTTAAATGTACTACTAGTGATTTTTTATACTGTAATAATGATGTTATCTATGTGTCACATGTAGATAAATTATATGTAGGACCTATTAGTTTAAATATTTTCTAACATGTCTTATCGTTTTAAATTTAAGATATTTTGGAACTCCGAACAAACTCCCTTAACACAATTTGTTGAGAGGGTAGAGCAAAGACTTAAACATTTATAACCCATGTCTATTTTTTCGAAATTGAATTCCAATTAAATCCTAAATTTATCTTTGATTACATGCACATAAAAGTAATTAATCTAAGGCATGAATTAAAAGCAAGTATGGGAGAGAAAATTTGATATGAAAATTGAATACATCTCTCCAATATAATCTTTCAAAGGATTTATAAGCCTCAATACTCGACTTGTCTATGACTCGATTCACTAAAATCCTCGGTCTCTCCTAATAACAATTACTATATCCTTCTTATAAGGTTTTTATCAAACATTACTCCAACTCCAGTTTATGTTTATTTTTAACTGTATACTCTATTTCTCTAGTCTTTTCAGTGAGTCATTTAGTTTCGTGTAAACAAACATCATCACCTTTTTTTTTCTTATCATTGTATCCACTAGTTCCATCATTTATGTGTCCCAACCTATTTATTTCAAGTCGCTAAACAAAGTGTACTGTCCTAGAATTTTTAGAGGTTTTTGAGACGTAAAATTCATATATATTATTTCATATTTGAAACTGACATGTCGTTAATATTAACACTCCACTAGTGAAAAGTGGGCGAAATGTAATTATTTAATTCAATTGTATTAAAATTTAAAATCTTAAATTAGTAATGTATTAAAGTAAAAAAAATAATAATTTACATATAAATATAATTCCCAATACTTTATTGGGTATCCGTGTCATTCCAACTCGGGAGGGGAGATGCAACATGTGATGTTTCAATATAATTCCCATTACTTTATTGGGTATTTTTTTCAAAAATTGTCATAAAACATTATCTTTTTGTAATTTTCTACTTAAAAACTCAAATAAGATTAGTAAACTCATGGTGAGAATTAAGACAAACGCTCAAATTATCTTAAAAAACATGTTTAGCCCAATTGGTTATCAACATGAATTAACGTATTGAACTCATTATAGTCATCTACATCAAGTAAAGCTCTCAAACCCGGATTAACAAACAATTAAATAGTTTCGTGAATTAACACTATAAAATAAAGAAGGCAGAGTAATGAGTGATTCTTAAATTAACCACGCGTGTTGTATTAGGTCTTGCATTTTCTTCTTTCAATTTTGCGATAGGTCCTATACTTTTTTCTCTTTGTTCGGATGGGTCACGCCATTGTAAAATTCTCTATTTATTATAGTAAAATTATTTGTTTATTGAAATTTTAAATAATAATTTTTATGTGTGTGTGTGTGTGTATATATATATATATATATATGTATGTAGTTTAAGAAATGTTAATCTTTAATAAATAAGGTGTGAAGAGCAATTTTTGTATAGATAATTAACTTATACGAATCAATAAGAGTTGTTGATTTGTTGCATATAAATATTTTAGGGCGATAATACCAGTATTTTTTTTAGAGGTTTTTGAGTTGTAAAATTCATTTATATTATTTCATATTTCTAACCGACATGTGGCAGTTAATATTAACATTCCACTAGTGAAAAGTGGGCGAAATTTAATTGTTTAATTCAATTATATTAAAATTTAAAATCTTAAATTAGCAATGTATTAAAGTAAAAAAATATTAATTTAGGTGTAAATATAATTTCCATTACTTTATTGGGTATCCGTGTCATTCCAACTCGGGAGGGGAGATGCATCAGGTGATGTTTCATATATCCCGGGAGGCTTTATCATGCTTGATGATGCTCAATAAAGCTCTCTTTAGTTGGGCAAATTAGTATTATGGCATTTTACCTTATAAAAATGACATAAGTTTCAGATTCAACGCGTGAAGGAAATATAATCTTCCAATTAACAAGATTACAAGCCTCTTGCAAAGCTCATGCTTTTTACTGAATAACATTATATTGCCCTCATGGAGAACATGCATATAAAAATTACTCTCATTAGAACAACTAATGAATAAGCCCTCTTACATTAGGGAACAATAATACGAATGAGTACATTAATAGTTTAAGCTATTGTGTGAAAGTGGGAGCATTTATTTTCATTGGAGTAGAACTTAACCAACCATGCAAGGGACTTAGAATTAACTTCCAAAACCAATTCAAAATCCACCTCCTCCTCCAGCACCACCACCACCTCCACCTCCACCTCCTACACCTCCACCAGCACCGCCACCAACACCACCACCTGCTCCAAAGCCACCACCTGATCCACCTCCTACACCACGACCACCTCCAGCTCCACCACCACCTCCAAATCCTCCCCCACCCCCTGCACCTCCACCAGCTCCACCGCCAGCACCTCCACCCGCACCAAAGCCGCCACCATGGCCCGATCCTCCACCTACTCCGCCACCTGCACCACCACCTCCACCGGCTCCTCCACCAAAACCTCCTCCTGCCCCACCCCCTACACCTGACCCGCCTCCACTACCACCACCAAAGCCTCCTCCGGCACCACCACCAACTCCGCCGCCACCTCCTAAACCTCCTCCTCCACCTGAACCCCCACCAAGTCCTCCACCTCTTCCACCTCCTAATCCTCCTCCTCCACCAGAACCGCCACCAAGTCCTCCACCTCTACCACCTCCTAACCCTCCTCCCCCACCAACACCTCCACCAGCACCACCTCCAACTCCACCACCTCCACCACCACCTAAACCTCCTCCGCCGCCACCTCCTAATCCACCTCCTCCTCCAACACCACCCCCAGCACCTCCACCAAAACCTCCTCCACCCCCACAGCCTCTCCTCCCAAATCCACATCCATCGTTACCACCAAATGTAGTTTTCTCAACCTTGCTATCTCCAAGAGTTATGGCACTCAAGTGGAAGAAAATGCTTAATACCAAAAGCACAGGAACCCATTTATGCGACAAACCCATGATTGGAAATATTATAGAGTTGCTCGATTAGCTCACTTTGCTTTTGTGCTTCTTCACTCCGAAAGCCCCCATTATATAGGATTTTACGTGCTGGCTTAGCCACTATCAAAGTATGAAACCATGCCAAATAGTCTACGTAGTCATTAATATTGCATGGCTGTTTGGGGTGTTAACCGTTGGGGAAATGATGGATATAATAGTTGATAATTTTGCATTATTATTAATTCATTGATTTGGGCTTTGTCAGTATTCCCGACACTCGCACCTTATACTATGACGGTACGTATACAGTTTCTTCTTTCAAAATTGGTTGACTTTTTAATATCCTTTCTATCCTCGTTGGCCCCTCACAATGGATCTCGTATATAGAATTCGCCGGTACTGGGTTGCAGTAATGGGTTCTATTATAAAGTAAGAAACGGTAGGTAAACTGAGAGAAGTATAATCTATATTGTAAAATACTTTTTTATTCGTTGGGTATTTTTACATAAAGGAAGGAGAGACATTCAATTGAACCAACAAAAACATGAATGAAAAAATATGAATCCTTTGACCATCGAATGATGAAGGATGAAGAGGATCATTCATCTGTTGGATATAAATGGCAATTATCCGGTGACAGGATATAAAACTCACCCCAATAATGATAAAGTAATTGTAGGGTTACACTATCGTGTGCGTTTTTTATTTATTTTATAGAGAATTAAGGTAAAGATCATGTTCCTTTTTATATTTAGATTTTTAGGAGAATACTTTTCAAGTTTATAAATCTAGTCCCTGTGGTACAATAGCATTTATAAATCTAGCCCATGTGATACAATACCTTTATTTTTTTGGCCCACGCCAGCGACACTATTTTTCACCTTTTTTCATTGTATTTTTAGTACAGGTACTAAATTTATAAAATTATATGGAGTGTCCTATTTTTATACACTTTGAGCACTATGAGGACCTTTTCCCAAAACCCCCTTTATTTTAATAGAGAATTAAGGCAAATGTCATGTTCCTTCCTATATTTGGATTTTTAGGACAATGATTTTCAAGTTTATAAATCTAGTCCCTGTGGTATAATAGCATTTATAAATCTAGTCCCTGTGGTACAATTGCCTTTATTTTTTTGGTCCGAGCCCGCGGCACTATTTTTCATGCTGTTTTTAGTACAGGGACTAAATTTATAAAATTATATGGAGTGCCCTATTTTTATACACTTTAAGCATTATAAGGACATTTTCCCAAAACCCCCTTATTTTAATAGAGAATTAAGGTAAATGTCATGTTCCTTTCTATATTTGGATTTTTAGGACAATGTTTTTCAAGTTTATAAATCTAGTCCCTGTGATACAATAGCATTTATAAATCTAGTCCCTGTGAGACAATACCTTTATTTTTTTGGTCCGCGCCAGCGGCACTATTTTTCACCTTTTTTCATTGTATTTTTAGTACAGGGACTAAATTTATAAAATTATATGGAGTGTCCTATTTTTATACACTTTGAGCACTATGAGGACCGTTTCCCAAAACTCCCTTTATTTTAATAGAGAATTAAGGTAAAGGTCACGTTCCTTCCTATATTTGGATTTTTAGGACAATGATTTTCAAGTTTATAAATCTAGTCCCTGTGGTATAATAGCATTTATAAATTTAGTCCCTGTGGTACAATTGCCTTTATTTTTTTGGTCCGCGCCAGCGGCATTATTTTTCATGCTGTTTTTAGTACAGGGACTAAATTTATAAAATTATATCGAGTGTCCTATTTTTATACTTTTTAAGCATTATAAGGACCTTTTCCCAAAACCCCCTTATTTTAATAGAGAATTAAGGTAAAGGTCATGTTCCTTTCTATATTTGGATTTTTAGGACAATGTTTTTCAAGTTTATAAATCTAGTCCCTGTGATACAATAGCATTTATAAATCTAGTCCCTGTGATACAATACCTTTATTTTTTTGGTCCGCGCCAGCGGCACTATTTTTCACCTTTTTTCATTGTATTTTTAGTACAGGGACTAAATTTATAAAATTATATGGAGTGTCCTATTTTTATACACTTTGAGCACTATGAGGACCTTTTCCCAAAACCCCCTTTATTTTAATAGAGAATTAAGGTAAAGGTCATGTTCCTTCCTATATTTGGATTTTTAGGACAATGATTTTCAAGTTTATAAATCTAGTCCCTGTGGTATAATAGCATTTATAAATCTAGTCCCTGTGGTACAATTGCCTTTATTTTTTTGGTCCGCGCCAGCGGTACTATTTTTCATGCTGTTGTTAGTACAAGGACTAAATTTATAAAATTATATGGAGTGTCCTATTTTTATACACTTTAAGCATTATAAGGACCTTTTCTCAAAACCCCCTTATTTTAATAGAGAATTAAGGTAAAGGTCATGTTCCTTTTTATATTTGGATTTTTAGGACAATGTTTTTCAAGTTTATAAATCTAGTCCCTGTGATACAATAGCATTTATAAATCTAGTCTCTGTAGTACAATACCTTTATTTTTTTGGTCCGCGCCAGCGGCACGATTTTTCATCCTTTTCTATTGTATTTTTAGTACAGGGACTAAATTTATAAAACTATATGGAGTGTCCTATTTTTATACACTTTGAGTACTATGATGACCTTTTCCCAAAACTCCCTTATTTTAAACTAGCACCCTAATATGTTAATCCAAGTTGCTTGCACCCCCATATCCTAAGTTCATTCATCTTACCACCTAAACCTTGAAATCACGGATCATATGGAATAATTCCTATTTTACCAATTCATATGCTCACCACTAAATTTTTAAAAAAACAACAATTCCGCTCAATTCATATGCTCAGCACTAAATTTTTTTTAGTGTATATATGTATTTTAGTTCAAGCCCTTAGAAATTTATGTGTAGTCCCTACTATATTTGTGCGTGAAATTAGATTTGTAGTGGTTTTACCTTTTGTTGCACGGTCTCTAATAATATTACATATAGTTATATTAAGTTACTATAACACTAGATAGTTATTTAACACTCTTTGTCAAATAAATTGTTAGTTTTATTATATATCTTGATAGCCATTTTGACATATGCACCAGCAAGTGTTCACACACACAGACGCATATTTGATGTTAGGTTACTATAGTGTTGGATCATTATGTAATTTGTTAAATTTGTTCTCCGTTTGATGATAAGGACAATCATATACTTGTTAGCAGGGATGAAGCTAGCCAATTTTCACGGGGGTCATGCCCCCTCCAACTTTAGAAAAATTATAAATTACTCCTTCAAATTTTTTATAATATTGCAATTGAGTCTTTTTTTTGTTTATAGGTTTTGCCAACACAATATATCATTTTGGAATATAAGTTAGTTACATCATAGCTACAAATACATAAAATCATAATGACATCCAAATTATAATTATTTGTGCATTAAGTTAATTATTTATTAACCCAAGTCAATTTGTTTTAAATATGAACAATGATAAAAAAAATAATCTTGTCCCCCATATCTAATAGTCCGGGCTTCATCACTGTGTGTTACAATTGGACTTGTGACATTAATACTGCTTTCAGCAGTAATAGTTGTGGTTCATTGCATGTGTGCTTTATTTGTAGTGGTTACATCTGAACTATTTGGTAGTGAGGTTTTTTTAGAACTTTTTGTTGGCACAATGGTCACAAATTCTTCATGTCAATGAGGGCTCAAAAAATGACGGACAAATAGAGAAAACAAGCACTTATCTTGGTAGAGATAAGTTGGATGATGGATTTTGGATTCGTGAGCTCAATGAAGGTTGGATTGTGTAGGTTTGATAAGTTGGTGCGGATCTCGATTCTTGCCTTATTGCATGTTGGGCCCCATCTGAGGTTTACTTGGAAATGAATATTTCATGGGCCTTTGTTCTCTATCGTACAAAGAATGGTGTTAGATGGTGTTTTGTAGGTTTTGCAAATAAAAGGTGGGAGAGGTTTTCTTATCTTCAGTTAGTTGGCTTTTGATATATAGATGTGTTGAGATTTTCCCTTCCCCTCATAAAAACATGATTTTATGCAAATTGTTAAATTTCTATCCATATTTTTAGGTGCTAAAATTCAATAGTTGAGGGGGATCTTTATTAGGTTTTTTTATATTATGGGGCTCTTTGCAAAATGTTATAGTTCAGCGGGTTTCACAACATGTGTTTTTCAAAAAAATTGACATCTATTAGATGTACCAAAATCAATTTTGAAAATTTTCCGCATACTCCAAATTTTTATTTGAAAATTCTTTTTTAGGTATGTTTTTTCAAAAAAATTATGATAGAATATGATCCTTTTTTAATTTTATAATAAAAAAACAAATTAGATAAGTAAACTCTTTGTGAGAATTACTTTAAACACTTAAATTATCTTTAAAATATACCTTTATTCGAGTTGATTATCAACATGCATTAGCGTATTGAACTCAATTATTGTCATCTAATCAACAAAAACTCTCAAATCCAGATTAACAAACTAGTAATTAATTTTGTGGATTAACGTTAAAAATAAGGCAAAATTAGAGATTGAGAGGGGGAGGGGCAGTTCTAAATTAACCATGTGTATTTTATTAGGTCTTGCATTTTTTTCTATTTGTCAATGTGTCCTATACTTTTTCTTTTTGCTCGGATACGTCGAAACGCAACAATGAAAGATCCACGAATGATAACGTAAAGCTCGTAAAATACAAGTAGATCTTTCCAACTTTTTCAATATTAAACTTTGCCTATTTGGCAACTGCTATTGATATTACTATGTGATAGCTTATATTTACTCTTAGTATGTGCATGTTATTATACTGCCATACTACCTATTTTGTTACATACCGTCGGTAGCTGAATTTATCACCTGTATTTGAACTTAACTATGGATAAATTTTAACACTTCTCACCTAATAGCTGATATCATGTACTTTATTGATTCAGTTCACCCTTACACTTTTGTGCAATTATTTTCTTATGAGCACTTATGTGCCATTATTTATATATTAAGTATTAGTATGAATTAGGGAGTAGACTGGCGTGTTATCCCACTGAACTTTCTACTTGGTCGACTTGTGTAAGATGACTAAGAGCTTGGATTTATTGCTACATACGTATGAGTGCCACTTAGTTAGTGTGGCTAGATGGTTACTTTTTCCCAAAGGTTTTGGGTTGATTATTATTTGGTTTTATTGATGGCTTACTTATTTCAATAACCCTTACTGAACTAGTAAGTATGTGATTATTAGTTCAAAGATCCTTGACTTTATTATATGATCCATAACGTTGTTACCAGGAACTATTGTTCCATTACATTTACGATATCACTGATTTTCTTTATATAAAAATTAATGGATTTGTAAGTATGGATTATCAGTTCAACTTTCTTCATACGACCCTAATTAGCTGATAAGTTTGGGATTATCAGTTCAAAATCCTTGATTTTATTTAAGGGTTATTATGAAAAAAACATTTTCTTCCACTTTATTGGATAAATAATGAATTCCATACACATTTCAAATTCTCTGTATATTTATACTTATTATAGAACTGGTAGAGCCTATTCAGTAATTTGGCTGATTCGTTTTCGTCGAGCTATTTTTTCCCAAGTACCAATAGGCAATGGCAAATACTTTAGGAATTATATTGTAGCAGTTTGAGATATACAAAGAAATCATAGAAGAAAAAGCCTTTTGAACTACATTGTAAGACAATTTATCTTTTGTAAATTCTTAATTAACATAGTATGCCTCGATCAATTATGATTTAGTATTATTTCAAGATAATGCTCGCCCTAAGAAATTATGGTGTGAAAAGTTCGCATCAGAGCTAAGCTTAAGTTAGCCTATGCGGGACATAAGTTAAGATTGTGATTAGGAAAGTTTCCTAAAGTTATAAGGATAGTGAGGATGCGATGCTTAAACATGCATCGAGAATATTGATCTTCAAGTTACATGATGAGAATATGAGATAGTAGGTTAATTTCTAGGAAAATATTTTAAAGGATGGAAGTATAGTTTCAAGGTTGAGATGATTACGAGAAATATTCTGGAATTATAATTTTGAAAATTGTGATTGAGGAAGGTACTCAGATTTCATTGGGAAAAATCATTAAGAATTTTGGGATTGTCAACGATGTGATTGAGAATATAGAGGCATACTATGAAAAGTCATCTTAAGAAGGGATTGTGTATAATATACCCCAAAAGTCGTTATGTAATGCACCATTCTTTGGCGGAATTATTCAATAGAACTCTCCTCGAAATGATTTACATCATTTTGAATTCCCAAAAAAATTCATATTCGAAAGTTATCACACTTTACTATTGACCTTTTGTGATCATTTTCCACATTGTACTCTATTTATAATGTATACTATTCTGATTAGATTACAAAACTAGATTGGTTATGTTAGATGGTACCAAAATAAGATTAAATTGGAGAAATTATGAATGAATCTTTGATGAGCATTAGAAAAATGTCTTTATAAAAAGTAGACTTATCAGAAAGGTTAAGTTGAATCGTTATACTCTTTAGAACGTAACGGCATCACTTATTGAATTATATTGCACAAACAACATTTTTCCTAAGTGCTACAAACCTTGACATTGAATTATGATTAATAAATCACTACCATGTACATTGACAACCATTATCAATTATTTTTCGAAGTTACAGTGATTCAACATATCATTAAAAAAAATATATTTCCACGAAGAGTATGGAATTCATAGTGAAGCAAAATTTCTTATCCATAAACAACTATAACGATTATGATCAGATGGAAGTTTATTTAAAACCTTTATATGATTTTGACACCACAGGTGTATTGGTTTCACAAACCATTTTTTGAAATAAGCTTTACTTTGAAACCCATATAATCTTGTTAATGAGGAATATAAATCTCACCCATGGTAGGTGATTTTAACTTGGTAGTATTTTGTGAAATGCTCATATAATTATAACTTTATGAACTCCTTTGTGAGGTTCATAATATGTTATGCTTGATGCAATTTTAAACCCCTTTGTAAATATTGGAACAATATGTTCAAGATAACTTGATTCCATTGAATTTTTTTTATATAGCATACAATATAACCAGGAAATAAACTACAATTATACCCATGACACTATAATTTGCCTGTAGGACTCAGATTGTCGAGTGCCTAGTTTTATTTGTGCCTCTTTTTGGAGTTTTGGCTTGACTATGTTACTTTATCTCTAGTTATCTGGATTGAATTATTTGGATTGATTCGTCTCCAAAAGTTTTGGATTGATTTGTTACTTGTATTCCTAAGAACACGAAGCCTCTAGAACAGATAATTGTTGGTTATCTTGTTTTAGAAACCATCCGCAACCCTAAACTTTGTGAACCTAATATCTTAATTCCAGTAACATCATCCTATGAATTCTGGAATAATACTTCCGATGAATTATTATTTTACCTACCTGTTGTCGCTAAAGTTTTTATCGGGAATAAATTACTATTGACCTTAATCAACGAGGTATTATATTATTCCACGATTTATCAGAAACCCTTAGCCTTAGAATATTCATTCGTTCCCTTATTTAATGACCTAAGAAACTATTCGAAAGATACAACCGACTTGAGAGATACTTAAGGCAACCAAAATACATTGGACCCTTTAGTATTAGCGAGTGAATTAGTTCTATGACCTATTAGTTGGACGTGACACCCCACTTTAAATAATAACGGGTGGCCAACCCTATACTAAAATAAAATAGGAATCTCAAATGGATCACTCTTAGCATCAACTGACGAAACAAAATAAATAAGGCTAACTACCCAAAACTATAAAAGCGAATGCCAAAATCTAATATAAAACATGCAATGGATATCAAACCAACAATAAGAATGACTATTAACATGAATAAAGAATATACATGCTCAACATGAATAAAGAACGTACTTTCATTACCTCCTAAGTACATACAAAATCTACCCGAATATGCTGTCGGGTCACAGACACTACAACAACTATAAGGAAGAAATACACACATCCACATTTACTCTTGGGTATAAACCCGATACACAACACGAATCCTATCTAGATTTTCAAAGGAATAGAAAGCAACTACAATCTAAATCCCGTAACAGTCCGCACCTGCTACAGCTCCCAAGACTCTGGATAGAAAAGCATCCGGTATCCATGCGGTGGGACACCTGTAGTAAAGAGTATATATATATATATATATAGCAAAAGAGAAATATGAACGGGTCAGATACCGAGGTGTAAAAATGTTTGCAACAAATGTGTTAACTGTGCATAATAAATATAAATGCACTATTTCATAATTAAAGTGGAGTTGCACTCTCGTGAAACCCCCAAACTCATCTCTCATCTACAGCGCGCACCTAATCCTGTCCTGGAACCTTAATTAAGTTACCCCACCCACTTAAGGAACCCCTACCTTACCATATGCACGGCCTATACTCGCATGACCTGCCGTCCTAATATAACCCAAGAATCCTTTCCATTCTAGTCACACCGAAATATATATTCACATATATGCCTTACCAGGCTCTCGTGATTCCATTTATTAACTTAAACCAATTAAAAGTCTTAGTACGTTACACATTAACATTAAGCTTCAATATAAGAGTTTTATTCTCTAAGCAACATACATTCTAGTACTAAGGACAAAACTTCTCTCCACTCTCAAAATTGCACTACGTTTCGTGCGTGGGGCGTCTCGCAAAGAGAAATCCAAACAAAGACCCCTCGATACACTGCTCCTTGATAATGTTGATCGTAGGGATCCATTATGTCTTTCACACAAATCCTATTACTGCTACTACTTAAATATATCGTACTATATATAAGAACATAATTAGAATCTCTTTCTAACTCCTTAGGGTCGTTATAACCGCAATTGTCACTTGGTACGATCCTTCGACCCTGATAAAATCGTACACGGAAATCACGCAAGATGTACAACATAGAAACTCCATATCCTCTTCCCCTATAGGATAAATAAATATATATTTACTCTAAATATATATATGCAATCATTCATTCCTATAACCATGTATACATAACGCACATAATGTACACTTTGCCATACACATAACATAAACGGTTATAGGATACCAAAATACTGCACCATGCTATCATCTTCCAGTCACACCGCCATGGCGAGAAAAAAAATTCTAACGTATGGGAAGCGGTCATAGTTCCTACCGAAAAGTAAGAACGACTCAAACACAAGACTTCTCACCCCAAAAATAAAATCACACAAATAAAAATGGACGACTATGACCTGGGGACTATCCACACCTTGCTCCTCAAGCCAGGGGCTCACCCTCATCGCGCAACTTCCCATGACAGCATGTGCCGAGTATGCTTCACACATTAAGTATATATATCATTCACACTATGTATATATACATCCATATGACCACATCATATAATCAAACCATCACACACGGTATAAATATTCACGCTATAAGTACACACGTATATATACATATCTATATGCTTCACACATTAAGTATATATATCATTCACACTATGTATATATACATCCATATGACCACATCATATAATCAAACCATCACACACGGTATAAATATTCACGCCATAAGTACACACGTATATATACATACATATATATATATATATATATATATATATATATATATATATATATATATATATATATATATATATATATACACATACCATCTCTCGTCCGTATGTATGAAATTTATAAACTCGACTATAAATGTACATAATCCCCAATATACTAGTCATCGTTCCAAGCGTATTAACTTAATCTGTTATATAAATACGATCCCTCACTTGAAGCATATTCATCCATTACCCCTATGATATGAATAGTCTTCCAATATATCCAACATTAAGGTTATAAACCCAAAGTCTAATGTAGGTAACAATCACTACTCATCCTATCTATATCCGAAAGCACATCGATATATCTAGTAATAATTCTGACTATTGGTATCCACCTAACTAATAGTCTGCAAACCTCAAGCTTCATCCTAGATTAAATCCATGATACCATCAAGTATGGGAATCTCCATCATTAATCACACATAGATATATAGTAACTATCCTGACGCGCATTATATCATAACCTATACTAGTTGATAGTACCGTCCAATGATTCTCAATTCCGCCTACGGTTCAATTGCTCCTATGAACCCTTAACATCGAATGTACATATCCATCATCATAACCAGATGCATACCAGTATATGATAATCATTCCAGCTATAAGTATAAACATAACCTAATAGTCGGTAATCTACGAGCTCAATCCCAATTCATTTCTTATAACCCCATCGTACCTCGGAATATCTATTATTAATTTCACATAAACAGAAAGGGACTATCTCTACAATTTATAAACTATTTCATGATAGCCCACCCCCATTATATTAGTAAAATCCTCCTATCATTCAGTCCCACAATCATTTCCTTACTAAAAGAGGCATCCTACCCTCATAATCCATTTCTGACATAAGTTCGAAAACCCCTATTCATCCTAAGGTACAAGTCCCTTAATGTTATATCATCACCCTCCATAATAAGTCCATTAAGAAGACCCCTAAAAATAAAATCCAAAAGAAAAGGGGGTAAAAGAAAATCCCATTCTTGGGCTAAAAATAGAGGACCGGTCGATCGGTCCCAGACCCCCGATAGACCGCGGTTCTAAATTTTTCCCTACGAAGAATGCAGTAGGCTTTTCCTTTTGGGCGCGGTCGATCGGCCCCTGGTTGCGGTCGATCGGCCGTACCAGATATCTTGGACCTTTTTCCATTTTTGAACAAAACCAAACTCTCCAAACACCCAAATAAATCATCCATCCCTCAATATTTAACTCAATCATATTCCTCACATCAAAACCCAAACCTATATCACATCTCATCAACTTAAATGCCATCAATCCCATATATAAACATCAAATTCAAGTTTTAGTCCCAAAAATTTAGGTTTAAACATATATAACATGATTCCATTGAATTTTGTTTTTATATAGCATACAATATAACTAGGAAATAAACTACCATTATACCCACGACACTATAATTTGCCTGTAGGACTTAGATTGTCGAGTGCCTAGTTTTATTTGTGCTTCTTTTTGGAGTTTTGGCTTTACTATGTTACTTTATCACCAGTTATCTGGATTGATTATCTCAAATTATTTGGATTGATTCGTCTCCAAAGTTTTGGATTGATATGTTACTTGTATTCCTAAGAACAAGAAGCCTTTAGAACAAATAATTGTTGGTTATCTTGTTTTAGAACCCATCCGCAACCCTAAACTTTGTGAACCTAATATCTTAATTCCAGTAACATCATCCTATGAATTCTGGAATAATAATTCCGATGAATTATTATTATACCTACCTGATGTCGCTAAAGTTTTTATCGGGAATAAATTACTATTGACCATAATCAACGAGGTATTATATTATTCCACTATTTATCAGAAACCCTTAGCCTTAGAATATTCATTAGTTCCCTTATTTAATGACCTAAGAAACTATTCGGAAGATACAACCAACTTGAGAGAGACTTAAGGCAACCAAAATACATTGGACCCTTTAGTATTAGCAAGTGAATTAGTTCTATGACCTATTACTTGGATGTGACACCCCACTTTAAATAATAATGGGTGGCCAACCCATACTAAAATAAAATTGGAATCTCAAATGGATCACTCTTAGCATCAACTAACGAAACAAAATAAATAAGGCTAACTACCCAAAACTATAAAAGCGAATGCCAAAATCTAATATAAAACATGCAATGGATATCAAACCAACAATAAGAATATCTATTAACATGAATAAAGAATATACATGCTCAACATGAATAAAGAACGTACTTTCATTACCTCCTAAGTACATACAAAATCTACCCGAATATGCTGTCGGGTCACAGACACTACAAGAACTATAAGGAAGAAATACACACATCTACATTTACTCTTGGGTATAAACCCGATACACAACACGCATCCTATCTAGATTTTCAAAGGAATAGAAAGCAACTACAATCTAAATCCCGCAACAGTCCACACCTGCTACGGCTCCCAAGACTCTGGATAGAAAAGCATCCGGTATCCATGCGGTGGGACACCTGTAGTAAACAGTATATATATAGCAAAAGAGAAATATAAACGGGTCAGAGCCCGAGGTGTAAAAATGTTTACATCAAGTGTGTTAACCGTGCATAATAAATATAAATGCACTATTTCATAATTAAAGTGGAGTCGCACTCTCATGAAACCGCCAAACTCACCTCTCATCTACAGCGCACACCTAATCATGTCCTGGAACCTTAATTAAGTTACCCCACCCACTTAAGGACAACCTACCTTACCATATGCATGGCCTATACTCGCATGACCTGCCATCCTAATATAACCCAAGAATCCTTTCTATTCTAATCACACCGAAATATATATTCACATATATGCCTTACCAGGCTCTCGTGATTCCATTTATTATCTTAAACCAATTAAGAGTCTTAGTACGTTACATATTAACATTAAGCTTCAATATAAGAGTTTTATTCTCTAAGCAACATACATTCTAGTACTAAGGACAAAACTTCTCTCCACTCTCAAAATTGCACTACGTTTCGTGCGTGGGGCGTCTCGCAAAGCGAAATCCAAACAAGGACCCCCCGATACACTACTCCTTGATAATGTTGATCGTAGGGATCCATTATGTCTTTCACACAAATCCTATTACTGTTACTACTTAAATATATCGTACTATATATAAGAACATAATTAAAATCTCTTTCTAACTCCTTGGGGTCGTTATAATCGCAATTGTCTCTTGGTATGATCTTTCGACCCTGATAAACTCGTACACCGAAATCACGAAAGATGTACAACATAGAAACTCCATATCCTATTCCTCTATAGGATAGATAAATATATATATACTCTAAATATATATATATGCAATCATTCATTCCTATAACCACGTATACATAACACACATAATGTACACTTTGCCATACACATAACATAAACGGTTATAGGATACCAAAATTCTGCACCATGCTATCATCTTCCAGTCACACCGCCATGGAGACAAAAACAATTCTAACGTATGGGAAGAGGTCATAGTTCCTACCGGAAAGTAAGAACGAGTCAAACACAAGACTTCTCGTCCCCAAAATAAAATCACACAAATAAAAATGGACGACTATGACGTGGGGACTATCCACACCTTGCTCCTCAAGCCAGGGGCTCACCCTCATCGCGTAACTTCCCATGATAGCATGTGCCGAGTATGCTTCACACATTAAGTATACATATCATTCACACTATGTATATATACATCCATATGATCACATCATATAATCAAACCACCACACACGGTATAAATATTCACGCCATAAGTACACACGTACATATATATATATATATATATATATATATATATATATATATATATATATATATACATACCATCTCTTGTCCGTATGTATGAAATTTATAAACTCGACTATAAATGTACATAATCCTTAATATACTAGTCGTCGTTCCAAGCATATTAACTTAATCCGTTATATAAATACGATCCCTCACTTGAAGCATATTCATCCATTACCCCTATGATATGAATAGTCTTCCAATATATCCAACATTAAGGTTATAAACCCAAAGTCTAATGTAGGTAACAATCACTACTCATCCTATCTATATCCGAAAGCACATCGATATATCTAGTAATAATTTTGACTATTGGAATACACCTAACTAATAGTTTGCAAACCTCAAGCTTCATCCTAGATTAAATCCATGATCCCATCAAGTATGGGAATCTCCATAATTAATCACACATAGATATATAGTAACTATCCTGACGCGCATTATATCACAATCTATACTAGTTGATAGTACCGTCCAATCATTCTCAATTCCGCCTACGGTTCAATTGCTCCTATGAACCCTTAACATCTAATGTACATATCCATCATCATAACCAGATGCATACCAGTATATGATAATCATTCCGGCCATAACTATAAACACAACCTAATAGTCGGTAATCTACGAGCTCAATCCCAATTCATTTCTTATAACCCCATCATACCTCGGAATATCTGTTATTAATTTCACATAAACAGAAAGGGACTATCTCTACAATTTATAAACTATTTCATGATAGCCTACCCCCATTATATTAGTAAAATCCGCCTATCATTCAGTCCCATAATCATTTACTTACTAAAAGAGGCATCCTACCCTCATAATCCATTTCTGACATAAGTTCGAAATCCCCTATTCATCCTAAGGTACAAATCCCTTAATATTATATCATTACCCTCCATAATAAGTCCATTAAGAAGACCCCTAAAAATAAAATCCAAAAGAAAAGGGGGTAAAAGAAAATCCCATTCTTGGGCTAAAAACAGAGGACCGGTCGATCAGTCCCAGACCCCCGATAGACCGCGGTTCTAAATTTTGCCCTACGAAGAATGCAGTAGGCTTTTCCTTTTGGGCGCGGTCGACCGGCCCCTGGCCGCGGTCGACCGGCCGTACCAGATATCTTGGACCTTTTTCCATTTTTGAACAAAACCAAACTCTCCAAACACCCAAATATTATCATCCAGCCCTCAATATTTAACTCAATCATATTCCTCACATCAAAACCCAAACCTATATCTCATCTCATCATTTTAAATGCCATCAATCCCATATATAAACATCAAATTCAAGTTTTAGTACAAAAAATCTAGGTTTAAACATATAACCCAAAAATCCAATTCTTTTATCCACAAATTATGAAATGAAATACACAAATGAAATATTTAGCAAGATTAAACACTTGCCTCAGAATTGCAGAGGTTGAATCATCCCCGAAATCGTGTAAGGGCCAGAAATCTCCAAGCTTTCTCCTCTCTCTTTCTTCCTTTTCCTCTTCCTTTTCTCTGTCTAGGGTTTTCTCTCTTTCTCATAAATGAGATTGGATGATTTCGTAAGCCTCTTAAACCTTTAAAACATAAGTCTCAGCTTTAAATGATAATACACACTTTAAATGACCAGTTTACTCCAATTCGAGTCAAACTAACTTAAAAATATTACGAAACCGAAATAAAACCCAAGGACAGTCATTTTGACTATCTCGACTTATCCGGGATCAATGGCGCACTCAGAATCATCATCCGAAATACTTTATAACGTCCTCAATTTTTGGACCTCACTTTCCAAATTTTAAAATTTCCCAATTTAAATAAATTTTCTTTCTCTCAAAAAATTAATTTCTCAGTCCCAAAGTCATGGGGTATTACATTGGATTTATCTACAAAATAATTTAATAACCCTCAGGTGTTACATATGTTCTAGTTGAGCTAATATATTTCAAACCCAATATATGTCAACTTTATGACTACACCGACAACTTATGTTTTGAAATTAAACCTCCTTTGGAAATTTAGACTCTCGTTACTTCATACCTCTAACTTATCCTGATTCAATATAGTTCGTTGTACTTTCAAGAACCCCTCAGTGAGTGTTCTTAGACCCAATAAGGAATATTTTGGGATAGAGAGTTATTAGATTCAGAATTATATTTACATTATTTCTCGGTGAACTTATTCGAAATATAGTACTCTTTGACCCTCTACAATTCTAAGAAGTATATTGTAACCATTTAATTTAAGAGAAATTCCTATTTACTCTTTATGCTATCTTCTGCATAAATATAGGAAACCATAAGTCTTTTATTGTATGGTAAGAAATCCCAAGGTGAATTTATATTTCAAAAAGGTTGAGATACATTTACATGCAAGGAAATTTAAATTTAAGGAAGAAGAATGAATAGAATTTTGAGGATTACTGATCCAAGTTAGATAAACCATATCAAAAAAGTAAACGCTATAGTCAACACCTTAAGTCGAAACTTGTCGAAAGATTTAAACGACTTAATTTCTTAGACTATTATTGATACCACAGAACCATATGATTTACATTACTTCATAATTTTTATGTTAACCAACTAGTATTTCTTACCCATCCTTAAGGAAGATAAACTTAGAATAATTAGTCCTAGATCTCCTTGTGTTACAATCTTAAACCAAAAGCTAGACTCGATGATTATCAAGCGATAGGGAAATAAGTCTTCAATTTTGAGATAGTTTAACCTAATGAATTTTCCCTAATTTCTTATGATCCCAAAATGAAAATAGGATCACATCCCCATGGATTTTATTTGTAAACTACTCCGTACGTACCAAGGACGTAATTTGATGTATGGATGATATTAGACAAATGCACCAAATCTGTCGTTTGCTTTCATTTGGAATTGTTTGTTAATTCCAAAAGCTCAATATTAGGATTCAGTAAGATTATCAACATGAATAACCCAATTGATATACATAGAAGCTCATATTACTTTGAATATTGGAAAAAAGACGTACTTTTAGATTATGCCAACCACTCCATTTCCATCTATGTCTATCAATTTATTTTAAATTGATAACACGTGTTTAGCATATTCATGCTAATTCTGTTCCTCTTGATATCCTAGAAAAAAGGGATAGTATCCTTTCTTTTGTGACACATAGATCATGTTTCGGCATATGAAAATTCAGATTGAACATCATTATGATCTAACGTTATCCTATCCTAAGTACACAAGTCGGTTCTAGGAAAGTTTTCAACCCTTATTGCTACGATTTTATAAATGTCAGTACTTGGATTCAATATACTTCAAACAGTAGTATCATTCTGTTGAAAGATATCGGTGATAGCAACATCTTCTCTATAGTTGTATAACTATACTCATATTATCTTTAGTGAACCACTTTTATCTATTTAGTCTACAAATTAGCCCAAAATTTTAGAGTATATACAGAGTAGTTCTATGTACTTTAAAGAACCAGTTATATTTATATGTCTATGGTAGATTCCATGTGATAAATTCTACCACATTAGATACCATACTAACTATAATACTTATTAATATTATGTGAACCTAGGCACCAATCAACCAGCCTAGTGGAAATACCCGAAAGTATCAGACGTTCCATTGTGTTCCAAAATAGTGACTTAATGGAAAAGTCAAACCCTGTGGACTCCATGTTTTAGTATTAAAGAAACATTACATTAAGATACTCGATACAGTTTCTTCCCGTAATTAAAATTCCAAAGAAACTTGCTTATATAAGTATTAACTACATTGCATAGTCGATGATTCTTTACATAAGCACATGGTTTTACAACCATAGTAAATTCCCCAAGTTGTCCGCTATTGATAAAAATACTTATACAAAAAACAAGCGTGTTACTGCCAAAGTTGGAATTGAGAATTCTGATAGTAAACTTATTAATCTTGATATATAAAATAAATATCTTTCTACGGGAATTCGATATATTATTGAAAACCGCGATGTACAATTACGTTATTGACAACTCAAGATGAGTAAAATATCGACTTACTTACCCAAATAGAAGTTATATTTACACTTACCTAGGATACAAACGGTTGTTAAATGCTATTATTACGATATCAATGTTTCAAACCTATATTATTCTCTTACTGAAACTATATTTTATATAGTGAGATATCGTTATTTCCTGATCTGTATACAATATACAACCTATGATGATTTATACCAAAACCACCATCTCGATAGTATGAGATTATTGATATATCATCGAACTTTGCTATGTAAATCTATGCAACAATAGACGACACAAGCAAAGCTTGTAAAAATGCCAATTGTTTCTAATCCTAGCTACGTCGAGTACTTCTTATACATTAATGTTGTATAACCTGCAACTAACAAAAGAATGACGTGAAGAAAATCGTCAAAGTTATATAATATATTTACAAACTCGAACAAATGTATTATCATATCATAGACGATGTGAGTACCACGAATACTTGAAACTCTAAGAATGTAGGAAATTTTAAGGATGATTTTTTAAAGGTGGGTAGAATGCAATACCCTTAATTTTTTTTAATTGTATTATTTCTGTGTCAAAATGACCTTTTACGGACTATTAATAATGTTTGCGATGCTTACGACCCGTACGTATGATCCGTAACATGAAAATAGGGTCGACACATTTATTCTCTCGTTCGTAATAGTTATTCTTCATTAAAACGGATAGCAGAACGAGACTAAAACGAATTAGTTTGAATTATTATTAAAATTATAGTGTGTATAAATTAGCGTAATCCAAAAGTAATGTCCATGTGAAAATAACACAGAATCATGTCCCACACGCCCCAATACTAATTTATAGTTGCATAAAATTTCAAAAATTATAAAATATTATACCCAGAAAAATTTATAATTGAGTACTAAAGACACTAAGTTGAATGATTATCCAAGTTGACTATGTCTTGACTATGTTCTGACTGTGCAGCTTAGCAATGCTATAAATATAGGCTTGTAGCTGCAGAAAAAATCACACCTCTCTTCAAAACCATGAAATGGTTTATGCTCTCTCTCTCTCTCTCTCTCTCTCTCTCTCTCCTCTGTTCTTCTACTAAAAAAACCCAAGCCTCAAACCCCTGCTCCTCTACCATAAAACCCAAGAAGGAACCCCATAAACCTATGCTAAAAAACCACCAACCTCTGTCCACTTAGACGCCGAACCCAATGCTTCACTTCTCCCTCTTCCTCATGATGAAACCGTCGACCCAACCCACTGCGGGTCCACCTTCTCTCTTATCCTCTACCTCCGACCGGAATGGTTTATTTTCTTCCCCTTTTCCTATTTCGTTTTTTCTCTCGTTGCTGCCATGGAAATGAATCTTTGAGCTTGTCATATATATATATATATATATATATATATATATATATAGGGAGAGAGAGAGAGAGAGAGAGAGGGAGGCTCACCTACATCATACTCTATACATCATCCATGCATCACGCCTAATTCTAAGCCCAAAAAAACTTTTTTTTTTCAAATTTTATATTTTTCCCGTGAAATTAACCTTCCAATCAACCCATATGCAAAAAATTAGGTCAAAATACATTTTGTAGCTATTTTTAAAAATCCACAAAAAACTGCTAAAAATACCTTATTTTTAAGGGTCTGCGCCAACAGTTTTTTGTGGATTTTTTAAAAATAGCTACAAAATGTATTTTGACCTAATTTCTTGCATATGGGTTTATTGGAAGGCTAATTTCAAGGGAAAAATATAAAATTTGAGAAAAAAGTTTTCTAGGGCCTAGAATTAGGTGTGATATATAGTGCATGATGTAGGTGAACCTTTCCATATATATATATATATATATATATATATATATATATATATATATATATATATATATATATATATATATATATGTACACATATATAAATTTTGGTTTGAAACCAAATTGGGAAATGGGTTTTTCTCGGGTTTGGCTGAAGGGGAGAAACCCCTAAACAAGTATTAGGAAATGGGTTTTTCTCGGGTTTGGCCGAAAGGGAGAAATACCCAATCAAGATATATATATATATATATATATAGTACTCCAGGAAACAAATCAATTCTAACTCGATTTCGTTGGATTGTTGCTTTTTATTGGGTCGAATTCCGTCACGACTCGATTTATTTTTGGGTATTGTAATTCCAATTGGGTATTTGGATTGGGAGAAATCAATTGAGAATTGGTGTTATTTATTTTTGATTACCCGTATATACTCGGTTACGTGTAAATTATAGTAAACACGAATCCCCAAACACGTACTAGTAATCATAATTTTTTTTAAAGTGAGTATGTGACTCGGTAACATTTTCTTTTAAAAATATATTTTAACGAATTACAATACCAAACAACTCTCAATTAATGTGTAAATTAATTAAACTAGAGTCGGACCATAGATTCGGGAAAGTATTATATTAATTAATGTGTAAATTAATTAGATTAGAGTCGGACCATAGACTCGGGAATATTTTAGGCTGGTGCTACGGATCTTATACACGGTAAAGACGGGAACTAATTATTATATATATATGGTGTGGTGATAGTATATATATTATGTGTATGTGCTATTAAATATCAGTGACTAGATATTTATTTAATTTATATGCTCTAGCGCTATAAAGGGAGGTTGCGCGATGTGGGTGAATCCCCTCACTTAAGGAGCAGGTAGAGTATATCCCCAGGTCATAGCGTCCGTTATATGGGAGAGGGGCTTATCTCACTTTTAGGAAGGAAATATGACCGCCTCCTCAACGTTTATATTTTTGGCCAAGTTCATGAGCGATTTCGACTTGGGGTAACTAGGTTAAGTGAGCACACCTGGTATGATAGAACTTTAGAGAACACATCTGGTGAGGTATTTCTCTGGAAGATGGATTATATATATATATTCAACATATGTGTGATTGTTGTAATATAACTTTACATTATATAATGGGATGAATAATTATATACGGGTAATTTAACACATGGAGAAAATTGTATTACTAATATAACTAGTGAATGTTATATGGCTTTCAAGGAAAAATGATTAATTAAGTTAAGGTGGTTATTTAAGTTATAGTGATAAATAACTTATAATTCATATTAAACATACTCGGGCTAGAGTAGTGTGGCAGGAAGGAGTTATAACAAGAACTAGTTACGGGGTAGATGACTAGGTGGGTTATAATGAAAGCTTAAGTGTGCACATTAGTTGAGGCGTGAGGTTGTCCTCAAGATAGTGCGACACTAGCTTAAATATGAAGAGCATTCCTGCATTTTAAATTGCTGCAATTAATCACTTGCTAAATATTTTCAAAACATTTTGGGTTCTAACCCTAGCTATCAAATATTTTCAAAACGTTTTAGGTGTCCAGCCACAAGGACGCCAGGTGTGACTTAATTCCAGGGATTCGTAGCTGCAGCATATGTGGATGTTGCAGGATTTGGATAGACGCATCTATTTTTGTATTCCTAGTGTAGGTATTCATACCAGTCTTTCTCGAGCATGTCGCTCACAGTTTTATTCAGTTCTCATTTCAAATTGTATGGGATTTATTACTTTCCGTTAGTTTGGTTTGGCTTTGTTTTTTTAGCCGGTGATTTATTCGGCAAGATTTTTATTATTCTATGTGATGATTGATTCTATTAGCATTGGATGTTTTAATTTAATTTTGCACTTATTTTTGTCTTAGGTTAATAAAGATAAAATTTGGCACTAACGTTTTGAATACTAGGTGGTTAGTAAGGTTTAAAAAGTTTTCGATAGTGACGGTAAGAATGAACCAAATGAGATTCCTGTTTAATTTGATATAGTACTGATCACCCGGTATTTTATTGGGAGGGTGTCACAGATGAAAGTATGTAAAACCCCGTATTTTTGTGCTTTCAATATTTAATTAATTCGGGAAAATTTATATTATTTGTGTGTCGTAATTTATTGGAATTAATAATTATTAATATTTATTTAAATATTAATCGGAGAGTAAATGGTTAATATTTATGGAATTTAAATTACTAAGTGAATAATAATAATTTGTTTACGTCATAACATGTATTAGTGACATGGCATTATTTATCTCAATCGGGAGTCGGGTATAGACTAATTTGGGTGTGAGATAAGGACTTTTAGTAAATTAATTTGGATGATAATTTTGAGTGCATCGTTGAGTCCGGATAGGCCGAGATAATCGAAAAAGAGTACCCGAGGGTAGTAATCGGGTCTCAGGATATTTTTAGACATAATCGGCCCATAAGGGAGTGTTTGGGTCATTTGGGCTTGGCCCATTAGGCTAAAAACATGATTTAGTATAATGAAACTAGGTATTAGAATATTAAACGGCAAAGATCAATATTCCAAACCTGGGCTTTGAGAGAGAAATAGAGGAAGCAAATTGAGAGAAATTTGGGGGGCTTTTGAAAACAAATATAGAGAGGGATTTGGGTGTTCTTCATCAAACCTTCCTCTACCTCAACGGATCAGACTCTACGAACCCAAAAAGGCAAGTGGTTAACTTGCTGTGATTATAAGTTTATGATATTCAATTCATATTATGGTGGGTGTAAACCCAAATCCGTTTTTGGGTGAGTTATGGCATTTAATTGGGTCTTTCAAGAAATTAAACGTATTGCGTGATTAATGATTCAATTAATGTTATATAAGTATTCAATGTTGTTGGAATTATAACTATAGTAGAACCCAGTAGTAAAGATGAATGAATTCAAATTTTGGGATTTGATTTCGGGTTTACGGATATGATGAGAACGTAGAAAACCCATTTGTGGATTGGAAGTAGATTCTTAAAATCGATGATGCTAATTTGGTTAGGAGGTGATTATAACCTATTCTAATCTAGAAGATATAATTAGAATGTCCCTTTGAGGTCGTAAATTGAGAATTTAAAACCTTAGTAATCTGTTAATGGCTGAAGGTGAGGATCGGAGAAGATGAGGTGTTCGATCTATCGATCGAGCCTTAGAGTCGATCGATCGACTGCTCAAGGATTTTGATAGATAAGTTAGTTTTTAATAAATAAGCCTTAATTATTTGGGGGACCTTTAAGGGGATTTAGTTAGTAAAAAAGTTAAAGTAATGTAACACCCCATGTTTTTATTAATTAATTTAATTGGAATATTCGAGAAAAATAAAATTTTGAATTTAATGGTTTTTATTAAATAAATATGTCGGTTATGATTTTAGAAGAATGAAACTTCAAGCGGAATTGAAATCGAATTTAAAATGGAATTTTAATTGAGTTTTTAATTAATTTCGCCTTACAAAATTTTTGTGGGGGATCTGTTTGCCGACCTGCTCGATAGGACTAATAATCCGTATGGGAAATTCTCATAATCACTTTTTTTCCCAAGTTTTTCACCAGAGAGATCTTCCAAAAGTTTTTCCTCTCCACCATAATCATCAACCTCCATAATAATCAAGTTTTTGTCACAATTTTTGGAAGGCTTAATTAGGGTTTAATGAAGTTTGTTCAAGAACACTTCTCTGTTAATTTTTCAAGAGGAATCCAACCGTGCTACCAGTTTTTCTCCAACGAAATCTCAGGCATGAATACTCTATTCATTTCCTTTAGTATTATAGGTTTTAAGTGTCGCATAAACCCTTAATCATATGTTTTGATTAAAATCAATTAGAAATTTAATTAGAGAAATTGGACACTAATTATGGGACTGTTTTTATTAAATCTTTTAATCTGAATAATATTCATAACCCATGGGTACATAGAATTGTTGAGTGGATTTTGGGTTTTATTGGTGTAGGTTGCATGTAGAAAAACGTTGGTTTTGAATTAAATGAATTTGGGGATGTATAGCTCTTGTAAATTGTGTAGAGAAATGAAATTGGAAATATATGTATTAATGATGAAATCTCGGTGTATATAAATTTAAATAATTAAACGGGATTAATTGGGTGTTTATGACGATGTGATAATTAAAATAAGATTTAATTGAATTGGACTATTATGCGTAGTTTTGTACGTTGAATAATTATGCTTGTTGGTGTGACTCGTTGGTATTATTAAATTGCCATTGTGACGATGGGTTGTTGGGTATTTTTGCTTTCCCTATAGTTTAGGATGCCTTCTAGGTATGAGGCTAGTGGGTAGGTCTTTTGATGATTTACGCTTTCTAGGTATGGGACTTGTGAGGGTAGATTATCGCGATTCTTATCATATTGGGGTGGGCTGATTTTCGGTATTTTATCGTCGTTATGCTAGCCTAGGCATGAAACTAGGTCGAGATTTAAATTGAAATTCATCCTATAGATAGGGTAGGACGTATTGATAACATGGGGACCCTTAGGTTTGGTACTAAGGGGTAATTTGAGGATCTCACATCGATAATAAGGATAGGTGTTTTGGTAAATTATGAAATTGAGAAAATTGAGCATTAATGCCTAAGATAAAAATGGGTATTAAAATTGGTGGCGACATAATGTGTCAGGGACCGACAGTTTAACCGAGTCATCTTAGGCGATTTATGTCGTGTCGTGTGTGGAACCTTGTCAAATTGCGGGGGATCGACAGTTTAAACGGATTCGGCTGGTTATTGACAAGGGGAAGTGTGACACTTTGGTGGAAATTACCACCAGGTTGGGAGAACCGCCTTAATAAAAAGTGAGAACAATAGTAAAATTGGGTTAATTTAATTAAATTAACATCGTGGGACTTGGGAATTTAAAAATCATATTGGTGTACCTTTGTTTTAAATGGGGATCTCTGCTGGTAGTTAGTGATTTCTATTTATCGCGGATAATTATTTCGTTTAATTTAAAATATTCTATTGTGATATTTATTGCGGATAATGATACTGTCTGGATTTAAGGATCCTATTTGAGGGGTGTAGTGTGTATTCATGCTCGGGTCTCTGACCTCGTGCGTTGACTAACTCTTTTAGGATAAGTTTTGGAGAAATTGTATAGGATTATCGAAATTTATCATTTGGAGGTGCAATTGGAGTTTATTCATTTTATTTATTTATTTAGTTAGCCTTTCTTTTGAGTCATAGTTCATTATGAAACTTCATTTGGGTTTTTATTGGTCCATTCGATTCCAAAGTTTTAGAGGATTTCAGTTGGTTTATTCATAGTTCTTGATTACTCAGATTTTAAATTAAATAATCATTATTGGACATTGGTTTTTATTTGGAATTTTAGCCTGTGATGGATCTTTTATCGTTCAATTGTTATTTGTCGGTTGGGATTGATTTAAGTATTTATCTTGTGAATTGATTTATTTATGTATCATATTTGTCTCATACTAAGAATGGTATTTATTTAGTCCACGCTCGACGTAGTCCGGCGGTGGTGGCTGGCCACCCTGTCTGTCGGATTGCGCAGGGTGTGGCAAGTAATTCTTAGTACCTAGGACTTCTTGATGATGGTATTAAGGATGTTAAATGGTCATAAGGGTGTGAAATATTATGGGAGGAATTTTGGGAAATATATTCATAAGTATTAAATTAGGGGCCAAGTGAGCGAGTCCGAGTATATTGGTTGAGTGATGCCAAGGTATTTAATTAACTATTGAGAGGAATCGATTAATTTAGAGTTAGACCATAAACTTGGGAAGGTAATAAATTAATTAAAGAGTAAATTAATTAATTTAGAGCCGGAATATAGACTCGGGAAGGTAATAATTAATTAATGTCTAAATAATTAAATTAGAGTTTGACCATAGACTCGGGAGATTATTATATTAATTAATGAGTAAATTGATTAGATTAGAGTTGGACAATAAACTCAAGAATATTTTAGGCTGGTGCTACGGATCTTGTGCACGGTAAATGTGGCCATCCCCCGATCCCCGGCCACGGAGGGAGGAAGGGATCCTTCGGGTCCTGCGCGTCCCCTCTCTCGGGAGAGCGCTTCGACCGGCGTCGATTTTGTGAGGTGTGAAAAATGTAGAGAGATTCAGAGTTGCCAGCCTATTTTACTCAAAACAGATAAAAGAAAAGGGGAAGCCACCCCGAAGGATGGCTTCCAAAGACATACTGGTGCGTGCGAAACCAAAAATGATTCGAAAAGGGTTCGGAGGCTTAGTTACGAAATGGGAAGGTGTTAGGCACCCATTCCGACCTCTCGGTCTCTCATGGATATTTGCTATTTTCCCTTATATTTCCCCCCGTGATATGTGTGCATGTGTATATATAGAATGAAGGTAGGAATCTTCGACTTGTATCATGAAAAAGATAAAGCGAATCATCCATGGGAATGTGAGATTAATGTAGAAAATAGGATTTGTGCGATTACCCCTACGTTGATCATTATAATGGAATGATAACGCATATGGGGCAATACGTCACTAAGATGAAGTATATAGAATATAAGAAAAATGGATTTAGAGAAGATAGAAAATGAGAGAAAAAGTGAGAAAAAGGACTCGAGCCTCGAGTTTTACCCCGAGACGCCTACGTAGCCTATAAAGGCATCAAAGTCCACGTAGTTCGCATACGAACGAGGGTGGGGTTTAACCCATAAATCCAAATGGAGAAATATCTTATTGTAAGTGTGTGTGTGTGTGTGTAGAAAAAGTGTTTTAGTTGTGAGAAAAGTGTGGAAAAAGGTGTGAGAATCCCTACTTGGAATTTATGAGCAAACCCTCTTTTTCTTGTTTTTTGGGTTTTTTATTTATATGAAAATAGGAGACGTGCAATAATACTAGATAAAAGGTATATTTATGATGTGGGGGATGAGATAATAAAAGTGCTAAGTAAGAAAACAAGTTATTGCAAATTTAAGAGAATTTAGGAGAGAGTTTGAGAAAGTTGGACCTGCTTGGAGACCTTGAGCTTGATCTTGAACGTTGGGGAGCAGCCCTTGATCTTGGTTGGCGATGGAGAGTGGTTAATTCATCAAGTTTGATGAAAGGGATGATGAAAATTGGAAGTGAAAAAGGGGTTTGGAAGTTGAAATCACACTGCCTTCGAGAGAGGTTTTTGGGATTCGTTCAGAGAGATTTCTATCAGATCTAGGCTCTCCTTGCAAATGAGGCCAAGGCCTCCTTTGATAGGCCCAGGGGACTGCCAATCGGCCCTGTCATGGCACTGCCTATCGGCAGGTGCCGATAGGCAGGGTCTGGGACCTGCCATTTGGCAGTGCGCCGCAGGATTTTTTGGAAAATTGGCCGCCGAGGGTAAACCGTTGGTCAGAATTGCGTAAGGGGCATACCTTGGAAAGGTAATTCAGAGACCTTCTAAAGTCCTTTGGATCGATCCCGAATTCAGGAGTTGATTTTGGGTCAAATGTGGCTCGGAAGCGTTTGTCGGTCCACCGGACGGGGAATCGTTCGGACGCAAATGGATCGTTCGTCCGCATGGTAAGTCCGAATCGCGCACGGGGCATACCATTGGAAAGGTTAGGAGATGTACTTAGACATTCCAAAAAGTTTGACCCGGTTTGGAGAGTTGACTTTGGTCAATCGGGCTCGGGAAGCGCTCGGTGGCTTCCTGGAGTCAAACAGATCATTCGTCCGCATGGAAAGTTGGAATTGCGCACAGGATGGACCGTTGGAAAGGGTATTCAGTGCCCTTCGAAGATTCATTCAGCCTTGGTCGAGCTGAAGAGTTGACTTAGGTCAAATAGAGCCCGGGAGTGCCCTGTGGCCTCTAGGTCAGGTATCAGATGCAAACGACATGTTCGTCCTCATGGTAAGTCGGAATCGTGCACGGGCCGTTCCATTGGAAAGGGTATTCAGCTTCGAAGATTCATTGAGTCTTGGTCGAGATGAGGAGTTTGACTTTTGGGTCAAATGGAGCCGGGGGTGCCTGATGGCTTCCAGGTTAGTACTCGGGACGTGACCTGGGTTTGCGATGATGAGTGGAGGTACTAGGGACCTAAGGAGAGTTAGGAGGTAATAGAGTGAGGTGTCTACAGAGCCCCTCGACGGGTGAGTTTAGAACAAATGATAGCCGTCTATTAGACACCTCATGATGCCTTTGAGGGAGTATGACCGATTCAGAGGGTCGAGGTCGATTCCGAGGACCTAAGAAGTATGCTGGGGATAATCAATTCTGTGGATCAAAGCCGAATCTGTGGGCTTAAGGAAGCGAGGGTGACCAATTCAGCGGGTCGAGGTCGGTTTTGAGGACCTAAGGAAATGAGGATGACCAATTCAGAGGGTCGAGGTCAGTTCTGACCTAAGTGTGGTAATGACCGAGGACCGAGGTCGATTCCGACCTAATTTAGGTGATGATACAAGATCGGAGTCAATTCTGACCCAAGAGTGGTGACGATCGAGGATCAAGGTCAATTCTGACCTGACTGAGGGGGCGATCCAAGATCGGGGCCAATTCTGACCCAAGAGTGGTGACGACCGAGGACCGAGGTCAATCCTGACCTAATTTAGGTGACGATCCATGACCAGGGTCAATTCTGACCTAAGAGTGGTGATGATCGAGGACCGAGGTCAATTCTGACCTAACTGAGGTGACGATCCAAGATCGGGGTCAATTCTGACCCAAGAGTGGTGACGACCGAGGATCGAGGTCAATTCTGACCTAACTGAGGTGACGATCCAAGATCGGGGCCAATTCTGACCCATGAGTGGTGACGACCGAGGACCGAGGTCAATTCTGACCTAACTGAGGTGACGGTCCAAGATCGGGGTCAATTCTGACCCAAGAGTGGTGACGACCGAGGACCGAGGTCAATTCTGACCTGACTGAGGTGACGATCCAAGATCGGCGCCAATTCTGACCTAAGAGTGGTGACGACCGAGGACCGAGGTCAATTTCGACCTGATTTAGGTGACGATCCAAGACTGGGGTCAATTCTGACCCAAGAGTGGTGACGACCGAGGATCGAGGTCAATTCTGACCTAACTGAGGTGACGATCCAAGACCGGGGTCAATTCTGACCCAAGAGTAGTGAAGACCGAGGAACGAGGTCAATTCTGACCTAACTGAGGTGACGATCCAAGAGCGGGGTCAATTTTAACCCAAGAGTGGATAAAGATTGTATTCTGATTCTGTTGGAGGAATAGCCTTATGATTCCGATTTGAGCTGGGGAGCTTATAGCTAGAGGAAGCTTTATAGGAGACCTCGCAGGGGGGAACAACCTATTTTGGATGTTGTAAGAGAATTCCACTGGGGAATTGATCATGTTATCCTTTAGGGATTTTCCGGAGCCTTGCCGGGAGGAGTTTTCACTTAACTTTTGAGGATTCCGCTGGGGAAGAGGGGTTCCGTTTGGGGGATAAGAATTGGATTTGAGGTTCCGCTGGGGAACGATGAATGAGCAGGGGGAAATTTGGATTGCCCCTTTGGGAGAGATCGCTCGGGGCGAGTGGTTCTTTCAATTTCTGCTGGAAAAAATACCATGTGATAATGTATCGCACCGGGTATTCGATGGCCGGGGAGGCCTTTTGTAAAGTCTGATGAGGAGGTGACTAAGTGGTCCGGGCGCCTTGCCCGAGAGGTTATTTTCTTGGATTTTGAGGGCTCCGTTGGGGAAAACGGTGTGTTGCCTAAAGGAGTGTGAAATTTTCTTGATGAAAACGTTCTAAATCCCTCTTGGGATTTTTAGGAATTTTTCGGGGATTTTTCGAGGCTTCCTGGTATTTTTTGGGAATTTTTGTATGAAATTTTAAGGGGGGTGCCGGTCGGCATAGACTGAGAGGTGCCATTCTCCAGTGGCACGGACTTTTGGGCAGCCTCGGGAAGGTGAGGAGACAGTGCCGATCGGTATGGCAGGGGTAAGTGCCGATCGGCATGGCATTTGACCTCCTATATAAAGGGGGCGAATCCCCTTCATTTTTCACAGCTTCTTGCCTTCTCTCTTTTCGCGATTTCTCTCTGCGAATTGTTCTAACGCTCCGATCTTCAAAAAATGACCGCTTTTGTGAGTACCGCTGTCCATCGAGAATGGTTGGCCGTTGATGACTGGGCGAATGTGGATTGGAGGGACAGGGTGCCCCTTGCTTTGGGGAACGAGAATGCCTTCGATGCATTCGAGCCGGTTGCGGATGAGCGGACCTTGCTGCGGGAGCCGTTGCGTCATCGCTCTTCGAGAGTGATTCCCGGCGGTTATGTAAGTAACCCGACCTTTGGCATTCTTTCCTTTTTGGGTGATTTTTCCCTTTTCTTTGACCTTTGACTGAATTTTTCCTTTTGCCAGTCGGATATTTCCTTGAAAAACATGCGTGCTCGCGGGACGACGGGGCTAAGGGATGTTTGGGAGCATCTTCCACCCGTGGTGTGCTGGATGGTATCTTCAGCGAGTTTTGGGAGGTTGGCGGCTGCGCTGGATGAGACGCCTCGTTCGACAGTCGTTTTGTGTGCCTTGGGGGAGAGGTGGTGGGACACTACCCACACTTTTCATTTTGTCTTCGGGGAGATGAAGGTGACTCCCATAGATGTTCAGCAACTGCTGGGGCTGGATTGTGACGGGGAGCAGATAGAGGTGGATCGCTCTTTGCGGGTGAGGCCGGAGGCGGTGTATGCGGCATTCGGTGATGTGAGGAGGATAGTCTCTGGGGATTCTATCCGGCTGTCCTTGCTGAAGGATGTTTTGCTGAGCAGGGTGGTTGATGTGGAGGATGGGCTGCAAGTGAGGCAGATGGCCCGGTTGTTCATCTTGTTGGTGCTGGGAGGTTTCATGGTGGCGTCGAGCGGCGACGTCGTCCATTTGTGATTTCTGCCGTACTTGAGGATGTTTTCGAACATCCCTTTCTATGATTGGGGGAGTCTGACCTTGGCGACCCTTTACTCTTATCTGGATGCATTCAGCCGGTGCTGCCGGTAGACTTTTACTGGAGCCACGTATCTCCTTGAGGTATTCTTTACTTTGTGCATCTTCCTTTCATGCATTCACATTTTCTTCATGCGTCCCTTTTTGTGAATTCAGACGTGGTTCTATGAGGTGATTGGGTGTAACACCTTGCTGATCGCTTTGAAGGACGACACCGTTGGGGACTTCTGCCGACTGTACCGATGGCGTAAGGCCAACCGGCAGTCGAAAGGATCTCTTTCCTTGGAGGCGGTGCGTCAGGTCTTGAATGACTTGACCAGTGGTCGGGTAAGACTCTTTCCATTTCAGTCTTAATTTTTGCACCTTCTGATTTTGTATTGACTTTTGCCTGCCTTGTGGATTTTCAGGTGACCTTTTATCCTTGGGGGACCGCTATTCAGGATACGGGGGTGACTAGGGCGAACGCGCAGATGAGGCATTTGTTGGCGCATGAGTTCGGCCATTCCTGGTACCTCGGGGAGAGGGTGATCCGTCAGATTGCTGAGGAGGAGGTGGTGTTGCCTCCCGCACAGCCTCCTATGTCTATGAGGCGGGAGGGATAGTTGTTGGAGGATGAGAGGATCGCGACGATGATCGGCGAGTCTTATGCTTTATACACTGATACGGCCGCGCCGTATGACTATATGGATTTTGTGACGAGCTGGTTAATGGCGCCCAGTATACATGATGCTTTGCCTTTCCCTCCTGCTGGTTCGAGTCGGACGGTGGGGTCTTCCCATAGTGGTGGTGGTCCGTCGGCACCTGAGGCGGCGACCTTGGAGGTCCCTTTTGTTCGACTGCACACTCCTTCGTACAACATCCGGCGGGCTGATGGAGGGATAGTACCGATGCTGCACCGTCCCCTTGCGATGAATCGAGAGGTGATGGGCTTGACAGAGGAGGTCCTTCGTCCTGCGGTAAACCTTTTGGTCCTTTTCCTCTCTTTTTTGATTTCTTTTGCTTGATACTGATTCTGCCTTTTCTTGTAGCAAATCCGGGTGTCGACCACTTGGCTAAGAGATATCAGGGATTGGATATCATCGGCGACTGCCCACATTCGGGATGCTGTCCCTGTTCCTTCTTGCTTGGTACCGTCAGCCCTATCCGGGGAAGACTCTCGCTCGGGTAGTGGGGGCGCGTCGTCTCGCCGTAGGGGGAAGAGAGCGCGTTGCAGGGCTGGAAGCTCTTGAGAGAGAGAGAGAGAGAGAGAGAGAGAGAGGGAGTGAAATGCAGGTTCGGGATGAGTCCCGTTGTTTTTGGCTTTTCTTTATTTTCTGCAAAATGATGTAACACAGAAAACATATATATGCAATGCAGTGTAGTTTTTTTGGCTATCTTCTTTTATTTATGATGAATGAATGCATGCATATGCGCTTTTTACTTTGCTGATGAGATTGTGAAAAAGAATGTTTTTGGAAATTTTGAAGGGCAGTCTTTATTAAAAAGGGGAATTATATAAGAAGAAAAGGGATTCTTGAAATTCTGTTGAGAATATCAATTTATTTGAGTTTTTTTTTTTTGATTTGTCAAAAGAGGAAAAAGGGAAATTTCCAAAAATAGGGGGTTTGCCGATCGGCAAGCACCCTGACCTGTTTATCGGCAGTTCAGTCCAATCCCATCAATTGAAAGCTTTGAATGGTACCCTCTTCAGCCTTTGGTACCTTGTGGGGTAGTATTCCCTTCGATTTATACAGGGATTATGTCTTTTGTGAGAGTTCTTCAAGTATAAAAGGGGGTGAGGGTGGAGTGTTTTCATCACACCTTTGCATCCTTATCCACTTCCCTACTATTTCTTTGCCCTACAAGATGGCTCTCCCTGGTAGCACCGAGTTTGTCAACTACCTCGAAGCCTTGGAATCTATGTGCTCTTATAATGATGATTATGATGCTTTTAACATGCACCGAGTTTCCTTGTGGCGCAATCGGCCTTTTGAGTGGAATATGCTGACAGCGGCGGTACAATTCTGGTACCCCAAAGATCATGTATTCCGCTTTGGGTTGGAAGAAGTTTGTCCTACCTACGAGGAATTTTCCGCCATACTAGGTGTGAATCCTAGTGTTGATGCGGCTTTGCCCGAATTTTCCCACTCTCCTAGGGATTTTTTGGCCTGGCTTCTTCATATTTCTCCTTCGGCGTCCAGTTCATTGGTTGCCGGAGGAATGATCTCCCTTTCGATGGTGTTGCAGTCCGTGCGTTCGCGGGAAGTAAGTGATGCTGGCTATGCTGGAGCCGTTGTTCTGGGTCTGGTTTCAAAATTGTTGTTGGTGACTGGGGAGGTACGAGTAGACTCACAGCTTGCAGCCATTACTTCATGGATGTCATATCGTCGCAATTCGACGGCGGTGATATTGGCGGAGACTTTGAATGGCTTGGATGCCTGGAGAGAAGGTCGTTCTGACTTTTTGAGGGGTAGCCCTGTGATGCTGTTCATATGGTTGTCTAAAAGATTTCGCTTGTCGACCCCTCCAGAATATCCTTTGTCGGTTGTAACCAACTTCTTTTCGCGCTACTTCATTCGTGTTGGCCTGTATGTTGAGAACTGGGAGAATTGGTTTGTGGAGCATGGGGCTCGTGGGCTGTATTGGTCAGTGCCTTGGTGAGGACAGTTGCAACCTGTTCTTAAGCTAGGAGATTATTCATATGTGCGGCTGGTTGGTCTCAGGCAGACCTCTTTTTATTTCCCTTGGCAACTTTTGCGCCAATTTGGCTGGGCGCAGGTCGTGCCCCTTCGGACCTCAAATTTCTTTCCGGTAGAAGATTTGACTGAGCGTCTGCGTCTGTTGCATGGATCTCTGTGGGAAAATCGGCGTCCGTCGACCCGTCCCTCTCAGTCTGTTGGGAAGGTTTGCCATGTCCCCAAAGATTGTATGAAGTGGTTGGGGAGGAAAGTAGTCAGCAAGATGTTGGCAGTAGAGACGGGACAAAGATGGTTTGTTTTATCTGACTCCATGGAAGGGGGTGTTGTGGTCTTTTCGAAGATGGTTAAGGCTCATCGATCCATGGAATGTTTGAGGCATTCCATTCAGGCAGGAGAAACTTGGGGTCCTCAGGATGTAGATGATGAGGTTGCAGGCTTTTCGTGTAGCTGTGGGTAGGACTCCTGGGGAGTTTATTTATGTAACAGATGTGGGGGATTTTATCTGGTTTTTATGGTAGTAGGGGGGAAAGGAGTTATTCGTTCCTTTTTCTTATGTAATCTGTACTGTAGTTTCTTATTAATGAAATAAACAAGGTTCTGATCATCCAGCTGTGCCTTTCGATGAATTTTGCGTTTTGAATTATCTACACCGATTGCTAAGGCATACATAATCCTTTTGTTCAAGTAGATGTTTAGAATGAAATGTTGTTCTCGGGGATAAGAAAGGAATATATTTTTGTGAAAAAAGAAGGGGCCGTGCTCATGTGGGATGTATGAGCTGCCTACGTACCTCTGTTTTTTTTTTTTGAATTTTTTTTTAAAATGGTTTTTTGTAGAGGATCAGGCCCACGTAGTTCTGGGTAGAGGGAAATGAAGAGTTTTTTTTTTAGAATAGAAAGGGGATGAGAAGAGTCGTAGCGCGCCGAGATTTCGGACTAGGGGTAGAATTTCTTGAGACGGTCCAGATTGACTGGACGGGCCATCTCTTCCCCATCCAGGTCAGTGAGCATGGCGGCACCGCCAGACAAGATCTTCTTCGCGATGTAAGGGCCGCTCCAATTGGGCTTGAATTTTCCTCTGGAGTCCCAGATGGGTTCTATCATCTCCTTGAGGACTAAATCCCCCTCCCGGACACCGCGGTCCTTGAATCTCTTATTGAACGATCGCGCTATTTGGCGATGGTATCCTTGTATGTGATAAAGAGCTTTTAATCTTCTTTCATCTAGGAGGGCTATCTCATCAAGACGGCCTTGACACCAGTCTTCTTCACTAACCTCACTTTCGAGCATGACGCGTAGAGATGGTATTTCTAGCTCCAAAGGTAGGACTTCTTCCATGCCGTAGACCAGGGAGTAAGGGGTAGCCCCAGTAGAGGTTCGGATCGAGGTTCGATAGCCCCAGAGGGCGTATTGGATCCGATCAGCCCAGTCTTTACAACTTTCGGTCATCTTGCTGATGATGGCTTTGAGGTTTTTGTTGGCGAATTCAACTGCACCATTGGTCTGAGATCGGTAGGGAGAAGATTTTTGTCTCTGAATCCCATACTCGTTGACAACTTCTGTGACTTATGCCTCGAAGTGCAAACCATTATCTGACACTAGCTCGTGCGGGACCCCATATCGGCAGATGATATTTTTCTTGATGAATTTGGCCACCTTCTTGGTATTTAATACCGCGTATGACTCAGATTCGACCCATTTGGTGAAGTAATCGATGGCAACCAGGATGAACTCATGCCCGTTTGACGCTTTTGGTGTAACCTTCCCTATGATGTCGATACCCCAGGTGGAGAACGCCCAGGGAGAAGTGATGTTATATAATTCCCGCGGAGGCAAGTGTTGAAATTGGAGAACTGTTGGCATTTAGGGCATCTCCGAACATAGGCGGTGTAATCCTGGGCCATGGTGGTCCAATAGTAACCTTGTCGGATGATCTTCTTGGCAAGCATGTGACCGTTCATGTGGGGCCCGCATTCCCCGTTGTGGATTTTCTGCATTATCTTTTCAATGTCAGCCCCTGCGATATAGTGCAAATAAGTTCCATCGAAATTCCTCTTGAGTAGTGCTTTATGACAGATGATGTAATGGGCGGCCAGCCTTCGGAGGGTAGCTCGGTCGTTCTTGTTTGAACCCTCGGAATACTTACCATGTTTGAGGAGGCACCATATATCATAGTACCAGTAATTAGCTAGCTCAGGATCTTCTGTGGTGACAAGATCAATATGGTAAGAATGGGTTGGTTTGTCTTGCTTTTGAACTAGGAAGGGGGTCATTGTTATTCCTTCGGGCATGTCGACCATGGAGGCCAAAGTAGCGAGAGCATCGACTAGGTTATTCTTTGCTCGGGGTAGGTAATGGAAGGTGATATCTCAGAATTGGGAGGCCAACTCTTCTAATTGGGCATGAAAGGGTTGGAGCTTTTCGTCCTTTACCTTCCACTTTCTGAGCACTTAACCGATGATAAGGGCAGAATCCCCGTATACATCAAGGTGTTGAATACTTTTCTTAAGAGCGACCTTGAGGCCCACTGTGCATGCCTCGTATTCTGTCATGTTGTTGGTGAAAGGGAAATCCAATTTTATGGCGATAGGAGTGTAGGAGTCATCCGGGGCGACCATGAGTATCCCAATGCCATATCCCTTTTTGTTGGCAGCGCCATCGAAGAAAATTTTCCATCGGAGGCAGTCTGGAGTGGTGCAGAGGACATTTTCAATTGGGAATTCGGATATCCAGACATCTGTTTCTTCTACAGGGTAGTCAACGAGGTAGTCAGAGATGGCTCTTCCTTTAACGACTTTCTGTGTGACGTACACAATATTGAACTCGGTTAGGAGCATCAACTATCAGGCCATTCGGCTGGATAAGACGGGTTTTTCGAGCAGGTATTTGATGGGATCCATTCGGGATACAAGTTTAATGGGGAAGGCGAGCATGTAGTGTCGCAACTTTTGGGTGACCCAAACAAGCGCGATGCATGCTTTTTCTAAAGCAGTGTAGTTGACCTCGTACCCGGCCAATTTGCGACTGGTATAATAGACGGCTCTTTTTTTACGGGAGTCTTCAAGGTATTGGGCTAGCAAAGCTCCAGCTGCAGTGTCGGTTATGGTTAGGTATAAGAGCAAAGGGAGACCAGGCTGTGGTGGCATGAGAACTGGAGGTTGGGTTAGGTATTGTTTGATTCAGTCAAAAGCTTCTTGGCAGCCCTCGTTCCAAATCTTGGTTGAATAATTTTAGAGGATCTTGAAGATTGGTTCGCAGATGGAGGTTAGCTGGCTGATGAACCGGATGATATATTGTAATTTCCCAAGGAAACCTCGAACTTCTTTCTCTGTTCGTGGAGGTGGCAGCTTGGCGGGATCTTCTTCTATCCCCTTCTCACTGACCATAAATCCAAAGAGTTTTCCCTTTGTAACGCCGAAGACGCACTTCTGTGGATTAAGTCGCATCTGATACTATCGCAGTCGTTCGAAGAACTTCCGGAGAGCGGGAACATGACCTTCTCTAGTTTTGGACTTGATAATCATATCATCCATGTAAACCTCGACCTCTTTGTGAATCAAATCGTGCAGGATGGTTGTGGCGGCCCTTTGGTAAGTAGCCCCAGCATTCTTGAGACCGAATGGCATAACGGTGTAGCAAAAGGTCCCCCATGGGGTGATGAATGCGGTTTTCTCTTGGTGGTCGGGGTACATCTTGATTTGGTTGTATCCAGTAAATCTGTCGACGAATGACTTGGGAGCATGACTGGCTGTGTTGTCCACGATCATGTCAATGTTGGGTAGCGGATAATCATCCTTCGAAGAGGCTTTGTTTAAATCTCGGTAATCCACACACATTCGAAACTTTCCTCCTGCTTTTGGTATAGGTACAATGTTGGCTAGCCATATGGGATATTCGATTACTCGAATGAAACCCACGTTCAACTGTTTGACCACCTCTTCTTTGACCTTGAGCGACCATTCGGTGCATAGCTTTCTCAATTTGTGTTTAACTAGTTTGGCATCTGGGAGAGTGGGGATCTCGTGCTGAGCTATTTCGGGGTCAATACCGGGCATGTCGTCATAGGACCATGCGAAGACATCCATGAACTCCTTCAGCAATTCTTCGAGTTGTGCGCGCTCATGCTCGTCAAGGGTGGCCCCTATCCTAATCTCGCGTAGTTGGATACTAGGACCGAGATTGATAACAACACTCTCTTTTTCATTAACTTGAACGCGGTTATGTTGTTTGTTATTAACCTTATTTAAATCAGTTAAGAATTATTCATTTGTAAAATCATCATCATCAAAAGTTTGATTAGAATCTACACAATTAATGTAAGGCACAACAAGATACTCAAAATATTCATTTATTTCATTGATAGGAAAAATAGCATTGAGAACCTCATCAAAAGGGGTCTCAATTACATTTGAGCAAGGATGAACAACATTAGAAGAAATAGGGTAGACATTGGGGTTAGGGGAGACTTCAAGAGGTAGAACTGGCGCAGCATGCCAGTTGAGGAGAGGTGTATCAGCAGCTTTGATCAGACGAGAGGGGTCCAGTGATGTAGTGCCTGAATAAACCATGCAGAGAGCCAGCCCCAGTGTCTGCAGGTTGAAGGAATCTTCGGAGTTACATTCTTTAGTCTCTTCAGTATCTTTGATAAGCGGTTGTACGCGGTGTGGGAAACTCTCGGCCCATGGGTAGCTATCCTAGAAAAAAGATCTCCATTCCTGACTTTGTCTTCTTATCTGTATGGTCATACTATGGTTCTGGAAAGCCGAAAAAGGGGAAGTCTTTGCCCTCTTTGATAAATCTTCCATTTAAGGAGTCTCCTGAGATAGTTCGGATGCAGTCTAACCTTCTCTTTGATCGAGTCTGGAGGATCATTCTGAGTTCTGGTTCTGATGGATGATATCCCAAGCCGCAAGGAGGGAAAGCTTTCTTCAGTTCGATGGGCTCAAGTATCCCCTGCTGCCTTTGTCCTAGCCCCAGTCCGGGCATGAAGTGCGTGTTTTTGAACATCTGAATCACATTGACATTGCCATGAGGGTCGTATTCTGGACAAACCCTTTCTTTAAAACCGTCCCCTGCCGGGAGTAGGGATGGCTCAACTCGGAATCCTGATAGGAGCATATCATTTGACCCATGCTGTATCTCAAGAATTGGACTGCTGGTGTTTGCACCCTCGGCGCTACCGTCGTCACCCAAGATGGTGATGACTTGCCCATCGGCGAAGAACTCCAATTTCTGATGGAATGAGGAAGAGACACCCTTTATACTGTGGAGCCAGGGTCGTCTGAGCAACATGTTGAAACAGGCTGGGATATCAATGACTTGGAACTCGACGACAGAGTTTATAGGTCCAACCCCTATTGTAAGTTTTATGGATCCCATTGTAATACCCCATAATTTTGAGAGCTTTATTTACAAATATGGTATATAATTTTAATAATATTATTATTTTATTAATCGGGATATTGATATTATATTTATTTTTATTTGAAATGAATCGAATATTTAAATTTAAATTCAAATTTAAATTATTTTTGAAAATTTTGTAATGGTTTAAATATGTAAAGTTGACAATTTTGAATTAAAGGGAAATATAGTAATATAGGTTAGCTTAGGCACCAAGCTAGGGTTTGAGAGAGAGACTATATAAGGAATATTATGGGTGATTATAAGGAAAGGGAGATGAAAAAGAGAGGATAAAAACGAAATCCAAAGAGGCAAAAACGAGTGGAATGAGAAGAGCCAATTTGGAAGGTTTAGATATTCTTTTTGAGGGCATTCGGATGAGATTTGAGAAAGACTCAAAACATATACTTGACTCAATTTTTCGTGTAGAATCCAAATCTGAAGTCGGATTGGCGATTCAAATAATTTTGGATCTAATTTTTATGGGTTTTTAAAATAGGACTATATGGGGTTATCTCATGTTGGGGCGAACGTGATGTGATTATTTTCGCGAGAGGAACGTGATGGTGCGATCAGATTCTGAGGTTGAATTATGTGGCGATTCATGCGATGACTTTAAGGTATGGGGTTTTACATAATATGCCCCTTAATCGCGTGAGTGTTATTCCCTTTGAATTCTTGTGATTATTGAACTCATATTTGAATTGATAAATTCATTGAAATCTGGAAAAATAATTGTTGAATTATTTTTATTCATGTGGTATCATTATATTATTTTTGAGCACGTTGTCATGAGATTTTAATATGGCACGGATGTTGGGCACCCGCCAAAATTCCTGCTTCCCGGACTATGTCTTGATAAAGCATATGCGGATGGGGTGAGGCCTGGTGAACCATTGATGTGTTGTTGAGAAATTTATTGATAAATGCTATTGAGATTCACATTTGATTTAAATATTCATACTCATGTTGTTATGCTTTATTCATCGTTAATATATTTGTTGAGCATCTTTCCTGTCGTATTGTGTACTTCCCCATATTTTCTTTTAGTTGGCATGTTAGCGCGGATTGGGACGCTATGGACCAATTGGGATGATTTTAGCCTGGATTATTTTGGGAAGAATATTTTTTGGAAGATTTGTATTATTTTATTGGGTTGTATAGAGCATTGGTGATTTATATTATTTCGAGAGACAATTATTGTATTTAAATTTGAGTATTGAGATTAGTGGATTTATATTATTGTGTGATTTATTTAAATGCTGTATACCTTGTTATTTGTGGATTTGATTAGTTTTATCGTAGTAGCATGCCGCGTGTCTCTCTGAGCACACGGGGTGTTACACCCATTACCTCCCGACGGGTATTATTGTAGGCACGCACGACAACGAAGGTTGGAGCGAGGTCACTTTCTTTCATACCTAGACATTTGAAGGTTCTCAGTGGGCAGGCATTTAAAGCAGATCCGTTATCAACGAGAGAAAGTGGTACCACCTTCCCCATAATTTCGACGGAGATGTTGAGTGCATAGTTGTGATTCGACCCAATTTTGGGGGTTTCTTCTTCAGAAAAGGACATCATTTGGGTGGAGGTCAAGGATCTGACCAAATTTACCGCTTCTTCTGGTGTGGTAGAAGGAGGAACTATAGGTCCAGTGAGCAACTTGATTAAAGCATTTCTGTGCAGCTGGGAAGACATGAAAAGTCCCCATAGGTTGATGTTAGCTTGAGTTTTCTTCAGTTGATCGAGGATCTTAATCTCATCGAGGGTCATTTCTGGTATAGGAAGGTTTTCAACGCCCTTCCCCTTGTCATTTGCTGGTAGCGAGCTCGGAACTTGGTAATGTCTCCCAGATCTGGTCATGTGGTTTACTGAAGAAGGGAAAAACTTAAATCTAGTTTCTTCATCGATCTCAGGTTGTTCTTCCACCCTATCTATTTCTCCGAGGAGTTCCTCAAATGATATCATCCCACATAAGTCGGCTACTGGGCCAGTTCTTTCTAAAACTTGTTCTTCGCTCGAATCTTCGAATTCTTCCCTCCATCCCGTGGCAACAATTCTGTTTTCCCTTGTGAAGTCAATGCATTCCACGACTTCAACGGCCTCTTTGTATATGTCTTCCCATTATGTGGGGATGTGTAAGGGTGAAGGGACCAGGTGCCCTTGCAGCTTCAAAGCACCAAATAAGTCGGTGATACTACAAATGTTGTTGGTTTGCCTGAATGCTTTCGCCATGATCTGGACAATATCATCTAAGCAGACTTCGTCGGTTGGTACCATCCACCTATCTGATTCTCGGGCCCATTTTCGTGCTTCCAAAAACAACGTACTGAACCTCTGGCAGTCGATAATCATCGGTGAGGGCAATTTCAGCCCGAACTCTAGGAGTTGGTTCAACACATCTGATAATTCCATACTTTCGCTTTCTGAACAGGTCCGGACAGTGATGCACGCCCTGGTAAGGAGTGACAGTGCCTGATCAGCGGGGCTAGTAGGGTGTAGGAGGAAATATGGGCAAAGTTGTTTAGGAAGGTCTAAGGGTGTGATCTGGGTTGACGGATCGAAATTCGGGTTTTCTTCCAAGAAGATGGCATTGGTGTGATTTGGGAGTGGGTTATGAGTAGTGTTTGGTTTAGGATTGGCTGGTGGGGCGATGGTACCCCGATCAATGAGATCTTGGATTATGTTTCGAAGGTGGAAGCATTGGTCGGTGGTATGGCCGACAGTTTGGTGAAAGGCGCAATGAGCATCGGTCTTGAAATTTCTGGGAAGTGGATTGGGTAATGGACGTGGATCCAGTGGCTTTATAAGGTTCCGGCTTAACAAGGCTTGGTAAACTTTGGATAGGGGAGCATGAAGCTCAGTGTATTCCATTCGGACGGGAGCAGGGCGGCTTTCTGGTGCCCATGATGTGGTTGGTTGAGAGATGTTGTTGATGGTTGAGACCGTAGCATTGGAAGGCTTGTCATATTTTCTGGGGGTGAACTGTCCAGACACCTTCTTCGGTTCAACTTCTATTTTGGCAAGACCTTCCTCGATTTTTACTCCTGCTTCTCCGAGAGCTCGAAAGTGGGGGTAGTACTGTCCTCCCATAGTTTCTCGGACATGGTGTAAGAAATTCTTCTTCACTATGTTGACATGTTCTTCTTCAGATGGCCGATTGGTCATGGTAGATGCTTTTTCCCTCCATCGGTCTATAAAGTTACTGACTGATTCTCCATAGTTTTGTTTGAGCAGCTCTAAATCACGGCAGGTGAGCTCGAGCTCTTCGTTGTATTTGTACTGCGACATGAATTCTCGGGCTACATCCTCCCAGCTACGGATTCTGGATTCCTCAAGAGATAAAAACCATCGGAGGACACTGTCCTTCACAGTTTGTTGAAATAATTGGGCCATCACCTTTTCAGAAGCCCCTAGGAGAGTCATGGAACGGTGATAACTACGGAGGTGAACAATTGGGGAGCCACTCCCCCCGAACTTCTCGATATTTGGCATCTTGAACTTCTCGGGTAACCTCGCTTTAGGATAAGGAGACATATGGGTGTAGTCCATGTAATTTCCAGAGATCCTGACTTGGTCAAACTTCTTGGTGAGCATCTTAAGATCTTCTTTGACTTTGTTCTACTCCTCCTCCTTCGGATCAGCAACCACGGGCAAGTTAGCCATAGGCTGAGCAATGTTTGGCATTGGAAGCTGGGTAGGCGACGGCCCATTAGCAGGAGGGGCACGTGGAGCGTGATGATATTCCTCCGGGACCCAGATGGGCTCGGGTGGACCCATAGCACGAGGGAACAGGGCCTCGGGCTCTTGAGGCATAGGAACTTGGTTTCGTTGCATTTCTCGGACCTCAGCTTGGAGGTTGTCAATCTTGGCCACGAGCTGAGCTAGGACTGTCGGTAGATCCGGTTATATGACTAGTACTGAATCTGCATTCTCCATGGAAGATGGATGGATTTCGAATTCGGAAGAAGTAGTAGAGGAACAGATGAAACTCCGGGGTGATTTGACTGAAGACCTAAGCCAATAGGGAGCCAGGCCAAGGGCGTGCGATCGACCTGAGAAGGCGGAGGATAAGATTTATTTTTGGGAGAAAAAAAGGGAAGAAACTATTTTTTGGATTTTTGATAAAGAAGGGAGAAATGTTTTTGGAATTTTGATAAAGAAGGGAGAAATGTTTTTTGGATTTTTGATAAAAAGGGAGAAATGTTTTTGGAGACGGATTTCAGCATGATTATTAAGATTATTATGTTCTCACTTGTATTTAATTCTCCTAAATGCAATGCCGGACGGGACCCGAGCCTGGAAAAGTGGGGGTCTTAATATATGCAAAGCTACGTTTGGACTTGTAACCAGGCTCGCGGACAGGGTCCCATTTTAAAAAATGTGCGAAAAGATGGGCGACAGGTCGACCCAGAATTTCGGCAGAGTTTCGGGTCGAAACCGGCAATCTAAAGTGCGTGTCCTAGGTTTGACACCTATATGCGGGTATGCAGTTGGTTGGGTGAATCGGCATGGGTTCCCCCCTTTGGCGTGCCTTCCACGATATACGTCTTGCACTTGCGGGCAATCGGTACGTGTGGACAAGCCATTTAATATACCTGAGTGTACGTAAATCGTCTCACCATATACCTCATGGGGACGGTACGTGTGAGAGCAAATTCGATATACTCGGCGTACGTGAACGAATTCCCTGCGATATACCTCCCGTCATGACTTCGGTCAAGCGGTACGATGTGGGGAAACCGTTCGATATACGTCGAAGGTACTTGGCCAATGGAAGGTGAGAGTCATATCGTTTAGGCTAACTGCGACCTGCCGGACCAGCGCCCATCACGAAGTGACCCTCCAGTTACTGGGTAAAATTTGGTCAATATCAATGCTCTTTGGTGATATCGTGTGAATCATGCATGATTCTCTTATTAGTATCTTATGATGAGAATGTCTTTCTTGATTATGCCAAAAGAGGGATCCAAGTACAAGTACCCAAAAAGGTAAACCAAGTATGGATGGATGATGCGTACAACATGGGGATACACATGTGATCCTAGGTGCACGTGGTATGAAGTGTACATGGAGAAATTTCTACAAGTGTGTGAATATAAGCATAAGCATGGGATATACATGTGAGAAAGGGGAACATGCAGATATGGGGAGGGGGGGGGGGGGGGGACATAAACAAATATAGCATCCATGTAAATAGAGTCAAGCCTTCAAAATAAATAAGTCCCCAGCAGAGTCGCCACTGTGGCCATCCCCCTATCCCCGTCCACGGAGGGAGGAAGGGATCCTTCGGGTCCCGCGCGTCCTCTCTCTCGGGAGAGCGCTTCGGCCGGCGTCGATTTTGTGAGGTGTGAAAAATGTAGAGAGATTCAGAGTCGCCAGTCTATTTTACTCAAAACAGACAAAAGAAAAAGGGGAAGCCACCCCGAAGGATGGCTTCCAAAGATATACTGGTGCGTGCAAAACCAAAAATGATTCGGAAAGGGTTCGGAGGCTTAGTTACGAAATGGGAAGGTGTTAGGCACCCATTCCGCCCTCTCGGTCTCTCATGGATATTTGTTATTTTCCCTTATATTTCCCCCCGTGATATGTGTGCATGTGTATATATAGAATGGAGGTAGGAATCTTCGACTTGTATCATGGAAAAGATAAAGCGAATCATCCATGGGAATGTGAGATTAATGTAGAAAATAGGATTTGTGCGATTACCCCTACGTTGATCCTTATAATGGAATGATAACGCATATGGGGCAATACGTCACTAAGAGCAAGTATATAGAATTTAAGAAAAATGGATTTAGAGAAGATAGAAAATGAGAGAATAAGTGAGAAAAAGGACTCGAGCCTCGGGTTTTACCCCGAGACGCCTACGTAGCCTATAAAGGCATCAAAGTCCACGTAATTCGCATACGAACGAGGGTGGGGTTTAACCCATAAATCCAAATGGAGAAATCTCTTATTTGTAAGTGTGTGTGTGTGTGTGTGTGTGTAGAAAAAGAGTTTTAGTTGTGAGAAAAGTGTGGAAAAAGGTGTGAGAATCCTTACTTGGAATTTATGAGCAAACTCTCTTTTTCTTATTTTTTGAGTTTTTTATTTATATGAAAATAGGAGATGTGCAATAATACTAGATAAAAGGTATATTTATGATGTGTGAGATGAGATAATAAAAGTGCTAAGTAAGAAAACAAGTTATTGCAAATTTAAGAGAATTTAGGAGAGAGTTTGAGAAAGTTGGACCTTCTTATAGACCTTAAGCTTGATCTTGAACGTTGGGGAGCATCCCTTGAGCTTGGTTGGCGATGGAGAGTGGTTAATTCATCAAGTTTGATGAAAGGGACGGTGAAAATTGGAAGTGAAAACGGGGTTTGGAAGTTGAAATCACGCTGCCTTCGAGAAAGGTTTTTGGGATTCGTTCAGAGAGATTTCTATCAGATCTGGGCTCTCCTTGCAAATGAGGCCAAGGCCTCCTTTTATAGGCCCAGGGGACTTCCGGTCGGCCCTATCATGGCACTGCCTATCGGCAGGTGCCGATAGGCAGGGTCTGGGACCTGCCATTTGGCAGTGCGCCTCAGGCTTTTTCGGAAAATTGGTCGCCGAGGGCAAATCGTTGGTCAGAATCACGCACGGGGCATACCATTGGAAAGGTAATTCAGATACCTTCGAAAGTACTTTGGAACATTCCCGAGTTCGGGAGCTGACTTTGGGTCAAATGTGGCTCGGAAGTGTTTGTCGGTCCGTTGGACGGGGAATCGTTCGGACGCAAATGGATCGTTCGTCCGCATGGTAAGTCCGAATCGCGCGCGGGGCATACTATTGGAAAGGTTAGGATATGTACTTCGACATTCCAAAAAGTTTGACCCGGTTTGGAGAGTTGACTTTGGTCAACCGGGCCCGGGAAGCACTCGGTGGCTTCCCGGAGTCAAACAGATCGTTCGTCCGCATGGAAAGTCGAAATTGCACACGGGATGGACCGTTGGAAAGGGTATTTAGTGCCCTTCGAAGATTCATTCAGCCTTGGTCGAGCTGAAGAGTTGACTTAGGTCAAACAGAGCCCGGGAGCACCCAGTGGCCTCTAGGTCAGGTTTCGGACGCAAACGGTGCGTTCGTCCTCATGGTAAGTCGGAATTGTGCATGGGGTGGACCGTTGGAAAGGGTATTCAGTGCCCTTCGAAGATTCATTGAGTCTCGATCGAGACGAAGAGTTTGACTTTTGGGTCAAACGGAGCCGGGGGTGCCCGATGGCTTCCAGGTCAGTACTCGGGACGTGACCTGGGTTTGCGATGATGAGTGGAGGTACTGGGGACCTAAGGAGAGTTAGGGGGTAATAAAGTGAGGTGTCTACAGTAAATCAGAGAACTAATTATATATATACGGTGTGGTGATAGTAAATATATATATATATATATATATATATATATATATATATATATATATATATATATATATATGTGTGTGTGTGTGTGTGTGTGTGTGTGTGTGTGCTATTAAATATCAATGACTAGATATTTATTTAATTTATATGCTCTAGTGCTATCAAGGGAGGTTGCACGATGTGGGTGAATCCCCTGGCTTGAGGAACATGGAGAGTATATCCCCAGGTCATAGCATCTGTTATATGGGCGATGGGCTTATCTCACTTTCAGGAAGGAAATATAACTGCCTCCCCAACGTTTATATTTTTGGCCAAGTTTTTGAGCGATTCTGACTTGGGGTAACTAGGTTAAGTGAGCACACCTGGTATGATAGCATTTTAGGGAATACATTCGGTGAGGTATTTCTCGGGAGGATGGATTATATATATATATTCAACATATGTGTGATTGTTGTATATAGCTTTACGTATATATTGGGATGAATAATTATATATGGGTAATTTAACACATGGAGAAAATTGTATTACTAATATAACTAGTGAATGTTATATGGCTTTTAAGAAAAGATGATTAATCAAGTTAAGGTGATTATTTAAGTTATAGTGATAAATAACTTATAATTCATATTAAACATACTCGAGCTAGAGTAGTATGGCAGGAAGGAGTTATAATAAGAACTAGTTATGGGGTAAATGACTAGGTGGGTTATAATGAAAGCGTTAGGTGTGCACATTAGTTGAGGGGTGATGTTATCCTCAAGAGAGTGCGACATTAGCATAAATATAAAGAGCATTCATGCATTTTAAATTTCTTCAATTAATCACTTGCTAAATGTTTTCAAAATATTTTGGGTTCTAACCCTTGCTATCAAATATTTTCAAAACCTTTTAGGTGTCCAGCCACATGGATGCCAGGTGTGACTTCATTCTAGTGATTCGCAGTTGCAGCCTATGTGGATGTCACAGGATTTGGATTGACGCATCTATTTTATATTCATAGTGTAGGGATTCATATCAGTCTATCTCGAGCATATCGCTCACATCTTTATTCAGTTTTCATTTCGGATTGTATGGGATTTATTACTCTCTATTAATTTAGTTTGGTTTTGATTTTTTTAGCCGGTGGTTTATTCGGTTAGATTTTTATTATTCTGCATGATGATTGATTCTATTAGCATTGGATGTTTTATTTGAATCCCACACTTATTTTTGTCTTGGGTTAATAAAGATAAAATTTGACACTTACTTTTTTAATACTAGGTGGTTAGTAAGTTTTAAAAAAAATTCGACAGTGATGCTAAGAATGAACCAGATGAGATTACTGTTTAATTTGATATAGGACTGATCACTCAGTATTTTACTAGACTCATACTACATATTTTTTTACATACCATCGATATTTGAATTTATCACTAGTATTTGAACTTAACTCTGGATCAATTTTAACCCTTCTCACCTAATAACTGATATCATGTACCTTATTAATTCAGTTCACCACTGCACTTTTGTGCAATTTTTGACTTATGAGAACTTATGTGCCATTATTTATATTATAAGTATCAGTGTGAACTAGGGAGTAGACTGACGTGTTATCCCGTGGAACTTTCTACTTGATCTACTGGTCTCAATTAATTGAGAGCCTAGATTTAGTGCTACATATGTATGAGTGCCACTTAGCTAGTGTGCCTAGCCGGTTACTTTTCCCCATAGGTTTTGGGTTTATTATTTTTGGTTTTACTGATGTCTTGCTTATTTCTATACCCCTTAGTAAACTAGTAAGTATGGGATTATTAGTTCAAAAATCCTTAACTTTCTTATATGATCCGTAACATTGTTACCAAGAACTATTGTTCTATTGCATTTACTACAACACTGATTTTCTTTATATAAATGTTAATGGACTGGTATTTATGGGATTATTAGTTCAACTTTCTTTATATGAACCTTAATGAGTTGGTAAGTATGGGATTATCAGTTCGAACTCCTTTATTTTATTTCAAGGTTATTATGAAAAAAATGTTTGCTTTTGTTTTATTTGATAAACACTGAATTCTATACACATTCCAAACTCTATGTATATTTATACTTGTTATAGAATTCGTAGAGACTATTCAACAATTTTGCTAATTCGTTTCCTTCGAGTTATTTTGCCCAGGTACCAATAAGCAATGGCAAATACTTTAGGAATTATATTGCCGCAGTTTGAGATATACAGAGAAATCATAGAAGAATAAGGCTTTTGAACTACAATGTAAGACAATTTAGCTTTTGTAATTTATTAATTAGCATAGTATGCATGGATCAATTATGATTTATTATAATTTCAAGATAACACTCACCCCCGAGAAATTATGGTGTGATAATTACACAAACACACGCACCAGCTAGTGTGCACACACACAGATGCATAGTTGCTTTTAGGTTACTATAGTGTTGGATGACTATGTCACCTGTTAAATTTGTTCTCCTTTTAATGATAAGGGAAATCATATACTTGTTGCAGGGACGAAGCTAGACAATTTTGACGGGGGTCATGTCCCCCTCCAACTTTGGAAAAATAATAAATGATGCCCTTTAATTTTTTTTATAATGTGCAATTGAGTCTTTATTTTTTATTTATAGATTTTGCCAACACAATATATCATTTTGGAATATAATTTAGTTACAGCATAGCTACAAATACATAAAACAATAATAACATTCAAATTATAATTACTTATGGATTAGGTTATATATTTTTTAACCCGAGTCAATTATTTTTTAACCGATTAATGATAAAAATTATCTTGGCCCCCTTATCTTATAATCTGAGCTTCATCATTGTATGTTAGAATTGGAGTTGTGATATTAATATTTCTTTTAGCAGTGATAGTTGTAGTTCATTGCATGTGTGCTTCATTTGTTGTGGTTGCATAAGAACTATTTGGTAGTGAAATTATTTTGGAACTCTTTGTTAGCACAATGGTCACAAATTCTTCATGTCAACGAGGCCCCAAAAAATGACAGACAAGCAGAGAAAATAAGCACTTATCTTGGTAGAGAGAAGTTGGGTGATGGATTTTGGATTTGTGAGATTTGTGAAGGTTGGATTGTGTAGGTTTGATAAGTTGGTTCTGATCTCGGTTCTTTCCTTATTGGATGTTGGGCTCCATCCGAGGTTTACTTGGAAATGAATATTTCATGGGCCTTTGTTCTCAATCCTGCAAAGAATGGTGTTAGAGGGTATTTTGAAGGTTTTGTAAATAAAAGGTGGGAGAGGTCTTATTATCTTCACTTAGTTGGCTTTTGAAATATCGATGTGTTGAGATTCACCGTTCCCCTCCTTATTTGTCCTTTCTAGGGATGGTAATTTCACCCGCCTTGTCCCTCTTCTAACACGAGGTTGCAAATAATTTTTTCGAGTTTAGGGAAGGTCCGGACTTGAAAATATATACCCAAGGTGGGTTCGAGTTTAGGTGTTAAAAAACTCGCCCTGCCCCGTTTATACATATTTTAGCAAAAAAAAATACGTAAAACATATATTTTATGTGAAATACCTTTAGATAAATGTATTTTAAGTTATATATTATCCATTAATAATCATATCAATTGCTATTTATGTTGGTGTACTTCTACATTATTTTAAGGGAAATTATAGTGAACTCCCTTGAACTATAGTTATTTCGCATATAGCCCCCAATCTAAAAAATTCCAACGAAGGCCCCCCTAAACTATTGAATTTTGACAACTAATACATTTTCATTGAAAACGAGTTGATAAAAACATGATTTTATGCATAAAAATTGTTAAATTTTTATCCATACTTTTAGGTGCCAAAATTCAATAGTTCAGGGGGTTCTTTGTCATGTTTTTTTATATTATGGGGCTATCTGTAAAATGTTACAGTACAACGATCTTCACAATATATGTTTTTTCAAAAAAGGTGGCATCTTATAGATGTACCAAAATCAATTTGGAAAATTTTTCGCATACTCCAAATTTTTATTTGCAAATTCTTTTTATAGGTATGTTTTTTCAAAAAAATTGTGATAGGATATGATCTTTTTTAATTTTATACTAGAAACACAAGTTAGACAAGTAAACTCTTTGGGAAAATTATGTCAAACACTCAAATTATCTTTAAATTTCATGTTTATCCGAATTGATTATCAACATACATTAGCGTATTGAACTCAATTATAGTCATCTAATCAACTAAAACTCTCAAATCCAGATTAACAAACTAGTGAAAAGTTTTGTGGATTAACATTAGAAACAAGGAAAAATTAGAGATAGAGGAGGGGGGGGGGGGGGGGGGAGGGGCAGTTCGAAATTAACCATATGTATTTATTAGGTCTTGCGTTTTTTTTTCTATTTTTCAATAGGTCTTATACTTTTTCTTTTTGTTCTGATACGTCGTGCCATAGTAAAAATATATGTTTAATAGAGTAAAATTATTTATTCATTGGAATTTTGAATAATATTTTTCTTTTTGAATTGTTGGCGAAGTAATATTTTATATATATATAAAATAGAGAGCTTGACTATATATATATATATATACCCATTTAAAAAAATAGAAAAAAAATATATTTTTCAACCAAATTTGATATACATGATCTACATAATAAGGAGATCATCTACAAAAAAAAATCATCAAAAAATTCAACCCATAATAAGGCTGTGTAATGAGTTATTCTTAAATTAACCACGCGGGTTGTATTAGGTCTTGCATTTTCTTCTTTCAATTTGGCGATAGGTCCTATACTTTTTTCTCTTTGTTCGGATGGGTCACGCCATTGTAAAATTCTCTATTTATTACAGTAAAATTATTTGTTTATTGAAATTTTGAATAATAATTTTTATGTGTGTGTGTGTGTGTAGATATATATATATGTAGTTTAAGAAATGTTAATCTTTAATAAATAAGGTGTGAAGAACAATTTTTGTATAGATAATTAACTTATACGAGTCAATAAGAGTTGTTGATTTGTTGCATATAAATATTTTAGGGCGATAATACGAGTATTTTTTTAGAGGTTTTTGAGTTGTAAAATTCATTTATATTATTTCATATTTCGAACCGACATGTGGCAGTTAATATTAACATTCCACTAGTGAAAAGTGGGCGAAATGTAATTGTTTAATTCAATTATTAAAATTTAAAATCTTAAATTAGCAATGTATTAAAGTAAAAAAAATATTAATTTAGGTGTAAATATAATTACCATTACTTTATTGGGTATCCGTGTCATTCCAACTCGGGAGGGGAGATGCATCAGGTGATGTTTCATATATCCTGGGAGGCTTTATCATGCTTGATGATTCTCAATAAAGCTCTTTTTAGTTGGGCAAATTAGTATTATGGCATTTTACCTTATAAAAATGACATAAGTTTCAGATTCAACGCGTGAAGGAAATATAATCTTCCAATTAACAAGATTACAAGCCTCTTGCAAAACTCATGCTTTTTACTGAATAACATTATATTTCCCTCATGAAGAACATGCATATAAAAATTACTCTCATTAGAACAACTAATGAATAAGCCCTCTTACATTAGGGAACAATAATACGAATGAGTACATTAATAGTTTAAGCTATTGTGTGAAAGTGGGAGCATTTATTTTCATTGGAGTAGAACTTAACCAACCATGCAAGGGACTTAGAATTAACTTCCAAAACCAATTCAAAATCCACCTCCTCCTCCAGCACCACCACAACCTCCACCTCCACCTCCTACACCTCCACCAGCACCGCCACCAACACCACCACCTGCTCCAAAGCCACCACCTGATCCACCTCCTACACCACGACCACCTCCAGCTCCACCGCCATCACCTCCACCCGCACCAAAGCCGCCACCATGGCCCGATCCTCCACCTACTCTGCCACCTGCACCACCACCTCCACCGGCTCCTCCACCAAAACCTCCTCCTGCACCACCCCCTACACCTGACCCGCCTCCACTACCACCACCAAAGCCTCCTCCGGCACCACCACCAACTCCGCCGCCACCTCCTAAACCTCCTCCTCCACCAGAACCACCACCAACACCACCACCTCTCCCACCTCCTAACCCACCTCCTCCACCACTTCCACCTCCTAAACCTCCTCCTCCACCTGAACCCCCACCAAGTCCTCCACCTCTTCCACCTCCTAATCCTCCTCCTCCACCAGAACCGCCACCAAGTCCTCCACCTCTACCACCTCCTAACCCTCCTCCCCCACCAACACCTCCACCAGCACCACCTCCGACTCCACCACCTGCACCACCACCTAAACCTCCTCCGCCGCCACCTCCTAATCCACCTCCTCCTCCAACACCACCCCCAGCACCTCCACCAAAACCTCCTCCACCCCCACAGCCTCTCCTCTCAAATCCACATCCATCGTTACCACCAAATGTAGTTTTCTCAACCTTGCTATCTCCAAGAGTTATGGTACTCAAGTGGAAGAAAATGCTTAATACCAAAAGCACAGGAACCCATTTATGCGACAAACCCATGATTGGAAATATTATAGAGTTGCTCGATTAGCTCACTTTGCTTTTGTGCTTCTTCACTCCGAAAGCCCCCATTATATAGGATTTTACATGCTGGCTTAGCCACTATCAAAGTATGAAACCATGCCAAATAGTCTACGTAGTCATTAATATTGCATGGCTGTTTGGGGTGTTAACCGTTGGGGAAATGATGGATATAATAGTTGATAATTTTGCATTATTATTAATTCATTGATTTGGGCTTTGTCAGTATTCCCGACACTCGCACCTTATACTATGACGGTACGTATACAGTTTCTTCTTTCAAAATTGGTTGACTTTTTAATATCCTTTCTATCCTCGTTGGCCCCTCACAATGGATCTCGTATATAGAATTCGCCGGTACTGGGTTGCAGTAATGGGTTCTATTATGAAGTAAGAAACGGTAGGTAAACTGAGAGAAGTATAATCTATATTGTAAAATACTTTTTTATTCGTTGGGTATTTTTACATAAAGGAAGGAGAGACATTCAATTGAACCAACAAAAACATGAATGAAAAAATATGAATCCTTTGACCATCGAATGATGAAGGATGAAGAGGATCATTCATCTGTTGGATATAAATGGCAATTATCCGGTGACAGGATATAAAACTCACCCCAATAATGATAAAGTAATTGTAGGGTTACACTATCGTGTGTGTTTTTTATTTATTTTATAGAGAATTAAGGTAAAGATCATGTTCCTTTTTATATTTAGATTTTTAGGACAATACTTTTCAAGTTTATAAATCTAGTCCCTGTGGTACAATAGCATTTATAAATCTAGCCCCTGTGATACAATACCTTTATTTTTTTGGTCCACGCCAGCGGCACTATTTTTCACCTTTTTTCATTGTATTTTTAGTACAGGGACTAAATTTATAAAATTATATGGAGTGTCCTATTTTTATACACTTTGAGCACTATGAGGACCTTTTCCCAAAACCCCCTTTATTTTAATAGAGAATTAAGGCAAATGTCATGTTCCTTCCTATATTTGGATTTTTAGGACAATGATTTTCAAGTTTATAAATCTAGTCCCTGTGGTATAATAGCATTTATAAATCTAGTCCCTGTGGTACAATTGCCTTTATTTTTTTGGTCCGAGCCTGCAGCACTATTTTTCATGCTGTTTTTAGTACAGGGACTAAATTTATAAAATTATATGGAGTGCCCTATTTTTATACACTTTAAGCATTATAAGGACATTTTCCCAAAACCCCCTTATTTTAATAGAGAATTAAGGTAAAGGTCATGTTCCTTTCTATATTTGGATTTTTAGGACAATGTTTTTCAAGTTTATAAATCTAGTCCCTGTGAGACAATACCTTTATTTTTTTGGTCCGCGCCAGCGGCACTATTTTTCACCTTTTTTCATTGTATTTTTAGTACAGGGACTAAATTTATAAAATTATATGGAGTGTCCTATTTTTATACACTTTGAGCACTATGAGGACCTTTTCCCAAAACTCCCTTTATTTTAATAGAGAATTAAGGTAAAGGTCACGTTCCTTCCTATATTTGGATTTTTAGGACAATGATTTTCAAGTTTATAAATCTAGTCCCTGTGGTATAATAGCATTTATAAATCTAGTCCCTGTGGTACAATTGCCTTTATTTTTTTGGTCCGCGCCAGCGGCACTATTTTTCATCCTTTTCTATTGTATTTTTAGTACAGGGACTAAATTTATAAAACTATATGGAGTATCCTATTTTTATACACTTTGAGTACTATGATGACCTTTTCCCAAAACTCCCTTATTTTAAACTAGCACCCTAATATGTTAATCCAAGTTGCTTGCACCCCCATATCCTAAGTTCATTCATCTTACCTCCTAAACCTTGAAATCACAGATCACATGGAATAATTCCTATTTTACCAATTCATATGCTCACCACTAAATTTTCAACACATAAACAATTCCGCTCAATGTGTCAAGTAATGGGGTCCTCTAGGCAGCAGTTAATGATAGGCACATGACGATGTTGATAATCTCTTCATCTAAGCAGCATAGAGGTCAGTTCGTCCGTGCTCATTTAAATTTAAATTTAATTTTTTTTTAGTGTATATATGTATTTTAGTTCAAGCCCTTAGAAATTTATGTGTAGTCCCTACTATATTTGTTCGTGAAATTAGAGTTGTAGTGGTTTTACCTTTTGTTGCACGGTCTCAAATAATATTACATATATTTATATTAAGTTACTATAACACTAGATAGTAATTTAACACTCTTTGTCAAATAAATTGTTAGTTTTATAATATATCTTGATAGCCATTTTGACATATTGAAGGTCATATAACTCATTGAAAAGTCATATAACCGCGAGAGAGACTCTAAGAACTTGCCTTGGTTTTTAGTATATATCGTATTCCTTTATTTTCTTTATCTTGTATAAGATAATGTGGAATAATTTTGGGATTTGCTTGAATGTTGGGCTTTTAAGATATAGCTAGGGGTTGGTGGTGGAACCCTAAAGGTGCATGGGGGTATAAGAAGAGTCTTGCAGAATAAGTTATTAGCTTAGAAGGGTGAAAACGTGGGGTTTTAGGAACTATGTTTTGCCGCGACATGCAAGAAAGGTGAGGTATTTGCCGTATTAATTGATGTAGCGAGGTGGTAGGACGAGGTGTCGACCATATCAGCCGAGGTGTCGGGTGTTCTGATATATCGGCTATATTGGTTGATACACAAGGGTGCCAAGTTTGGTTTTCCTATGCAACTTTATTTAAAAGAATTTTTTGATGTTTTTGAGTTAATTTTCACCTTATATCCAACCCGAATAACCCTAGGAGACCTCTCTTAAACCTCTCAAGAAATCTCCAAAAGCCAATCTTGATTGGCAATACTTCAATAGGAGTTTCGAAGGCTTTCGCTACACCAAAATAGTTGATTTCTAACGATTTTTTACTATTAGCAAGAATATTTACTAACGGTTAAAATCGCTTGGGAATAATCAGTGGGGAATTCTACTAACGGGTAAAAGCCGTTATAAATAGGTTAATACTAACGGTTAGAATCATTAGTAATATATTAGTTTTAAAAAATGTTTGTTTGATTTGCTAACAATTTAAACAATTACAATAAGGTTATGCTGATATTTAGAAAAAAAATCCTAATGGTCTTTAACCGTTAGGAATTTGTCTTATTTTAATTGTTTTTTTCATTTTTTCCCGTCTTCGCAATATTTATTAGCATCACATATAACTCATTTATTTGACACTACATTATGATATAAATAAAGCATTTTTGAATCTTATATTTCTGCCTAATAAGAATGTATATATGCATGTGTATGAATGAATGAAAGAATAATGTGAGAAAAATAGTCTTTTTCTAGATATATTGTTGGACCATTATTGGCAACCCACATTATTTTTAAGGGTCTACGCCAACAGTTTTTTGTGGATTTTTTAAAAATAGCTACAAAATGTATTTTGACCTAATTTTTTGCGTATGGGTTTATTGGAAGGCTAATTTCAAGGGAAAAATATAAAATTTGAGAAAAAAGTTTTCTAGGGCCTAGAATTAGGTGTGATGTATAGTGCATGATGTAGGTGAGCCTTCCCATATTTATATATATATATATGTACACATATATAAATTTTGGTTTGAAACCAAATTGGGAAATGGGTTTTTCTCGGGTTTGGCCGAAGGGGAGAAACCCCCAAACAAGTATTAGGAAATGGGTTTTTCTCGGGTTTGGCCGAAAGGGAGAAATACCCAAACAATATATATATATATATATATATATATATATATATAGTACTCCAGGAAACAAATCAATTCTAACTCGATTTCATTGGATTGTTGTTTTTTATTGGGTCGAATTCCGTCACGACTCGATTTATTTTTGGGTATTGTAATTCCAATTGGGTATTTGGATTGGGAGAAATCAATTGAGAATTGGTGTTATTTATTTTTGATTACCCGTATATACTCGGTTACGTGTAAATTATAGTAAACACGAATCCCCAAACACGTACTAGTAATCATAATTTTTTCTAAAGTGAGTATGTGACTCGGTAACATTTTCTTTTAAAAATATATTTTAACGAATTACAATACCAAACAACTCAAGGTTATGTCATAGTTATAACCCGAGACTATATTACGAGTCATATTTATTAAAATAATGATTATGCAGGTTTTGGACTGTTGGGTTGGTTGATTTTGGAAGTGGCACAACCACTGGATTATTGTCTAAATAAGGGGAGGAATTTTTGACTTTTTTCTATTTTATTTTGTGGCACGAATAATAAATATGGTAATAATACATTCGAGCAATATGAATGAAAAACATAAATACCAACTTTTGTCGGATCAAAAGTAATATTTGGTCAGGATGATATTTTATTTGAATATAATATTGTTGTTTATTCAAATTGAAATTATATTTAAACAAATCAAATCGTTTGATTCCGTTTAACGATTATTTTTCAGAAAACTCTTATTATTCAAATGCCGGGATACTTGTTCTTTATTTATTTATCAACAAAAGGAAATTGTTCTTTCAGTAGTGTAATTACCAAAATTATATGAATACAATTTCACAAATAAAACAAGTTATAACCCGATTTCTCCGACCGTTTTGAACATTTTAGTTATCAAACCGTCTATATAAAGTTTACTCATGCAACTTATCAATTATCAATTAACATAACATGTTTATATTATTCCGACCCAAAAATTGGAGATCGTCGTTAAAATTATAAACGAGATTCATATATTACGTATTGTCATAAAATAAGTTACATTCATATTTATCAAATGACGTGAGATATCATAAACTCCAAACCATTCTTCCCAAAACACTGATATAACCACTCTTATTTCGAGCACAAATGACTACGGGAATTGGAACGCAACAATGAAATATCCATGAATGACAATGTAAAGCTCGTAAATCACAAGTTGGTTTTTCCAATCTTTTCAATATTAAACTTTGCGTATATGGAATACTGCTATTGATATCTCTATATGATAGCTCATATTTACTCTTAGTGTGTGCATGTTATTATACTGTCTATAACACCCAGTATTTTTGTGCTTTCAATATTTAATTAATCGGGGAAATTTAAATTACTTGTGTGTCGTAATTTAATGGAATTAATAATTATTAATATTTATTTAAATATTAATCAGAGAGTAAATGCTTAATATTTATGAAATTTAAATTACTAAGTGAATAGTAATGATTGATTTACGTCATAACATGTATTACTGACGTGGTATTGTATATCACAACCCGGAGTCGGGTATAGACTAATTTGAATGTGAGATAGGAATTTTAGTAAATTAATTTGGATGACAATTTTGAGTGCACGGTTGAGTCCGAATAGGCCGAGATAGTCGGAAAAGAGTACCCGGGGGTAGTAATAGGGTCTCGGGATATTTTTAGACATAATCGGGCCCACACGGGAGTGTTTGGGTCATTGGGGCTTGGCCCATTAGGCTAAAAACGTGATTTAGTATAATTAAACTAGGTCTTAGAATATTAAATGGCGGAAATCATATTCCAAACCTAGGGCTTTGAGAGAGAAAGAGAGGAAGCAAATTGAGAGAAATTTGGGGAGTTTTTGAAGACAAATCAAGAGAGAAATTTGGGTGTTCTTCATCAAACCTTCCGCTATCTCAACGAATCAGACTCTACAAACCCCAAAAGGCAAGTGGTTAACTTTCTGTGATTATAAGTTTATGATAATCAATTCATATTATGGTCGGTGTAAACCCAAATCCGTTTTTGGGTGGGTTAGGCATTTAATTGGGTCTTTCAAGAAATTGAACATATTGTTTGATTAATGATTCAATTGATATTATAGAAGTATTCAATGTTATTTGAATTAGAACTATAACAGAACCCAGTAGTAAAGATGAATGAATTCAAATTTTGGGATTTGATTTCGGGTTTACGGATATGATGAGAACGTAAAAAACCCATTTGTGGATTGGAAGTAGATTCTTAAAATTGATGATGCTAATTTGGTTAGGAGATGATTATAACCTATTCTAATTGAGAAGATATAATTAGAATGTCTCTTTGAGGTCGTAAATTGAGTAGTTAAAACCTTAATAATCGATTAATAGCTGAAACAGAGGATCGAAGAAGATGAGCCGTTCGATCGATCGATCGACTTTTAGAGTCGATCGATCGGCTGATCAGGTATTTTGACTGTTGCGCTAGTTTTTAATATACAAGCCTTCATTTTTTGGGGGACCTTTAAGGGGATTTAGTTAGTAAGAAAAATTAAAGTAATTATTAGTACCTAGGACTTGTTAAAGATGGTATTGAGGATGTTAAATGGACATAAGGGTGTGAAATCTTATGTGAGGAATTTTGGAAAATAAATTCATAAGTATTAAATTATGTGCCAAGTGAGCGAGTCTAGGTATATTGGTTGAGTGGCGCCAAGGTATTTAATTAACTATTAGAGGAATGTAACACCCCGCCCGCCCGGGGAGAGCGAACGGAGCGCTACTATCGATATAACTAAATCAAATCCACAAATAACAAGGTATAGAGAATCTAAATCCCACAATACAAAAGAGAAATCCACTAATCTCAATATCTTCAAATTAAATACAACCACCAATCTCTCGAAATAAAACAACTATCTATCTCAAAATAAAATGCTCTATACATCAAAATAAATACAATCTTCTCTACTTGTATTCTCCAATAATCTTCCCAAAATAATCCTCGCTAAAATCAATCTCCATAGCGCCCCAAAATCCGCGCTAGCCTGCCACTAAAAGAAAATATGGGGAAGTACACAATACGACAGGAAAGATGCTCAACAAATATTAGCGATGAATAAAGCGTCACAATACGAATATCCAAATCAAATGCGAATCTCACAAGCATTTTTATCAATATAATTTCTCAACAACACATTAATCAGAGTCACCAGGCCTCACCATACCGCGCCATACTTTATCAAGTAGCCGAAAAAGGAGTCTTGGCGGGTGCCCAACCTCAGTGCCATATTAAAATCTCATGACAACATGCTCAACACCAAATATAATACCACATGAATCGAAATCAGATTCCAACAAATATTTTTAGATTTCCAAAAGAATTTAACAATTCAAATATGAGTCAATGATCATATGAAACCAAAGGGAGAAACACTCGCGAGATTAAGGAGCATATTGTGTAAAACCCCATACCTCAAAATCATCACATAATTCAGCCTCAAAATCTAATCACACCATCACGTTCCTCTTGCAAAAATAATCCAATCAAGTTCTAGCCCAAACTCGAAAAAATACCAAATAAGCCTTCTAATCTAAGGTTGAAATCTTGAATAAGTTTGGGGCTATGGTTTGTATATGAAAGGGAGTAATTTTAGAGAGGTCTTCTTGTTGAAAAGTTTGAAAAAAACTGATTTGAAAAGTCCATCCACGAATTAGTTGATATATAAAGGGTTAAGAGTTTGATTAAGAAAAGAGTTCTAATTAGACACAAACACTAAAAATTTTATTCCGGATGATCGGACCATTGGAATCGCTTGAAATTTTAGTATGTTGTACGAACGGTGAGACAGGACTGCTGACAAAAATTTAGGTTGATCGGACGGTCGGATTTCTAAAAATATTATTTTTACTAAAGAGTTTTATGCTCCAAGGACTCTTAGAGAGTTTTATATTTTGAGGACTCTTCTAAATAATAAAAATTCAATTAAATCTCCATTTTAATTCCAATTTCGAAACCGTTTGAAATTCTCGCCCTTAAAAATAATAACCAACATATTTGATTAATAAAAATAACTTTCTCTCAAAATTTATTTTTCCTCTTAATTTCGAAAATACCCCAAAAATTACGCGGGTTGTTACAAGGAATAGATTAATTTAGAGTCAGACCATAGACTCGGGAAGGTAATAAATTAATTACTGAGAAAATTAATTAATTTAGAGTCAGACCATAGGCTCGGGAAGGTGATAATTAATTAATGCGTAAATTAATTAAACTAGAGTCGGACCATAGATTCGGGAAAGTATTATATTAATTAATGTGTAAATTAATTAGATTAGAGTCGGACCATAGACTCGGGAATATTTTAGGCTGGTGCTACGGATCTTATACACAGTAAAGACGGGAACTAATTATTATATATATATATATATATGGTGTGGTGATAGTATATATATTATGTGTATGTGCTATTAAATATCAGTGACTAGATATTTATTTAATTTATATGATCTAGCGCTATAAAGGGAGGTTGCGCGATGTGGGTGAATCCCCTCGCTTAAGGAGCAGGGAGAGTATATCCCCAGGTCATAGAGTCCGTTATATGGGAGAGGGGCTTATCTCACTTTTAGGAAGGAAATATGACCGCCTCCTCAACGTTTATATTTTTGGCCAAGTTCGTGAGCGATTCCGACTTGGGGTAACTAGGTTAAGTGAGCACACCTGGTATGATAGCACTTTAGAGAATACACCCGGTGAGGTATTTCTCTGGAGGATGGATTATATATATATTCAACATATGTGTGATTGTTGTAATATAACTTTACATTATATAATGGGATGAATAATTATATACGGGTAATTTAACACATGGAGAAAATTGTATTACTAATATAACTAGTGAATGTTATATGGCTTTCAAGGAAAAATGATTAATTAAGTTAAGGTGGTTATTTAAGTTATAGTGATAAATAACTTATAATTCATATTAAACATACTCGGGCTAGAGTAGTGTGGCAGGAAGGAGTTATAACAAGAACTAGTTACGGGGTAGATGACTAGGTGGGTTATAATGAAAGCATAAGTGTGCACATTAGTTGAGGGGTGAGGTTGTCCTCAAGATAGTGCGACACTAGCTTAAATATGAAGAGCATTCCTGCATTTTAAATTGCTGCAATTAATCACTTGCTAAATATTTTCAAAACATTTTTGGTTCTAACCCTTGCTATCAAATATTTTCAAAACGTTTTAGGTGTCCAGCCACAGGGACGCCAGGTGTGACTTAATTCCAGGGATTCGTAGCTGCGGCATATGTGGATGTTGCAGGATTTGGATAGACGCATCTATTTTTCTATTCCTAGTGTAGGTATTCATATCAGTCTATCTCGAGCATGTCGCTCACAGTTTTATTCAGTTCTCATTTCAAATTTTCTAGCTCTTGCTCATATTCTGATTGTTGTGTTATATCTTCAATGCAGCTCTCTAAATGCTTAAGTAGGATCTTCAAAAACTAGTTGTTAGAGGCTTCTTAATGCAGCTCTCATTGTTGTGTTATATCTTCAATGATATGCTGATTTTCCATTTGGATTCTTAATAAAAATATAACCGTTGAGGTATCAAAATGGCATACTGAAAATATGTGAACTGAAAGAGGCTCTTGAAAGATAATAACCGTTCGGTGAACAAAAATGTCTGATGAAAAGTATGGATTGAAAACTCAATCCCATAAAATGTGTAGACTAAGAGATTATTAACTGCTCATAATCTTGAGAACAAAAATCGTGTTTGATGATCTCTTATTTTCTGTCTAAGATAATAACCGTAGAGACTGATATAGAGAGGGGTTAGTAGTAAAAAGCTTATCCAAATAGTCTAGAAGCGTGTGAAGATAGAGACAACTAATAATAAAATCTCTGCAAGTATATATCTGTAATTAAATATTTGTGGGTCCCAAAGATAAGTCATGCAGATCACTTGGGGTCTTAGAACAATACATCTATCTGAAATTAGATAAGGACAATGAGATTAGTGTACAGATGTTAAGCAATACAAATGAAATAAATATCTGTTACTAATAATAATAATAATAATAATAATAATAATAATAATAATAATAATAATAATAATAATAATAATAATAATAATAATAATAATAATAATAATAATAATAATAATAATGCCTGATATGCCCTGAATATACCCCCTCGGCTCAGAGACATCAACCTCGACCCATGAGGATGGCCGAGGTTGGAGGGATCCCAACTCATCAACTAGCGGTCTCGTCCTAAGAAAGGTCGGCTATGGACCATTCGACGTTCCTGCTACCTCGGCAAGTGAGGTTAACCATGATCATGAGGAGGTTATCCACCTGGTCTTCCAAGGATTGCAACCTCGGCTCGGAAGATGAAGAGGTTACCAGTCATCAGCATCAATCTCGGCTAGGGATCGGCCGACGTTGCTGCTTTACCACAACTACCTTGGCCCAGGCCGACGTCATAGATCAACATGTCATACTTCTGCCCTCCCACTGAACCAAGGTCACCACCTCGTCCTCTTCCAGGTCGAGGTTGTGACCAATCACAGATGACCGAGTTGTTCTCCGCATATGTGGGGATAGGAACACGTGTACGCAAATCAGTTATAACCGAATCATTCCCCCCACACGAGGGAATATTGAGGTCATCATTATCTACATGAGATCAGCCAGGTGTCATTCTCATACTTGTTTGATCCTCATGCACATACACATTTCATGCTTGGGGGGTACACTACACCCCCAGGCACTATATATAGAGGTCATCCTCTACCTTGAAAAGGATCCCGAAATGAGCAACCCTAGCTGAAACTCTGTCTAAGTACACAGTAGAGAGAGAGAGCTTGAGAGGTTTTGTATTCATGGCCATTAGTGCCCTCATATAGTGATATTAACCACACACCTTCACAGTGGATGTAGGCCTGATTGGATGAACCACTTATATTCCAGTGTTAATCCTCTTCTCCTCACCTCTTTCTATTGTATACCTTTATACTGCCATTGTTAACACTGAATTGAGCTTACGAACACCTTGAAAGGTGGTGCAGTTTACATCATCATCATTTTGGCGCCGTCTGTGGGAACGAGAAGTTGTCTCTTCCTCTTTATTCGCTTAACCTCACCGGAGACTCTGGTGGTGAACCAGACTTCCCCCCTTGCGCGAAGCTGTTTCACCATTGGAAGAGGTCCTGTAAGGTATTAAGCTCATTTACTACACCAGCTCTTTTGTGTTAACACATGGCACCAGAATTACCACCACCTCTTTGGTCGCCGGGTGCGGGAGGACCTAGCTCCAGTCAGGAACCACCCCAATCCAAAATGGCAGAGGTGGCCGTAGCCTTGAGGTCTTTGTCTGCAATGCAACAAGCAATGTAGGAGCAATTTGCACAGCTCAGCCAAAATATGATGAGGCCACTTGGAGTCTCATTGGAGATGATCACCCCGGAGGCTTCTCAGCCACATCCTGATGCCAGGGGACCACCCCAGGCACCGCAGAAAGACCAACATACGCCCCAACGGAGGAGGGACGTTGCTGACCTATGGCTCTTGCGCCTGGGGAGGAAAAGAAACCCTTGCCCTGTGGCCATGTATGATGATCTAGAGGCGAAAGACGCCCCAGAAGACTGTTGGGAAACATATGAAATTTCGAACAACATAGTTTGTCCAGCCAACCGGAGATAAGGTTGTGGAGGCCGAAGGGGTGATGAAGCCCAGAAACAAGGATCAGATTTTGATCGATTGGGTAGAGGGTAAGCCTTTGAAAGGATCGGCCCAGTAAATGACCTAAGACAAAGGTTGTCAAGGTTTAGAAGTGCAGCTGGTTCACAAAGGGAAGAGGGGAAACGTCGGCCTCATCAAGATCGACCCCATGCAGGAAGAGGTAGAGACCAAGAAGAGGTCAACAGACGACGTTGTGCTGTGTCTGGGGAACCCTCAGTCCACCCCTTGGAGGTGGTTGGGGACAAATTCAGCCAGGCCGACATTACAAGACCATAGAATGACTCTATTCAGCGTCCTAAAGAAAAGATAGGATACCTCATCAAAAGTCGAGACCCATTGCAAAGAGGTTTCTTGGAAGGCTCCCCCTTTGTGGCCAGGATAGTAAACTTTCCAACCCCCGTTAAGTTCAAGCCACCCGTGGTCTCTCCCAAGTATGATGGTAGCACCAACCCTGTACATTCCATTGAGATGTATCAGTCGACGGCGGACATCTATTCGATACCAGATGAGATGAAGTGTTGTGCCTTCTTCGGAACTTTGATAGGAGCAGCGCACATCTGGTTTACTTTTCTTCTGAAGAATTTAATTGAGAACTTCAAGGGCTTGGCTGAACGATTCATTCACAACTTCTTCATTGGGGTAAGACCCACCCATCTGCTGTATGTCAATCAGGGGAAGAACGAGAGCCTAAGAGACTACATCGCCAGGTTCAACAAAGAAAAACTTGAGGTTGAGGATTATGAAGAGAATATAGCTATGAACACCCTCATAGGAGGTCTCCAGAAAGGGAAATTGTTATGGAAACTTGCGAAAGACCCTCCAAAGTCCATGGCGGAGCTATTAGCAACTGCGGGGAAGGTCATGAATGCTGAAGAGGCCATGGCCGCCAAGTATGAGGATGAGAATGGTAGTGGCAGCGGAAAGTTCCAAAGAAAGAAGGATGGAAGAAGAGGTCAGCTGATGATAAGTTTGCGGATTATACCCCTCTTACGGTCAGCTGTGAACACATCCTCAATGAGATCAAGAATGACCGATCCCTAAGATGGCCAGAGAAGTTGAAAGATCCTCCACATAAGAGGAACTAAAACTTATCGTGTGAATTCCACTAAGACCATGGCTATATAACAGACTAGTGCTTCGCCTTGAAGGATGAGATCGAGAAGATGTTGAAGTCAGGAAAGTTGAGGAAATATGTTGATGGTAAAGCTCCCAAAAGGGGAAGGGAAGACCCCAAAAAGAAGATACACGACAAATGTCATGAGGACACCACAGCAAGAAGAGACAATGGCACGGATGACGATGATGAGGATGATCCGGACCTCCCACCAAAAGATGACAACACCCCGGTGAAGAGAGTTATTATGATCTCCTTTGGTGTTAACACCATATGCGGAGGACTCGCGGGAGGTGGCTCTGAAGTGGCTAACAGAAAAGCTCATGTGGCAGAGGCCAAATCAATGGCTAAACTTGAAGTAGTAAACCTGACGTCTTTCGATACTACGCAGAAAAGAAAGAAGGTAGACATGGATACTCTCGTAGTAGGGTTCTCCCAACTCGACTTCAAAGGCATCCTAGCTCCACATGATGACCCTTTGGTGGTCACAACAAGAGTTCATGGATGTGAGGTACAGAGAATTCTTGTAGACGGAGGAAGCTCAGCAGATGTGATGTTTTGTCCTTGCTTCAAGAGCCTAGGTCTTAGCAGAGCTAGGCTGGTACCCTATCATCATCCGTTAATGGGCTTCAGTGGTGAAAAGGTCCATCCATTGGTCATGCATGAGATGGACAAGCGGATGGGTGATCTGTGGACTAAGAGGTTAACCCGGAAGATCAATTTTTTCATTATGGATGAAAACATCTTCTCGGCCTATAACCTCATCATAGGAAGAGTATCCCTTAATGAGTTTGAGGTCGTGCTCCATCAGATGCTAAAATTCTCGACCCCCTATGGGGTAAGGGAAGTGCAAGGTGACCAGGCCATAACACGAGAATGCTACTTCAACTCGGCTAAAGACGGAGAGGCCCATAAGAGAGAAACCACCACTTATAACATTGACACACTTGACCCAAGAGATGAAATAAAGTTGAAGAAGGGAGAGGCCGCAGAAGAGGTAGAATCCATCGTCCTCAATGAGGACGAGCTAAAAAAAACCGTCCAGGTCGATAAAGACTTAAAGGCAAAAATCAAGGAAGAGCTGGTGGACTTCTTGAGAAAGAGGCAAAGTGTCTTCGCATGGAGTCACGCGGACATGCCAGGCATCATCCCTGAAGTTATGTTCCACAAGCAGAATGTGACCAAGAATGCTAAGCCAATCAAACAGAGATGAAGAGTATACTCCAGGGAGAAGTATGACATCATCCAGGAAGAGGTCCGAAAGTTGGAAGAGGCTGAATTCATCAGGAAAGTTATATATCCGGAGTGGCTATCAAATGTAGTCATTGTGCCCAAGGCCAATGGAAAGTGGAGAATGTGCATAGATTTTACCAAACTGAACAAGTCTTGCCCAAAAGAGAGTTATCCCCTACCCCGGATCGAACAGATAGTAGATGCAATTGCAAGACATGAGCTCATGAGCTTCATGGACGCGTATTCAGGTTACAATCAGATCTTCATGGATGCTGAAGACTCAAAAAAGACATCCTTCATTATTGACAAAGGGACGTATTGCTACAAGGTGATGCCCTTCGGATTAAAAAATGCAAGGGCAACCTATCAACGTCTAGTGAATAAGATGTTCGAAGACCAAATAGGCAAGACCATGGAGGTGTATGTAGACGATATGTTGACGAAGATCTTGAAGGCCTGCACTCACGTGGCGGACTTGGAAAAGACCTTCAATACCATGGACCTGTACAGGCTGAAACTTAACCCGGCAAAGTGTGTCTTCGGGGTAGGAGTTGGGAACTTTCTTGGATTCATCGTCAATCAAAGAGGAATAGAGGTGAACCCTGAGAAAATCAAGGCTTTGCTCGATATAAAGACACCTAGGAGTATCAAGGACGTTCAGAGGCTTATAGGAAGAGTGGCTGCGCTCAACAGATTTATTTCCAGGGCGACCGATAAGTGTCTTCCGTTATTCAAGTGCTTAGAAAGGCCTTCGAGTGGGACAAAGAGTGTGATAAGGGTTTTAATCAAATCAAGTCATACCTTGGGCCTCCCTTGATATTATCTCGACCAATAGCGGGAGAGAGGCTATTTGCTTATCTAGCGGTCTCTGAATCGGCTATAAGTGCGGCCATTGTACGAGAGGACTTCGGGTTTCAAATGCCCGTATACTTCAATAGTAAGGCCCTTCAGGATCTGAACAGAATTACCCTTGTATAGAAAAGTTGGCCTACGCCTTGATACATGCCTCTAGGAAGATAAAGCCCTACTTGCAATCCCATTCTATGGTCGTCCTCACTGACTTCCCACTAAGACAGGTCCTCCATAAACCTGAGAAGTCGGGAAGATTGATGGCGTGGGACATTGAACTAGGGGAGTATTACCTTACCTATCAGCCTAGGACAACCATCAAAGGGAAGGCGTTTGCAGACTTCGTCACAGATTTCACATGGGAAGTGGTCGAAGTTGATAATAATCAAGAGACTGCAGAAGAGTCAAACAGTAACGTCTTTCGACACCCGGAAGAGGTTATAAACAAGAGAGTCAGAGATGGAATGGCCGAGAATGAGGAAAACCGGTAGCTCTTCAGATAAGGAATAATGTTAGAAGGTGGCTTCTTATCAGATAGAGACATCTGGAACCTCTTTGTCGATGGGTCCTCTTACGAAAGTGGGAACGGTGCGGGGTTGATACTCTTGGCCCCGGATGGTACTAACATTGAATATGTCCTAAGGTTTAACTTCAAGGCATCAAATAACGAATCAGAATACGAGGCCGTGATAGCAGGCCTCTCTTTGGCAAGGACCATTGGTACAAGACTCCTCCTCCTTTATAGTGACTCAAGGTTGGCTGTTAATCAAGTATTGGGAGTTTATGAGGCCAAGGATGAAAGGATGGCCAAATACCTGAAGAGGGTAAGAACGATACTGTAAGGCTTCGAAGAGGTAAATATGAAAAGAATACGTAGGTAAAACAATAATCATGCAGACGCATTAGCAAGGTTAGCTTCGGCAACGAAGACAGACATCAGAAGGACGGTCCCTGTCGAGATCTTGCCTAGAGCAACCATCGAAGAAGAAGAGGTCAGTAACCCTTGCCTCAATTTGAACCTAGGGGACTCATGTATAGACCCCCTTATCAGATACATCAAAGAGGGGGTGCTACCGGAGTAAAAGTTAGAGAGACGGAAATTGAGGTACAGAGCTGCAAAGTTTTCAATAGTAGGAGACATCCTGTATAGGAAGGTATTCCTATTACCTCTTCTCAGATGCGTTCATCCCACTGAAGTTCCCCACGTCCTATAGGAGGTACATGAGGGTTCTTTCTCCAGCCACATCGGAGGGAGACCTTTGGCCAAGAGGATTCGCACTCAAGGATATTGGTGGCCGACCTTGGCAAAAGATGCTGCAGCTTACGTGAAGAGGTGCGACAAATATCAAAGATTCTCCATAATCCCCCATCAACCTCATCAGCCTATGATGTCTATCAATTCCCCTTGGCCATTTGCAGTATGGGAGATTGACTTAGTAGGTCCCCTGCCAAGGTCCATAAATAATTATCGATTTCTGATAGTTGCCATTGATTACTTCTCCAAGTGGGTAGAGGCAGAGCCGATGATCACAATTACAAAGAAGAAGACCTTCCAATTTATTTGGAAGGACATCATATGCAGGCATGGCCTCCCAAATACGCTCATTTTGGACAACAGAACCCAGTTCAAGAATTCTTCCCTAGAAAAATACTGCGAAAGAGTTGGGATAAAGCAATTTTTCTCTTCTCCTCGCCGACCTCAGGCAAATGGCCAGACCGAAGTCACCAACAGAACAATCCTCGACGGGATCAAGAAGAGGTTGGAAAAGGCTAACGGAAGATGGACTTAAGAGGTTTATGCTGTCCTGTGGGCCTATAGAACGATGGCTAAGACACCTATTGGGGAGACCCCATTTATGTTATCACGTGGCTCAGAGGCCGTCATACCCACAAAGGTAGGACTCCCTACTCATAGGGTTCAGACCTACGACCCCGAGAAGAATGGAGAGGAAAGAAGACTCGACATAGACTTGATTGAAGAGAAAAGGGAAGACAGAGAAGTTAGGCAAGCAGCTTACCAACACAAAATAACAAAGTTCTACAATCAAAGGGTAAAATCAAGGCCCATAGTTGTAGGGGACATGGTGCTGAAGAAGACGTTACAGAAGGCGAACAAGCTCCACCCAAATTGGCATGGTCCTTATAGAGTAATTGAAGAGGTTGTACCCGAAACCTACAGGCTAAAAAACCTCGAGGGGGAACCTTTTTCCAATCCCTGGAATGCTGATCATCTAAAGAAGTATTACATATGATGTTGTAAGAGTGTGTGTAAATGTATCATCTTAGGAAGAGATTATTAATGAGAAGATCAGTTTCCATGTGAATTCTTGGTTCATTGTGCTCTAGTGGTAGAATTTGTGAGGATAACATCTTAAGTGATGACCTCAGACCTAATAACATCATTTTTTGGTGACAAGGTCTGAGGTCAGACATCATACTTGGATGACCTCGAACCTTATAACATCATTTTTTTTGGTGATAAGGTCTGAGGTCAGACATCATACGTGGATGACCTCAGACCATTAACATCATTTATTTGGCGAAAATTATTTATGGGGATAACATCTTAGGTGATGACCTCAGACCTTATAACATCATGATTTGGTGACAAGGTATGAGGTTAGACATCATACTTGGATGACCTCGGACCATTAACATCATTTATTTGGTGAAAATTATTTATGAGGATAACATCTAAGGTGATGACCTCAGACCTTATAAGATCATGATTTGGTGAAAAGATCTGAGGTCATACATCATACTTGGATGACCTCAGACCATTAACATCATTAATTTGGTGTAAGTTATTTATGATAGGATAACATCTTAGTTGATGACCTCAGACCTTATAACATCATGACTTGGTGACAAGGTCTGAGGTCAGACATCATACTTGGATGACCTCAAACCCTTAACATCATTAATTTGGTGAAATTATTTATGGGGATAACATCTTAGGTGATGACCTAAGACCTTATAACATCATGATTTGGTGATAAGGTCTGAGGTCAAACATCATACGTGGATGACCTCAGACCCTTAACATCATTAATTTGGTGAAATTATTTATGGGGATAATATCTTAGTTGATGACCTCAGACCTTATAACATCATGATTTGGTGACAAGGTCTGAGGTCAGACATCATACTTGGATGACCTCAAACCCTTAACATCATTAATTTGATGAGACCTTATTGCATGGCAAAGAAAATCATCCAGTAAACAATTCAGAAAGAGAAGAAACAAAAGCCCTCCTCAGAGGTTGACAGATTAAGTTACAAAATGAAAAGATATAAAGTAACAGTGTTTATCAGATGTTACAATAAAGAGTTACAAAAGATTGCTTAAAGCTTCACAAAAATTTAATTGTTCACAACCTTAGGGTTAGTGGTCACGTCTGAATTTCCTCGGCCGATGGTGGCTACCTCCACCCAATCGTCTTGAGCACCAACATCTTCAGTCATGGTGTCTCCTTAGGGGGCAGTCTCGGTGGGTGCAGCACCTCCCTCCTCTTTAACCTCCTGCAAGGCCAGAGAAAACTTGGGGTCGGCAAAACCCAGGCCGATGAAGTCAGCGGATGCAAGGCTTCCTAACTCCTTTTCCTTTATGGCAGCCTATTTACCAGTGACCTTGACCCCTCTCACCATATATTCAAATCTGAAGTTGAAAAACTCATCAGAGACCTTGTACTCCTCCAATATCTTCTCGGAGGCATCATCCAAGGCAGCCTTGACATCCACATCGACTTTATGCTGAAGAGAGTCAGCCTGAGTCTTCATGGAAGTATTATGATCTTCCCTCTGCTTGTCCATATCCTTTTGCAATCCCTTCACCTTGTTCTCGGCCTTCTTTAGAGCAGCCTTAATACATTCCACTTCGGCGTTCAAGGTGGCTTAAGTCTTCTCGGCCTCTTGGCCCTTCTCAATCAGAGGAAGCTTCCCCAAGGTCCAGTTAACATAGTGATGCATGGTGAGGAGACCCTACAGAATAATTGCAAAGATGTCAGTCTAAGATCTGATATGGTTCGATGCCGATGTTACACCTGAATAAATTCATAAGCAAGAGTTAAAGGTCTTACCTGAATAGTATGGTGAAGAGAGAATTCAACCAGCAGGGGCTTATCCAGGGACCGGCAAAAGCGCTTATCAGACTCGGTCATGACACCGCTGATAACATCCAAGGCCTTCAAACTTTGGCCAATGACATTATCACCAATCTTTAATTGCTCAAGAAGAGAAATCAAGGCATCCTCAGAAGAAATAGGGATGTCACGATCCCCCCCTTTCTTCTTCTTCCTCTGATCCTCAGGGCCAGGGTCGACAACCTTCCTCTTCTTGGTGGCCTTAGCCCTCGAGGTAGAAGGAGGGGGAGGAGGAGCATTCAAACCTACCTTTTTGACGAGCTTCGTTAGAGTTGGAGCTGCCATCTCCCACAACTCTTCAGATATTCATTTTGGGCGCTCTGTAGGATGGAAAGGTATAAGTTAGAGAATCAGATATACATAAATTCAGAGGTATAACTTGTTGTAATAAAAAAACACTTATGAAGATCTGTCAGAGGACTCACCCCAAGCCCTATCTCAGAGAGGTAATAGGGGGTCATCAGGTGCTTGAATTTGATAAGCAGACCATGCTCCCCCTGGTCCTAAAGGTCTTTGACCTTCTGAAGATTGTTTTGGCTTAGCCCAGGGTCGGCCCTAGCAGCCATTGTAACCTTTCCCCATCTCAGGGGTATTCTCGGCTCTAATGAGGAAGAGGGGACACATGGACCAAATTCCCATAGCCCTGATGCAAAGAAGTAACGTGGCTTCCAGTTATGGTTTGAGGTTTGGGTAATCTGAAGAATCTTTTTATTTGACTTCTGAGCTAAGAAATGATAATAGCTCAGATGGTTTATGGGAGATGAAGGGACATAGCATCCTGTAAATACTTGGATAGGAAGGTCTGAGTGATTGACAACCCTCCATAGGACAATGGCTCTAATTATCACCCTCTAAGCATTGGGTGACAACTGGGAAGGAGCCAAGTTGATGTAGGACAATATAGCCTTGATGATGGGATGGATGGGCAGACGAAATCCAAACTTGAACATCTTCTTATATATGTAGATCTCCCCATCTCGACCGTCATAAGCCCTATCTTCCCGCAGAGGTCTCATGAGTTTTATAGAGGGACTTATGGAATATAGATGTCTGAAGGCCAGAAGGTCGACCTCACTGAATGTACTCTCAATCTCGGCCTCCTCAGAGGTGTCAACATCACTCTCCACACCATCATCATCATCATCATCTAGCTCAACGTCGGCCCGAGCAGACGATGGTGCACCACCTGGAAACCTCTGAGAAAACTCAGCCCCTGTGACTGCCGATAGAGGAATGGATTCAAGAATCAGTGGAATGACCACACTTGGTCCAATAATTTCAGCCTCTGAGGAAGAGTTTGATGTGCTTGAACTTTTGTGAGACGAGGCCCGACTGGAAACCTCTGCCTGATCAGGGACTTGATCTAGTTGATTTGAGAAGTCCATGGCCTCTTGGAAGGAGTCCACAAACATAGGGTCTGAGGTGGATGACTCAGACTCCGATATTAGAGAGGGTTCAGCTAGGACCTCTTCTTGGTTAACTGGTTCGGTTGGTTCATGGTATATGTCCTTCAGAGGTGGTGGAAAGATAGGTCTGAGGGGGAATTCCGCTGCCCTACGAGCTTCCTCTTGCGCTCTTTCTATTTGCCTAATTTTCTCTAAGGTCTTCTCTCTAAGAGAGGGGAATTCCTCTAAGAGTTGGTAAAGGGGTCTGAGTATATGAGGCAGATCCTACACTTATAACTCTCCTAAATAACAAACAAGATTGGCAAATGGGATTAAAGATCAAACTGTCAAACTTTGAACAAAAACTACCAAGAACAATAAGAACAGTGTCGCCGAAAAACTTATAATCTCATCAAAAACCTCTTGAAGCTCACTAGAAAATGCAAAAACAAGAAGAAGGCAGGAAAAATGAAGAAGAAAGTATGGTAAAAGATACCTGAAGAAAAGTGGTAAGGAGGAAGGAAGAGATTGCAAGGAATGACCACCCAATGCTACTTCAAAACTAGAGATCTTCTACAGAGAGAGAGAGAGAGTTGCATAAATTCCAAACGAAGAAATGAAGAAGTGGGAAGAAAGAGAGAGGAAATGAGCATTTAACCCTCAAATATCCCCACATGCTTCCCAAGGTCCATCATTGCCTTGGGAGCCCAAGAGTCTACAATCATTACACCTGCCAGGTATGCTAGCCACTTTAGCTGCTGACACTTGTCAAAAGTATCGACACCTACAGAAATTTAACCTCGGACCGACATACCCCTTAGGCACCTGATCACATAGGTAACTAAGGGCTAGGGATGATTGATATGCCCTGAATATACCCCCTCGGCTCAAAGACGTCAACCTCGGCCCGTGAGGATGGCCGAGGTTGGAGGGATCCCAGCTCATCAACTAGCGGTCTCATCCCAAGAAAGGTCGACTATGGACCAGCTGATGTTCCTGATACCTTAACAACTGAGGTTATCCATGATCCAGGGGAGGTTATCCACCTGGTCTTCCAAGGATTGTAACCTCGGCTCTGAAGATGAAGAGGTTACCAGTCATCAGCATCAATCTCAGCTAGGGATCGGTCGACGTTGCTGCTTTGCCACCACTACCTCGGCCCAGGCCGATGTCATAGATCAACATGTCATACTTTGGCTCTCCCACTGAACCAAGGTCACCACCTCATCCTCTTCCAGGCCGAGGTTGTGACCAATCACAGATGGCCGAGATGTTCTACGCATATGTGGGGCTAGGAACACCTGTACACAAATCAGTTATAACCGAATCATTCCCCCCATGTGTGAGGGAATATTGAGGTCATCATTATCTACATGAGATCAGCCAGGTGTCATTCTCATACTGGTTCGATCCTCATGCACATACTCATTGCATGCTTGGGGGGTACACTACACCCCCAGGCACTATATATAGAGGTCATCCTCTACCTTGAAAAGGATCCCGAAATGAGCTACCCTAGCTGAAACTCAGTCTAAGTACACATTAGAGAGAGAAAGCTTGAGAGGTTTTGTATTCATGGCCATTATTGCCCTCATATAGTGATATTAACCACACACCTTCATAGTGGATGTAGGTCTGATTGGCTGAACCACTTATATTCCGGTGTTAATCCTCTTCTCCTCACCTCCTTCTACTATATACCTTTATACTGCCATTGTTAACACTGAATTGAGCTTACGAACACCTTGAAAGGTGGTGCAGTTTATAGCATCATCAATGCAAATTGTTCACGTTTAAAGAAATGAATAAAAAAATGGGTTGTGAACAGTAGTTGCAAAAAAATATTATTTCACTAATAGAAGTAATAGTCCGCTGTTATAAAGAGGATTTCATTCTGAAAAAATAATAACACTTTATCATTTATAAAAGACAACAGTTATACCATATAAAAGATAACTAAAACACATAGTTAAATAAAAAGAAAATGACGTTCACAGTTAAAAGACAGCTATTGCACAAGACTGCTTTCTTCAAACGTTTATATATAAAAAATGACGTTAAAAAGAATTAAAAAACGTACAGTTAAAAACCATCTTATATTAGTTATAATGTGGGTAAACACATATTATAAACTTAAGAAATAATCTTCTTTTAGTGCAATGAAGACAATCATGGGGTATGTCAACTTGACCAAGTCAAGTAAGGTGACCAAATTCAAAGATACCTACAGGAACTTCTGAAATTGTGTGGACCAAGGCAATAATCTCCTCTTGTATGTATATTTTCGATAAGACCAACATCTACAAAATCAGATGTCAATTTGTCAAATAAGTTGCTAATAGATTCAAATGACAAAATCATGTGGTGCCACAAGATATGAAACAAAATAAGACTAACTGTAAAGAAACTACCATCAATTTTTTGTCAACCCATGTATAGCGTATAACAGCCTATTACCTACTGAAAATATTTATATAAGAGGTCTCAGTAATAAACCGAGACCACTTAAAGATTACTAATAATATATATATATATATATATATATATATATATACTAGGGTATGCCCGTGCTTGAAGGCACGACGAAAGATTCTAAAGTAGGTAATCTCAAAACGGCAAAAATTTTGAAAATACAAAATTGCAAAACGGAAAAAATTCCGTTCCCCAACAAAATAAAGCATAATTTAAAAAAATTGGTCATAATTTCCAAAGTATAAGGACCTCCATTTAAAATAAAAATTGTGTAGTGTTGTGATATATTTACATCATACATGTAGGGCAATACTCAAACAACGACAATATTAAGAGTCCTATAAAAAATCATTATACGTATAGAAATTAGTTAGGTCTCTGAAGTGTCTTTTTGCGTTTCTTAATCCGAGATGGTATTTTCTAACACACCTGCGAGGCAAACAAATGGAAAATTATAATTATTAACCAAATGAAAATACAATCAAATGATCAATTAAGACAATACTCGAAAAAGATATTAAAGATTAGGTTAGTGATTTATAATGGACATGATTTCATTAATGAAGTTGGAAATTAAAATTGATTGCATTCCTACGTAGAACTCCAACACAGGAAAAAAATATCAAATGTCCTTGAAATAGGCATTTAGATGGGAGCATCTATTTGATCATTTTCATGACATTTTGAAACTAAATATCATACCATCATCATCTTTTCATTCACCAACTTGATGCACTCGGATCCTATTGTTGAACACATAAGATACTATATGGATATGTTTCTATGCCAACTGGAAACTATTAATCAACTGATATAACAATGCAGTTAAAAATTACAAAAAAAATTGTACAGATAGGCCGAAAGATCCACCTAAAGTCCTTTTATACTTACAGATATTCCAAAAGATCAAACATGGAGATATGATCTGGTGCTGCATAAAGATTTTCAAAATTTTACCACTCTCGGTTCACTTGCCTCGGCAACTGGGCAGTTGAGCAGATAACTTGTAGATTCCACACGTCTAAAGCTTTTTCTAAAACCTGAATAATGAAATCGCTATCCTTAGGACGTTGTGATATTATTCGGTAAGAAAATAATGGGCGGGATTAGGAGGGTCTTGGAGAATCATCATACGCTCATTTCGATCAAGATCAAAGGTCAACGCAACCAAACCGAACTTTGAGAATTAGGGTACCTGCAAGAAGAAAATTAATCGTTACTTACACATATAAATCCAAAGTAACAACAAAGCCTCCCCTAATATTTCAGTCATTACATATATAATTTTGAGCTTCAATTTCATAAAAAGGGACATCAGTTAGTATATTTTATAGGTTGCATTACAAAACTATTAAACTGATGAAAAACTGCAGTACCTGCGCTTATTGATGTCCTTGCTAGGCCGAAGAAAGAATGCCAACACTTGAGTTCAACCCTTACTTCTCATATGCCTATAATACAGTTTTCTTACCCCTGTTATATCACTGTTTACTCTAATTGCAATCAATTAATAATTATAAAATATACTACAATTAACTTGTGTAAGGAAAATACAAACTCTAAATGCCGATCATGATCACCATATAGATAATGAATGCCGATGTTCGGACCAACCACGTAAGGAGTGCCCTGACTAAGAACAATCAGTCCCTTCATCTTAACATCTGTTGGTAATTTGGTTAACATCACCCTGACAACCTTGTTCATAACATGCCCCAACTCACAATTGTTGGCATTTGTATGTTCACAATCTCACTTCCACTCCCTACCTGACAAATTAGCGCTTCTGCATAACTCCTGATAATAAATTCTCCTCGCCTTTACCCGAGTCTTCCTCTCAACCATTCTTGGTTCGTATTATTCCTTAAATAAAATATGACATGGGATGCATGTGAGAGAAAGAGAGAAAATTACATATGTTGATATAAATTCAAATTCAAATAAATATGCAAAGGAAATATAACAGATCTAAGAATCTGAAATGAAAAAAAAGCAGGAGGTGTGATTTTGAGAATAGTTTTTGAAGTGATTTCGGCACACAAACATTTTAAACATAATTCTGCATATGAAAACTCTAGAAACTGCATTGCTTTATCACCCCTGACTATGGTGTAGCACGTGATCTTCTCATTAAGATTTATCATCACTATTGAAGCTCCAAAAATTCAAAAACAAATAACCCTGTTTAGCAGCAATATATCAAATCCAAAAAACATTGGTTAGATTTGTAAAATCCACTAAATCGATTTCAAGAGAGTGAGTCTATACATGATATATGAACAGAGTCTATACATGAGATATGAACCAAATATAAAGACTTTGGTGATTAGATCTGCAAAACCAACCAAAAAAAAAACTATGTAAGATGTATAAAATAATACATATACAACAAATAAGTTCTACAAAAATGGTTTGTAGAGTAGGGACATACCTGGTTCGTTAGATAAAGAGAGAGGGATGTGAGGGAGTGTAAGAGATATGGAAGAGTTAGGCACTGTTGATCTAACTATTACTGAGTTTGACTATTTCGAAGATGTAATGAAACTATATGGTGATGGGGTTAAATTAAAGAAAACCAGCAAATGCATACCGTGCGAGGCCCTCAAAGGATGCATTTCTAGTGATGGCCAACCACTTCGCCCCAAAGATTGACTCTCCATCGGTGTCATTCATCGGTGTCATTCAATGCACCTAAAATAGTTAAATCAACACACGGTTTGACCATCAACAATTTTCAATTTCACATAATATGATAATGAAAAATTAACATTTTAAACCACCTCAAATAAAATTATCCCTTTTTATTTATAACCGTAGAGGTATCAAATGAAAGTAACTAAACTCACAGTACCTGTTCAGCATTATCGACATGCCACTGCCAGGTTTCATATATGTATGCACCTTAACTCTGCCTTCTCCCTTAAAGTTGACTTGATTCTGGTAGCTGATCTGGCTGACCTAGTTAGTCCCGCCATCGATTCTGTTAAGATATTGACCAACTATGGGTTCAACTAAATTTGATCTCTCCTTCGTCTATTCTGCTCCGATCACTTTGAAATATGGTTGCTCACATACCACTTTGTTTCTGTAAATGATGTCGACCATTATGGAAGGCAAATGTGCAAGGGTTAGGCTTTTTGTCCTTTAGGGCTTCATAGAAGCCTGCTGTTTAAAATGAAGGCAGCATTGAATGTTCATAAAGGCAACACTGTATGATAGACCTCACTTCAATCAGAGGCATGCCTATGCTCCATGGGGACCTTATATGATAGGCCTCACCTCACCTCTTACAACTATATTTGGTACACTTATGTTGAATAACGAAAATATCATAGAAATACAATTGGACCCTCACTAGTTTTGATTAGCTTCTCCTTTCTTGTTCTCAAATAACTATAGCATGTCACGTCTTGAATTTTAGTTACTTTACTTTGAGGGTCCTCAAATGCTTTTGTAAATATTGTCTCTCTTTCTTATTTGCAAGGGTTTTGAAATTAAAATCTAAAGTATCTTTATAAGGATAGTAATAAAGTAAGCATACCTTGAATAGCTCCAAAACAGTAGCAAATAGTACAAAATAGTAGCAAACCTTGAATATTTGTGGCCTCTCTTGGAAAGACCCTAATCCAAGACCTCTCTTAGCAAATCCAATTCCGAAGCTCGACCCTGCAAGAGTTTTATGAAAATGAAAAAATGAATATCATTATCAGTAACGTAATCAACCATTAAAAATGAACAGTGGTAACATAATCAACCCTTTTGAATATGTGCATACATAGAAAATGACAAATCATAAATGATCCCTCGAAACAGTCCTAAAAGAACAGAACATAAATGATCCAAATATTCTCATACTATGTTTATAAAGTTGTGAAATTCAGCAACCAAAGTGGTGAAGTATTTTTATGTAGCATAGGGATGTTTTTATTCAGAGTTGCAACTGGTAGCATTTTTATATTTATTAAAGAAAGTTGAACATCCATTTACATCTTTAAGAGAAGTATACTGATATTATTGAAATTTAATATGTAAGATTAGCTTAATATGTGCATATTCCTATGACATTATTAAAATATATGAGCAACTGCTCTACTGAACTAATTTTAGCATTCACCTATCAACTCTTCATTAAACCTACTCAACCAACATTAAATATCTCAACTCAATAGACATGACTAAACACCGGTTTAGAAAATATTAACCATCAACCATTGGTCTTTGCTTAAAAACCACATATTGTCAATAAAATTATACCCTTGTCCTAATGTCAAGCTAATCAAGATTCTTATTTGAAAACATCAGTTTTTAAGGATACAGCACGATTTTGTAATTTGGTAGTCCAAAAAGAAAATTAGGACTCATAAACTACAATGAATATACACCATGATTTTGCAAATAATATGTTTTCGAGTTGATCATGTACCCCAAACACCTATATGACTAATGATAGAAAAATTTAACAACACCAAACACACTAAAGGGTGCCTAAATCAAATTTTCCAATATGTACACACTTATACACATTACATTAGGTATTCACTATATAATGAATGAAATGAAGAAAATGTAGGCCAACAGTATACTAGGTACCTTACCTAAAATAGCAGAGAGAGAATGTATACCTGTTTATCCCAACCTGAACAAAAAAACATAAACAACAAAATCTAAAGAGAAATTAGTTTTGCAAAAAGCTTATTTGAACCAAAAATAAAACCATAGAGTTTCAATCACACAAAGAGAGAATGTATACCTGATTAGAACAAATCAAACCATAGGGTTTTAATAAATCCAAAAATAATTAGATCTGCAAATAAGTGTATACCAATTTTTTAGATACTAATGTTAAATATAATAAAAGTTCAGAGATATTAAGTAAATACAACATACGGTACCTCAATAGCATGTTTCTCATTGGGTTCTCTTCTAAATTGGATGGATCTCGTGGGATGCCTACTACATGGGCAATATAGGACAACAACATACCTGCTAACTTCAAATAAGTTACCTCGTGTCAGTTGGGGTAACCAAAATAGTGGGCAATTATAATACCTAGGCTCTTAGTCCCCAAATACGCCAAAAATAATTTATTCAAAAATTGTGCGAGCAAGCCATATGAGATATGTGCGGGCAGGCCATATGGACAGTTGTTAACACAATCATTTTATATTTCTTAACCATTGAGAAAATATGGGAGAAGGCATTAAAGGCACTTATATATATTGTATTGAATGATTAAGGGACTTACCAACGATAATAAACTAAATATGCGAAAGGCATTAAAGGCACTTATAACATTAGTGGCACCAATATAAAACAAATCTCTAAATAAAATGATAAAAAATAACACATATGAAAAGTCGCTCTAAAAAATAACATATACGAAAAGTGAAATTAATTGTATTGATGGTCATATTCAACTCAAGAACTATTGTGATTTTAATCTACCTGCCAAGTAAAACTCAAGTGCTTTTCATATAATAGCATATACGAAAATTGAAATTATACTCTTTTCAATCTACCTGCCAAGTAAAACTCAAGTGATTTTCATATAATAAATTCAATGTAAATAAATAGAAAACCTTTCGAAATACCAATAAAATCATAGCGCAATGAAAATTTGAATTTATTGAGAATAGTAAGGATAAGGAAAATAGGTATTTGGGTCTGAAATAAGACTACGACCATAACATAATACAAATTTTGGTGTAAAAATATTGGTGAGTGGCAGATTACCACTGTAGTGAGAATGATACATCTTTAACACACACACAATAGTGCCTTTAATTCCTTCACCCATATTTTCTCAATGGTTAAGAAATATAAAATGATTCTGTTAACAACTGTCCATATGGTCTGCCCGCACATATTTCATATGGCCTGCTAACCTACCAAAACCATAATTACCACACACATCGCACCAATATGCACACACTCGTTTGCTCCTCAACACGCCCAACACAATCCATACAATCCATCCCCCTTCTCTGTCCTAAACATCTCTCTGCTCCCCATGCAATTCTACTCTCATACACAAACCCAGCTACACCTATAAACCCATACCATATTTACGCATTTCTCTAACCTTCTCTACATGCGCACAACCAAACTCTACACCAACAATTTTTTTCTCTTGTACCTGTGCACAACCAACCAACCTCTGTCCAAATAACTTTAGAATGAATAAACAACAACAGAAAAAAACAGAGGAAAAGAAAGATATGAGTTGTATAGTAGTGCATTGAAATGTCCGAACACAATATTGAACTTGTTATGAAGCCAAAATCAACAAAATGTAATATCATAAACCCAAACAAAACTTTCTTGTATCCAAATCGGAAAAGATGCAACAGAAGTGTGTAAATAAAAACCCAAAATATATATTAAAATGATTTCAAAATATATATACACGAATGACAACACCACCTCCACTAAAAACCAATGACAACACAATGCAATCTAAGATTTATATCCAATGGACCAAACCAAGTTATATTATCATCCATCGGATAATATCACCACAAAAACTTTATTGAGTATAATTTATTTCTGTACAGTTAGAATCCAGGCTCAGTGTGTGTACCTTAGGCTCGTACCCCCAATAGTGTGCATCTTCACGTTGTCGTGTACCTGTGCACGTCACATACTTTCATAGTTCCACACAGAAAAAGAAGATTTCAAACCTAAGTTCCTTTAAAAAGTATTATTATAACAACTGGTTCAAAATAATAACTAAGACACAAATTGTTATTTGGAATATGAACCCCAAATCGTAAACTCAAAATGCAGGCCCATGTATATTTTGAAATAATTTATTTACTACAAATTCAAAACCGAATTAAATTTTGTCCTCCAAATACGAATGAAACCAAAACAACTATTCAATTCAGTTAATACAGTAACTTAACCATCTAAGTATAATCTGATCACAAAAATGTCATATACATCATCGAAACTCATTGCACATTTTGATTTAGAAGCTCTGTAATTTCCATAAACAAACTATTATACATGTTAATTAAAAAATTTCAAACAAATATACATAAACCCAAATTCACCACAAAATAAAATATATGAAATAACCACAGTATAATTTTTCCACACCTGTACCTCGGGAAATTTATGTCACATTGCCTGAAAAAATAATAGTTCTACAAATTGTTCCACAACTGTGAAGGAACAATGATTACTAAATATCATCGTCCCCTAAACAAACATGGTGAAAACCCTCCTCTGAAATTTAGAATCTAAAGACTGAGCTAAATATACACTTTATATGTAAAATCTAAGCAAATAATACACTAAGTATGAAAAGATATACTAAAATTTTGAAAATATACGCTAAATAAAAATTTAAACAATGTACACTAAATATTTAATCCCAAAGATGAAGAGATTTTCTGACACAGAGAGAGTACCAATAGGTTGCATTGAGTTCGGCGGTATAAATGTATGTTGCATCTGGGAGAGAGCACCAAGAACGGATAAAGTGAGTAGGGTTTTAGATCATAAATAACTTTCAATAAGCCCATTAAACCCTAGATCCAATATAGAAGAAATCTAAAATGAAAAAATAATAATAATAACATACCACTTGGTTTGTGTTTCCATGGTACCATTGTCATGAATAACCTGCAAAATCGAATGAAAAAAAAATATCATACCAACTGGTTTGTGTTTCCATGGTACCATTGTCATGAATAACCTACAAAATTTAATGAAAAAAATAATAATAGCATACCACTTGGTTTGTGTTTCCATAGTACCATTGTCATGAATAACCTGCAAAATTTAATACAAAACCCATGTAGTAAATTTACAAATTTAAAAAACACCCAAAGTGCCTTGTGTTGTGTTTCCATGGTGCCATTGTGATGAAACAAACCTAAAGTGAGTAGGGTTTTAGATCAATCGGGTTTTAGATTTGATTTTGAAGCGACGGAGGAGGTGGGAGGCAGAGGAGAGAAATGCTGCGGAGGAGGGAAAATTTGAGAGGGACGCAACGGAGGAGGGAGACACAGGAGGGTTTGAGTTTTGGGAGAGAGAACCGTGTACTTGGCTAGTGTAAAAAAGGTTCCAATGTGTTAATTTCCTATTTTATCCATGTATTTGAATTTTGGATAAAAGGAGGAAAGGAAATGAAGGTTAAAAAAGAGGGGGAACTCAAATATGTAAGGGGTAAAAATGGAAAAATGGATATTTTAATCTCAACCATTGGATCGTTGCCTTGTTGGCTTCGATCTGAACCGTGAAGTGTCTCCCAAACTTATGAATAGTAAAAACACCATTATATATATATATATATATATATATATATATCATACATACTAATTTTATAGAATATGTACATGTCTATGTTTTATGTAAATTAAAATTACTTTTAGCATTTTTTCAGACAGTTGACAAAAAGAATTGATGCCGAAAAAATGCTAAAAGTAATTTTAATTTACATAAAACATAGACGCATACATATTCTATCAAATAAGTATGTGTGTATATATATATATATATATATATATATATATATATATATATATATATATATATATAACATAAACCTGTAATAATTCGGAGAGTAACGAATTATAATAACAATATATGTATAACAAAATATATTAAAAGTATATAAATATTTATGTAAAAATATACAAACATATAATTATGTTATAAATATTATAAAAGGATTTTTAATAATAATAAAAAAAGAATTTTATAAGAAATATTTACAAAATTACATAAAAAAAAGGTTTGTTTGGAATCATCAAAATCAATATATTACATTAAACTAAAATGTACATTAATTACAATTAAACTAATTAAGTATTAATTAAAGGGTAATTACATTTTCATTTAATAGAGCCGAAGGGCAACACTTCTCCCGATTTGAGAATAGGACCCAGGTTTGAAAGTAGGAACACTTAAGCTTGAAAACGTTCCGTGAGGGGGAGGACGCCACCAACCCCCCACCCCAACCACCACCGCGAGTGGCAGGAACAACTCGTGCACGTCCAGTGTAACACGTAGCAACCGATCGCGTAGTCGCGAGACTCTTGGTTTGAGAATAGGACCCGAATTTGAAAGTAGAAACACATTGACCTGAAAACGTACCGCACCCCCCCTAAATGGAAGCGCGAGCATCAGGAACACCTCATGTGCATCCAACGTAACACGTAGCGATTGGTCGCGCAGTCGTGGGACTCCCGGTTTGAGAATAGGACCCAAATTTGAAAGTAGGAACATTTATGCTTAAAAACGTGCCGCGAGGGGGTGGTCGCCACCACTCCCCCCAAAATGGCACCGCGAACGGCACAAACACCTCGTGTCCATCCGATGTAACACGTAGCAACCGGTCGCACAGGCGCGGAACTCAGTTTGATAATAGGACCCGAATTTAATAGTAGGAACACTTAGGCTTGAAAACGTGTCGCAAGGGACGGACGCTACCCCCCCCCCCCTAAGGGCACCGTGAGCGACACGAACACCTCATGCGCGTCCAACGTAACACATAGTAACCGATCACGTAGTCACGAGACTCTCGATTTGAGAATAGGACCCGAATTTGAAGTTAGTAACACTTGGGCTTGAAAATGTACCGCGAGGGAGTGGACGTTGTCCCCCCAAATGACACTGCGAGCGGCATGAACACCTTGTGCGTGTCCTATGTAAGACGTAGAAACTAGACGCATAGTCGCGAAACTCCTCATTTGAGAATAGGAGCGGGAATTGAAAGTAGTAACACTTAGGCTTGAAAATGTGTCACGAGGGGGAAGATGTCACCAACCAACCAACCAATCGCCCCCCACCCAAACGACACTGCGAGTAGCACGGACATCTCTTACCCATCCAACGTCACACGTAGCAACTGATCGTGCAATCGCGAAACTCTCGGTTTGGGAATAGGATCCAAATAGTCCATATTTTTTTGCTAGTTAAATATGTTCACGGATCTAGTATGTGACTATTTTTTATTTTTTTGTGATATATGTTGTCTCGGTTGGAGTCTGTGATCATAGTGCAAAGGGTATATTAGTTGGTCACAACTATAGGTCGTGACAACCATTGTGAGGGAGTAAATATCAGTCATAGCTTTCAGTTGTGACCAAAATGGTGAGGTGTAAAAACAGTCATAAGTTTGGGCCTTGACCACTTTCGTGAGGGATAAGAAGTAGTCATGGTTATGGGCCACGACCAAGCTACAATATAGTCATGCTTGGTTAGGGATTTGGTCCGTGACCAATAGGTCTGCGATAGTGTTCCCAGATGCAGTGGTCCATGACCATTTCTCTTGGTCAGGGACTTGGTACGTGACCAGTGATTTTGTTCACGCTAGATTTTATCACGACCTATGGGCCTAGTCATGGCCCAAGTTCGCGACCATTCCCATAATTTGGTGTAATGTGTTATGTTTATCACCTCGACTTGACCGTTTCATCTGAGGTGCCTTGGAGAAGAATAGTAATGTTCAATTCAGAATTGATCACATAGCTTATCAATACTCGCTATGCCGAATTGACTCCTGTTGTATGTAATGATTGCATTAAGTACACCGAACCAACTGATAACGCACCTCCATAAGAAGGTATGAACCTTTTGGTCCATGATTCCGAAGATCGGTTCCATTTCCACCCACTTGGTGAAATAGTCTATTGACACTCTTGTTAAGAACTGGACCAGGATATACAAATCCCACAATGCAAATGGCCAGTTTATCTAGGATTTCCACCATCGGGTTCCCATGATCAGTTGAAGGAGGTGGTTTGCTTTTGCATTTCTTCCCTCGAAATTTCATGATGTTAAGGCTTTAAACTGAACTACTGTAATACCGGCCCTAAAAAAATAAGTATTTAAATATAATCAAAATATTTCATTTAAAGGAAAATTTGAGGAATAAATATATAAGGGAATTATGCCAAATGGCACGAAAAGTGATGCATTACGAAAAATAATTAAGGAGAAAAAAAATTCTCATATCACATGATTCGCATGGGTACATATTTAAGTTCTAGGAGTACTATTAAGTATGTTGGTTAAGTTTGATACAAAAATACCAAGGAACGATTATGACATGGACATGATTAATATAACGCGATTTTTGTCGGCACGTGCCACGACGGACGCGAACTTGTGCAATCTTTTTAGGACAAATGGAGAGGGAAAAAAATAGCGTGACTACTTATTTGGAGCCCTAAAAATATAAGGAAGAATACCCTATAGAGGAAAAGTAAAAAATAAAATAAAAGTTAATCTAGCACTTTTTGACGGTACGCGGCACTGAGAAAACGCAACTTTGCGCAAATTGTTTAAGGCTATTGGAAGGTCAAAAAAATAAAATGACCATATATATGAGAACCTAAAAATACATATAAAAATTTCATGGGGTCAAAAGTCAAAAAATAAATAAATAATAAATAAAAATTATTTTCGTAAAAAAAATAAATTGCTCACAAAATTATGAAAAGCTTTATATCAACTTAAAATTTAATTTTGAGCAACTTTCCCTTCTTCGACGTCTCCGGAAAAAATTATGTAGACCCATTTTTGGTAGATTTTTGATCGAAAATGTAGTAAAATATTGAGGTGTTGTCTTGATTTTGGACCCTTATTTTAGGACATGTGTCGACATATCTAAAACCTCAGACCATGATATTTCGGGTTTGCCTTGTTAGGAGGGTTGGTGGGATTTACATTTATGGTTTGTAAGGGATTGGAAGGTGATGCATTTATAGATAGAGAGGTGGGGCTAGGGTTTGATATTTTCCATCACATATTGTAGTCTCTCTCTCTCTCAAACCTTGGTCTTCCATGGAGAAAAATAATATGTCCCAGACCAATACACCCCCACACACCACCTTAAACCACCATGAAAACACCATTAAAGAGCCTAGAACCGCCTTATAACACCATAGAAATCAAAATGGGTATTAATGGGTTGAAGAAGATGAAGTTGTTGGAGTTAGGTGAAGGTTTTGTAGAGAAATTCTTGGAGCTACAAGACGGATTTCCCGGAGCTTGGAAAGAGAAGTTATTTTTTACTCCTTTTAAGGCCACCTTTGTAGGTGGGGGAGTCACTCATCTTCTCTACTTCCTCCACCATTTTGAAGACAATTAGGTAGGATTTTTTTAGCCTTGAATTAAGTTTAGAAATGTTGTAATTTTCAGCATGTTATTCTACTTATTTTAGACTTAGAATGCGTATAATAGAATTGATTATGATTCCATGAGTTAGTTGGTCTTCATGCTATCATTTTGTGCAAAAATGGGTATTAAAAGTATGATTTCAAATGGGTTTTAAAGATTCATGACCATGTTTTGAAATAAAATGTGTTAAAAGTGTGTTTTCAATGAAGAAATGTGATTTGGGTGAATAGTAATATTTTAAGCTTGTTCATGCCATTTTGTAAAATGAATATATGTTTTCCTACATTAAATGAAGAGCTTTATAAGTAAAGGAATGTTCTTTCTTTAAATAGTTATTTAAAGTGTGTAAACTCATAATAAGGAAATTGTATGGGTTAGTGTGTAAATGTTGGTAAAATGGGTGTTGAGATGTAAAAACCCAAAAAAATAAAGTGTGCTTATAAAATATAGGGAAAATGAGGCTTTAATATATAAAATGTGTGAACTTATATATTAAAGGTGTGTAAAGTACAAAATGTGAAAGTTGAGTGAAGTATGCTAATGAATAAGTGTTTTAATGGTTAAACGTGTTTAAGTATTGACTTGGAAACTTAAACTACCTTTGTGAATAATGACACTTGTTAAAGGACTAAATTGCAAGTTTGTCAATAAAAAGGATAAATTTGCTAATTTACTTAAAGTGGAACATTTTTATGAATTCAAAATGTTGATGAATGCTTTTACACTAGCGTGGGTGAAAACGAATTAAGTCCTAAAGCGTGAATGATTTTGGTATAAAATCAATGTATGGGTGAATAAAAAGGACTTATAGGAGAAAGTAATTATTTTCCAAGTGTTAATGGAAAAACGAACAGTTAAGTCCCGACTTTTGTCTTCGGCTCATAAATGTTAAATAATGTGAACATTGGAATAATGTTGAGCATATTGAAAAGATAATGAAATATTCAAATAATTCGAGAGAAATAATTAAGCAGGGCATGACGTCACTAGTGGTGAACGACCCCAAAGTAACTGCAGTAGCATATGGCAGTGGAGACCGTTGGTGAGAGGCCACGAAATCCGAGGTTGTTGGCTAAATCCCAAAAATAATGATGCAATCAGAAACATGATAAGGAAAGGAAATAACCTAACTTGCGTGAATAATTAATGTTCTGGCTGATTTAACATGGACAATTAAATTGAGAATAATGGCTAATGTCCATATAAAAAATAAAATGATTAAGCAATGTTACTTAATGAATGGTTAAGAAAGCTAAAGGGGATTAAACCCATAAGAACACAAGTGCACGCCGTATAAGGCTTTCAGTGTTAATGAATATTTTCTAACACGATGTGTGTGTTTGTTGAAAGAAAGTCTTAAGTAATGGTCAAGTAGCTCTGGCGTGAGTGAACGAACGTTGAGTAATAAACGTTTGAAAGTGAATGAAAGATTTTTCTATCAATTATAAATTGTTTAACCGAGTCAGTTAATGGGAATAATATACTAGTTTCAAGCATAAAATACAACATGATTATTTTGTAAAGACAAGGAGAACAAACGGTATAACATAACGTTTTTGAAGTAAAATGATTTAATACACTGGACATGTATTTTTAAAGGTATATTTGTAGATCTATATGTATTTTTACATGCATGTAGTTGTAGCGTGTGAGTGTTCTTTCTGCCTTTTGTTTTTATATTTCATTTGTATAAGTTCCCACTGAGCATTTGGCTCACATCCCTCCTTTTTGTTACGGCAGGTTGTATGTTGTTCGTATTTTGAGAGTGTTGTGCAGGTAAGTAGTTATCTGCATTTACAATTAATAGCTCTATTTACTTGGCCTCGGGGACACTTCCCTTGTGCCCTATCACGTAGTTGATAAAAATTGGAATTACATGAACTTGGTATCAGAGCTTTAGGTTCAATGTTTCTTTCGGGTGTGACGCGATGAGATCATTGCGAATCTTCTTACCGTCGATGTTAGTTTGGGCCCTTCACACTGCATTAGTGACAAATTTAATTTGTATCCTTGACAATGAAGTCAAGGAAATTAGCACGATGTTCAACCCTTTATGTGCCTCACATGTTTTGCGACATTTATAATGTAGATGTTTTGGTAAGTCATGGATGTCAGTGTAGACCAATAGCGGCAACACAATGATCTTTTGGTTGAGATGTATTATGTGAAAACTTTGATGATGTTGGTAGCCTTAGTAGTAGTAGCAACGTCATGTAGTGTTCGTTATGACCTAACCGTAAAGGTTGCGCATTTCATCTATGGAGGTTAGGTGACTGAGTGGCATTCATAAGTATCGATTCTATGGTGAAAACGTATTAGGTCCCTTGGTTGAGGACTTGAATTTAGTGTATCTTAATTATATTATGGGTCTAGATAATCATGATGATTTGAAGTAACCTAGGAGTGAACCTAAAAAAAATCTGGGTGATTTGGTGCTAAGTACTAGCGTTATGATGTTTTAGAATAAGATCTTTGGCGACGTCACTAAGGTGGGCCTCCTTTTAGGCGATTCCCGATGTCATGTGTCCTACTATAACTCTGGTGGTATTAATTTATAGTATTAGAGATAGTAATGTGCTATTGAGGAATAGGATCCCTTGTGGTGTTTGTTGTGTAGGACTTGTTGTTTATAGGCAATACTCGACGTCCCGTATCCTACCAAAATATATAGTTGTGTTATATTGTAGATTAGCACTTAGTACGACGTTCACATAGCGAGGCCATTTAGTTTTCGTGATTGAACACTCATTGGGAACCAAATCATGTGGTCTAGTGAATTTAACTATGGATTGTCATTTTCGATAGGCACGTGAGTTGCGTTAAATACCCTTTGGAGACAAGCACGAAGGTGGTTTGATGAAATTGACCCTAGGTTAGTAATTCGTATAGACATGTAAATCAGTTTTGATAATTCCTTGGAGGTGTATATTAAGGTTTAACTAGCGAGATGTTAATGCATGTGGTAGACATTCCTTAGTAATAGTGAACTTAAGATTTAGTATCGTGCATTACGATGACAATGGTGTCTCTTCATGAACCTTTAGGATTCCTTATAATGTCAAGGATATATCCTTTCGCTTGATATAGAATGTAGTGTCTAGGATTGATGCTTTGAGGTTACAAGTTAGTGGCCGCGTAGGTTGTCGTACAGGATTCATCCATAATAATTCTTACACTGGAAATGTGTATGTCCACTTTGGGGGATGATTAAATTGATGTCTTTTCCATGAAACGTATGTGGGAATCATTATTTCTCTGAGGTTTATGCGATGATGGTAAATCATTGATAATTGTAGTATGTTTAGGTCATGTTACCTATATGAGTACTTTGAAATTAGTACCACGGCCTTTGTTTATAAGCACGTGTCATGATATGACCGGATAATGTCAAAAATAGGTTGATAAGTTCTAGGTTTATGCACCTGGGAGACTTAGAATACGATGATGTTCATCATGGTTTTAGAGATATAACTTGGAATGTAGTGTTAGGATTGATTATAGCACCCGCGTGTGCAACCTGTATGATTTGGTATGACTATAGTGAGGAAATCATTAAGTCTTAGGCATGGGTAATGCTTTAAAGTTTGAGATGCCATTATAATAGTTAAGATTTGGGGTCACATAGGATGTTGCTAAGAATCGTAGCAGTGACTCATGAGTTGAATGTCTAAAACTATGTGGGGGTTGTGTTTCATTTGAAGAGAGTAATCTCATAAACTAAGGTTAGCTATCATGTGTTCCAATTATGGAGGCCTAGGTACGATGGTTAAGTGATTAACGATAATCCCCGAGAGATGTAACTTCACCTTGATATGGGATAGTTATGCTTACCAATGATGGAACAAGTACTATTGGTCCTAAGGAGGGAAGTCTAGCATCTCAGCTTCTTGAATAAATTGACTTTGTGTTCCATTTCTCTGCCAAGGGTTGATGATTCATGGTTAGGACTCGTGATGGTTAATGGTTCAAGTCAGGGTATGTAGCAAGGCTAAGACTTTAGCGTATGGAGGTGATGGTTATAGACATCAAGGGTACGTTTTGGGTTCGTAGTTCATGTGGCACAGTTCATTGTCAGGAATTAGTTATTTTCTTTTGGCATTGCAGTTGCCTGATTCGTTTCATTCATTGTGTCCTCTTTGATCCTGGAATTGGGAAGTTGTCGATCAATTGTGATTCGGGTGTAGCATTGTATAAACTCAGTAGTGATGCCAGTAAAGCCAATTGTGGTTGATGCATCACGGTAAACGAATGCACTCTTATTTAGAAGCACCTTTGTTCTACACTTGTTTGTGTGTACGCGTGGTCTCACATTCGTTGCGTGTTTTCACATGTTACTTGACTAATTATCTTGACATGTTTCACTAGTTAACCGATATACCTAGTTACGACTTGGTCATGTGTCCCGAGGTTGTGACTTCAGAATATTGTGAGTATTAGAACCTGGCCAAATATTAGATGTTTGTGTTTTAATTTGGTTGGAAGTGTGTAGATTGAAGATGTAATCGCTCGTATATATGTGTGTTGTGACACCTAGGATGACTCTAAGTTTTGTAAGAATCTTATAAGATAAATCGGTTGGGTAGAACAATAGGACTAGATGACTATCTCATGACTGATAATGTGATGACTAGTAATATCGAGGATATGTCAGCCTAGGCTAGGTGTGATCCAAGGTGGCTTGAGGAAACACAAGTTGTAAATCCTAATGCATGGATGATCCATGATAATGAGTTCATTGGTGATAGTAATATATTTGGTGAGTATCAATCATCTCGAGACTTTATTTAGATGGAGATGTTAGGCACGCATGAGAATTAATAATAAGACCTTAGGGTTTGTCGTGATTTGGTTAACCATAGTGATTGGTGAAAATAAAATCTTTGGGTGTTAGACCATGGTGTTAAGGATGCCCTAGGATTGGAAATTGGTTGTAGGTAACTGGATTCTAAGTTGATGATGCATGAATTTTGAGGACGAAATTTCCTAAGGAAGGAAAAATGTAACGCCTCGCCCTAAAAAATTAATATTTAAATATAATCGAAACATTTTATTCAAAGTAAAATTTGAGGAACAAAAATATAAGGGAATTACGTCAAATGGCACGAAAAGTGGCACGTTACAAAAAATAATTAAGGAGAAAAAAATCTCCACATCACATGATTCGCATGGGTGCATATTTAAGTTCTAGTCTAGTAAGTATGTTGGTTAAGTTTGATGCGAAAATACAAAGGAACGATTGTGATACGATCATGGTTAATATAATGCGATTTTCACCAGCACGTGTCACGCAGGACATGACTTGTGCAATTTTTGTAGGACAATTGGAGAGGGATAAAAATAACGTGACTACTTTTTTGAAGCCCTAAAAATATAAGGAAGAATACCATGTAGAGGAAATATAAAAAAAAGTTAATCTAGCACTTTTTGATGGTACGCGAGACTGAGAAAACGTAACTTTGCGCGAATTGTTTAAGACTATTGGAAGGTCAAAAAAATAAAATGACCATATGTATAAGACCCTAAAAATACATATAAAAATTCCATGGGGTCAAAAGTAAAAAAATAAATAAAAATAGTTTTCGTCCAAAAATTAAAAGTGCTCCGAAAATTATGAAAATCTTTAGATCGACTTAAACTTTAATTTTGAGCAACTTTCCATTTTTCGATGTCTCTGGGAAAAACCATTCAGTCCTGTTTTGGCGAATTTTTGGTCTAAATTGTAGCAAAATATTTAGGTGTTGTCTTGATTTTGGACCCTTAATCTAGGACACATGTCACTATCTCTAAGACCCCGGACCTGGATATTTCAAGTTTGCCTTAGTAGAAGGGTTGGTGGGATTGACATTTATGGTATTTAAGGGATTGGAAGGTGTTGTATTTAAAGATGCAGAGGTGGGGCTAGGGTTTGATATTTTCCATCACATTTTGTGGCATCTCTCTCTCTCTCTCTCTCTCTCTCTCTCCTTGGTCTTCCATGGAAAGGGAAAATGTTCCCCAGACCAATATAACCCCATAAACCACCTTAAACTACCATTAAATATCCTAGAACCACCTTATAACACCATAGAAACCAAAACTTGTATTGATGGGTTGAAGAAGATGAAGTTGTTGGAGCTAGGTGGAGGTTTTGTAGAGGGATTCTTGGAGTTACAAGAAGGACTTCATGGAGCTTGATGGAGCACCCATTGGAGATTGAAAAAAGGAGTTATTGTGAATCCCTTTAAGGTCACCTTTGGAGGTGGGGGAGTCACCCATCTTCTCTACTTCCTCCACCATTTTGAAGACATTTAGGTGGGATTTATTAGCCTGGAATTAAGTTTAGAAATGTTGTGATTTTCAGCTTGTTATTCTACTTATTTTAGACCTAAAATGTATAGAATAGAATTGATTATGCTTCCATGAGTTAGTTGGTCTTCATAATAAGGAAATTGTATGGGTTAATGTGTAAATGTTGGTAAAATATGTGTTAAGATTTAAAACCCCAAAAAATAAAGTGTGTTTATTAAATATATGGAAAATGAGGCATTAATTTATAAAATTTGTGAACTTAAATGTTTAAGATGTGTAAAGTATAAAAATGTGAAAGTTGAGTGAAGTATGCTGATGAATAAGTGTTTTAATTGTTAAACATGTTTAATTATTGACTTGAAAACTTAAACTACCTTTATGAATAATGGCACTTGTTAAAGGACTAAATTGCAAGTTTGTGAATAAAAAGGATAAATTGGTAATTTACTTAAAGTGGGAAACTTTTTTCAATTATAAATATTGATGAATGCTTTTACACTAGTGTGGGTGAAAATGAATTAAGTCCTAAAGCGTGAATGATTTTGGTATAAAATCAACGTGTGGGCGAATAAAGGACTTAATGGAGAAATTAATACTTTTCCAAATGTTAATGGAAAGCGGAAAATTAAGTCCGGGCTTTTGGCTTTGGCCCGTAAATGTTGATTAATGTGAACACTAGAATAATGCTGAGCACATTAAAAAGAGAAGGACATATTTGGATGATGCCGAAGAAATAATTCAGCAGGGCATGACGTCCTTAGTGGTGAAAGACCCCAAAAGTAACTGCAGTAGCATATGGCGGCGAAGACCGGTGGTGAGAGGCCATGAAGTCTGTGGTTATTGGTTAAATCCAAAAGATAATGATGAAATTGGAAACATGATAAGGGACAGGTTATAAGATGAAAATAACCAAATTTGCGTGAATAATTAATGTTCTGACTGATGTAACATGGATAAGTAAATTGAGAATAATGGCTAATGTCCATATAAAAAATCAAATGATTAAGCAAGGAGATTTAATGAATAGTTAAGCTAGCTAAAGGGGTTTAAACCCATAATAACACAAGTGTGTCGTATAAGGCTTTCAGTGTTAATGAATATTTTCTAACACGATGTGTGCATTTATTGAAAGAAAGTTTTAAGCAATGGTCAAGTAACTCTGGTGTGAGTTAATGAACGTTGAGTAATCAACGCTTCAAAGTGAATGAAATATTTTTCCAACAATTGTAAATTGTTTAACTGGGTGTGTTAATGGGAATAATGTGCTATTTTTAAGCATAAAATACAAAATGATTGTTTTGTATAGATAAAGAGAACAAACGGTATCAAATAAGGTTTTTGAAGTAAAACGGCTTAACATATTGGAAAATGTATTTTTAAAGGCATATATGTATTTTCACATGCGTGTAGTTGTAGCATGTGAGTGTTCTTTCTCCCGTTCATTTCTATACTACATTTGTATTACCACTCAGCATTTCGCTCACATCCCTTATTTTTCTCCAGAGATTAGTGCCTCATATTCACCTTCGTTATTAGAGGCCTTGAAATTTAATCGCATTGCTCTATGCTGCCACCTTCTGGTCTTCTACTAGGTACCAAGTCTTCTATTAGGGACCCTATTATGTCTTATTCCTTTGGATCCAAATCGTTAATATTGATGGCCTCACACTTCATTTTTGGAGATGCAAGATAATAGTTTTTGGCACATATCTGGCTTCCTCATACCCTCCCCGTCCCATTCAATATTAGAAATTGAACAATTAGGGACTTAATTGATAGTACGACATCCAAGAGACTAAGGGTTGTCCGTCGTATTAGTGCATTGTATACTGAGGGGGGCCTAACCACCAAAAAATATTCTTGTAGGGTGATAAACCACTCACCCTTCTCAATTATGAACGGTATCTCCATGGACTCCACCAAATCAACCTGCTCCCTAGAAAACCCCCTAAGTGGACCTAGTACTGATTTCAGGCATGCTTCTATCCGTAACTACTCAAAGCATTTGTAGTATATTAGGTCAACAGAACTTTCGGTATCTATCATGATTCTCTCCACCGTCCAGCTGGATATCTCCACAGTTATTATGAGCGGGTTTCCATGAGGTGTAATGACATCCATGGATTTATATGGAGTAAAAACTATATCCTCCCTGTCTTCTGTGGTTTCCCATCTTGTATCTCTAGTAGCTCCCTTTTCTTCCTTTGGTAGGATTTTTTAGTTGAGGTTGACTCCCTTCTTACCATAAACCCTCCAAAAATTATTCTGAGTTTTCTCCCTTCTTCGGTATTTCCTTTATCCCACTTTTCTTCCCCTCTCAGCTCCCTTTATTTGGATTTACTCCTCCAATCGAGTCTTTGATTCTCACTCCAATTATCTTTCCAAGGGACACCCTCCAAATGAAGTCCCTCAGGTATCCCTATTGCACTAACACCTTAATTTTTCTTTTGAGGTGAAGGCAATCATTTATTTCTTAGCCCTAGTCCCTTTTGAACTAGCAGTACAAGTTAGACTTGGGATTCATCAACCGATTCCTTAGAATGTGCAGCCATTTTAGCATCTAGAGATCCTCCATCATGTTCAGGACCCTCCCCACCGTTCAGATGTTGAGCGGGGTGAAATTCTCGATCCGAGACTAGTGCATCTTGAGGGATCCTCTTAGCCCTAGTGGTCTGCGTCTTTCCCCTTCTTCTTCGTACCTCCATTTCCCGCGTTCATTTTTTCACTTTCTTTTCCCTCATTCTTCATCATACTTTTATTCACCTCATCTCTGGGGGTGACTTGAATGCCGACTACGAAGGATGTCGTCAGCATAAATGTGTTTCTCAACTTTCTTCATGAATTCAGTTATGTTAGATGGGGGTTCTTGGACAACGAGTATATAGTGTTATCATTGGAAACTACCCTCAGGAAGGCTGAAAAACACCTTTTCATCGGGATGGTCTATGTGGAATAGCTCGTCATTGAATTTATTAATGTATTCCTCGAGACTTTCCTCGCGGATTTGCTGGATGTGGAACAAGTGGTCCATGGTCTTTTTATTGGTTCTACTACCAATGAAGTGGTGAATGAAGTGCTCGAAGAGCTGCTTGAAACAGGTAATGGAGTGTAGGGGCATTCAATTAAACCATTTCCTCTCTAATCCTTTTAAGGTGGTGGCGAGTGCCCTGCACAGTATCAGGTCTAAGTTGGATATAGAATCCATTTGGGTCCCATAATGATCGACGTGGTCCCTTGGGTCCGATGTGCCGTCAAAAGAGTCCATACGGAGTATTTTGAAGTTCGATGTCAAGGGGAAGGACATGACCTCTAGATAATATGGTGATTATCGCCTGACGTCTCTATTGGTATCATCAGCTGGCGGGTGATCGATGCCCCGAGCCATCAAAACTCGTTGAACGGTGGAGTAAACTGCATACGAGGAGGATCACTATCGGGGCTGTGACAAATGGTATATGATGTTAAACACATATACCCAACCAGGTAAAACCTCTACCCTTCCTCATACTTATCAAGGAAAAAGCATCAGTAAACTCCCTAAAGTCAAGACATGAATAATTCCTTTACAAGGCTAAGAGGGTCATCATTTGATCATTTCGACTTAAGAGGATATTTTAACCGAGAAGTTATCCTAAAAAGAATCTTTGGGACAAGGATCATTAGTCTCTCAAACCAGTCAGTTCAAAGAACCTGTCATCCTATAAAGAAGATTGAGAGGTGACTAGTTCGAAGATGGATCCAACTAAAGTAACCACCTAAAGAGTTATCTCGAAAGTGGAAGGTTGATGGGATAATTTCGTTATTGACGAAAAGCCCTATAATAGTTCGATTCAAAGGATGGAAGATAAGATCGATAATCTCATCAAGAGTCGAGACCCCCCGATCAGAGGGGATACATAGAAGGCTTTCCTTTCGTACTGATTATTGTTGGTGATCAGATGCCTGTAAAATTCAAACCACCGAAGGTGATTCAAATGTATGATAGGACTACACACCCGGTTCACCTTATATAGATGTACCAATCTGCAACTAACATTTAATCCATTCTTGATGAGATGAGATGTCAGGCATTTTCTATCACCCTCACTGTTGCTTCTCATGTGAGGTATACTAGTCTTCCATAAGGGAGGATAAAAAGTTATAAAGAGATAGATGAGAAATTTTCCATAATTTTTTCTTCGGTATGAAGCATGCGAAATAAGTGACTCGTCTATTTCATAAGAAATAAGGAAATAATGAACCATTGAGAGATTTTATATCTCCGTTCAATAAGGATAAGATGGATTTAAAGACTTTGATGAGAACGTTGCGATGACAACCCTCATTAGTAGGCTAAAACTTATAAAACTCTACGGGACAAGGTCCTCCAAAGTCCATGACTAAACTTCTAGCTAAGGATGGGAGAATCATGAATATGGAGGATTCCATGATAGCCAAAAAGGGATATCAAAGGGAGTCATGCAATAGTAAGATGGGTCAGAGTAGATACAAAGAGAAAGATAAGAAGAAGTCGAATGAAGATAAGTTTGCAAAATACACTCCACTCACTCTCAGTCTTGAGCTCATACTGGACGAGATCAAAGATGAAAAATAACTAAACTGGCCTAAGAAACTTAGGTCCCTTGCTCATAAAAGGGATAAGATCAAGTGGTGTGAGTTTCACTAGGATCACAACCATACAACACGCGAGTGTTATGATTTGAAGAATGAGATAGATAAGTATTAAATAAGGGGAAATTGAGAAGATATATTGTTAAAAGTGGGAGATAAGACAATAACAGGAAGAGGTATTCCTCGTCAAGATATGATAGGCCAAAGAAGAAATAAATTCAAGAAAATCGAAATGAAAAGAGTCGGATGCTAGTGAAGAAGAAGACCCGAATCTTCCAAAGATATTGGGGGAGATTAAAGACAATATCCACGTGATTTCATTTGATGTTAAAATGATATCGGTACGCATAGCAGATGTAGGAATTGAACCAACATATAGAAACGCTTGTGTCATCGAGGCCAAGGCCAAGCTGAAAAGAATGGATGTTAACTTTGGTAAAGCCTGGGGGGAAACTAAAAAAGTTAAAGAAAGGGGATATCGAAAGTCTCATAGTGGGGTTATCTAGGTTAGATTTGAAAGGGATTCTAGCCCCTCACAACGACTCACTTGTTATCAGCACACGAGTGCATGGCTACATTGTGTCTCATATCTTAGTAGATGGAGGAAGCTCGATAATTATGAGGCTTTGGTATTGATTCAATGTATTAAATCTTAGCAAAAATATAGTTGTCCCATACCATTATCCATTGATCGAATTTAGTAGTAACAAGGTACACCCACTTGGAATATTTTATATGGATTTGCTTATGGGAACATGGTTGAGTTGTTTGACGAGAAAAATAAACTTCTTTGTGATGGATGGGAATATATTCTCGGCTTACATAACTCTAAAATGGTTTGAAGCCGTGACTTCTACTGTATATAAAATGATGAGATTCCAAACTCCTTATGGAGTACGGGAAGTCAATGGTGATCAAGTGGAAGCATGTGAGTTTTATTTCACCTCACAAGAGGAAAAGAAAGCCCATAAGAGGAAAAACAACTCTCATAATATTGACACCCTTAATCCCCAATATGAGAAGAAATTAAAGAAGGGAGAACATGTGGAGGAGGTAGAATCTATCATCCTCAATTAGGATGAACAAAAAAAATCCAAATTGGCTCGTCCCTTGAACCATCTTTAAAGAAAAAATTAGTTAAATTGCTATGAAAGAGGCAAAATATTTTTTCCTAGAGTCAGAGTGACATTCTAGGGATTGACCCCGAGCTTGGCCTTAAAAATAAGGTAAAATTGGTGAAATATAAGAGATGAACGTTCGCTTAAGATAGACATAAAGTAATCTAAGAGAAGTGAAAAATTTGAAGATGATATATTTCATCAAGGCGGTTAAATATCAAATTGGCTATTGAATGTCATCATGGTGACAAAGTAGAATGGTAAGTGAAGAATTATCATGGATTTTATAGTATTCAAAAATTTGTGCGCCAAATACAACTTCCCTTTACCTATAATTGATCAAATGGTGGATGCTACTGTGGGGAATGAGCTCGTGAGTTTCATGGATGCCTATTCGGGCTATAAATAGATTTCAAAGTTTGAAGGTGATGTTGAGAAGACACATTTCATTACAAATAAAGGGACTTATTGTTATAAGGTGATGCCTTTGGCCGAAAGAATATAGGTGCCACCTACCAGAGGCCCGTCAGTAGGACCTGATCGGTAAGACAATGGAAATATATGTCGAAGATATGTTGATAAAGAGCCTCAAGAATGAGAATTATTCTAAAGATATGGAGAGGAATTTTGATATGATGGACCCCTATAAGATGAAGTTGAATCCTTCAAAGTGTGTCTTCAGTGTTGGCATTAGAAAATTGTTGAAATTCATTAGCAATCAACGGGGTATTAAGAAAAATCCATAAAGCTAAAGGCACTAATTGATATGAAGACCCCAGCGTGCACAAAGGATATTCAGAAGTTGATAGGCAGAGTCGCAATGCTTAACATGTCAGTCTCACGAGAGACTGATAAATGCGTACCTTTTTTTTAAAAATTCTACGAAAAGCTTTAGTTAGGGATGAAGAATGTGAAAGGGAATTCAAATACCCAGGCTCACCACTACTTTTTTCTCGACATATTCAAGGGGAAAATTGTACTTATACTTAGTTGTATCAAAGTCGACTATCAGTGATGACATTGGGACTCAAAAACCAGTTTACTATAATAAAAAAGCATTGCAAGGGGCTAAGACCATATATCCAAAGATGGAGAAACTAGCATTCTCTCTGATACATGCCTCATAAAAGATTAAACCCTAATTCCAATCCCATACAATGGTAGTGCTCACTAACACGCTACTCAGACAAGTAATTCATAAACCTAAGAAATTGAGTAGACTCATGGATTGGTCTGTTTATTTCGGTGAGTTTGATATCATCTATCAGCCAAGAAATGCAATCAAAGGAAAAGTTTTAGCAGATTTTATGGCTAAATTCACATGGGAATCAGTGGAAGAAATCAAAATTGAAAAGTAAGTTGAAAGTTTAGAGCAAGTAAAGAGATCAGAACAGGGAATCATCGAGAATGTTAAGGCTGACACTCCAGTTGGTATTCTGTAGCTAAATTTATTACTAAAAAAATGGTGTCCCTAGTGAGGTCACATTCACATTAAAAATGTCATCTAAAGTTTTTTTATTGATGGCTCATCATGTGCAGCCTGCGGTGGGGCAGGATTAATCTTGTTATAGCTATACGAGACCGATAATGAATATGAACTAAGGTTAAAATTCAAAGCTTCTAGCAATGAGTTTGGGTACGAAGCTTTATTAACAAGAATTAATCTTTCCAAGGCACTGGGTGTCAGCCAACTTCTTGATCATGGTGATTCGCAAGTTAGTAGTGAATCAGATTCTGGGAATCTACGAAACAAAAGATGAAAAATTGGTCAGGTACTTATGGAGAGTGAATATGTCCCTTGCAAGTTTCAAAGGAGGGAATGTGAAGATAATTCCAATAATTGAGAATGGGAAGAGAAGATGCCATCACGAGGATTGATTCGGCTATGGGAGCTGAGATTCGAAGAATAATAGCAGTCAAAATCCTTCAAGAACCAAGAACTGATCATGAGGAGGCCGATAGTGTGGAATGTTTTAACTTGAACTTTGGACCATATTGGATGGACTCAGTTATCGAATAATTAAGGGATTGAAAGTTCCCATAAGGTAACGTTGAACGAAGGAAGGTGCAATACCGTGCAATAAAGTTTTCCACTATAGGAAATGTGTTGTATAAAAAGGATTATCTACTCCCCCTCTTGAGGTGTGTACATCCTTCTAAGGTGGGTTATGTCCTCAAATATGTTCATGAAGTCAGTTGCGCAAGTTATGTCGAAGGATGATCACTGGCAAAGATAATCATAACACAAGGCTACTATTAGCCTAACCTGGCTAAGGATAATGCCAAATATGTTCGTAAATGTGATAAGTATTAGCGTCATGAAAACATACCTCGATAATCTCATCAATTTATTTCTCCTATCTTGGCCCTGTGGCCTTTTGCAATGTGGGGAGTTGATATGGTCGGCCCAATTTTGAGAGCTAAAGGGAAATATCATTTCCTTATTGTTACGATCAACTATTTTAAAAAATGGGTAGAGGTGGAGGCCATGGTCACTATTCTCGAAGAAAAGTTCTTCAAATTTATTTGTAGAAATATTATATGCCAATATGTTCTCTCAAATACCTCGATATAAGACAATATGAAACAATTCCAGAATAATTCTTTAGCAGCCTATTGCAATAGGGTCGCGTAAAAAAGTTCTTCTAGCACCAGGCCAATCTCAGGAAATGGGACGATCATGGTGACTAACATGACGGTGCTTGATGTAATAAAAAAGAGATTGGAAGATGCCATGGAAAAATATATTTATGAACTACATAGTGTCCTATGGGTGTATCGATCCACTGAGAGAACACTGATACGAGAGACTCCTTTCATGCTAGCATATGGGTCAAAATTATCCATTCTTATCGAGATTGGAATGCCAAGTCACAGAGTCCATACATATGATCCTTAGTTGAACTTTGAAGAGAAAAGAATGGACTTCAATCTCATTAAATAATGATGGGACGATGTAGTTATACGACAATCGCCCTACTAGAAGATAGCCATAAAATTTTACAACAAAGGGTTGAAGCTTGTCTATTGAATGTTGGTGATTTAGTATTGAAAAAATTCATGTAGAATGCCAACAAAACATCTTTTAAGATTGTCATCGACCCTATCAAGTCACCAAAGAAGTCATCCTAGGAATGTATCAACTGGAAAATTTAAAGGGGGAATCATTTTCCAATCCATGGAATGCTGAACACTTGAAGAAATATTACCAGTGAAGGCTAATTATAAGAGCCTGTACAAAGGTATGCATTATGAATTAAGATATGATTGTAAGTAATCAAACCTATAAATGAATGAAAATTTAGTATTGTCTCATTATATGTAAATTTTATCTCCATTTATTTTATTTATACAATATCTTTCTCAGCGGGTCAAAACACTTGGGGTCTCGTCTCCTAGGAATGTCTCGGATAACCCCTGAGAGGTGGGAAACTTAACATCATTATATTATGGTGAGAATTTTATGAAATCTCTCTCTCGGAGGGTGAGGAAACTTGGAGTCTCATCTCCTAGGCATGTCTCATATAACCCTGATAGGTGGGACACTTAACATCATCTTATGGTGAAAATTTTACAAAATCTCTCTTTCAATGGGAGAGAATACATGGATTATCAACTCCAAGGAATGTCTATTATAACCCCTGAGATGTGGGAAACTTAACATCATTATTTCATGGTCAAAACTAGACATTACGAAAAATTCGTAGAATTTCAAAAAGTCAAAATTTAAAGTCTCATCTCGTCTATTGATCGACATGAAACTGGGTCACCATGACCCCAACGTGTAAATAAACTTACAAAAATAAGATAAGTCTTATAGTAAAAATTCTTTTTATCATGAAAACTTTATGAACAATGGAGAAGAATATCACAATAAATGGAAAATGATAATTAGCATACATATCAACATATCATTTACATTCATAAAAAAATTAAAACACCCCAATAGAGGGGTGATGTTAAATGTAGCATAATTCTTGAAATCCCAACAGAGGGATGGGGTTAATGTTATGGTACATACAAAAAGGGCATCAGAGATCACAGATGGTCAAACACAAATGAAAACTTTTCAAGTTTTAGGAGTTTTATTGTTGTCTTCGACATTGTTAGTGTTGCCCCGAAGAGTTGACTCGATTTGAATATTTGTGTCTTCTTAACTCTTATCGGTAGGAGTCTCTTCATCATTGACAAGTACGGTATCATTTTCACTAAAATTCACATAAGCATCTTGGATAATAACCTCCTCGACTTGGATCTCCTCCAGTGAAACTATGGTCTAGAAAAGCCCATTGAATTTAAAGTATCTTACATTTCAGGAAATTTAGTGGTGATGTCGAGAAATTGGGTGACGAGTCGCCTAATAATTGACTTATAAGCCTAATCTAGATATTGGATTCCATATTCTCTAAATTCCTCAAAAATTTTAAATTTTTCCAAAGTTGCCTCACAGATTAGCTTTAGAAACTCATTCTCGTACTCGGCCCTCTTCTTCAGGACTTTCTTACGGTCATCCTTCAGAGAAGTGATGCGACCCTTGCAGTGATATTGGAGTTTGGTTATCCCGTCATCATGATAGACCCTCTGGTCATCCATATTCTTCTGCAAATCGACCATTTTTTTCTCGGACATCTTGATCTTGGGCTCGTTCTCCTAAACCCACTAATGAAGTCATTGGAGAGAAAGGACACTAAAATAAGGCAAATATAAGATTTAAAGTCCATACGAGACGAGACAACACTTCGGGAAACTTATGAAAGAAAATTATTACCTGAGTGGCTCTGCGTCGAGAGAAACCGATGATCGTAGTGTTACTCTGAGCATCGAAGAAACGATTATCACACGTGGGAGATTTATCCATTTCAGAGAAGAGACTTAGGGTTGAGGTCGATCCGAGCTAAGTGAGATTTCACAAATGCATCATCAAAAATTAGAACATTAGGGGTTGTGAGTCTTCTCGGAACCTTGGTTTTCTTCTATTATTGAGTCATTGCCACAACCCAACAGTCTCCTTCCTCCTTTTTAAGCACTCTGTATTTGGGACATCAATTATATATTTGTTCTTGTAAGGTCATATTGGGTTATTCATAGTCTTGCCTTTCAGTTGGGCGAGAAGAATTCCAATGATCGAGGCTTTCATATACCAGATGTGGTCTGGTGTGTTATTTGGACAATATACAAAATGGAAAAGATCAAAAACTGTTATTATCGTCTAAAGAATGATAAGACAAGAAAATTTAGAAAAAAATTAACAATAAATAATATTATAAAGAGACTCCAATGGGGTTAAAACTATTCCCACTTGTAGGAGAACTTCTTAATTTAGAAACTCCTCAAATATTATCATACCATCATCTCCTCTCTGTCGATCAAGCTTTTCTATATTGCTCAGACTCAACCCATGATCTACCTTTGATGAAAGAAAAATCTTATCCCACTTTTGGGGAACTTTAACTTCCATATGCTTTAATGAATCGCAATTGCCAAACTCCTAGAAACACGAGACAAAGAAGTACCGAGACTTCCAATCGTGATTAAAAGTATAGTTCACATGCATGAGATTTTGGTTAGGTTTGCGTGCGATAAAATGGTAATAGCATGGATTGAATTTTATGGTGATGGTAAAACAACATGCCCGGATGATGTTTGGGGGTAAATCTTCCTCGTAGGAAAGTCTCTAAAGGATGACTGACCCCATGATCGTCCTCCAAGAGTTGGGGGATATTTTTATCTGGGAAAGGTCGATAAAATCAAGAACATCTCTAATTCTCTGCCTAAATGGAAGCCGAAACCAAATTTGAACATTTACTTATGCACAACTATCTTATCACTGTTTCATAAGTCATATCCCCTCTCGTCCTTGATCGCACTCTCATGTTAATGTTTGGATTAATGTCGTACAAGTGTCGCTAGATAATGAGATCAGTTTCTTGGGCATCACTCTTATAAGTCAAGGGAAAACATGTGTCAACACAAAAGTCTCTTACTAATCATCATCAATAATAAGTGCTTTACCATGATTGTCTCGGCCTAGATTGACTGACTTAGACACTATAGTTGGTGGCTCAAGCATCAAATTTGGTAGATTGTTATCTCTAGTCTTGTCATTAGAAATAGCATAAACTGGGGTCTCAGGAACCCTATGTTGATGAGTTGAGGTACTTAGACTACCTCTATTACTTAATTCAATGAAATCAATAGTTTCGATCAGGCCGGGACGGGCAATGGTGACTCTCATTGCATCATCAAAAGAATCATCACTCAAATTGTCTAAAGAATGATTAGAATTCCACTGCATAGTGTGATTTGAGCTCTCGTCAATAAAGTGGTCTGAGTTCTCATCCATTGTGTCACTACTTATGATGATAACACTTGGGTAATGAACTTCAGGTGAAATGTTTGGTGGAGAAAGTTGGTCAAACACAGGGGTGCTACTACCGCTAAGGGTGTTAGAGTGATAGGTATCGGAGGAACTTTCTCTCGATGGGACCTCTCTTAACTAAATTGAGACTTGGACTCTTCCCTCTCTCGATTAACCCCTTTGAAAAGGTGAAGTAGCTCAAGCCAAGTCTTGTACTGACTCTGATACATTCATAAATACTTGCCCAAAATATTTATAGGTTTTAAAAGATAAAAAAAGGGAAATTGAATTGTTTTGTGATAGGACAACCAAGAACTAGAAACCTTTACACTGATAAAAAAATCACCTAAAAATCGTGAAGGTCGTCGAAAATCCAAAAATATCACCAAATTTCTCCGAAAAGTATACAACAAACATTAAAGCCTGGAGAGGAAACTTATCATATTATAAAATCACCAAATCTCCACCCTAATACCGCTATAAGAGGAGGTGTAAAAACCAAAAAACACGTAAAAAAAAAAATGGAACCAATATAGACTGAAGGAAATAAAGTCAAGGAAAAAAATAAATGCGATGGAAGATGTACCTCAAGGAGTAGATGATGACCAAAAAAGGAAAGTAATGACGAAAATCATTTGGAGTAGACAGTTAAAGGAGGATTTCTATAGAAGGAAAATAACAAAATAGCTCTGGTTTAAAGTTTTTACGAAAATAACGAAAATGGGGGGAAGTGTTGTCTAAGGAAATTTTTGAGTTGAGTAGGGTGGTAATGATGCATTGCATATATCAAGGAATGTGATGGCATGAAGGGTTGTACTCATGGTCTAAATGTGCCTTGGATATCGTACCTAATCTCCTACAATCATGCTACCTCTGACACGGGTAATAAATAACTAGGCCTCCAAAGGCACGACCTGCAAGTGTAAGGGAAAATTTCCAATCGAGTCAATTTTTTTATAATTCATTTAATTTCGGAAAAAATATTTGAGTCATGGGTTAGGCTTTGTATTGTCAATCCCGTAAGACTATGAAATGTTTGATAAAGATGTAGCAGCCAATATTCAAATACATATCGTAAAGTGTTTTCGTGCCAAGTTTGTCTTTATGTTTATCGAGGATCTCGTAGGTATGAATACATTGACTATTATCCTTGGATATTTATATTAGTTGTATATTTCTTAAACGAAATAGTTTGAAACTATTTTTAAAATATTTTTTTGGAGAAAAATGATTTTTTTGTTTTTTAAGGTCGTTAGGACGAATTTTGGACTTCGTCAGAACGAATATTGGATCTCGTTAGAACGAGATACTGAGATCATTAGAACGAAGATAGAATCTCGTTGGAATGAAATTTTTACCTTGTTAAAAAATACATCCAACCTACTTCAAATAGATACTCTCTGTCAAACAGAAGGCCACCCATTGGAAGATCGTGGGAAGTTCGTTAGAGAAAACTTTGCCTATTTATTCGAACTAGACCGGTTCTCATTAGAACAAAACAAGCAGTTCGTTCGAACTAACCATAGGATTTTGTCTGAACAAACTCGGCGCCTTGAAATTTTTATTTTCCTATTTAAGATGTGGTAGGCTCAGATTTTTCAAGAACTTTTGGAAAAAATCGAATTCCTATCTGTTTACCAAACATTCAAAACCTTAGTTTCATCCTTTAAGTTTAAAGAACTAAGTTTCACAATTATTATTCTTTGAGATCTTTGTGTTGGGCACCAAATTTGTTTCTCAATATCTTGGATTGAGAAAAGGTTTCAAGAGGTGGACTTCATACTGGTTTCCTATATTACAGTGAAGAAGCAGTGTTCCGTGTTTCGAGTCCATTGACAGTTACTAAGCCTCATTGATGGATAAAGAGACGTTTTTGGATTCATGTGTTGTGGTAGCTTGCATGGGTAGATTCCTACGTTGCACTGTGAAGGAGTGGTTAAAGAGAGATGAGCGTCAAGGCTTGAAAGGAAAACATATCGTTGAGTAAGTATATTGTCTAGTATTTGTAAAACCTTATCATAGTGATCTGTTTGGTTGGGTCATCTGAGATTTTTCCTATCATGATTTTCCTAATACATTGGCGTGTTGTGAATGTTTTACTTGTTTTATCTCCTTATCACCTATATGCTTGTTTTAGGTTAAAAAGTTTAAATAGGGTAAATCTATTTTTCACAACAATTGGTTTAATTTAGTAATGGGGTAAATCTGTTTTTCACAACAAACAGTTTAATTTGGTGAAGATGTTTCATTAGGTTTTATCTGTTTAAAGTTTTGATCTTTAAAATTAAATTATATAAAAATAGAATTTTTGTTTGTGACCATCCGTGTCAAAGCACTATTGAGCCTTTTTAAATTGGTATAAGGGCTATAACACTAAGTTTTCGTGTTTAGATCCCGTGTTTTTAGGCATGAATTTTAGTAGTTTTTTGGTTTTAGAGCGATGAGCGGGTTTGGTTAGGAATTGTTAAATATTGGAATCCATCTACCACTAAATAAGGAGAAATGATTCTTTTAAAATTTGTAGAATCATGGAGTGAGGCTGAGCATAGGTTAATAAACTTTAATTCTCGAGGTTTAAATCCTATATTTTGTTCTGTCACCCCAAAGAAGTCCAGTTGTATTATAACTTGTAAGACGTTTAAAGAGGCTTGGGATATACTCCAATTCACCCATGAAGGAACTAGTGTTATTAAGGCTTTCAAACTCCAAAACCTCACCACTTAGTTTGAAACCATTAAGATGTTGGAGATTGAGACCTTTGATGATTTTTATGCTAGACGGTCCGACATAGTTAACTCATATTTTAACTTGGGAGAGAAGATGCCCAAAAAATATTAATCAAGAAAATCTTAAGGTCATTCACAAAAAAATTCAATTAAAAAATGACTATTTTTTAATTCTTTGGGTACCTTAAACTTTATGAAATTTGAAGAGCTTGTATGTAACTTAGAAACTTATGAACTTGACATGTTTTCCTTTAAAAAAATGAAAATAAGAAGAATAAGGGCATTGCTTGGAAGGAGGAAACACCTATTTTGGATGATGAGTCTCCCATCAAGTCTAGGTATATGGCCATGTTAGCAAAGAAATTCAAGAAATTTTTGAAATTTCAAAAGTAATCAAAAAATGCAAAAACGCTTAAGAAAAACATGTATAATAAGGCCGATCACTTCCTAAAAAACATAATAATAACTTTAAAAGTGATGAGTAAAAAAGATGCTTCGATTATGAGGATTATGGCCATATGGTAGCTGAGTGGCCCTTCTAAACTAAGGAATGAGGGAAAGAAATCAAAAGTGTATAACACCACCCTTAGTGATAGTGATCTGAAAGAGGGACCTGATTCTCCCATCGAGTGCAAATTTACCGCATTTATAGTTAGTCATGCGTTCCTTGATAAGAAACCTTCCCGTGAATATATTTATAAGCATGACACTTCTGAGGCCATTTGTGATGGCAGTGTGAGTTGAAAAGAAAGAGATGATGAAGAAAAGGAGTATGAGAGTGAACTGCAAGTTGACTTCCATGAGTTGTATGCGGAAACATTAAGAGTGAAGAAGGATAACTTTAAATTAGAAGCAAAGTTGGAAGAACATGCAATAGGAAATGATGATAATGTTTTGAATGAGGATCTTAGGGCATGTGAGAGGACTCTTCGAGGTAAGCTAAAGTATGGTGAGGGTGAGAGAGGAAACCTCCGTGATTTGATGGAGGTTATGAAGAAAGAGCTTCTTGAGTTTAAGGAGTCTAGGCATTTACTTGAGTCTCGGATAGTTGATCTTTAATAGAGATTGAGAGACTCGAGTAAGGTCAAATTTGATTTGTAATCTAGGTCGAAAAAGTTGTATAAGATGTTAGGCACCGTAAAAATCAAAGATGACAGGTGTGTAATTGGCTTCGATGATCAAAATTCTTTCTCTTCCCAAGACAAGACAATGCTTTTGAGAGAGTTTATTGTTGCTAGGAATGATAGTAAAGGTCAACCTACCTTAGGTAACACCGTTCGTCTTGTTTTCACACACACACATTACGGTACGGAAGTTCATCTTATGCATTTTTGTTTTGATCTTAAAAATGGTCCTAGACAGTCTAAGCCTGGAGTCACCAAGATTTCTAATATTCGATAATGTCACATTACACCTATGTGGGTTAGAAAATGGGATTTGGAGGCTTCACATATTATACATGTTGATTCTCATTCTCTTATACATGATACATCCCATGCTATATCTAATGGTTAATTGTGTTAACATGTTTACATACACTAGATTTTATGCTTCATGATATATATGTTTGCTAGTTATATGTTATTTGAGTCTTTTTTACTTTGATTTTTCATTTATTAAGTCTTATTGTAAAATACAAAAAGATTTTGTTTGTCTTTTGAGTTCGTTTTTTTCAAATTGGAATTTTTTTTAAAGTTTAAAAACTAAAAAAGATTTTAAATTTTTGTGTAGTTTAGTTTTGCACGTTTTGTGTGGAATATTGGTGTGTTTGAATCCAATTCATTACATGTTTTCCATGTGATTAGGACATTTGGTTATGATTGTCAATACTTAGATTATTATTAATCATGCTTGCATGGGGTTATTACTTGCATGAGATCTTTTGAATTTTAATTTCACATGTTATTTTTGAGTAATGTGAGATTTTCTCTCCTCAATCTTGTCATCTACATATTTTGTGACTGTGGGGAGTTTGTGGATGTAAGAACCGTTGTCTATGAGATTGTTTGATTTGTATTAATATTATGATTGGGCATGGCAAAGGTCTACGAAAGGAAAAAATTTACTTTGTGGGAAAGCCACCGTTGGTAAGAGCCTAATACAAAATATTATAGGCAATAAAAATGGAAAGATTGCCAAGGCCAAGAAGTTTAGTTTGTTTGTTTGATTTTCAAAAGTGATAGCTTCAAGATAATTGAGTGAAAAGAAATATGATATATGCTTAGATTTTAAGGATGTTATAGTCGAAGATTAACATGTTTGCATAATGAATCCTAGTTATGCTTATTTTGTCATGACATTATTATTTAATGAATAATTAATATTCTAGGCTTGTGTGCATTGTGCTTATCTGTTCATATAGTTCACTTTATCTCATCACTTGAGGCTAAATCTTAGTTCTATAATGTTTTGCGGTCAAATAGAACTCCTTAAACATATTCGAGTGTTTGGGTTATAATTCATTTGTATTTAGTTCACGTCTATTAATTCCATCCCACATATTTTGCACATTGATACTATGCTATTGTGTAAATCTTATGTGTTAGATTTTGTGGTCGTGTATATATATATATATATATATATATATATATATATAAAATAAAGTAGAAAACTTATGTATGTCATAAGCTTCAACTATGACATCACAAGATGAATTTTATTTACACTTCCTATTTTACCCTCAACCATTTGTGTTCCCCCTCTTTTTTCGCACTCAAATTAATTCCCACTCTTCATCAACATTCAAAAAGAAGGGTAAAATTGTATTTGACCCAAACTTCCTCACCCCATTTTCATTTCGTCATCTCAGCATCTCATGACCTCACAAAACAAACCCACACCGTCACCCTCACCATCTCAGCTCCAAATCTGTCCCACTCAGTTCACCGCTGCCGACATCATCTACCCCCTCATCTCCTCCCTCATCACGTATGTAAAGGTTTTCTTTGTGCACTTCATAAAGTTGGTTCCATATGTAACAACTATTTGAGGTTTGATTTTGGGTTCCTAATTTGTTTCTTGATATGCAAAACAGTTGTTCCAGATCTATCATTTTTTTGTTCGATTTTCGGTAATTGTTTTAAATGAAAGATTGGTTTTATTTTTTAGACTTTTATATTGTGTTTTATTTAAGATCTAATTTTTTTTTGCACATCTAATATTTTTCTGGCAGATTTAATATTTTTCCTAGAGATATATTATCTTTGGGTACCATTTCGACCACGATCCTTCTTGCAAATGGTTTCTCTCTCTCTCTCTCTCTCTCTCTGTATATATATATATATATATATATATATATATATACATGTGTGTGTGTGTGTGTGTCAAAAAGTAAGTTTTTGGGTACCATTTGGACCATAGTCTAATGTTTCATCACGCTTCTCTAGGTCGACGAACATTATGCATCTAATTCTCATTCATCTTGATCTTTCTCTTGATTTTTTGCATCATTACTCATCTCGACCAGATCTCACTACTCATCTTGATTTTTTTTATCACTACTCATCTGGATCAGATCTCATTCATATCTATTTTTTGGGTAACATTATGTTATTTTTCAATTTATAATCAAAGGTAGTGAGTTATTTAATCAAGGTACTGCCTTTTTTGTTAAATTTTTTTTAAATCTGTTTGGCTTGAATCTATATTTATTTTCACTAATTATGAGTAGAAATTTTTTTAGGAATCAATTGAATTATATTTTTATTTCTATCGCAGATTTCATTCTATATTCCATTATTAATAATTGATAGTTTTATAATGAATTTTATAATGTGTTAAACCCACGCATTCCCGTAAAACATCTCTCTGTAATTGGCATGGGAAAGAAAAAATTGGATCTTGATAAGTTCGTAGTTATCCTGGAAACCCACAATAAGGCAGAATAGAACAATGAAGCTATGGGAACATCTTCAATGGGTTCGACAAATATATGTTTTATGAAAATTCATAAATACATGGACCATTTGTTTTATGACCATAGATACATGAACCATTTGTTTTGTGAAAATGCATTGATACTTGAAATGATTATTCTTACAAAAAATTATTACACCTTGGAATCCTATTCAAAGGTAGTTTCATCCATCGATCTATATACACCTTTTAGGTACCTACTATTCAAAATTGAGGTTACTTTCTTGATTTGCATTACACCTTTGAATCCTATTCACTTATTTAGGTAACAAACATTTAGGTTGTTCTTTATTTTTGTTAGATGATAGCTTGCATTAGATCCTTAATGATTTTTTCTTTAGCTTTGAAATTTCACTTTTATTGCATTTGAAGTGTTTTGTTGTGTTCAATACCATGGTTGTTATAATCCACAATCATTTGGTATTTGATTCTTCATATAGTTCTTCATAAACCGCTTGAGAATTTGTTTTGAATGAGCATTAGGATATTATTCATATTCATTTGGATTTTGCATTTGTTTATATTGCTAATTCAAAACAGATGTAACAGATGTAATATGAATGCCATTAAACCTACATCTATTTTGGATTAATATGAATGAGCAATAAACATACATCTGTAAAATCCAAATGTATTAGTGCTAGAGAAATTATATTAGTGCTAGAGAAATTGAAATCATTTGCTTACACGGTTCAAGTATTTTTTTCATGAGTTTAGTTGATTTTATATTAGTGCTAGAGAAATTGAAATCATTTGTTTACACGGTTAAAGTATTTTTTTTCTTTGGGAACTATATTGTTAGTGTCAAGTCTAAGTCACAATTAAGTTTGAAACTACAACTCAAGGCACCAATACAAATTCATTGCTTTTTTGTATTAATGATGTAGGTTTGCGAGGTGATCCTTAATCAACAACCGATGGTATAAGAGAGTAACTTGGTTTGATGGGATGAGACGACATGGTAAGCACGCTTTGTTTTTTTCTTATCTCTTTACTTTAATATTTTCAACTTTTGCACTACACCGAAATGGGAGATTTGTGAGTGCTGTTAGCACTCACAAATGACCTTTATAACTGCTATTTACCGTCATAATTTAGGGAGTGATAAAAGAAAATTTATAACTCCTAATAGTAGTCACAATTTTTTATAATCCCTATGGGTTTATGACTGGTGACCCCAATTTGTAACTGCTATTCGTAACTGCTCTCAGCAGTCACAAATATAACATTCATAACTGCTCACAGCAGTTACGAATGTTATATTTGTGACTGCTGACAGCAGTTACGAATCATATATTTGAGACTGATGTTAGCAGTTACAAAATTGATAGTAGTGACAAATTTGTGACTCCTATTAGTAGTTACAAAATTGAATTTGTTAAATGTTGTAAAAGCTATTACAAATATCTTTATATTTTCACAAAATGATGAAATAATGAAAGTAAAATAAATATCATGATAACAAGTCTAAAAATTTTGACAACATTTCATTTATATTTCTCATATTCCAAATATCCAGTACACATAAAACTTGTTTAGACTTAATTTAACATCAAACAACCCTTAAGTGGGCGCCAAGTACAAAATGAACATATAATAAAAAAATAAACTAAAAAAAATAACGGCACAACACTTCGATGACATGGAATGTCATGAACATGTAACAAATCATTCTAAATCTAGACCAGGAGTCACCACGCAGTGGATACGATTCGTGAAGTCTAGGTATATCAGCCGTGGGGGGTATTGATGCGGTGACATCCTCCCTCGTGTACTCGGAGTATGCCTATTGAGCAAGTTCAATGGACTCAAATTTTTTGAATGCGGCGCCTCGGTATCCATTAACTTGTGCTTGTGTTGCTTGCCACGAAGTGTAAACACCTGGATTTAGGCCTTTGAATACTACGTATGTCGGGTATGCCATGTGTATGCCTACAAATAATAAAATGTGATTAATATTAAGATTCTTGCATATTTGAAGAAATTTAAGAATATAAAGACATTCACAATTCAGCTTAAAGAGGAAGTCTTTTGGAGGAGTTCATTTGACTATAGAGATGGATAAAGTATTTCTTGAATATTTCAGACTAAATAGACTGCATCTATTTAATGGACTAGGAGGATTTGAAATTATGCTGAGAAGAATAGTTGTTAATGAGGTTTATAACACTAGCAATGATCTTCTTGCTATCCATTTTGCCATCTTTAAAAACAAATTTATTTCTACTCACCCAAATCTCTTAACAGATTGCACCATGAACTAAAATCAGCAAGTATCTAATGAAATCTTTGCTTGAGTTTTTGAGCCACCAAGACATAAGGAGCTGATAAAAAGATACCAAGAATAGATGAAAAGTATGACCAAACATTCCTAGCTATAAGATCATCTAGGAACAAGTGATTGAAGTTTTAAGAATTTTTATAACAATATCTGCAAATATGAGAAAGTTTGACACCTTTTAATTGAATCAAGTCTTTTAAAGGAACTATCATGTGCATACATTTCCTGATTACTTACCAAGCTGATCTAGTATTGAAATTCCCACTGGTTGAAAGAGTCCTTATTGTACGATGAAATATCAATTATACGAGGCCTATCGTCGATGATACCGTTTCACCCTCTAGTAGCAAATGACCTATATGAATGATCTATTCCTGGCAGAACGAGAACCTTTACCTCTAGCTTGTCTAGCACAACAAGTCTGGTAAGGCTAGTCAGTGAAAGCTCTTCAGGACCTATCATCCAATTGGCCTGTGAAGGTGAGAGAAGCCAGTTGGACTGGTGGGTGTCCATGATATCCGATGTTGTTAGAGCTACAAATGATCAGGCAGATTACACCTTTAGAACACACCACACTGAATTACAGAACGCTCAGAATGGGTCCTGGGGTGCATAAATAGTTGGAGTGACTATACCTCATCCATTAGAGCAATTTGTATTATGCGAGACAAATTACGGGAAATGTTCAGATATTTGTAAAGCATTTTGTGAGGAGCACATTATAATTTGTCTTATTGTCAGACGATCTGGTGCTTATCCATCCGAAAAAGAAAGTTTAATGTGCAGTTGATCAGGATGAGAAACCACATATTGTATAGGGGAAGCAAAATCTCGAAAGGCAAAACTCAGAAGCAGATCATATGTTTGAACTCTGAGCCAGCCTTTTGGGACTCTGTAAGAGATATTACGATACGGCGTTGGGTTGCAAAATAAGGGTCACACTTAGATGAATCCATAAAAAATATCATCAGGACTAGGACTAACACATATATAGGCATAGTAGACTCCGTGACAGGAATACCTTCTAGACTGTCACACAATCACAGGGCCAACTTCAACAACCAATATCGCATCCAGGATATGCATATCAAGAAATCATATGGGTGAATATTGTCATGGAAATTAAAACTATTCTATGCCTTATGGGCCAGTATTCTTGATTGGATAGTATTTAATTGGGCTGAAAGAAATATATAAGGATACTAACTCCACTAAAAACACTGGTAGGACTGTCATCCATTTCGACGTGAGATTTTCATATGTGCCTAAGGTGTACGATGGTGTTATAGATTTATTAAAAACCTATCCCCCCACTATCAGATGCTGGGTTAGATACGTCCTAATTTGTCCATTATCGAGACTTGCCACTGAAGGACAACTTTTGGCGCATGGTTGGTGTCTTTTGGAAAAAACCATAATACAACATCACCAGACATGGTCAGATTTGCGTACAACACGCAGCTTCTTAGAAATTCCTTAGTCGATGAGATAATTTTTAGAGAGCAAATATCCCTCAATGTGAGATCCGTTTATCCCCAAAGAACTACTACAATCTCACTTGGGGACATAAGCATGATAGGAGAGAAGATGTTTGTTTGGGTGTTATTTGCCCAGATTGCACTCGTGATCCCACCCCACATGCATTATCGCACAGAGGACACTGGATTTATCCCTGCTGTAACTTAGGTGGTCGACAAATTATCTGATTCTTTATGGAACCAATTTACCACGGTTCTCATACACCCCAAAAACCTCCTGAGGTTGCTCCTATTGATTCCTAACTCTGTTCAGCGCAACCGTTCTAAATCTCATAAGAGCTTGGTCTTGGGGTTTTGGGGATATAAGCAAATGAATTTTGAAAATTTCAGAGGCTATATCTTCAAATCTGGTAATGAAGAATTAAAAGAGGTTCCAATTATTAATGGTAATATAATTGGAGACTTTAATACTTCTAAAAGTTTTATTTATCTTAATGTTCAGTTATTGCAGAATAGAAGAACCCAACAAATTATATGTCCAAAACTAGATACTTTCCCCATCACCCACTTTTCGGTGAGCATTAAGATACGACAAGCTTGAAACCTAACCAAATAGAATATAATTTATAAAAAGCATAATGTCCCCAAGGTATTTCATATTAGAAGTCTGGTTATAGATCTTCAAATTGGTTATATCAAGACCTCCTTTTTCATGAGTTGCACAACTGTTAGCCCAAGAAATAGTTGTAGCAGCCCACTTATTTGTATTTCCTGTACATAAAAAATTTATAACCCAAGATTGAAGCCTATCTAATGGCCCAATATACCATTTGTATATATAGAAGTTGTATAGCAGAATATGAAGAATCATTTACTTTATCAATTGATCCCTACCAGCTACGAAGAGAAAATGATATTAATATTCAATCCAACATCAAACATTACTAATATTCAAAACAGATAGACACTGGATACATTCAAAACAGATTACTAATTGATTCAAAACAGATTACTAATATTCAAAATAGAGTTCAAACACTACTAATTGTTCACTTTGACAATTTATTCAAATTTCTCAAGAAAAATTACTCTTGATCACTTAAGGATAAGACAAAGCAACGGCCAAACCACCCAAGATTTCTCGACATCCTTAATAGTGTCCGCCCCATGACTTAGACGATACAACGGATGATTCTCTTCTCCTGGCTCAACACTACTAACGTAAACCTTACGTTCAAATATCAGTAATTGATGACCATGCACCACCGTTCCAGTAGCAGCTGAAGTAACAACTTTTCCACTTGCAATCTTTCTCTGATTTGAAAAATCTAATAAATCGACATATGGATCATGTGGAGGATCAGTTAAATCTCCAAAGTTTGGCTCAGTTGAATCTCTAAAGTTTGGCTCAATTGATGGGGGTAGGAATGTAATCGTAGGGACTTGAATGCGGAACTGGAGTGTAATTACAAGGACTTGGATGTGGGACAGGAGTATAATTGCGAGGACTTGGATGCGAGATAGGAGTGTAATTGTGAGGACTTGGATTTGGTATTTTCAATCCATTCGATTCAAAAGCACTTAAAAGCATGGTAACGGATGATTTGAGAAGTTCCATATCCTCATCATGTTTTTCTTCTCATGTCTTTGCTCTAGTCAACTGTGATACTATAGGAGCAATTGCCTTAAGTTTACTTTTGGACACAGGTCCAACACCACGAGTCGCCCCCTAGTATCTTTTCCTCTAAAGGCAGTCAATGCATCTATATCAATACTGTTTTGTCTTGAAGAACCTTGACTACTTCTCAGCTCACTCAATTTTTGCTGCAAAATTATTTATGAATCGATTAAAACCATTGAACGACGAAACTTGAAGGAATTTAATTATTACAACTGAGATTACGAAACTCACCATATCATCAGCTACCTTCAAGTGAAACTCCCCAGTTTTCTGCCTACGACTTTTGAGATACACTTCCGAACGATCAACAGGCCATTTATTATTAAGCACCTATAAATTAATTTTCCATTAATTATTTGAGCAAGACATATAATATATATACACATTAAAATAAGAAAGGGTGTATACCATCTCCTCGGTTTTCTCAGCATACGACATCCAACCAAGACAATGGACGTCAGTCTTTTTAGCCCTGTTCACCCGGCCTTGGTGTCGTTGTTTCAATTTTGCCTCAGATGCTTCGCGCGAGACGAATTCATTCCACTCACGAACAGGGATATGCTCTTTCTCCGGTACTTGATCCTTCAGGGCCTTTATCCCATCACTGTCCAATCCCTTAAAATAAGTCGAGCGGAGGTTACTTCTAAAAGTCTTCAATTGAATACCAATGGCTTTTATGGACCCCTCCTTCTGGTCGGCCGAAAAATTGAACTCTTTCATGAGCGTATCCCACAAGTCGCCCTTTTTTACTTGCTCAACCGTATCCTAACTCTCATATTTTAAGCCAATACAAGATTTTAACAAAGACATGGCTCGAGCTTTAAAAGGATTCTTTCCACCTATTGGCAAACCAAATAAATTAAGGGAAACGTCAGCATGAGAATCAATGGCAGAATGTTGATCATGACTTGAACTTTCTGGCCCGGATGATGGAATTGTATTCTCGGACGCCATTTTCTGCATTTTTATATTTATGCATTAGTTCATATGTTAATACAAGAGTAAGGAAATAATATTAAAAAATACAATATAAGTTATACCTTTTCAACATATTCTAAAAGTTTTGATAATTCAACCATGTCATAAGTTTCATACTTCATAATTTCACGTAAAGTTTTTATTAGTCATGTCTGCGGAAGTGTGTTGATAATTGCATTTCTGACACTAAACATATTAGGACGTATGCCTTCTCTCTTAAGTCGATAATAGATGTTAACTTTGTTATGCATATGTTTTCTCACAGTAAAGTCTGAACGCATCCTTATCATCTTCAGTTCTATCCACAAAGGATGAATTTTTCTTTCTTCGAGTTCTAAAAACTCTACTAACTGCATCGCATTACTTGGATTGTGTTTTATGAAAACCCTTTCAACTGCTTCATCCCAACTTTGAGGTAGTATACGTAGAATTGATTGAAATAAATATGCTTCAGGAATGTTCCACCCATGATCTCGCAAGTAATTGCATTGTTTGATTTTTCGATAGCCATGCCGATAAATTGACGTGTTCTCTATAAAATACCTGTTTTGAAAATCATTGCATGTATATACGATATATGACATCCTGGAAAAAGTAATAATAAACTTGAAAAAATTCAGTATGAATACATGCTACAAAATAATTGAAACATGATATTATACATAATTTTCAAGTCAACATTTAAAACAACATAACATGCCACAATTAAACATCTACTCCTCTAATGCGTTTAATAATTTCTTTAATTCTGGGTTGTCATCCAGAATAGATTGAATCTCGATAGGTGCCTCTATATCGTCTACCGATGTAGTCAAGTGCTGAGGAGAATGTAAAACAACAGACCATGGATCATTGTTGGGGCTCTTTGCATAAAACACTTGCTTTAAGTTTTTGAATGCACAAACGAATGGCTCATCATTAACATTGTCTTTACTCTTCAACTTGGCCAAATCAACCTTCACCATGTGGGTGTCAGGGTCGACCATACATGCATTCTTGTCCTCCACTCTCACCCAATCACAGTAAAATACAGGTATGCTGAAAGATATATAATCTAATAGGATAATTTGTTTTATAATCACATAATATGTCATCTCAGCTTTTATCAAGTTTTTATCTTTCGCGCTTGCCCTGAATTGAGTTAATGCTTTATATAAAAAGCCTCTGTTTTGTTTCCCAATGAGTTTTAACTCGTGTGTGCTTGAAGAGAACACAAAACCATTGACACGATATTGTCCAAACTCCTTGGCTACAAAACTAGGCCCATTTGCTAGACGTGCAAGCCTCGTCAATACTTCACCATCTTTCAATAACTGAAACCAAGAAAGTATTTTCATTGTGAATATGTTTCAAAGACAGTAAATAAAAGTGAGGTATTACTGTAGTCACCTCGAAAGCTACCCAACGCCTAAACTCATTGTCTGCGCTCGCGCCTCCCTTCTTCCTCTTGGCATGCCCACACTCATTATATTGCCTAGGTTAAAACACTAAAAATATTAATTTCTAATGAATATAACATCGAACATATTACATTATTTTACAAAACACTTTAAATAAACTCACATTTTCCATTTATCTATGTCTTCATGCTTCTCGAATACATATTGAGCCACCTGGTTATATTGTGTACTTGTTAGCTTCACTACCTTACCTTTCCCTAGGGCCTCTTCATCAGCAAACTCTTCTAATTCATCAATAAAGCGTTCACGACCTCCAACGTTTGGGTTAGGCATATATTCCTTTGCATACAAGGAAGCCTCTTCCATAATGTACTCCTCAGCAATGGACCCCTCAAAGTACCGTGTATTCTTAACGTAATCTTTAAAAGTTTTCATTAATCGTTCGAACGGATACATCCATCGGTACCTTACCGGGCCACATAAAAGTGCTTCATCGCATAAATGCACTAAAAGGTGGATGCTTATGTCAAAGAATGAGGGAGTAAAGTGCTTCTCCAAAACACATATAGCCTCGGCCAAAGTTTCTTTCGCTGCCATTATGTGCATCCTGTTGACAACTTTCTCACACAATAGGGAGAAACATAATCTAATTTATAGAATGGCCCTTCGAAGATCCTTGTGTTCTGAAAAACAGCGTCTGAACAACAGAGGGATAAGTTGCATTATCACATGCCAATAGTGGGACTTGCACCTTTTCAAATCTTTTGTTGCGTCGCAGACAATCCTGCGTAAGTTGGATGAGAAATTAGAAGGGACCTTCAAGCCCTTTAATGTATCTAAGAACATATTTCTTCCTTCAATGATCAAAGTATAAGATGCAACTGGCATATGCTTTTTCCAGTGTTTGTATCTTCTTTCAACCATAATGATCTTTTAATCTTCAAATCACGAAGATCTTCACGGGCTTTTTCTCCATCCTTAGAATGAGAACCACCAATGCATGTGCTTATGAGATGCTCAATAATATTTTTCTCAGCATGCATTATGTCTATCACATGTCGCACAGGATGTTCCTTCCAGTATTGCAAATCAAACATTATTGATCTCCTCGACCACGTCATTTTCACATCAACATCCTTTCTTTTACGCTTTTGGGCCAAAATTATGGGGTGTTTCCCCCTCAACTTTTGATCAGCCTTTAATAACCTTTCTTCAATTTCCAAACCAGAAAGTCTTGGTGGAGGTGGTCGTATCTTGGTGCCTTCTAGGAGAAAATTGCTTCGTATTGACCTGATTTTGTGACTTTGGGGCAGAAATCTTCGATGACTATGATAAAAAAGTTTGCCACTTTTCTTAAGCCAGCTGGCTTCAGTCTCCTCTCCACATATAGGACAACCTAGGTAACCATGTACATTTCTCCCAGATAAGGTCCCATAAGCTGGAAAATCATGAATTTCCCATATCAACATAGCTCTCAAAATGAATTCCTCCTTTTTGTACGAGTCAAAAGCTCTCACACCTTCAACCCATAACTCATTCAATTCATCTATTAGTGGCGCTAAGAAAACATCAATGTCACTACCTGGTGCTTTTGGACCTGGTATCAACAACGACAAAATTGAAAACTCCTTTCTCATGCACAACGACGGGGGCAAATTTAAAGGCGCCGTAAACACATGCCATATACTCTTATCTGTGCTCAATTTGCCAAACGGGTTAAACCCATCAGTTGATATTCCGAGGCGAACGTTGCGTATTTCTGTAGCAAAGTCTGGGTATCGCTGATTTACAGATTTCCACACAGATGAATCGATCGGATGTCGCATGAGATTCTCACCCACCTCCGCTCGACCATGCTAAGTCATTGCATGTGCTATTCAAGGCATAGTGTAAAGTATCTTCAATCGAGGACCTAAAGTCAAATACTTTAACACCTTCTTAGGTATTTGCGTATTTACTTTCAACAAACGTTTATTATGTACTATCATCTTTTGTTCATATCTAGGTTCCTTACATATAGGACAAGCCCGTTTGTCCTTGTGCTCCTTATAGTATAAAATGCAATCATACTTGAAGCAATGAATTGATTTGTATTTCATACCCAAACCTTTCAAATTACCCTTCATGATCGGATAATTGACTGGCAGTGTATTTTCTTTGGGGAGCAAATCTTTTGCCTAGAGGAGTCTTGCTGTCACACTTTTTTCCCGACAAGCCAAATTTGCTCTTTAAGTTGTGCAACCCAACCATGGCATATAACTTTGTGTAGTCGGGGTTGGAGTTATGGTATAATGGTGTTGCGGCTGCTTCTTTTAACCGTATATAATCCTTAACTTGGTCCGTATCATTGCCAACATGATCCTCACATCCTAAAGCATTCCCTCTACTATCTTGCTTTTCTTGTGCTGCGTGCACTTCATACGTATCATTTATGAGATCGTTTAACCTAGCATGTACTAACGGGTCACCATTTGTGTGAACGGTTTCATTGACAAGTATTTCTTCTGGAATATACTTAAATTCCCTCTCCCCATGGAAATGCCAAAACGTGTAGTTAGCTTGCATACCCCAATAAAACAAATGTACTTTTACATCTACCCCTTTCAAGCGTTTCCCATTTTTACAACGATTGCATGGGCATGGGATAATATCAGTTTCGAGATTCTTCATTGCATAATTCACAAAGTCTTTAACCCCATTAACTTATACTTGCCCCACTCTACAATTTTCACCCATCCACTCTTTATATTGTGGAAACCCCATTAATTCTACAATACAAACAAATAGAAACTCAGTAAATTATAAAACTAAATGAAGTTTGAGCTGATATTTAGAACATAATCTCTGGCTTATCATTGCATTAATACTATCATTGCATTAAAACTCATAGGAAAACCTGACCAAGCATAAAACTTCAAAACTTCAACGAGCACAAAACAATGGTTATTTAATTAATTTTTAGATAAAATAAATATGAATAGTATAAAATGATTATTGAAAAAAATCTAACATATTCCCAAACAAGATAATATTCAAAAAATGAAAGAGGTTAAACGATGTGTAGATATACTCACAACAAAACAATCAGATTTGATTATATTTTGTCTAGAGAACGTTGATCACAAAGCTCGGGCACAACTCGTAATATTAAAAATCCATTTGATTATATTTTGTCAAAAAAATATAATGTCTAGAGTTTTTGAATAATATTTTGTGAAAAAAATAACCTCAATACAATTTCTAGGGCTTATTAACAAAAAATACAAATTCTATATAGATACACTCATAAACACACATATAAACAGAAATCTATACATACACATACATACACACACATGTAAACATAAATCTATACATACACATACATACACACACATATAAACAGAAATCTCTGCATACACACAAATATACACACCCACACATAATAAGAATCGAAATGCGCACACACACAATGCGTTAGACAGAAATTAGGGCTTTAGACAGTAAAAATACCCAAAAATATACCTTCACAGTGAAGAAAAAGTCTTTAATTCTGGGTTTGATTCACAGATCGAAATGCGCACACACTCAATAAGAAGAGGGCAAAATGAAAGAGAGAAGAGGTTTATGAGATCGAAATGCTTTAGATAGGGGTTTTAGCAAATGAAAGAGAGAGAAGAGGGCGGGAGCTCTTCAATTATAGATAGAGCGAAATTAAAGTAGGTGAAAAATTTTGTAAGCGCTAATAGCAGTCACAAATTGAGTCTAAGATCAAAATTTGTGACTGCTGGGAGCGGTTACAAATTTATGACTGCCAATAGCAGTTACAAATTAAGTCTTACACCAAAATTTGTGACCGCTAATAGCAGTTACAAATTTGTGACCGCTAATAGCGGTCATAAATTAAGTCTAAGACTAAAATTTGTAACTCCTCGTGGCAGTTATAATTTTGTGACTGCTCATAAGAGTCACAACTTATGTCTACTAATAAACTTGTGAGTGCTTGTGACAGTTATAAATTTGTGACTGCTTATAGGAGTCACAAATTAATTATATGGTTACATTTGTGACTCCCATTAGCGGTAACAAACTAATTTACTCAAAAAAAATTAACCAATTAATTTTATCACCCCTAATGGCAGTCACAAATAATTTTGTGACTGCTCCCGGGAGTGACTAGTTTGTCACCCCTATTAGCAGTCACTAAAAGGCAGTCACAAAATTAACATTTTAGTGTAGTGTTGTTTTTTATGATTACTAAAGTTTTAATTTTAATGCCCGTTGCACAGCTTGAAGCATTTCAACAATGAGATTAGAAATGCATTCTAGGCGATTTTATTCAGATTTAAACAATCTCATTTTTGAAATGCTTCAAGCTTTAAGCTAAACAATCTCATTCGGTATTTTCCATCATGCACAGCATTAGAAATGCATTCTAGGCGATTTTATTTTTTACCTAAAATGTAAACTTCGTTTTGTCTACAATATGATCCTAAGTTTGTTGTTTTGGGAAAACAATGGCTTATCTTATCTCTACTTTAAAGCGTTAACACAAGCCCGGGATAGACTTTATACTAATACTGGATTTTAAACAGGTATTGTCTACAATATGATCCTCTATATAATCATTTAATTGTTGGTTTGGAATTTCGCAATTATTCATGAGGGATTTGATTGATATTTTTTTTCTTTGATTTGTCATCAAGATTTTAAACAGGTATTGTCTATTTACTGAAGCCTGCACAGCTTGAATCATTTCAACAATGAGATTGTTTACATCCTTTCTATCTACTACACCGGAGTGATTTTAAGCAATCTAAGGCGAGTATTAATTGGCGATGTTAGATAAGAAGAAGGTATATGAGTGAGACTCCAACAACATATGTAGATGTTACTGCAAAATAATGATTACATCATATGTAGACTCCAGAATCATATGAAGAGGCTCCAAGCACTGACTTCCTAATTGATGTTGTTTTATTTCTAATGATATATCGATATTTGTTTTGCCTACATAGCTCAAGCGTTGTGCCAATATGGTGCAGCAGTTCGACAGCCACCCAAATGGAAGATTTACAGAAGCTTAATTGGCAGATCTTTGGTCATTGGGTCAAAGTTTTCCATTTCAAATGGGTTCCATCCATTTTTCTCTTTAAATTCTGCACATGTACCATCTCTACTGGAGAGTATTAAATCCCATTATGGGTTGGTGGTCAAATTCTACACAGGTACCAGCTCTACAGGTACACACTGTCTTTATCTAATTTCTATTTTTTTCAGTGTTTTTTAGTGTGTTGAAACTGATTTTGCCTCCTATCTCCATATTATTTTTCCTCCTAATATTTTAAATATCACTAATAAGAGGAAAAATCAGTGACATAATCAGTGATATTTAAGATATTAGGAGGAATATTTTTTGTAATGAAATATATGAAATTTCAATCAGTGCTATTTCAATCTTCAAGTCTTTAGCAGACAAATATATGAAACAACCATTAGTTAATCAAGACCTAGAGGAGACTACCTATGAAGAAGGGGAAATCTACAGAACTACTAATAACCTAGAACCAATAATCACAAATATAATCCAGAATAGTGAGGACATTATCTAGAAATATAATACTATAGATAAAGAATCCACATAATTCAGAAACCAGTTGGAGTTGTTATGAAAAAATTCCAATGTGTTACTGACATAATTGATAACATTCATCTTCTGTGAGATGAATACAATAGTGACCAACTCAGTATTAACCAAGAGGGATGTTTAACAGTTTAAGTAAAAGGCATTCAGGTGTTGGTGAATCTTAACCTTTCCCCTAGACCACCTCCAAATTAAAAAAAATGATTGGACTGAAGTAGTTACCAAGAAGAAAAATAGAAAGAAGTCAATTATCAAGTCTGCTAGCCTAACCATGGCATTAAGACCAGGATCCAAACTTTACTCTCCCAACTAATTTTAATGGCCAACTTATTAGTCTGGAATATTATAGGGATTGCAAAGAAAAAAGAGATTAGAAGACTTAATAAACTTAAAATTATCCATAAAATGTCCATGCTGGCTCGCATTGATCCTAAAGTTTATCAGTCCAAAATTAAGGAATACAACAGGAAGCTTGGCTTTGAATCAGGCCTTGCCAGTGACTCAAAAACTATTTGGATTTTCTGCACTCGTGGTATTGATTGCTCTATTCAGTCTCAAACGTCTCAAGCCATTTCTCTACAGACTATTTTGCCTAAGCTACATAATTCTATCATGGAGCGAAGACCAAGATGTACATAGGAGAACCAAATATGAAGGAGCGAAGATAAAAGAAAAGAATCGGAAAAACCAAAGTCCCAAACTGAGGTAAACTTTTGTACATATCTATAAGTTAATGATTTACCCTAGAAGTTATATAGAAGTTATATAAAAGCTACATAGAAGCTATATAACTACTATATAGCTGCTATGTAGCTACATAGCTACTATATAGCATTTATATAGCTTCTATATATCTTCACAGTTTCTATATACCAGTTATATAGCTTCATTAGTACAAAACTCATTTGGGGTTCACCCATCCTCACGGTTGTTTCTAATTCATCGTATTTAATTTTTTACTCTACCAAAACGCAAATGTATTCATTGTTTGTCGGGTTTTTTTGTGTATATTGTTTTGAACTTAATTTTCCTTTAGGGAGGGGTGTTAAAATCTATGTGATATATTTTTTTGTCATTTTTTAATTAATTTTCACTTTTTTTTTACATGTTGAAGAGGTGAAGTCCCTTGATGCCGAATGAGTCCACGAGTGACACCAACACAGCTATAGAGATTCTCTGTTGCCTCAATTTGTGACAACATTATGAGATGATCAGATGGCAACACAATAACTCTACGACTTCTATTTATGCATGGGGAGTCGTATTTAGTACTCTCATTACTTCCCTGCTTCAAAAGTGGTGGCTTTACCTAAATTTCCGAGCGAGAATTCTAGCTTGCATGCGGTGAAAGACTTCAATTACACCTAGGATTGGTGTTTTGACTTACCTGAGTTTCACAGTAGTTATTTTCATGTTATCCATTCTTTAATTACACCTAGGATTGATGTTTTGACTTCGTATCTAACGACTTCAAATATTCACTTAAGTTTCTATTGTTGTCCTTGATATCCAGTTTCTTAGATTAAAGATAGAAAATATGCTCCATTTGTAGATTCCAACTCGTGCAATACCAATGATGGGCCTTCATAAAGGTGACTTTTTAGTTATATAAGAAGATTTAAATTGTAATAACAATTGTAAAAAATAAATATATAGGTACACAGTTATCTGACATTGTGGTTATAAGTAACCTTTGTATTCTGTTAGCTTTTTTTCATGGATATTCTAATGGCCAAATTTCTCACTTTCTTAATACGGTTCAATCAATATATCGTCAGATTTGACATTTCTGTAAGTTACCAACATGCGTATTTCTTTTAGTCTAAAAGTAGAGCTTTACATGGGAAATTTTTTATAATACTGTTGGGTTCTACAAGTGTTTGCTTAAGTGTGCAATTTGAGTATGAGTTTTAATTTTGGCATAGTTTTAATTTGTGCAGGTGTATATTGTCGCGAGCCTAGGGCATGCATTGGTACCCGAATTGGACATGATGCGGACACGTGGGGCATTCTTTAGGCCCAACATTGGACATGTTGTAGACGAAGTAGGTGTGCCTTTTACCCGACACTAGACAACATTGAACATGTTATGTTGATATTTTTTTTCTAGATTTTGTGGGATTTCGTGTTGGCAAGACATTATTTTTTCAGGAATTTCAGACATTTGACTTCTATTTTAATAGTTCTCAATTTACAACAAATTTTCTTTTTTAAGTGTAAACTCACAAAGAAATGGTTTTTGATAGTGTTTATTGTAGAAGAATGGCACGTTCATTAAATGATGTTTTGTTATTTGATTATTTCGTATACAGGGTTATTTTTGGTCTTTAAGACAGGTGGATAGTCCTATAAACAAATAGAACTTTGCTCAAAATTTCTAAAATAGCGTACATTGTTTTATTATAATAAAATCTATTTTATAAAAAAATTTAGTTGATTCATTACTTTGGAATTATTCGTCGTGCCTTAAGGAAAATTGACCCCAATTGGGATTTTATTGGGGTAGTACGATTCGGGAGAGACACAACTTTATGCGTTTCAAAATTATCAGCGTGCCTTCAGGCACGAATATACCCTAGTATATATATATATATATATATGCATGTGTGTGTGTACCGAGTTTTCATTGGTATATTTTGCATATTTCTATCTATGGTATCGTTTTCTTTGAGTTTTTGTGGTTTACATTTAATCCATGTTTGCCATATGCTTTAACTTAGGATTATTTTTGGCACGCTGTATGATCATATTGGTATCTCTCATTGTATGCACTAAAATTTCAAATTGGTATCATAATTTATTTATTGTTCATATTGGTATCTTTTGGCATCGATGTTGATATTAGTTGATCATTGTTTGGATTATTTATACTTGTATTTCCATGTTGTGTTTTTATTTCACTTTTACACCATTGCATGATTGTACTCCTTCCTCCTAATTTTTCTGGTATCATATATCCGCACACTTAGGGGGAGATTTGGTTTATGGGGGAGAAATAGTTTATGAATTCTTAATTTGTCTATTCCTAAACGAAAGGGGGAGAAATGGTATCTGTCCTTTCATGATTAGGATTTTTTTATCTTAGAGGGAGACATCTTACCTAGGTTGAGATTGTTAGACATAGGGAGAATTTTATTCTTCTACGATTTTTATACTTGTTATATTATCTTTGCATTTGAAAGTGCATGTTTAAGTGTGCATGTTTGCAACATGCGACAAAGTTAACAAGAGTGAAAGTTAATCAACGTATGTGTCTATCGAGCATCTAACGTTTTTCCTTTTGGGGGTTGGGGACTAGGTCTTTTAGAGAGCTTGATTGCCCGTAAGGTTTTTACTTTGGTTTTGTTCAGGATAGACAAAGTGGAGACTTGTAAGAGGAAATTTCCAATTGAGTCAATTTCTTTGTAATTGGTTTAATTCTAAACAAAACATTTGAGTCATAGTTTAGGCTTTGTATTATTGATCTCGTATGCCTATGACATGTTTGATGAAGACGTAGCGGCTAAGCTTCAAACATGGATATGCATCATGCAATTTTTTGTGCCAAATTTGTCTTCACGTATACCGAAGATCTCGTAGATATGGATGCATTGAATATGATCCTTGGATATTTATTTTGGGTATTGGGTTTTTACAAAAAAATTGTTTAAAACTATTTTTAAAATGTTATTTTAGAGAAAAATGGTTTTGGGGTTTTTATGTTCGTTAGAACGAGTTTTGAACTTTGTTAAAATGAATCTCGAATCTTGTTAAAAAAAGATATACAACTCATTAGAACGAAGCTAGAATCTCGTTGGAATGAAATTTTTAACTCACTAGATTGTACATCCAATGTACTTTAAATGGGAGCTCTCTGTCAAACAGAAGTCCACTCGTTAGAAGCTCATGGGAAGTTCGTTTGAACAAACTTTTCATATTCGTTCGAATAAGACTGGTTCTCATTAGAACGAAACAAGTAGTTTGTTGGAACGAACCCACCACCTTAAAATTCTTGTGTTCCTATTTAAAGCGTGTTGGACTTAGATTTTTCAATAACTTTAGGCAAAAATGAATTCCTATTTGTTTACCAATGTTCCAAAACCCTAGTTTCACGCATTGAGTTTAAAGATCCAAGTTTCGCATTTTTTTATGGTTTGAGATCTTTGTGTTGGACACCAATTTTTTTTCATCATCTTGGATTGCGAAAAGGTTTCGTGTGGTGGTCTTCGTACTTATTTGATACTTTGCGGTGAACAAGCGGTGTTTCATGTTTCGATTCCATAGACAGTTTTTTAGCCTTATCGGTGAGTACCCAGATGCATGTGGATTCACATGTTATGGCATATTATGTGGGTGGACTACTACGTTTCACTGTCGAGGAGAGGTTTGAGATAGAAGATCATAAAGTCTTGTAAGGGAGACAAGTCGTTGAATAAATCTACTTCGACGCGTTGCGAATGTTTTACTTATTTTATCTTCTTATCACCTAGATGAATATTTTGGCTTAAAAATATAAAATTGGGTCAATCAATTTTTTCACAACAAACGATTTAATTTGGTCCATTTTGATGGTTAAGTAATAATGTTGCCTACGAGAGAGCGCCATGTGTCCATTCGGTCCATTCTCTAGGACACGTGTCCTACGAGAGAGCGCCATGTGCACTCACCATGTAGGACACGATGGTTAAGTAGGACACAATGGATATATTGTTGAGTGCACGGTCCATTCTCGAGGACACATGGCGCTCTCTCGTAGGCACTCAACATACATTCTTCTTATTAAATTACATGTTAATTACTCTATTGTAGTTCATAAATTTGATACTCATTTCTAGGGTGAATCCATTGCATGATCCGTGTATTATCTTTTGGCACCATTTGTGGGAACGTCTTCATCGTTATCATCTTATCATGGATTTCTTTTATCATATTTGGTAATGATTCAAATCCACCATTGTTGGATATGAATTACCATTGAAAAGTTTGGGTGGTGGAGTTCATCAACTTTTCTTTCGGATTCACCCTTTTTTCTGAGTCTTTGCATCTATTACTGTTGTTTTCCTTCTCACTCTGACTGGATATGTGTTTCGATCCACCATCAAACACTGGGGATGGTTCCATCCAACCATCCATGCAGTCTGATCTAGAAAACATCATGGAAGCATTAAAATATCTAGTGGCTCATCATCAAGCCATGCAGAACTAGTTGATGGCATTCAACTAGGACATTATGAGCGAGATCCCAGAAGATCTTACGCTAAACCCTTTCACACCGGCAGCTGTTAGAGGAGATCCACCATCAGTAGCTGGGGACCATGTGACACCCCGCCTAATTAAATACCGGGCGATCACTCCTTTATTAAATTAAAATCAAGGTGAACAGTTGGTTCATTCTTAGCATCACTGTCGTAAAAATAAACTTTTCCAAATTAACACCCTAATTAATTAAGCTAAGTGTCAAAACCATTTTTTTTTCAACATTTCTGACCAATTTTATTTTTAAAGGAAAATTATTTATTTAAATATTAACAACATTTTCAATAAGTAAGAATCATACAACAATTAGCCTGGAACATAATCCAATTACTATAAATATTCAACATTCAAAGTCCCAACATTTAAAACTTAAAGTAAAACATTCATACTGAAATAAATCCCATAGTAATAGTACTAGGAATAACTGAAATACAAATGTCCCAATAAAACAGATAAATAGTGGAAAGGGCGACACATGCCCAATAAATGAGTATGATAGATGTGGAATCAAGTAAATGAAGTCGTCTATGCAAGTGGCCTGCAACTCCCACCTAAGCTGCAGCACGTTCCTTTCAAGGGATCCTAAGCAAGACGCCCCTGTGGCTGGGCACTTGAAATACATACATATATATACAAGAGAGAGAGAGAGAGAGAAAAAAAAACGGGTCAGAGCCCGATAGTGTATATGATTTAAAAACTGTTTAGCAAGTATTTAAATTGATACAGGCCAATGCAACAACATATTAGTGCGACACTCCCTTGAGAAATTCTCACCTCTCTTCTAATGTGCACACCTATCGCACTAACCTTCCCAACGGTTTGTCTTATCATTTATCGCACTACTCTTCCCAATGATTTAACTTATCTTAGATTACTCGTAAGATTCAAAATTTAACGATTCCATTGTTTGAAAAGAATATTTCAATTAGTAACCAAAGTTCTCATTTTGACTTTATTAATCAATAAAGTTTTCCAATTTCATATTATACTTTCTCAAAACAAGTATTTACAATTTGAGTCATCAACCATGCCCTACATATCAAATCACAGTAGGCAGTTCCAGATTTCAGAATTTCGTATATATATATTAACTACTCGAAAATATATATATCATAACAGCACACCAAATAATAACTATGGTGCTGGCATACTCTACTATCCAAACCCCATATCACTCACATCAAGGGGAATACAAATTCGGAATCACTCTCGAATTGTATTAACACATACTCAAACAATATTGAGGCGAAGTATAGATTCCAAGTCTCGTAGGACCGTCTGAACTATCACTGCGATAGCCTGTACCAAGGATACCTATACACAAACAATATGAGGCGAAGCATAGATTCCAAGTCTCTAAGAGGAAAGCACATACCCGCATCTCTTAGGACCGTCTGAACTATCATTCCGATAGCCTGTACCAAGGATATCTATCTTCTAGGGTACAAGTCAATAGCCCCCATAAAGGTCCCATCGAGATAAGACTGTCCCAGCGCGGAAACCTCAGGGATAGCAAGTAGCGCAGGCATGATTTTCACACATAGATAGTATATACATACACAATCATATAACTATACTAATATTACCATATCAATAATTGGTAAATTCTGAATTCCCATAATTACGTCATTCGCATTTAATTCACATTATAAAGTTATCACGTATAACCATTCACATCTTACTTTAATTTGAGGAACTTTTCCACTTACTACATAACGCTTCATTGATTCTATCCTCCTAATTATAAAATTCAGTAGGTATACACATTTGTCCCAAAGTAACTCTCTTACGTGTCTCTCTCTTTAAATCATAATTTCACCGACCCTTATGTAATTATACCAAAATACAATCTTTGCCCGACATCAAGGGTCCCAAAATCTATTCACATGTCCTACTAGTCTTCCCTATCTCCCAAATTTTTTTATTAAGGATGCCCAAGAAATATCTCACAATAATTTGAATTTAACTCATTTAAAAAGGAAATAGGAGTCTGCCAGGAGGGGTCGATCGATCGAGGTCTGGGGCTCGATCGATCGAACCTTCGATCGATCGAAGCTCTTGGCTCGATCGATCGATCAAGCAGGTCTGCGAAAACTGAAATTCTGTAGTTACGGGTTTCATCTCCAAACTTCAACAATTTCCATATTTTCTAATCCCAATCATCCCAGAATTGACACTACTAACCTTATATCATCATATTAGGTATTTTCAACGTAAAGCATGTCAATTTACGTCACTAAACATGGATTAATCGTGCCATAATTCATTTAAACATACAAGAACCCTAGAAATCTCTAAATCATGGTTCCAATCTATTTTTCCAGAAATTCCTTCTTATACTGCATTAAAATTTCATGGATTATTCTCCTACATCGCCAACAATTTCCAGAATAAGGTTTAAGTCATCACTGCATGCAAATTCCTATCACAATTTAGGTTTTCTTCAATGAAATTCATCCCTAATCATCCCTAAACTAATATGAAGGATGCACCAACGAAATAAGCAAGATAAACACTTGCCTGGGATTTTTGATGTTCTGATTTGCAGATGTTTTTGGTGTGGTTGCGTAGCCCGTTGTGCGATCTACGCGTTGAAGGTGGTTGCGGTGCAAGCGGGTGGATTTCGGGCCTTGAATTTTCCTTGAGAGCTCTCTCCTTCCTCTCCTATGGCTGTCACTTGTGTTTAGAGTTTCTAACCCTAGATGACAATCCAGATATCTGATATAACCCTTTGAATTTTCGTGGGTTTAATTACCCAAAAAGGTGAAATGTCCAAAACGCCCTCCCGGGGTACCAATTAGGCCTAAAAACGCCCCGAGACCCAAACTAAACCCCTGGGTACACTTTTCTGGCTATCTCGACCCTTCCGGACGCGTTGGCGCACTCACAACGACCATACGAACGACTTATAAAATATTCACTTTTATTTATCAATATTTAGTCCCGACGCGACACGGGCGCGTCCCGACTCAAATTTCCAAAATTTTCATTTTATTTTCTCGTGACATTCAATATAATCAATATCATATGTTACTTTGCTCAATAGTAATATTCAACAAATTTCCCATAATTACTAACTCTCGTCATGTTAATAATTATAGCATAATTAATTTCCGGATTTTTATTAAATAATTAACTCACATTAATTTAATAAATCCCCAAATTAATATAGCATAAAAATACGGGGTATTACATACTTCCCCCCTAATAACGGAATTTCGTCCCGAAATTCAGAAAATAAGGCATACCTGGTAAAAACAAATCTGGATATCTCTCGTGCATATCGGCCTCGCGCTCCCAAGTTGATTCCTCCACATTGTGGTGCTCCCACTGGACCCGTACAAGTGGAACTATCTTTGATCTCAATCTCCTCTCACTGTAGTCTAGGATAGCCACCGGTCTCTCATCGTAAGAGCTGTCAGGCTGTAAGTCTATCTCATCTATCGCAATGTGACTATGGGCCATATCATCCCGAAGATACCGTCTCAACGACGAGATGTGGAATACATCGTGAATGCGATGCAAATGTTCTGGCAGTCCTAATCTGTATGCTACCGGCCCAATCCTCTCGATGATGGGAAATGGTCCCACGTACCTTGGGGCCAATTTCCCCTTCTTCCCGAACCTCATCACTCCTTTCATATGAGATACACGCAGTAACACTTGGTCCCCTACATTAAACTCCCGAAAGAACCGTTTCGCATCGGCGTAGCTCTTCTGCCTGTCCTGGGCTACTCGAATGCGACTCCTAATCATCTCAATCCTCGCGGAGGTTTCCTGAATCACCTCTGGTCCTAAGAACTTGTTATCCCCCACCTCGAGCCAACAAGTTGGAGAACGACAAGGCCTGTCATACAAAGCCTCAAATGGAGCCATACCAATCGTAAACTGATAAGAGTTATTATAAGCAAACTCTACCAGTGGAAGATGTGGCTCCCAACCTCCTCCAAAATCAAGAACACACATGCGTAGCATATCCTCTAACATCTGATTAGTACGCTCTGTCTGTCCATCTGTCTGTGGGTGGTAAGCTGAACTCAACCTCAACTCGGTACCCATAGCCTCCTGAAAGCTTTCCCAGAAATGTGACACGAAAATCTTATCCCTATCCGACACAATATTCAGGGGCATCCCATGTAATCTGACAACCTCAGCAATGAACAACTGAGCATACTGACCCATGGTATAGTCTGTCCGCACTGGCAGAAAATGAGCCACCTTGGTCAAACGGTCTACTATCACCCAGATAGAATCGTGGCCCCGCTGTGATGTAGGCAACCCTGTAATAAAATCCATGGAAATAATCTCCCACTTCCACGCGGGTACTTCCAAGGGCTGAAGCAATCCTGACGGTTTCTGGTGGTCCACCTTTACCAGCTGGCAGGTAGAACACTTGGACACGAACTCAGCAATGTCCTTCTTCATCCCACTCCACCAGTATTGCCTCCTCATATCCTGGTACATCTTATCTCCTCCAGGATGTACTGCAAATCGGGACCCGTGAGACTGGGTCATCACTGCATGACGTAATTCTACTCCTTCTGGAACCACCAATCTCCCATTAAACCTCAACCCCCATCAAAACTAACAGAATAGGACTCAGCACCCTCGGCTAAAAGTCGTACAATCTTCTCCTGGCAAAACGGGTCTGTGATCTGGGCCTGTAGTACCCTCATAACAATCTCGGGTCTAATTGTCATAACAGATATGAAGGAATGGGCTACTGCGTCCTGGTGGCCTAACTCCTTCCACTTTGCTTTCCAGACATCCGCTACCTCGTCTACCGGTCTATGGCTCAACGCATCAGCAACTACGTTGACCTTCCCCGGATGATACTGTATGTCAAACTGATAGTCCTTCACAAACTCTAACCATCTGCGCTGTCGTATATTCAGCTCTCCCTGAGTGAATAGGTACTGCAGTGACTTGTGGTCTGTGAACAAACGGAACTTCTCTCCCAATAAGTAGTGCCTCCATATCCTCAATGCAAAAATGACCGCTGCTAACTCCAGGTCGTGGGTGGGGTAATTCTTCTCATGCGGCTTAAGCTTGTGGGAGGAAAAAGCTATAGCCTTCTCCTCCTACTGAAGTACTCCCCCAAGTCCCCGTAAAGAGGCATCGGTGTAAACCAGGTACTTCGCACCCGGCTTTGGTAGAGCAAGGATTGGCGCTGTAGTAAGCTTGTCTTTCAGCTCGTCGAAAGCCAACTGACAAGCGTCATCCCAAACATATGGTACCCCCTTGCGAGTCAGATTCGTCAATGGACCCACTATTTTGGAGAATCCCCGAATGAATCTCCTGTAGTATCCGGCTAACCCCAAGAAACTACGCACTTCCGTCGGTGTCGTGGGCTATCCCCATTCCCTCACCGCTGACACTTTACTCGGGTCAACTGCTATCCCCTGCTCAAAAACAACATGGCCCAAGAACTGTACTTCTCGCAGCCAGAATCCACACTTCTTGTACTTAGCATACAACTGATGCTCTCGTAGAGTCTGAAGAACTTGCCTCAAATGCTCGGCGTGATCCTCCTCGGAGTGTGAATATATCAAAATGTCATCTATAAAGACGATGACAAACTGATACAAGAACTCTCTGAATACTCGGTTCATTAAGTCCATGAATACGGATGGAGCATTTGTGAGACCAAATGGCATCACTCTGAACTCGTAAGACCCATATCTCGTCAAGAAGGTAGTCTTTGAAACATCCCGCTCTCTAATACGTAACTGATGGTACCCCGACCTCAGATCTATCTTCGAAAAGAAAGTTTCTCCCCTCAGTTGGTCGAACAGATCATCGATTCGAGGCAACGGATACTTATTCCGTATCGTGACCTTGTTCAACTCCCGGTAGTCTACACACAACCTCAGTGAACCATCTCTCTTTTTCACAAACAGAACCGGAGCGCCCCAAGGTGAGGTACTCCTGCGAATGAAGCCCTGACCTAACAGCTGCTCTATCTGATCTCGTAACTCTCGCATCTTCGCCGGAGCCATACGGTATGGAGCGCGTGCTATAGGTTTGGTATCTGGCAATAAATCTATAACAAAGTCTATCTCTCGACTGGGGGGTAGGCCTAGTATTTCCTGAAACACATCGGAATACTCACGAATAACTAGAATCGAGTCTAACGGAATCACAACCTCCTTAGAGGTATCCTCCTCTATATAATACAAATGAGCGGTCGAACCTCCCTCTGGGCGAGGCATCGCCACTAGAAACATCTCTTGCCCCGAAATGGCAAAAACAATGCTCCCACTGAAGCAATCATTCATGGCTCTATAAGCTGCGAGCCAATCCATACCGATAATAACATTATGCTCATGCATATCTAAGACTAACATGTCTGCAGGTAATACCAAACTACCAGTTTCTACCCCCACTCCTCGGCATATAAAGAAGATAAGCGACACACTCCCCAGTGGTGAGTCTACACACGTCACTGTGCTCTCTGCTGTGGCTAACAATCCTAAGGCCTTCACAAAATGCGTAGCTATAAAACAATGAGTCGCCCCATTATCAAACAAAACCCGACCCATAGTACCATGGATAGGAAACATACCCTCAATCGCGGGTGGTGCCTGTGGAGCTGCTGCCTGGTGGACGTTATAGACACGTCCGTACTGTAACTGCCCCTGATGCACTAGAGCTATTGGAACGGCTGGTAGGGCTGGCACCTGGGCTGGAGCTGGGAGTGCAACCGGAAAAAGTGGTCTCTGTGGCTCATTACGGGCACCCTGCTGCTGTGGGGCCCTATCTCCCTCCGGACAATCTTGGCGCCTATGGCCGTGTCTACCACACCCAAAACATCGGCCTTTGAAGTTTCCTCCCCTCTGGCCCTGCTGGCCGTTACCTCCTCGCTACTGGCCCTGCTGGCCCTGATGAACACGCTGTTGGCCCTGCTGGCCCTGCTGTTGACCCTGCTGTCGGTGTTGGCCTTGCTGGCCCTGATGATTGGGCTGGCCCTGCTGACCCTGCCTATAACCCCCAAATCCTTGCCTGGAATCACCTGAATAGAATCGCTTAGCAGGGTCCCCTTGATGGGAACTCTGCTCGTGCTGACGAGTCTGTCCATGAGATGGTGCCCCATTAGCACTATTTCCCCTGGTCATGCCCTGCTGGATGGACTCTCCTGCTCTCTTGCTTCCCTGCAGATGGAAGCGGTGATCCTGGCAATGTAGCAACGCGGCATTGAGTACATCAGTGAAAGTACTCAGAGATAGATTCCCAATAAGATGTTGACGGATCCTCCAAGCTAACCCGTCCACAAACAACATAATCTTCTTGCCCTCAGTGGGTGCCTCATCTGGCACGATGGTGAGAAGTCTCGTGAACTCCTCCTCATACTAAGCTACGGTAGAGCTCTCCTGCTTCAAATTCAGTAATTTCTACCTCATCTCTGTCGGCACGGCGGGTGGAAAGTACTTGCGGTCAAACCTCTCCCAGAACAACTGAATAGGGATCGTGTCCCTCTCCTCCAATGTAGTAGTGGACTCCCACCACTGCAAAGCGGCTTCCACCAGCTTAAAGGAAGCCAATAACTGCTTCTGCACGTCGGTGCACTCATACATACGGAGATGCCGCTGGATGTCTTTCTTCCATTGGCTAACTGTGACAATATCGGAGCTACCAGAGAACTCAGGGGGATGTGCTTTTTGAAAAGCATCCCTAACCCTCTCCCATGCAGATGGAAGTTGTGCTGGTACTGGCGCCACTGCCTGAATCTGGGGTGGAGCCTGCTGAGTCACCGCTAGTGCGGCATTCACCGCCTGAGCAACAATGGCGGCTACTTCATTAGCATTCATAGTGCCTTGTGCCGGAGCTGCTGGCTGCTCGGCCTGGGCACGCCTATCCTTCGGTGCACGTCTCGGAGGCATCTGAAACGTGAAGAAGTTTATTAGTCTAAAGTCATTATCAAATCTCAAATAGCTGAAGACATAAACTTGAAAGCAAGAATACAACCATCCTATAATACGGCTCTATAGCAATAACGTTAAGCTGAAAGCGAAATAAGCCGTACAGATCCTATGGACACTAGAACCTGATGCTCTGATACCACCTGTGACACCCCGCCTAATTAAATACCGAGCGCTAACTCCTTCATTAAATTAAAATCAGGGTGAACAGTTGGTTCATTCTTAGCATCACTGTCGTAAAAATAAACTTTTTCAAATTAACACCCTAATTAATTAAGCTAAGTGTCAAAACCATTTTTTTTTTCCAACATTTCTGACCAATTTTATTTTTAAAGGAAAATTATTTATTTAATTATTAACAACATTTTCAATAAGTAAGAATCATACAACAATTAGCCTGGAACATAATCCAATTACTATAAACATTCAACATTCAAAGTCCCAACATTTAAAACTTAAAGTAAAACATCCATACTGAAATAAATCCCATAGTAATAGTACTAGGAATAACTTAAATACAAATGTCCCTATAAAACAGATAAATAGTGGAAAGGGCGACACATGCCCAATAAATGAGTCTGATAGATGTGGAATCAAGTAAACGAAGTCGTCTATGCAAGTGGCCTGCAACTCCCACCTAAGCTGCAGCACGTTCCTTTCAAGGGATCCTAAGCAAGACGCCCCTGTGGCTGGGCACTTGAAATACATACATATATATACAAGAGAGAGAGAGAGAACAAAAACGGGTCAGAGCCCGATAGTGTATATGATTTAAAAATTGTTTAGCAAGTATTTAAATTGATACAGGCCAATGCAACAACATATTAGTGCGACACTCCCTTGAGAAATTATCACCTCTCTTCTAATGTGCACACCTATCGAACTAACCTTCCCAACGGCTTGTCTTATCATTTATCGCACTACTCTTCCCAATGATTTAACTTATCTTAGATTACTCGTAAGATTAAAAATTTAACGATTCCATTGTTTGAAAAGAATATTTCAATTAGTAACCAAAGTTCTCATTTTTACTTTATTAATCAATAAAGTTTTCCAATTTCATATTATACTTTCTCAAAACAAGTATTTACAATTTGAGTCATCAACCATGCCCTACATATCAAATCACAGTAGGCAGTTCCAGATTTCAGAATTTCATATATATATATTAACTACTCGAAAATATATATATCATAACAGCACCCCAAATAATAACTATGGGGCGGGCATACTCTACTATCCAAACCCCATATCACTCACATTAAGGGGAATACAAATTCGGAATCACTCTCGAATTGTATTAACACATACTCAAACAATATTGAGGCGAAGTATAGATTCCAAGTCTCGTAGGACCGTCTGAACTATCACTGCGATAGCCTGTACCAAGGATACCTATACACAAACAATGAGGTGAAGCATAGATTCCAAGTCTCTAAGAGGAAAGCACATACCCGCATCTCTTAGGACCGTCTGAACTATCATTCCGATAGCCTGTACCAAGGATATCTATCTTCTAGGGTACAAGTCAATAGCCCCCATAAAGGTCCCATCGAGATAAGACTGTCCCAGCGCAGAAACCTCAGGGATAGCAAGTTGCGTGGGCATGATTTTCACACATAGATAGTATATGCATACACAATCATATAACTATACTAATATTACCATATCAATAATGGGTAAATTCTCAATTCCCATAATTACGTCATTCGCATTTATTTCACATTATATAGTTATCACGTATAACCATTCACATCTTACTTTAATTTGAGGAACTTTTCCACTTACTATATAACGCTTCATGGATTCTATCCTCCCAATTATAAAATTCAGTAGGTATACACATTTGTCCCAAAGTAACTCTCTTACATGTCTCTCTCTTTAAATCATAATTTCATCGACCCTTATGTAATTATCCCAAAATACAATCTTTGCCCGACATCAAGGGTCCCAAAATCTATTCACATGTCCTACTGGTCTTCCCTATCTCCCAAAACATTTTATTAAAGATACCCAAGAAATATCTCACAATATTTTGAATTTAACTCATTTAAAAAGGAAATAGGAGTCTGCCAGGAGGGGTCGATCGATCGAGGTCTGGGGCTCGATCGATCGATCAAGCATATCTGCGAAAACTGAAATTCTGCAGTTACAGGTTTCATCTCCAAACTTCAACAATTTCCATATTTTCTAATCCCAATCATCCCAGAATTGATACTACTAACCTTATATCATCATATTAGGTATTTTCAATGTAAATCATGTCAATTTACGTCACTAAACATGGATTAATCGTGCCATAATTCATTTAAACATGCAAGAACCCTAGAAATCTCTAAATCATGGTTCCAAACTGTTTTTCCAGAAATTCCTTCTTATACTACATTAAAATTTCGTGGATTATTCTCCTACATCACCAACAATTTCCAGAATAAGGTTTAAGTTATCACTACATGCAAATTCCTATCACAATTTAGGTTTTCTTCAATGAAATTCATCCCTAATCATCCATAAACTAATATCAAGGATGCACCAACGAAATAAGCAAGATAAACACTTGCCTGGGATTTTTGACGTTCTGATTTGCAGATGTTTTTGGTGTGGTTGCGTAGCCCGTTGCGCGATCTACGCGTTGATGGTGGTTGTGTGCAAACGGGTGGATTTCGGGCCTTGAATTTTCCTTGAGAGCTCTCTCCTTCCTCTCCTATGGCCGTCACTTGTGTTTAGAGTTTCTAACCCTAGATGACAATCCATATATCTGATATAACCCTTTGAATTTTCGTGGGTTTAATTACCCAAAAAGGTGAAATGTCCAAAACGCCCTCCCGGGGTACCAATTAGGCCTAAAAACGCCCCGAGACCCAAACTAAACCCCCGGGTACACTTTTCTGACTATCTCGACCCTTCCGGACGCGTTGGCGGACTCAAAACGACCATACGAACGACTTATAAAATATTCACTTTTATTTATCAATATTTAGTCCCGACGCGACACGGGCGCGTCCCGACTCAAATTTCCAAAATTGTCATTTTATTCTCTCGTGACATTCAATATAATCAATATATTATATTACTTTGCTCAATAGTAATATTCAAAAAATTTCCCATAATTACTAACTGTCGTCACGTTAATAATTATAGCATAATTAATTTTTGGATTTTTATTAAATAATTAACTCACATTAAATTTAATAAATCCCCAAATTAATATAGCATAAAAATACGGGGTATTACAGACCACCCCTAGATCCACTAGTTAATTACTCTATTACAATTCATGAGTGGGATACTCATTTCCAGGGAGAATCCAGTGCATGTTATGTGTATCATCAAACTTCAACATGACATAACCTGCCAAGGTCGTCCCCCCTCCCGGAGGTATTCATATACTGTTGAGATGGAAGTGGTCAAGCCTGTTACCTATGACCACACACGTTAAAAGTTTGATAACCTATAGTATGTAGTGTCAACATTTACCCATGCTAGGTTTTCCAATGAGATCTCACCTTAAGGGACATGATATACTGAATACTGGTACTATTATAGGGACATCTTTTACGAGTCCCTAAGCATCGTGAGAAAAATTAACCTAGAATAACCTGAAACTAATTTCGACTATGATGAGCAATAGGAAATAACCTCCAACAATGATATCTAGTTAGGATAATCCATGTCTATGAAATCATCACTTGATAAACCTGACTAGACGGATGAACAAGTCATGGCCACGATGGCAGAAATTCCCACCCACCCTAAACTCTGGCATAGCCATACAATGAATAGATGACTTCATATCCTAAACTTACTCCAAAATATTGAACAAGGCTCCTAAAAGCCCTAAGTCAGACCCCTCCCTGGACTAGACTGAAGTGATTTCCCCAAATCCAACATCACTTGCCTTTTGCCTCACATCCTTGACTGAACTTCTGCTCGGTCTAAAGAAAATTAAGAAGGAAGCCCGGGCGTAACTCGTACTCTCCCCTGATAAGGAGGTCGACTTCCTCACCTCTGAATCCATTGGATAAAGAGAAGATCCTCCCAAAAGGAAACTATTATTACACTCCTTGGGATAACAACAAAATCTAGGAATAACTCTATAGTACATAAACTAACATCACCATCTTGGAGTTTCTAGTTACGTTCCAAGAATAGTGAGCTGCCTTCGTCTATCTATTGCCTAAAACTTTTGTACTAACATTAACCGAAATGTTAGCCACCTTCGGGTTCATCACAAGCAATAACACATTAGCTTCTCTGATTATAACCTTTCTATGTAAGGCCATAACACCTGATTTGTGTTACACATCACCACTGAGGCATACGGACAGAATGTGCCCCTAATACTGATAGACAATATATACACTATCAATGTATGCCCCCTCCGCACTACCAATGGTATGGGATACATCACCCGAGAATTTACACTATCTTCTATGACAATCAGGGCCTATGATAACACTTGCTAAGAAGTCCTACGAGCTATCACCTTCACTCTTATAGTAGGGGCCATCTGAAGCACCTTATACTCTTGACTCACTTGAGTCTATATTGTATAAGTGTTCATCTAGTTTGGAAATTGTGACAAAATTATGTCTAACCTAGAATCCAAAGAACCTCAGAACTTGCACTACTATTTCATCATTGATTGAAGTGATCCCGACCTCATTACCAGCACTCACACATAGTATAATGGATCATATACATGTCATATTGCATATTAATGTGTGTATATATGTTGAGTGCGCTTAAATCCCCAATATTGCTTTTTAAATATTTTCTGGGATTTTATAAACATTTTAAAATAATGTTTTAATTAATTAAAACTTGGTTTTAAAAGTTTGTGGGCTCAATCTGCTATTTCATATTGTTGGTTTTATTGGCCTAAAGTTACCTTGGGTAGAATCCGAAAGAGGCAAAGACTTCAGAGTATACATTATAATTACTTTTAGACGCGCGTTTTATCTCTATTCATTGTCCAACATTTGTTGCTTTCTGATTGGTGGAAAGTGTGTTTCTTTATAGAGTGTAAACCAGCGCACGTTTTCAACCCTTAGACCATTTTTATCGACGATCTGCATACGCCCCTTCATAATCCCTGTAATACCCTTGTGGACCAATCAGGAGAGTCTTTATCACCACTTATCGTGTAGCATTGGAACCAAGTCAATTGATCTTGACTAAATTTGATCCCTTGATTTCAATCCTCATTCTCGAACCTTCTTAGCCTCCTATAAAAAGGCTCCTACTCTCAGCCTTCAGAGACTTTTGGCCATTTCGTCCTTTGAGAGAAAAAAGAGAGTAGAGAGAGAAGAGAGAAAAGAGAGAGAAAGAGAGAAACCAGAAGAGAGAGAAAGAGTTAGTAAACCTAACCCTAACCCTAAATCATCCAAACAGTTCAAACCAAATATAAATCTTCAAACCCCTGTATTTTCCCAAACACAACCTTAAGTGTTTGAGTGTTTGGGAGGTGATTTGAGAGTTGGTTTGTTGTTGTAACCTCTTCGTTCTTTAGATCTTGTTTTCAACTTAATCATTTTCTTAGATCTATTTTTCTGGTATATAGAAATTTCAGATTTGAGTCCTTCATGATTTATTACACTTAGTTTGCATTTTTATTTCTTAGCTTGAGAAATATATTGTTGATTTGCTTTCTGTAAATGTTTTTAACTTTGAAATCAATAATAATGTTTTATGTTTCTAGTTCTCTTGAAACAAGACCTTTGACCTAGTTTGGAATCGCACTTGGTGGTTTTCAATCTCAAAAATCTTTTCAAAAAACAGAGATTGATTAAGATCTTGATACGTCTTCTGAGCAAGATAGCCATGGATTCTGGGATTGCTTTAAAGGTCAAAAAGGTTAAGTTTTGTGAGAAGAGAGAAAAATAAAAGTCACTGCATATAGACTTATATGTAATTTGTTAGGACTGATTGTACATAATAAGTGTGTGTGTGTGTGTGCATGCATGTGTTAGAGAGCACCTCAACAAACACTTTCACCCTACCACATGAAAAGTGTTGGTAATAAGATCTTGTGAACAAGAGTCGACGTAAAGAGATTGAAAAAATTGGGAGTTAACAAACTAGGAGAACAACATCAACAATCAGAACTGCAGAGAAGTTATAAGGACATCAGAGGGTACATTCCTAAACTTATATAGGTCTGAGTTGTATGCATGTTTGTTATATAGTTTGTAACTGTTAAAATTTGTTTATAGTGGAATTTTTGTTTTTACTCCGTAGAGGGAGTCGTGGATGTTTCCTCAGTTGGGTGAGGTTTTACCACGTAAAAAATCTTGTTCTTAATCTTCTTACATCTTCTCATCTCATTCTTGGTTGTGCTGAGTTTAAAGTTTGTTTAAACTGTTTTATAAACCTGTTAATCAAATCTTGAATAGATCTCGTACATACTTTTATAAAACACATCTTGTGTTCAAAATAGTTTTGGTTTTTAAGAAAAGAGTTTCTTTAAAAAACTGTTCGGAGTTACTTTAATAGTTTAATTTTATTAAAAGTCTTTAGTAATAGATTCTCAATTGGTATCAGAGCTTGGTAAACTTCTTTTAAAGAGATCCTGTGTTTCTGAAATTGTTTTCTGAAAATCAAATATGGATGAGAAAAATGAAAGATTTGGTAACTTGACCAGACCTCCTATCTTTAATGGAACCAATTTTGTTTACTGGAAAGTAAGAATGATTGCTTTCATTCAAGGAACTCTGGGAGATGATGTCTGAGACATTGTTGAAAATGGTTACATTTTTCCTACAAAACCATCCACTGAAGGAAGTAATGAGAGGGTTAAGAAAGTATTAAGTGAGTTCACACAAGAAGAGAAACAAGTTTCTCAAAATAATAACAAAGAAAAGAATGCCATATTTATGTCCATAAATGAACATGAGTTCAAAATAATCTCATCTTGTACCACATCTAAGGAAGCTTGGGACACCTTGGTTACTGCTCATGAAGGTGACACTAGAGTTAAAGCTGCTAAAACTCAAATGATCATTCAACAGTATAACTCTTTAATTATGTCTGAGACTGAGTCATTTGATAACTTCTATATGAACCTGACTGATATTGTGACAAAATTGCATGCTAATGGGATAACATATGACAGACAAGAAATTGTATCTAAAATTCTAAGATCATTACCACAGAAATTTGACAACAAAAGATATGCTATTGAGGAAATGTGTGATATAAATCTCACTCCTGAATTACTCAGTAGTAAATTAAGAACTGTGGAAATGGGACTAGAATTTAAGAAGCAATTGACCCAGTCCCATAGGAAACAGACTAGTTCCAATCTAAGCTTCTCTTCTAAATTGATTAAGCCTAAGTTTAATACTTCCAATGATGACTCTGATGAGGAATGCGATATAGAGAGTTTGGACAATCAGATTGCCTTGATGTCAAAACAGTTTAAGAAAATCATTAAATTTAGAAACAACATGGCAAATAAACAAGGCAAGTCCAATTATCCAACTCCCTTTAATCACATACCTCATGAGAAAATCCTTGACAAAAATCATAAGGACTCTCACACTAGACATAACAGAGACCTTAAGAAGACTGAATGCTTTAGATGTGGAAAACTAGGACAAATTGCACAAGACTGCAGAGTTAACTTGAACACTCAAAACAAACACACTAGAGCCAACATTTGCAAGACATGGGATGATTCAAGTGACTCTGAAAATGAGGAACCTGAGTCATCTGATATTTTTTACCCTTGCATGTCCTTCTTTGCCAAGATTATCTATAATGATGATATGCATGTGTTTGTTAGTGAGGATGAATCTAGTAATTTTATTAGTGATGTTTCGAATAATGTTGTTACTGGTTTAGATTCTTTGATTACTGAGAATATTGCTATCTCTTCTTCGGGGTGTGTGAGTCAAAGGGAAAGCGATAATGACGATGTCAATGGGTGTGTGAGTTCAAAGAATGAAGCCTTAGGGGTCACTTCACACACTACACTTAGTGACTCGGACAATTAAGACCTCCCAGATATTCACACACTCTATGCTAAAACTCTCAAGAAAAGCACTAGACTAGAAAAAATTGTGAAAGATCTCACCAAAAAGCTGGAAGATCTAAGCCTGATGGTCAAACTGAATGCTGAAGAGTATACTACCCAATGTTTAACTCATGAAAGTGAAATTAAAATGTTTGATCAAAAACTCAAAGATTTGACTGAAATAAATGAAGCTCTGGAGAAAAAATACAAAGGGACATTGTTAGAATTGGAACAAACTAAAGAAAAGACAGCAACTGTTTTAAAAAAATTTACAAAATTTGAAAATAATTCAAACTGTTTTGATGAATTTGTTGCTGAATCTAAAACCAATTCTGATGATCGAACTGGAATAGGGTTTTGCCCCAATTTGAAGACACAAACAAAATCTTTTGAAAGTATCAAGTTTGTGTGATGAGGTAAAAGACCTATTGAAACCTGCCCAGATTTTCATTCCCTAAAAACCGAGTTTGATTCAAAACATGAAAATTTTGTCATTGGGGAATCAAGTTACTCTAAACATGAAAGTTCACCTAAGGCTAAATACGTCTGCCCCTCTATTAGGAAGAGTGAGTCCGCATTCAAGACTGTCCTATCTAGGAATAGAGTCCAATCTCAAAATTCCTCAAAACCGTTATTTAGAGACTTTCCTAAGGAGACCCCAACCTTGAGCAATCTTTATTTCTCTTACTGTGATATATACGGTCACTCTTTTGATGGTTGCTATGCTAGGAGACTAGTTAAACTAGTATGTTATCCTCCTACCTATCAGAACTTTAACTATTCTAGGAGGAGCCGCAACAATTATGTACTTCCTAGACAACCAGACAAAAACTCTAATTATAGAAAGAGAAAGACCAAACCTAAAAGAACATTTCCTAGAAGGACTCCTAAACACTTTCCTAAAACAAATGCTCATGTCTTTCATAAAATTCAAAATCATGCGCAAAATATTTTTCAACAAAAATCCAATGCTTGCTAATTTTATCAATTGAGAGCTAATAAGCGCAAAATGAAAACTAGAGAAATTTGGGTTAGAAAAGAAGATCTATTACCTCAGATGAAGTGTAATATAGCTATTACTGCCTTAAAAGCTGAGCACACATCATCTAGTTGGTATTTAGACTCTGGATGTTCTAAGCACATGACTAGGGATGATACTAAACTTTTGAACAAAACCAGCTTCGCTGTTGGAAAAGTCATTTTTGGTGATGGAGTATCATCTCAAATCATAGGCAAAGGAACTCTCAAAGAATATGGACTTCCTATTCTTGAAAATGTTCTTCTAGTTAAAGGTCTTAAGACCAATCTACTTAGTATCTCGCAATTTTGTGACTCGGATCATATTGTTACCTTTTCAAAGAACAATTGCAAAATTTTAAATGATAAAGGTGAATGCATAATTACAGTGTTCAGAACTCCTGACAATTGTTATACTGTCATGAATAATTCTGAAATCTGTAATGTTGCTAGAATGGATGACAACGAGATATGGCATAACATAATGGGTCACATAAATTTCAATAATCTTAGTAGACTGACCTCTCAAGAAATAATTAGAGGAGTTCCTAAAATCAAACCCATTCCTAACATTGTCTGTGGTTCCTGTCAGGAAGGTAAAATTGTTAAGGCACCTCATAAGAAAGTTAATGATGTTCTTACCTCTAATCCCTTGGAGCTCATCCATATGGACCTAATGGGTCCTTCCCAAACTGTTAGTCTATGTGGACACAGTAATATTCTAGTTATGGTTGATGATGTCACCAGATTTACTTGGGTAGCCTTTTTAAAACAAAAGTCTGACACTTTTCAAACTTTATTAAAAATCCTTCTTTGGATTGAAAATGAAAAGGACACTCAAGTAAATAGAATCCGTAGTGATAGAGGTGGAGAATTCAAAGACACTGGTATAATAGAGTATTTTGACTATAATGGTTACAAACATGAGTTTAGTGCTCCTAAGACTCCTCAACAAAATGGAATTGTCGAGAGAAAAAATCGTACCCTTCAAGAGATGGCACATGTTATGTTACATGCCAAGAATTTGCCTAAATATTTTTGGGTAGAATCCATTCGTACTGCATGTCACATCATAAATAGGGTCTATCTTAGAAAGAATTCCAAACAAACCCCTTAGGAACTTTGGTATAAGAAAAAGCCTAATCTTAAGTACCTTAGAACCTTTGGTAGTACTTGTTATCTATGCAAAGATAGGGAACACTTGTCCAAATTTGAGAGTCGGGGAGATAAAGCTATATTTTTAGGATACTCGCCTAACAGTAGAGCTTATCGAGTGTATAATCTTCGCACTAAATCCTTGATGGAATCCATAAATGTAATTGTGAGTGACACTACTGTAGAGAACAAGACTGGTGAATCAACTATTGTAGAAGAGCCTACAAACATTTTAGAAAATGACTCTCCTGAAATAGATGATTTATTACCAATTGAGATACCTGAAGTACCTAACTGGGTTTCTAAAGATCATCCCATAAATAACGTAGTTGGTAACCCTAGTGAGCCTGTGCGTACAAGATCTCAACTAAGAAATTATGCACATTATGCATATTTTGTTTCCCTAGTGGAACCAAAGAATGTAAATGAGGCATTGAATGAATCTCACTGGATTTCTGCTATGCAGGAAGAACTCCTTCAATTTGTCATTCATGATGTTTGGTATCTTATACCTGGCCTGATCACAAAAAGGTTATTGGCACACGTTGGATTTTTAAAAATAAGTCTGATGAAAGTGGGATAATCATTAGAAACAAAGCTATATTAGTTGCTCAAGGATATTCTCAAATTGAAGGAATAGATTTCAACGAAACCTTTGCTCCTGTTACTCATTTAGAATTTGTTCGTCTTCTCTTTGCTATAGCTTGCCACTTGCACTTTACACCCTATCAAATGGATGTCAAATCTACATTCCTTAATGGAATATTAACTGAGGAGACCTATGTAGAACAACCTAAAGGGTTCATTGACCCTCAATATCCAAATCATGTATTTCGTCTTAAAAAGGCTTTGTATGGCCTTAAACAAGCACCTAGAGCTTGGTATGAGCGTCTTTACAGTTTCCTCTTAGATAAAGGTTTCAAAAGAGGTGGAAATGATCAAACCCTTTTTATCAAACATTTTGACAAACATATCATTATTGCTCAAGTTTATGTTGACGATATTATATTTGGATCAACTTCTCCCTCAGAAGTAAAATCCTTCTCTGAAATAACGCATAAGGAGTTTCAAATGTCTCTTATGGGGGAGTTGCAATTTTTCTTAGGTCTTCAAGTCAAACAAAATTTAGAAGGACTATTTGTTTCACAATCTAAGTATGCTTTAGAGATAGTAAAGAAATTTGTCCTTGAGAGTGCTAAAAATGCTAAAACACCGATGAGGACTACGGTATGATAGGAACCTTGCTATACCTTACTGCCTCGCGTCCTGATATTATGTATGATGTGTGTATTTTTGCTCGATATCAAAATAACCCTAAAGAGAGCCATCTGAATTCTGTTAAACGAATCATCAAATATGTACAAGGCACTCTGAATCTAGGACTTTGGTACACTAATGACACACCAAGCACTATAATTGGGTACACTGATGCTGACTGGGCTGGGTGTACTGATGATAGTAAAAGCACATCTGGAGCATGTTATTATATAGGTAATAACTTGGTAGGATGGAGTAGTAAGAAACAAAACTGCACATCACTCTCAACAGCTGAATCTGAATACATAGCCGCTGGCAGCTATTGTGCTCAATTACTATGGCTTAAACAAATGCTGAGTGATTATGGTATTCAAGAAAACCAATTGCATCTCTATTGTGATAATCAAAGTGCGGTCAATATTTCTACAAACCCTATTCAACACTCGCGAACAAAGCACATAAAAATAAGACATCACTTTATACGCGAATTAGTTGAAACTAAGGAATTAGAAATCAATTATCTTCCTACTGATTTGCAACTCGCAGATATGTTTATGAAACCTTTAGATTATAATCGATTTATTTCTTTGCGTAAATCTATTGGTATGGTGTGTGCTGATTAATCTCTTTGATCTCTTTATTTTTTCCCTTTGTCTATTTGAGACAAAATGGGGGAGAAATTTGAGTCTATAATGATTCTTTACAAATGCTAAACAGCTTGATCTTAGTGCTTCATTGCAGGTTTTTGTACATTTATTCTCAATAGTTGTAATAGGGTATTCAATTGTAAATAGTTGAGTTATGTACTTTTGCTTTCTAGGATTTGGGTAGATAGATTTTTATAGGAATAGGTTTCCTCATTCTTGTTGCCCTACGAGTTCTAGATGACTCAAAGGAGATTTTGTCTCATATTTCCAAAGGGGGAGATTGAATCACCTTATACTCTTGACTCACTTGAGTCTATATTGTATAAGTGTTCATCTAGTTTGGAAATTGTGACAAAATTATGTCTAACCTAGAATCCAAAGAACCTCAGAACTTTCACTACTATTTCATCATTGATTGAAGTGATCTAGACCTCATTACCAACACTCACACATAGTATAATGGATCATATACATGTCATATTGCATATTAATGTGTGTACATATGTTGAGTGTGTTTAAATCCCCAATATTGCTTTTTAAATATTTTCTGGGATTTTATAAACATTTTAAAATAAGGTTTTAATTAATTAAAACATGGTTTTAAAAGTTTGTGGGCTCAATCTGCTATTTCATATTGTTGGTTTTATTGGCCTAAAGTTACCTTGGATAGAATCCGAAAGCGGCAAAGACTTCAGGGTATACATTATATTTACTTTCAGACGCGCGTTTAATCTCTATTCATTGTCCAACATTTGTTTCTTTCTGATTGGTGGAAAGTGTGTTTCTTTATAGAGTGTAAACTAGCGCACATTTTCAACCCTTAGATCATTTTTATCGACGATCTGCATGCGCCCCTTCATAATCCCTGTAATCCCCTTGTGGACCAATCAGGAGAGTCTTTATCACCGCTTATCGTGTACCATTGGATCCAAGTCAATTGATCTTGACTAAATCTGATCTCTTGATTTTAATCCTCATTCTCGAACCTTCTCAGCCTCCTATAAAAAGGCTCCTACTCTCAGCCTTCAGAGACTTTTGGCCATTTCATCCTTTGAGAGAAAAAAGAGAGTAGAGAGAGAAGAGAGAAAAGAGAGAGAAAGAGAGAAACCAAAAGAGAGAGAAAGAGTTAGTAAACCTAACCCTAACCCTAAATCATCCAAACAGTTCAAACCAAATATAAATCTTTAAACCCCCGTATTTTCCCAAACACAACCTTGAGTGTTTGAGTGTTTGAGAGGTGATTTGAGAGTTGGTTTGTTGCTGTAACCTCTTCGTTCTTTAGATCTTGTTTCCAACTTAATCATTTTCTTAGATCTATTTTTCTGGTATATAGAAATTTCAGATCTGAGTCCTTCATGATATATTACACTTAGTTTGCATTTTTATTTCTCAGCTTGAGAAATATATTGTTGATTTGCTTTCTGTAAATGTTTTTAACTTTGAAATCAACAATAATGTTTTCTGTTTCTAGTTCTCTTGAAACAAGACCTTTGACCTAGTTTGGAATCGCACTTGGTGGTTTTCAATCTCAAAAATCTTTTCAAAAAATAGAGATTGATTAAGATCTTGATACGTCTTTTGAGCAAGATAGCCGTGAATTTTGGGATTGCTTTAAAGGTCAAAAAGGTTAAGTTTTGTGAGAAGAGAGAAAAAGAAAAGTCACTGCATATAGACTTATATGTAATTTTTTAGGACTGATTGTACATAATAAGTGTGTGTGTGTGTGTGTGCATGCATGTGTTAGAGAGCACCTGAAAAGTGTTGGTAATAAGATCTTATGAACAAGAGTCGACGTAAAGAGCTTGAACAAATTGGGAGTTAACAAACTGGGAGAACAACATCAACAATCAGAAGACACCAGAGGGTACATTCCTAAACTTATATAGGTCTGAGTTGTATGCATCTTTGTTATATAGTTTGTAACTGTTAAAATTTGTTTATAGTGGAATTTTTGTTTTTACTCCGTAGAGGGAGTCGTGGATGTTTCCTCAGTTGGGTGAGGTTTTACCACGTAAAAAATCTTGTTCTTAATCTTCCTACATCTTCTCATCTCATTCTTGGTTGTGCTGAGTTTAAAGTTTGTTTAAACTGTTTTATAAACCTGTTAATCAAATCTTGAATAGATCTCGTACATACTTTTATAAAACACATCTTGTGTTGAAAATATTTTTGGTTTTTAAGAAAAGAGTTTCTTCAAAAAACTGTTCGGAGTTACTTAAATAGTTTAATTTTATTAAATGGCTTTAGTAACAGATTCTCACCATCAAGTGCGATGTGGAGTTTCAAGTACTCAATATCCCAGCTTGCTTCAATCTTTTGCTCGAAATGGTTTGAATACACCACATAGAGTCATCTCCCTCATCACTTAACATAAAAGTCATATTCCCATTCGTAAAAAAGACATCACGATCCAAGGTGATGAAGAATGGTACACAATTGCTAACACTAGTACCATCACCCTCCTGGATACCCAATATAACAATAACGACCTCTGCCTCAGTGGATTTTGATTTTTCCCATTCCCTTATATGATAGAGAAGGAGATAGTTATTCACAATGCAGTCTCCCGAATCATTTACAAGAGGGGATATATGCTAGGGTTTAGACTTGGAACGAATCAATAGGGAACCCTTGAAGCCATCATTACCTCGGAACACAAGGGAAAGACCGATCTCGAGTATAGTACCAATAATAAAGCTCTTAACCCTAGTCCCAAAGACCCCCATAAAGGGTGTGAGGGACACTTATATGTCTAGGGAGAGGGATTACCCTATCACGGACTTCCCAAACCATGGGAGGAAACAGTGAAAAAATCCTTATAACTCGGGATGAAAATCCTCTACGAAGCAGGATTATATAAGAATTATAAGAAAGTCTACAAGGTAGGAGATAATGAACTCAATGTGTCATGGGTTACTGAGGAAGACAGAAAAATCCCTGAGCCATAACCTGATTGGGGATTACCCGTACTATTCCCTGATGAAGTTGCCCTAGTAACCATGTTTGGATCCTCGGACTCGAGTCCCACAGAACACTTCCATGACTATTACATCGCCTTCACCACCCACGGTATCAAAACCTTGAAAGAAAGATTAGTCAAAATCCCTGAGCTCAATATCAAGCTCCATGACCATACTCAATATCCACCATCAGAGACACCACCTTCGGCCAAGCCTTCGAATATGTCCTGACAACTCTCGTGGGACTACTGGTGGAACGAATAAGATCACCAACACTTAATGCAAGCCTTCTTTGAGGAACTCCCCTACATTGACACTGTTGTGGAACCAACTGGGAACCCAAAGGCAAACCCAAAATAAGAGTTAGAACATGCCAAAGAGCACTTCTTACCCCAACCTGAAGTTCGTGCCAAGATTTTAGAACACTCGAAGACCGCTCCAAAGGTCCCCCGATAGAATTCGTCCCACATCATCACTAACGTCATGATAATTGTAGTACTCAATAATTGGACTTCTGTCAGATGCATCCTAGCACCCGTAATTTGGAGGCCCTTTGAGTCCTCCCTGTTAGCAGAAGATTCCCTCCTTATCCAGTCTCCTAATGTATCCGTCCATAAAGATGAATTTTCTATTATTATCAATGTTGTACTTCCTCCCTTTGATGGCATACTAGACACTGATTTCCAATGTTTGTCTGCTTATGTTGCAAATGATGATTATGAATTCAACGATCGATTAAAACTCACACTTAATAATGATGACTCTGTGAATCTAAAATACTTAAAAAACTTAGTCAAAAGAGATGCATGTCTCCCAACGAGGATGACACAATAACCATAAGCTTGGGAACTCCCCAAAACCCCAAACAGTTACAAATAGTGTCATTCCTAGAAGAGAAAGAATAGAAGGAGTTCACAGATATCCTCACTAGCTTTGTAGATGTATTCTCTTGGTCTTACGCCAACATGCCTAACATCACACCCACTATCATGAGATACCCAATCTCCCTTATATAAATCCATAAATAAGAGACTCTATAAACTCATACCTGAGTGATCCTTCGAAGTTAAGGAGGAAGTAGATAAGAGACTCAACATCGGCTTCATCCGAGTAATAGAATATCCCACTTGGTTAGCCAACATCATATTGGTACCTAAAGACAATGATAAAGTGAAAATATGCATAGACTACAAGGATCTCAATCGGGTCTGCTCCAAGGATGATTTACCTCTACTACATATCAACTTATTAATAGATAACCCAACCAAAAATGTGCTCAATTACTTCATAGATAGATTCATCGGATATAACCTAATAAAAATGCACCGATCACTAAGAGAAAACCAGATTCATTACCCTATGGCAGACATACTATTATACAGTAATGCCCTTCGATCCCAAGAATACTGATGCAACATATTAAAGAACAACCGTAACTATCCTACACGACCTCATATCTAAAAATAGTGGAGGTCTACGTGAATGACATTATCATCAAATCCGAGGACAGCGAAGGGAACGGTCCGACACTCTAAAAATTCTTCCAAAGTTTACGCCTCTTCAAAATGAGGCAAAATCCTAAAAAATGTGCCTTCGAAGTAACTAAGGGAAAAGTACTTCAATTCATCATTAACAAAGAAAGAATTGAGATAGACCCCTCCAAGGTCGAATCCATATAAGAAAGGCCACCACTGAAAAAGTAGAAATAGATTAGAGGGTTCCTAGGTTAAATACGATTCATATGTTAGTTCATCAACCAAGTTACCATCATTTGAGAACCCATCTTCCAAATAATCAAGGACTCTCCCAAATTATGGAATGCTCAATGCCAGGAAGAATTCAAGAAAATACAGGATTACCTCACTCACCTACTAGTGATAGTACCATCCCAATCGAGACAACCTTTCCTACTCTACATGAACATAACCGACATGGAAAAAGGAGCCATGTTGTTTAATATGTAGAAAGTTCCCAAAAGGAATGTTCCATCTACTATGTCAACAAGAATATATTATCATATGAGCTCAAATTCATAGCCTTTCAAAAGTATTATGTATCTTTTGTATGGATCGCTCGCAAACTTCACCATATACGACTCATCTCCAGGATGGATCCCCTGAAATACATGTTTTAAAAAACTCCTCTCCCGAATCGGATTTCCAAACAACTACTACTGTTATCCGAGTTTAAAATAACATTCCTCAAACAGATTTCCACCAAAGGGAGAGCCATCTTTGACCTTCTCACAGGATAACCCTTATTAGATGAGGAAAAAAGGAGCGAGGTAAAATTCTTTGATGAGGACCTCTTTTCCTTAAACGATAGAGAAACCTGAGAACTCTACTTTGATGAGGCCTCTAAAAATAGTATTTAGAATTATAATTCTATTTTTATCTCCCGACTCACGATGATCCCCCACGGCTATCAAACTCACATACCATTGCACTAATAAGTTGGCAACACAGCCAAGTATGAGGCTTAATTCACAGGTCTCAAAATTTCCTTAGAAATTGGAATCATTGACCTAAAAGCCTATGGAGATTCAAGCTTATTCATAAGCCATATATTAGTCAAATGGAAAATACTAGATGATAAGCTACAACCTTACATTGCATACTTGGAAGAAGTAGCTATGACTCCCCGCCTAATTAAATATCGGGTGATCATTCCTTTATCCAATTAAAACATGAATCTCGTGTGGTTCATTCTTAGCATCATTTTCGAAAACATTTAACTAACCACCTAATATTCAAAAATTTGATGCCAAATTTTATCCTTTTATTAAACAAAAACAACAAGTGAAATAATCGCAATAACCAATCCATCCAGGCAGTGAAAATAATCTGAACTAAACACCAAATAAATAACTGAAATAAAATGGTACCGAATATACTATCGGTTCTCAATATAAAATCCAACTAAACATCTAATGAAATAAAACTGAGTCCATAAATACAAAGTTTGATAAAGTGAATAAAATAAATGACTGAAGGGGGTGACATGCCCAACTGAAATAACTTAATTGTATCCTACTCTAGGAATGAATTAATCGAAGCATCTAAGTACAAATTCTGTAAGCATCCACATGTGATGCGGCTACGCATCCCTGGAACAGATCATCAAACTGGGCATCCCTGTGACTAGACACCAAAAGGTTTTGGAAAAAAAGTTTTGCAACTACGAGTCAGAGCCCAAGTAAAAATCATTTGAAATTATTTATCAATTATTTAAATTGCAGCTTAAATGAACAGTTATTAGATACACATGTTAGGTTGCGTACACTCATTTGAGTTCCTCACCTCTCATCTATAGTGGGTACCTAACATCCCACCTAGTCAAGCTACTCCTTTCCAACTAGGTCTCAAGCATCTAATTAACCATACGCCAGTCAAGCTCTCCCGTACCTCACATACAGTATGTTACAGTCTACCTTAAATTCTCATCAAGCCTTTAGTTAAGTTTCTCCTTAACTTACCTCGTACCACCTATATAGTACGTTACCGAACAACTAATAATTAACATCTCTCTTACGTTATTATTATAATCCTAATGTTAAGTTATCACCCTTAATTTCCTTTAGATTTGCACTATCTATCTTTTCTATTATTTAGATATACACTATCTAGTCTCCTTGCTATCACACATAAGTAAGATTAAGCATCCATGAGTATATATATATATATATATACAGGTCATAACGATGTGCATTCGCGTACTCTGTAATCAGTCCAAGTACCTCTCGTACCTAATCAAGGACTATCGGTTCAGAATGTCTCCTCGAACCATCAATCAAATCACACATATTGGAGGCAAACATAGCACTAAGTCTTTGGGGCTATGAACATACCTAGCGTGCCCAAACGACTTGTCGGCATCACTCTTTATCTCAAATAGTTATCCATTATCATCACTATGCTCTGGAGAACCAATCCAGACCTCACTGGAATCGTCAATGTGGGATCGCCCACTGCGCGGGACCTCCGTGATAGTAGGTAGCATATGTATGTTAACATACACAAAAGCGCATAAGGATTCAAACAATAGGTATTCACACAACCTATATATACATGTGGCATTAGTATAGGTATACACTCAACCTATAATATATGTTTCATATGTAGTATATATAACTCCCGAATATTCTACATATTATCAATTTACCATTATACTACACATCATATTTTCCCAATTTTTATTCTCTACCCGAAGAGTCTGAATTAAATAATTTCTTCGAATTAAATAAATCCCAAATCATGGATTTAAATAAATGATAAATCACCAATTTAATTAAATCATATATCATAGGAAATACAGGGTGTTTTAGTAGCTTCGAGATTCGATCATATCAAATTCGATTTCCTCCCTAGGGCCAAAAATAATTTTGGAGATGCACTTACCACCCTAGCCTCCATGATAAACATGCTAGAAGGAACTAAGAAAATCACGTTCACTATGACTAGTTGGATCACCCCTTTTTATTTCTTTGATATCGATGCCATCGAAGAAACAGTGGTAAGACCCACTGACTACGCATAAATTCTTCTGAATTTAGCCCCTTAATTTAGAAATTTTAATATCTCGAACAACATAATTGATTTGATTTTATCCCATATCATTTATAATGACTTCTTCTAACGATTACCCCGAGTTTCGTGTATTTCTTATTGATTTTACAGGTATTTAGTGCAAGAAAAGAAAGAAAGAAACCGAAAGAAAGGAAGAGAACAAAGGAAGACAAGTCAAAGGGTATTTTCGTAATTTTACAGCCATATTTCGGAGACTAGAAAGTTTAAGAGATCTAAATTACAAGAACATTGGAAAAAACGGCACCCCAATCCGAGCTACGGTGAAGAAGTTATGCCCATTTGAAGTTGGAGACAAAAAGCTAAAGTTGAAATTAATTCTGGAAGATGAAGAGTTCGAACTCTTGAAATTTCTTGTATAATTCCTTTTTATTAGTTGTAAAACGTGGAGAGGCATGGGAAAATTCATATTTTGTTATATAAAAATCCAAGCCCTAGAGTAGTAAAAGGGAGGAAGAGAGAGAGTTCCTTTTGGCATATAATTTCATATTTTTCTTTCCTTAGGATTTAGAAACCCTAGTTTGTAAGTTGAACAAGAGTTATTCAAGATTCAAGTTTCAAGTTCAGATATCCTTCTTCCATTCAAGTATTGCTAAGTTCTACTTTCAATTTCTTTCATATTATAAGTTTAAATTACTCTTGTAGTTTAATTTTGTTTCTCAATTCAAGTTCATTTTCAATGCATAATAGACCTATGACTTCATGCACATCTAGAAATTTGTTTTCATTAAATAAAATCATGCCTAGCTAAGTTTTTAAGGGTTGGAATGCATGAACCCATCCCAATGTAAATTACTTATGTAGAAAATAGAATTTAAATTAAAAATTTGAAAGAGTCGTGCGAGACAATTTTACAACCATTGTAGATCTTTTAATCTCTCTTGCCCTAGGTACTTGGGATGTTTAAGAATACGATGTGCATATAATTATTTAGCATAGATTTATATTTACCTTTGATTTCTTATGGTGTGGGCTTGAACCTCATATACGTAATGCTTAGGATCTATAAAGACTGGATTCATTCAAATTTATAATTTACAATTTTAGTATTCTACACGGTAAATTACTAGGGATGGGGGATTGTATTCCAACCTACATTCTCATTCATCTTAATTAGTTGCTCATGCATGCGTACTTAACTTCTTTATTTTCTTATTTTTTTTTCCCTTTTCAACCATCATCATCTTTTTTACTTTTACTTTAGAAGTAATAAATCAATTAAATTCTATTAACCATTCCCTGTGGATTCGATACCCAGACTCGCCACTATACTCCTTAAGTAGTGTAGTTACAAGTTTAGTTTTTTTTTGTATTGAGGTTGGAAGCCGATAACAACGACTAGCGTATTACACGGACGCTCGGTTTTTCCACTCGATCACCCATGATCTGGTACTATGACATATGGAGCTCGCTCAATAAGAACGAGTACCCGCATAATCCTTCCCCAAATGACCAAATTATCTTGAGATAATTGGAAACTCAATTTATCATTTGTGGAGGAAAATCTACAAAAGAGGGTTGGCGGAATACACTTACGGTGCGTCATAAGAGGCAAGACACTCAAAATCATGGAAGAAATCCATAGCAACGATTGTGTCCCACACATGAGTGGGCACACCCATCACAGAAAAATACTCCAACAATCGTACTACTGGACAACCATGAAAAAAGATTGCATTGATTATGTCAAAAAGTGCCTTAAATTTCAACTTTATGCTACACGAAAATATCTACCTCCCTGATAGCTTTACTGCATGACCTCACCCTAGCCTTTCCCCACCTAGGGAAGGACATTATAGGGAAGGTAACCCCTAAGGCCTCCACAGGTCATGAATTCATACTATATAAAATCAACTACTTCACCAAATGGGTCGATGTCTCATCTTATGTAGTTCTCAATGATAAGAAGGTGACCAAATTCATACATCAAAACATCATATACCGTTTTAGAGTACCCCACGAACTAGTGTCAGTTAATGGATATCACTCTAACAAAGAGGCCTCAAACCTACTACACAAATACGGGATTTCTTGGAATAAGTCATCCCCATATAGACCATAAGCTAATGGATTACTCAAAGCTACTAAAAAAATGTCAAAACCATCTTTAGCAAAATGGCTGAGACCAACAATGACTGGTGAGATAAATTTCCCTATGCCCTCTGAGCTAATGCATTATAGAGAGAAGCTTAATTGGGGACATCCCATACTCATTAGTTTATGGCATGGAGGCAGTCTTACCCATAGAACTCGAGGTACCCTCATTAGGGGTCATGTTCAAAAGTCAAGTGGCCGAACTGATTTGGTCAAACCCGCTACGATGAACTAATGCTCCTCGATGAGAGGAGGATAAAGGTCGCTTATCATAATCAGGGCTACCAATAATTTATCACTCGAGCATTCAATAAGAGGGTTAATGTAACACCCCGTATTTTTTATGATTTAAATAATTAGGTGATTAATTGTTATTGTGGGAATAAGTATGTAATTACTTATTATTGTTGGATTAATTAAATTAAAAGGCGAGAAATTAATTTGTTATTAATTCGGATTAAAATAATTATTAACTAGCGTGTCAAGGGTTAATACTTATTTTTGAGAATTATTGAATATTACTTTGTGATATGTAATATGGAATTATAACATTTGATAAATTGTCGGAAGTGAGAAATACGACAGTTTGGTAATTTAAGTCTAACATGCGTGTAAGTCGTGTCGGGACTAATTGAATGGAATAAAAAGAGAATCTATTTTTATTAACTCGTATGGTCATTTTGAGTGCGCCGTTGAGTCCGGGAGGGTTGAGATAGTCAAAATAGTATACACGGGTGTTTAGTTTGGATCCCGGGGAAATTTTAGGCCTAGCCGGCGTCCTGAGAGGGCATTATGGTAAATTGTATTTTTGGGTTTAATTAATGTTGTAAGGACATTTTTGTCCATTAGCAGTTTATATGTCGTACGCCGTTACACCGTTGAGAAAATTCAAGAATCATACACTCATCAAAGGAATCCGAATATCAAAAGGGGAACAGACCGGACCGATCTGGCCCAGATAAAAGAACCGATCCGGTTCATCCGGACCAATCTGCCTAAAGAGACCGGACCGATCCGTCTGCTGAGGTGAGTCCAGTGTACCCCGGATCCATAACGAACCGATGAAGCTAAACAGCCGAACCGATCCGATTCCAATCGGATCGATCCTCCTTCAAAAAGGAACCGATCCGATGTCACCGGACCGATCCGCTTAAAGAGACCGGACCGATCCGACGAGGATAATTTCAAACAGATCGTGTTCAGATCATGTTCCGAATTTTAGGGCTCAAGTTCTCCTATTTAATCCCACTACGCGAAGTGGTTTTTCTAAGACTTCTACACATGATTTTCAGAGTAGAGAAAGCCCTAAGTCTTCACCCATTGAGTACCAATACTCTAGGTATTTTGATTCACACAAATTCCATTCATTTGTGAATCCTTTTGGTAACCCAGGAATGCATTTTTTGCAGTTCAACCCTTGTAGAGGAGACCGTTCTTCTTCTCCATTGCCGCCATACTGGAAAGTGATAATTCCAGCCGCGACTACAGAATCCGATACCTGAGGGTAATTCTTAGTCAACTTGTATTTTCATTGTAATCCGATTGTAAGCCGTTTTCTTACAAATTATAGTGAAAATAAATGGTTTTGCCCCTGTGGGGGATTTTTCCTTAATTGCATGTGTTTGAATGCTCTTGCTTAGATTATCATCTTATTCAATCACATACTGCTGCATGTTTAGGGTTTGTTTGTGTTAAAAGGGTTTTATATATCATTTGATCATTTGAACGCGAGCACACACGTTCTCAAATTAATGGATGAAAATTGTTAGTTATTTATCAGCCAAGAAAAGTCCTTTAGGGTTGTGAGACACAGAAAGGAAAGAACGGCCATAGAGGGTGTGAGGGAGAACCAATTTCCAAGAGGGAAGGCCAAATTATCACCACCTTACACAACCACCACCACTAACGCGTAGATCGAGAAGAGAGGAATGCGCATATACCAAAATCACCAACGGATCAGACCGTCATATTCGAGGCAAGTGTTTATTACTTGCTTTATTTTAGCAATAATCATACTCATGTTATAATAGGTGAAATTAATCATGATTTACATGTTAATTGAGTGAAAATTATAGATTTAAATTATGATTAAGGACTGGGTTAATTAGTGGTTGGAATGCCTTCATGTATGTAGAGGATTAATCATGAAATTGAATTACATATTGATGAACGAATCTGGATTTATTAGGTTCTTTAATAGAAAATTTGGAAACTAGGTGTTGATGTAAAAAATTAGATCACTCTAATTATTCAATCACAGATAAATAAATGAGACAAAGAATTTTAAAGTGGTTCAGCCTTATAAGAATGGCTTACGTCCACTGTTGTGTTATTGCTGAGTGTTTAGGAATTCTCGATTACAAGTTCTCTCTAGAAATTCCTCCCCTTACAATGAGGATTGTACAATGTATTTATAGCCCTGAGGCTGTAATGTGAAAGGGTAATACATTAAATGATATACATATGAAAGGGTAATACATTCAATGCCCCTTTAGCGTGTGCGTCTGAATGATAAGAATTTAATGAACAGCCAAACTGTTGGTTATCCAGTTAATGATGCGTTGTTCGAGGTGCAGCTCGGACCGCCTGAGTTGCTCGGACCGCCTAAGCTTCTCGGTACTCAAGAGTTCCTCGGAGAGGTCTTGTTCCTCGGAGCGTATGAGTTCCTCGGAGAGTTCTTGTTCCTCGGAGCGGATGAGTTCCTCGGAGCGGATGAGTTCCTCGGGGAAGCAATGCTCCTCGTCGTAATGTAGTTCCTCGGAGCGTGTGAGTTCCTCGGGAGTACTTGTTGTTGCCACGTAGATTTCCACGCGTCTTCATTCAATTGGGCCACGTCAGCAGACTAAATTTGGTATCAACACTAGGGTTTATATGAATTAATTTGGGGATTTTATATAATTATGATGAGTATTGACAAATTAATGATCCTATGATGTTAGGAATGAATTATAACCTGTTATGTGCTGATGGGTATTGATGATGACGTGTTGGGTGTTGAATCTTAGAGGTTTTTAGGTTAAAAATGGTGAAAAATGCTGAATTATGGGCAAATGGGACGAACCAGTGCGCGTCGCGCGAAGTCGCTCGAACGACTCGTGGAAATCGTTCGAGCGACAACCCTTCTGGTTCGAACGACGTAGGGAATTTTTGGGAAATTTTCTTAGCACCAGTTTTCAGTTTACCGATTTATTAGAGTGAGAGAAACTTGCAGATAGTAAACTTAAACAAGACCGAATTTTGAGAAAGTATGTGAGAATTAATACTTTAATTATTTTGATAGAGAAAGAATGTACCTTGGATATTATGAGAGAGATAGTAATCTAAATATTTATACTATACGTATGTTATGATTAAAATACATATAAGAAGTATATATGTAGTTTGGGTAAATACCTATAAATCTTTATAGGACGTGGGTATGCCTATTATGTGATATTATTGTTAAGATCACTAATGGGTGATAACCCGGGGGTGCAAGAATCTTATAGTTAAGCGCACTAATGAGTGATAACTCGGGGGTGCAAAAACTCTATTGTTATGTGTACTAATGGGTGATAACCCGGGAGTACACGGATGATTATTATTAGGCGCACTAATGGGTGATAACCCAGGGGTGATGGATTATTATTGATAGGTGCATTAATGGGTGTTAACCCGGGGATGCAGGATTCTCTTGATAGGCGCACTAATGGGTGATAACCCGGGGGTGCTGGATTATTGTTGATAGGTGCATTAATGGGTGTTAACTCGGGAATGCAGGATTCTCTTGATAGGCACATTAATGGGTGATAACCCGGGGGTGCTGGATTATTATTCATAGGTACATTAATGGGTGTTAACTTGGGGATGCAGGATTTTCTTGATAGGCGCACTAATGGGTGATAACCCGGGGGTGTTGGATTATTATTGATAGGTGCATTAATGGTTGCTAACCTGGGGATGCAAGATTTTCTTGATAGGTGCACTAATGGGTCTTGGCCCGAGGGTGCAAGATTAGTATATATATATAGGTATATAGGGATGATGTGACTATATATATATATATGACCATGTGAATATTTATACTGTGTGAAATTAGTAGACTGGGTAATAATAATAATCATTATATTGCACCAAGTGGTCTCAACCTAAGGGTGCAGGATTAGTGTATATATAGGGATGATGAGACTATATATATGTATGAGTGTACTTGGGTAACTTTCTACTTTATGAGAATAGTAATTAAAATGGAAATGAGAAATGAAATAATCTTAGTAGATAAAAGATTAACCATTCAGACGGTGAATAATGGAACTTAGTATGTGAGATAAACTATTTAAATAACATATTTTATGAGTGATACGAAAATACTACTAGTGAGTATAGTTAGTATTAGTATGCTTTCTGATTAGTTAGACTGGTAGGTATAACTAGTGGAAGATTAGATGTACATTAGGCGTGCACAATAGATGAGAGGTGAGAAACTCATGTGAGAGCTTGATAACTAACATGCGTATAAGACTTGTTTTAAGAACCAATTTTAAATACTTTTTAAACCATTTTTACACATAGGGCTCTGACCCGTTTCTTGCATTTCTTCTCTCTTTTGCTATATATATATATGTATTAGTACAGGTGCCTAGCCACAGGGACACCGATTCTAGATACTTGGATGGTTTGCCGAGCTGCATCTATTGTGGAAGTTGCGGGTCATTAAGATTAGACGCTTCTCTCATTTTATTCAGTTCCTAGTTCAGATATTTCAGTTCAGGCATGTGTCTCCCATCATCATTAGTGGGATTGTACCCAGTTCCTTTGTAGTTCATTTCTATTGGATTGAGTATTTATTATGGTTTTGTTTGTGACTTTGAACTGGAAGGTTTTATCCAGTCTTAATTATTCAATATTTAATTCAATCAACATTCATTTCTGGTGTGTGGTTTATAATTCAATGTTCATAAATTAATTGAATTAATTGGTTTCAAATTAAATTGGAAAATGTTTTAACACTAGCTTAATTAAATGTTAGGTAATTAATTGGATTTAAGTTTTCGACAGTGATCCTAATAATGAACCAACCGAACATTCTATTATAAATTTTATAAAGGACTGATCATCCGATATTTAATTGGGCGGGGTGTCACAGATAATAAGTGAATTATTTAAGGGGATACCTAGTCTTAAAAGAGAAGATCAAACTTGCGTGGACTCCTGGAGGAAAATTTTCACCCAATTGGGGAGGACCCTACCCCGTCACTAAAATAAACTCCTGCATAGCAGCTACCTTAGCTGATTCTGACGGAGTCACAGTTTACTAACCCTTCAATATCAACTGATTGAAGAAGATGTTTCCTTGAACTTTCTCGGGGTAAAAAGAAAAAAGGTCGTATTAACAGAAAAATAATCGGTCGTAATGTGAATGGAAGACTATGCCACACATACACATTCCTAGCCCTACGTCAAAAAGCCCATTTGAGCCACCAACCTTCCGCTTAAAGTAAGCTAAAACACTTTGAGCCCCTAAGTTTTTTAAATTGATAGAACTATGTAGAGATGATTATCCACTATCTTATTTTCGAAAACATTCAAATACAGACACCCTATTATTTTTTAATCTGAGATATACAGGCAACCCGAGAAGTCACATCTACCCCGGTCAAAACAAACACTAAAAAAACATATTTATGGGAAAACCCTATTCATGGTTATTATTCCCTCTTTCCAAAAGAGTTGGTACAATCTAAATAGACTAAACATCAAGTAATAAAACAGTGCTCTAAGGTATTTTGGTACTCCGCAGGGCCATCCTTATTTGAGAAATAACATATAAAGGTTGATACTACGAAAGCAACAATCGAAATAAGCCTAATGGTGTGTTACCCTTATAACCCTTCTTCCTAGAAAAAAAATAAAAAAAATAACTAATAGACCCTTCGAAACATCTCGCATCCCGAGACAAAAATGTCAACATATAGACTAACGAAGGTCTCCCCACAAAACAACACCCTATCCTATCTAGAGAACAGATATCCAATTCAAAAACTACATCAAAAGGCTCTTTCCCGATCACAAGCGAACAAAGATAAATTCCTTCCCTATGGAAAACCATAGTAAATACAAATGGGAGAATAGGTAACGTAAAGTGACAAATGCCCTCATCAGTGGGGAAAACATGGATCGCCTAATGGATAGAGAGGATACCTTACCAACGCTAACCAGAATTAAGGGCGTGGAAGATGAAGCCCACCCATTAATGGTAGCGACCCCGACAATGACATAATAAAGGGAGAGCCATGAATCCCAAAGATTTCCCTACTATCAGTATCCATGTCAATAACAAAGAAAAAGGTGAGATAACAATTGACAAATGAAATAATAGCATCGGTTCAGATATAAACATTGCTAAAGAGATTGGATAAAATTTTCCAAAAGTGGAAACAACAAACTGAATTAAATAGCTTTCGAGCTTCTGGAAAGGGATGAACAAAGGATCAATCACTTCTTTGTGGATGACCGAATGGTCAAATGGGGTGGTTGACTGAACGGTTAACCAACCCAAACCTTCCTAAAAATCCCATTTTTACCCCCCATTATTACTACCCCTTACACATATGTTCGCACCCATCCTATAAATAGGCAAATCTATTTTAAAACATATAAATTTTGACACAGAGTATCCGCACGTGCACACTCTTAGTCGACGACCTTTATGGACACCCCAGTTTGCAATCAGGGTATGGATCATTTTTCCACAATTAGTAAAATATCCTAAATCGAAAATCCCATTAGAATCCTAAAGGTGAAGATGAAAAAACTACCCAAAGAAACTAAAGAGGGCCAAACCCGAAGGAAGAAAACATCATACGCCAAAATAAAAATACAGGAAAATCCAAAAAAGACGAAATAGCCTTCTTATGGGTCCTTTAACTGAATGGGTAAAGGCACCCATCATCTTTAAACTAATGATTAAAGGTGGTTAACCGAATGGTCAATCCACAAAGGTAACCATTACCAAACTATACAAATCTCTCCCCAACCATACACGCGTCCCTCAACTCACATCCACATGGGACATTAGATGATCGAATGGTCAAGGATCATGGATATCCGAACGATCAAAGGACCCGAACAGACCCTATAAAAAGAGGTCCCCACAAACTTGGAAAAGAACCCCAAAACCGAACCTTGATTTAATTTTCTAACTTTCTTCAATCCCAAGCACTCGAGATACTTAAGCTCGTTCTGAAAAGTTCCAAAAGAATTTCGTACTTGAAAAAAGCCACTTTCCCTTAAGGAAATTTTGTACTTCCAAAAATTCACTTCCCCCCGAGTGATGTTCGTACTTTTGAAAACTCATTTCCTCTGGAAAAATAGAGGAAAAACTTTGCGTGCTTACCATAAAAGTTGACACTTATGTGAAGCACTACCTGACTGAATGAAGCCACCTCACAGAGGACACTCCCATGTTTAAAGTTTGGTTCACTCTACAAGGGTAAAGAAAAGATGTAAAATTCGAGTCTATAACCCATATATATTGTGACAAATTTTCCATAAATGTTTATCTCATTTAGCTGGGGCCACATTTAGGGGATCGGGTATGCACTTTACGGCATTTATATTTTAGCGCTTAGTTTTTGACCCAACACCTCTATTAATTGAAATAACATGATCATATGTTAAATAGATGTTAATCAAATGCCACGACTAAATATAACATGAAAACATACTTTTCAAAACTGTTCTTAAGAAAGTATCAGTGAGTCGAGTCATTCTGGAACTTTACAAAGCTAAACTAAAAAATCATACTATTCCCACCGCTTCTCCGAGCGAACAAAGCTTGTGTTAACAGAGGCATCCCCGAATATATATTTTAGGTTTTTATGGTCTAGTCCTTGGACTAACAATTTTGGACAAAAAAAACGGTGAACCAAATTTTAAACGATTAGGTCCAACATATAAATACCCCCAATTTAAGAAAATCATAAACCTAATCGTCTATTGGAGTTTTCTCTGCAACTAACGACTATTCTTCGAAATCGAAAATAACATCAATCTTATGCTTTGATCGTCTGTCCTATAATCGATTACATTGTTCTTAATCGATTCTACCTGTATCACTTGGCTCTATCATTTGTAAGTTTATCTTTATCAGCAGTTGATTTTTCTATTTTCGATCGATTACAATAAGTATTTGTCCTTTGTTTTAATTCAAGAGACTCATTGTAATATTCATTCATGTGATTGAATAGCTTTTTATATGTTATATATGTATATGTTTTTAATTTGTGTTTTTTATGCATTTATGTTTGGATTCTTAATAAATAAGTTATATTTATCAATATTTGTAATTGTTAGTTGAATGTGCTGAATGAATATTATCGACGTTTCATTCTAATTTTAAGAGTCCTTGATTTTGATTTGGTATTGAATCACTTATTGATATAGGTCCGCGCCAGCGGAAATAACCACTTCGATATCAGTTTTCAAAGTACACGCAGTGTTTATAAAGTACATATGATTGATTATTTGATAATATGTGTGTGGTTTATTGCTTCATGTATAGGTTTTTAAAAAGTGCCTGTAAGTTTATATTAATTATAAATAAATATTTTTATATTTCATGCATTAAATTATTGCACACATTTTTAGAATTGTTGACCTTGAAGTAAATGTTTTTCGTCTCTGTTTTACTGCAGGACATTATGGTAAGTAGTGTAATAGCAAGGTGTTGTTATTTGGATAATATGGCTTGTATTGAAATATTTGAAGATAGCTCATTAGATTTCATATGCAATGAGTTGTGTATTAGGTTTACTAATTTGAGAAGTGGGAGTTTTTCATTGAGGTATTCATTTGCTGATGAATGACGGTTCATGTTGGTTTATGACAACGATGTTTGTTGTATGTTGCGGTCCCAATTGATCGTGAAACCTAATTTCATTTGGATATATGTCATTGATTCATTACCATTTCCATGTAATACATGTCGTGAACGGGTTGACTGCTCTAATCGAATTTGTGAAGGGGTTGACTGCAGTAATACAAGTTCTGAGAGGGTTGACAGTGGTGATACAAATACACAGAGGTTAGAGTCTTTATCATCAGGCACTAAAAATGATTTTAATACTTGCATTGAAAATGACTTTTATCTTGGAGGTGTGGAGTCAAGTAAGTCGAAAGTCTATCTTTCGAATGATTGGAAGACTTATATAAGTCATGAGCAGCAGTGTTTTGAAGGAGGTGTAGTGGAATTTTGGGATAAATTGCGAAAGTGTGCCGTTGAGGTCGGGTTCAAGTATGTGTATTTGAAGAATGACAAAACTCGAGTGACGGTTGAATGCTCTAAAAAGACTACTGAGAATTGCATGTGGAGAATCCATGCTTCATTATCTACAATAAATGGATACTTTTACATACGTGCAATGAATAATGAGCATACATGTAGAGGTGTCTTTCGTAGTCCGTCAGCCAAAATGATAGCCTTCAAGTTGGTTTCAACATTGGTAGCTGATGATCTTAGAGATAACCCGCTATTGAGACCAATTGATGTAGTTAGAGATATGAAGAAGAATTATGGTCTTGATATAGCTTATCAACATGCATGGCGTGCGAAAGAGATGGCTGTTGTTGATATACATGGTGATGAAAAGGTTTCTTATGCATTAATGAATAATTATCGTGACCTTCTATTGCAGTATAATCCTGGGTCGCATTGCATCCTTGACGTGGAACATGAGAGTAAAAAATTCAAGAGAATATTTGTAATGTTTAGAGGATGTATTTATGGATTTCAATACTGTAGACCTGTTTTATTTCTTGATGGTGCCTTTTTGAAGAGCCGTTATCGTGGAACAATACTATCAGCTACTCTAAGGAATGGGAACAATGGTAAATGAATTTTAAATATTTTATTTTGTGTATTGCATTAAAATTTTGTTTGTTCCATTCCATATCATCAAAATACAAGCATAAAAATATAAAATACCTTTGAAGGTCTTTGTTATAGTTCACGTTTACTGATAGTACAAGTATAGCACCCTGCCGTGGCAGTATTCCTCTACAGTCGCATGTCCAGGCCATACAGGCCGCGGCCGGTACCTCACTAAGGGCGCGACCAGAACTCCTATAGGGTGCGACCCTCTCCATCAGAGTCCGCGGCACCCCACCTTAGGGTGCGCGGTCCCCCTCCAACAGCTCAGCGCTGCTACTTTGTGGGTCGCATGCCCTCATCCACATCTACTGCAGACTTGGTATACGCCACGTGCTCAGGGAATGTGACTCAACTCACTTCCTCATAAAGAGAGGACCACAGCCGAAAGTGAGGGGTCGGTTCCACACACGCCTGAGGCACTACAACACAGATTCTCTCTACATCACCCCAACATAAGCTTTGGAGGCCTAGAATCTGCATCACATCCACCTCACGGGCTCGCCGAAATCTCCAATACTGTCATGTACTCTCCTTTATTCTCATACTTGTGCGCCTCTACATGCATGATTATATTGTACAATGCAATGCACATAATGAGAACGGAGCAACACAGTGGATGTAAGCCTATTTTAGAGGCTGAACCACTCTATATCTTGTCTTCTCTCTGTTTTCTTACTTTACTTGTTTAACACACACTTTACTCATGATTTGCTGATACGAGAACCACAAGTGGACGATTTCTGGTATCATCAGTTTGGCGCCGTCTGTGGGAATAAGATATTTCGATCTTGTTTCTCTGCATATATGAGTTCTTAAACTCCTTATTTGACCCCTGAGGGTCCTATGGATCATCTTCTCACGGGTCGGTTACTGGTTATTAGGCTCCGCTTTGCATTCGCCCCATTCAATGGGTATTTCATATTTTTGGATCTTCACTTAATGGCTTTGGATCTAGTTTGCATACCCCTGTGATATCATTCCATCTAGATAATGCTAAAATGCGTGGTGGACTTTAGTCCCAAAAAGGTGGATGATTAGGGAAGGGCTATATTCACCCCATTTTTGTTGTCATCTACCTATGATCTAGGGGTTACCATTGAAGTTGCGCCATATTGCGCACCGCAAGGAAATTCTCTCATCAATGGACCCTAGTAGGTTTTCTTCACGTGTTGGAGGAGAAAATATCAGCTCCTGTCTTGGGATCTCTCCACTGCCTAGACAGGGGTGCGGCCCGTAAGGTCAACAGTATCTCATGTCGCGACCCCTACTGGTGCGAACCTACCCCAACAGTTCAAAATCATCGTGGGAGGGATTTGAGTGGCCTTTGGATAGACCTTGGTGAATAACATTAAAAGGCTGCGGCAGTGCACTTTTGTGCCATACTGGCCGCGGCCTCAGCAGCATAACCATGGAGCAATTCAACCCCCCCTTCCTGATACTTCTGTGATTACTCACCTCTGTTAGTTTTGTCTCAGGTTCTGTATACTTTATAAATACTAACAAAAGAAGAGATGGAAGGAGAATCCAGCCGGAGTGCAGAAGTCAAGGATGAGATTGTGCAACTATACAATCACCTTAATCACCTCTATGACAGCCACACCTCACTTCAGACCCAGGTCAATTTTCTAACTCAGAGGGTGCTAATGCTGGAGGCTGCGGCATCTAAAAATGTAGGCGCGGAAGTGGAGGAAACAACAAAGCCAGCCTTGCCTGCCGCAGCAGTAAATAAAACCGCAGAATCAACCGTCAGAGGTCAAAAAAGGCAGAAAAAGTCGGGTATCTATACTCCGTTGAGCCTCCCGATTGAAGAGATCTTGGAGTTCACCAAAGAGGACAAGATTTTGAGGTGTCCAGAAAAATTGAGAGCTCAACCCCAGAAGAGAAACAAAGCTACCTGGTGCAAATTCCATCAGGACCATGGCCATGACACAGAGCAATGCTATGCTGTGAAGGATGAAGTTGAAAGGATAATTGGGAAAGGGATGCTGCGGCGATTCCTGAAGAATGCATAAGGGATTCAGCCAGACCTAGCAGAGGCTGCATGCCGCATCTCATCCTTAGTCTTTCTAATTTCAACTATTTATGTTTATGTTTTATGTAGCTCATTGTAGTCTTAATACTCCAGACTTTATGTTTTGTTAACAAAGTCATTAGCTGCAGCATACATATATAAATATATGAACTAGCAAGTTTAGCTATATCTGATATTTCTCTTGGTTTCATAACCTGCTATCTCACAAAAAGACTTTTTGTCTTAAACAGATTTCAGAGGAAATATAACAAAATTATCTCAAAGGATTATTCTACTTCGGGATACACTTATGGATGGGTTACGACCTTCATTAGCTCAGAAGTTCCCCTCGCAATGTGCAACTACATCTTGTCATATGATGACCATATTCGCAAAAGCATATGAGGATTCAAGGAGCTTTTATTAGCCACGAGGGCCTACAACGCCAATTCTCTGCTCTCAAAATGCGACATTAGCCACGAGGGCTTATAATGCCCGTTCTTAGCTTTTGGGACGCGTCATCGAGCCAGAAGGCTTACAATATCTAGCCAGGGATGGCTTTATATATATCATTAGCTGTGGGTGGCTTAATAACATAACCCAGCGTGGAGAGGCTTGATAGTCTCTCGCATAATTAGCTATGGGTGGCTTAATAACATAACCCAGCCTGGAGAGGCTTGATAGTGTCTCGCATATTAGCTGTGGGTGGCTTAATAACATAACCCAGCCTGGAGAGGCTTGATAGTGTCTCGCATAATTAGCTGTGGGTGGCTTAATAACATAACCCAGCCTGGAGAGGCTTGATAGTGTCTCGCATAATTAGCTGTGGGTGGCTTAATAACATAACCCATCCTGGAGAGGCTTGATAGCGCCTCGCATATTAGGTCTTGGTGACACGACCTAGCTCGAGAAGACTTGGAAACACCAACATATGTCTACGGAGGTACCTTGTTCAGATGAACCCGAAGTGTGTCGTAGACCACCGATACGGTTGCAGAGCTCCAGGAGCCATTCATTCATGAAAGTGCTAAGGCACTAATATCTTGAAACATGAGAACGCCACAACATCAAATCACCAAGTCTAAGGAAAGAGCTCACTACATGTTCCATGTGGGTTATGGGATGACAAAAGATAAACGGTTCAGACAACCGGGTGCAATGAAGGTAGAGGGGGACCCATGGAATCAGCAAGTCCCAACCTAGAAATCAAGGCCACGACATAATGTACGCAGCTGGCTTGATTCAACACAATTTTGTGTGGGCGCAGACAGACAAAAAATCAAACGACGAAATCGACCTCTCTCTGCGGACTTGAAATGAGATGTCATCGAGACGCGGACGCATTTTCAATAATGAGGCAGTAACGTGAAACCATTCATTATAGCAGGCAATGTAAAACATGCAATATAGAAAAGCAAGGAATATTAAGCAGTCAATCAGTGATAAAAATATGGCCACAGCCTTTGTATTAATAGCCATAGATTACAGAAAGGAGGCCACAGCCACAACAGAAGTTTAAGATTACAAAAAGGAGGGACGCAACCCTATATTGATGCAACAGAAATTAAGAATTTAAGAGGCTGCGTCATCATCATCATCAACCTCTTCACCGCCCGTGGCAGTCTCTATCTCTCCATCCTCAACCGCTGCCTCTGCCTCTGCCCTAAGCCTTTCTCTCTCTTCTGCCGCGGCCTTAAGCTCAGCGATGCTCTCTTGATGCTCAACATCACCTAACTTCCAGGCAAGGACCTCCCTCTTGGCCTCAGGGAACCTCCTGATAAATCTTTACCGCAGCTCCTGGTAGCCGCGGAGGTATGCCCTGTTGTTAACAAGGAATAAATCCTTGGAACCTTTGAATGACTCCACGACATGATCTATGGCTAGCTGGAGAGCGTCACCATGATCAACCTCCAACTTTTGTATTGCCGCGGTGTGAGCTTCATCCTTCTGAGCAGACTTGGCTTCCAGCTCTTGATATTTCTGCTAGAGTAGGGCGAGCTTGGTATATGAAATCTCTGCAACGCGGGTGGCTTCGGCTGTCTGGGCCTGTGAGGATTTCAAAGATTCTGCAGCTTGATTAAAATTCTCCTCGGCTTCCTCTCTGGCCTTGTTGGCCTTCTCCAGGTCCATATGGGCTGCCTGAAGAGCCGCGGTAGCAGACTTTTTCCCTGCCTCAAAAGAAGAGGTCCGTGCAGACTGCAAGTCCGCGGCATGAGCGCTCTTCTCGGCCTCTTTCAGCCTGTACAAAGCCTCATACTTCCTCTTCTGTACCACAATCACATCAGAGGCCTGTATGAAATAAAGGACGTTAGCAAAAGTACAGAAAAATATGAGATGCAAAGTTAAATGACAACTAGTACGTACCCTCAGAAGGTTGTGGAGGCCATAGTCCTCCATATCTTCATGATCCTCTCCAACCAGCCTGTCAAGGTCCGCGACATCCAAGGTTCGCTTCATTCTCCGCGCCACCTTTGCGGTAGTATCCCAGGAAGAATTGGGGTCAGGATGCCTTAATTGAGGCCTTGGTCTACCGTCAAGCCCAGACTCTCCGCGGAATTGGGGAGGTGGCAAGTTCGCATTAACCGCCACTACAGGTGGCGGTGGAGGAGAGGATGATTGAAGGGGGACATCAGCTGACATTAGGCCAGTCGCGGCTAAGTTTTCCCCTATGTCGTCATCAAAATGTTCATGCTGCGCATGGTGTTCATCATTAACCACCTGATCCACGGCAGGATCAGTAGCCTTATCTCCATAGGGGGCCGTGGCAGGTACCTTGGCCTTGGACCTCTTCCTCTTTTTGCTTCGCGCAGTATTATTTAGGACGACTGCGTCCTCATCCATCTCTGCCAGCTGTGCCGCTAGCAGGTCCCTGTCAACCTCTTCACCTGAAAAAGAATAACACGAGTTCAAGGAAAGAAATGACCGCGGAATAAAAATAATGGCACAGTTAATTACCTTCCGCGCCCATTTGTTGAGGAATAGATTTGTTTGGGAAAAATCCCACCTCAAATATAGTTGCCAACGTTACAAGTATGCTGAACTTCTTGTGCTCAGAAGGAACTTCCGCAGCCTCAGCAACTCTTTTTTCCTGCCGCTTGTTCAAATGCAAATTGTCAAGGTCTGCAGAAAGAAAAGACAATTCAAGTTAGTGGAAGTTACATGTGAAATAAATAGGACGCGGCTATAATCTTATACCTAATTTTGAAGGTGACCCCCACTGCCGCGGCATTTTATATGCTCTCTCTCTTTCATTTTCCTCGGGGTGCATCTCCCAGCCTTCACCGGAGATGTAGAAATATTTCCCCTTCCAATTTTTCACACTGGTCGGTCTCCCAGTGTAAAGGGTCTCATCCCTGCCGCGGCTAGAAAAGTAGTAGTAGCCCGCGAACTTTACTGAGTTTTCCTTTGGGCGGTAGAAGTGAAAGAACTCGCGGGAGTGATGTCCTTTTTGAACAACTTCTCCCGAAGGACAACTGCGGCGAGAATGGCCCTCCAGCCATTAGGGTCCAACTGTGCGAGGGCCAGGTTCATCGCCTGAAAAAGACGATGGATAGGAACTGGGACAGGTAGCCGCAGCTTGTAAATGAACGTGTGCACGGGGAAGCAAATTCCATCATCAGATAGAATCGTGCACGGTCTTTGGTTCGCGGTAGGGGATGAACACATCAAACTTTTTGGAAATTCGAAGGCCTCAGCCACCTGCTCAACCCAATCTTGTGTCATTGAGCTACGGATATCCAGCGCGACCAAGGGTCTATCAGCCCTCCCTGATGTACCTCCAGGCTTATTTCTAGCAGCCGCGGCAATATCTCTTTCACCCATGGGATGAGTACTTGAGTTGGCTTCCTCTTCCATCAGCGGAGATTGGAAAACCTTCCCAGATGAGGAGTCCGCGGAGTCTGAGTTGAGTATGATGCAGTTTGGGCAATCTTTTAGTTTGCAAGGTCCTATTGACCTTAGAGGAGGCACGGAAGTAAGCTCGAGGGGAGAGGTCCCAAAATGCTTTGCCTAAAAGCCTCTCAGGAACTCGTCTGGGTCAAAGCTCATATGGCTGCAGCAGTACCTGAAAAGTAGAGTTCGCAGTTAGGCGCCGCAGCCAGTATGGTTTGTAAGACTAAGAAGTCGCAAAAGGGTATCCTTAAGTATTAAAAATGTCGAGATCATATTCCCCAACTAGGCCGCGGCAAACTCCATATCAGCGGAGGAATATAGGCTGCCACGGTAATAAGTTTGACATAGATGTCTTGGGTTCATGGAAGTTTCAAGGATATTACTAGACTACCAAGGGGGGGTGATTTGATGCCGCGAATGATAGATTAAGGGACCGCGGCCATTTAGCACGGAATGACGCAAAATTACAAGTTCAGACGATTATTAAACCTTACCATGCCGCGGCCTCTATCCTAAACAAGTGATTACCTAAACCTCATCATTTTTCGGATCAAACCCACAGAATACGGAGTGTTCAATTATGAACATCAAGAACAGTTATATGTATTTCATCAAGAACATCAAGAACAACATATGTGGGAAAAGCGAAACGAACAAATAAAACCCTAGATTTCTAGCGAATAAACCAGGAAAGGCATCAAAAGGAAAGAAAACTATAAATGGTGGTTGAAAAGTCACCTGGAAATGAAGAAAGTCGCAAGGATCAGCTACAGACCACCTTGAACTACCACACACCGCCTCGGAAGGTCGCCGGAATATGCAAGAAGGAATGCGCAGAGTTTCACTCTCGATTTTCTCTCAAAAGTTTTAGAAACGTAATGAAGTCCACGGCCAGAAACAATTTATATAAGGGAGCGCGAAAGACGAATCGTCACTTTGGAAGCACCGCGGCACCTAGGCTACTTATCTGCAGTCCCAATATATCTCCCTTTGCACTACGGCTTGGGGGCTTATTGATAGTACAAGTATAGCACGCTGCCGTGGCAGTATTCCTCTACAGTCGCATGTTCAGGCCATACAGGCCGCAGTCGGTACCTCACTCAGGGCACGACCAGAACTCCTATAGGGTGCGGCCCTCTCCATCAGAGGTCGTGGCACCCCACCTTAGGGTGCGTGATCCCCCTCCAACAGCTCAGCGCTGCTACTCTGTGGGCCGCATGCCCTCATCCACATCTACTGCAGACTTGGTATACGCCACGTGCTCAGGGCACGTGACTCAACTCACTTCCTCATAAAGAGAGGACCACAGCCGAAAGTGAGGGGTCGGTTCCACACACGCCTGAGGAACTACAACACAGATTCTCTCTACATCACCCCAACATAAGCTTTGGAGGCCTAGAATCTGCATCACAGCCACCTCACGGGCTCGCCGGAATCTCCAATACTGTCATGTACTCTCCTTTATTCTCATACTTGTACGCCTCTACAGGCATGATTATATTGTACAATGCAACGCACATAATGAGAACGGAGAAAAACAGTGGATGTAAGCCTATTTTAGAGGCTGAACCACTCTATATCTTGTCTTCTCTCTGTTTGCTTACTTTACTTGTTTAACATACACTTTACTCATGATTTGCTGATACGAGAACGACAAGTGGACGATTTCTCGTATCATCATTTACTTTTCATTTTTCTGTGTGTATTGTCATGATATGTCTTATTATGCATGTACTTTGATGATGATGATGATTTTGTTTGTTCCATTCCATATCATCAAAATACAAGCATAAAAATATAAAATACCTTTGAAGGTCTTTGTTTTAGTTCACGTGTACTTTTCATTTTTCTGCATGTATTGTCATGATATGTCTTATTATGTGTAATACTAAGTAAAGTACACGCATAGTGCATGTAAAGTACACGTGAATGTTTTTGTTAATGTCACGTGTACTTTTCATTTTTATGCGTGTACTTTAATGATGATGATTTTATGTGTAGTAATAAGTAAAGTACACGCATTTTACATGTCAAGTACACGTGAATGTTTTTGTTAATTTCACGTGTACTTTTCATTTTTATGCGTGTACTTTGATGATGATGTTATGTTGAATACAAACTAAAGTACACGCATTTTACATGTCAAGTACATGTGAATATTTTTCTTAATTTCACGTGTACTTTTCATTTTTATGCGTGTACTTTGATGATAGGTGTTGTTATTTAGAAATAATAAAGCAAAGTACATGTTAAAAATGTAAAGTACCTTTGAATGTTTTGGTTTTGTTCACCTGTACTTTACATTTTTATGCGTGTATGTTGATGTTAGTCTTGTTAATAATAAAGACAAGCAAAAGATTGGAAAGTAAACGAGCATGTATTTTTATCTTTATCATGTGTACGGTACATTTTTATGTTTTGTCTTGTTATTTACAAACAATTTAAATTACACACAATATATTTCCCATGTGTTTTAGGGTCTGCGCCAGCAGCATCAATATACAAAGTGTTGTACATGGATATGTTATTTATTTTAATTTTAATATATTTTTATATTTCAGGACTTTTTCCTGTTGCATATGCTGTTGTTGATTCCGAAACCGAAGATAACTGGATGTGGTTTCTAGTCAATTTGCATAGTGCAGTAGTTGAGCAATATCGAAACATAACATTTATATCAGATCGAAACAATGGATTACTTGAAGTTGTTTCGAGGGTCTTCCCATTGTCTGCACATTCCTACTGTATACATCATTTACAAGGGAATATAAAAAAGAAAATTGGTCTCAATATTAAACAAGACCAATTCAATTCCATTGGGAATTGTGCTGGATTTCGAAAGAAAATTGTTAAAGATTTTTTGTCTTGTGCATATGCTGTCTCAGTAGAGGTATTTCACAAGAATATTAAAGCATTGAAGAAGGAAGGAGGAGCTGCTATTGCCGATTTCATTGATAGTTTGCCTCCCGAGAATTGGTCTTGTGCATATTTCCCTGGTAAACGGTATGGTGACATGGCATCTAGTGTTGCAGAGTCATTCAATTCATGGATATTGGAGGAAAGGCATTTACCAGTAATGAATATGCTTGATAAATTGAGAGTGAAGATAATGAATTTCAATGCAAACAAACTTGTTGAGTCTGACACTTGGACAAATGAGCTATGTCCTTTTTTTCAAAAGTTACTGAATGAAAAATGGAATAAAAGCTGACATTGGACTATTAGTCTCTCAAGTCAAAATGTATTTGAAGTTCATTCAGAAGTCCGAGCAACAGTTGACTTAGGAGAATATATAGAGTACACGCATTTATATAATGTTTTGGGAAAATATCTTGAGTACATGCATTATTATACAAGTATTTCAATAGGCGTGTACTTTATAGACTATGCGTGTACTTTATAAAGTACACGTGTAATATATAGAGTACACGCATTTATATAATTTTTTTACATGAAATGTTATTAATGTTAAAAATTTTAACAAAACATGTGATCATGTTTATAAGGGTTCACATGTACTTTACTATATTGGGTGTATAACATAACTCAGAACACATTCATGAAAGAAATAAAATTATTATTAAAAATAAAAAAATAAAGTACAATTTTTTCAAATAAAGAAAGCTGAAAAAACTAAACAAGGCTTCTAGTAGGGATGTTTGTCAAAGGCATCCAAGGTGTCAGGGAGAGAGCCAATTAAATTCGACCAGTGTCGAATTTGTTCTTATATGACAGCTACAAGGCCTTCATGGAGAGCCTTTTCTCCTTCAGCTTTGCGATTTTCATGGGAACTTCTTTTGTATAGAAAGACATGAGTTCTTCATGTGTTTGAGGAGGGTCCTCATCCATATCAAATAAATCTATGGGATTGGGTGGAAGTCCAGAATAGCCTTCCCTCACATATGTTTGAAACTGCTCAAAGGCAGTACCATAGATGTAATGGTTAAGAAAGGAACAAATATTACTCTTTTATAGGAAAAGTAAAAGTTATTTATTTCTTGACTAGAAGTAGTTGGGAAGTGAGTAGTTGAGCTTAATAAATTGATTTTGGTTATTGTGTCCATAATGAATTCTTCAAAGTAGTTTTCAATTAAAATAATAAATAATTATTATATTAACCAGTGCGTGTACTTTAGTAAATATGCGTGTACTTTGAAGAATTCATTGGTGTACTTAGTAATTATGACTTATATTTTTCGTGAAAACTGCTTGTACATTGTTTCATAACAATCAGATGCATTATTTGTCTAAACCTTACGTGGATTGTGGCCCGCACCAGCGGGAAAAAACCATTTTTGTGTAATAAATATTGTAAACAATAACCAATATAACACAAAACAAATTACAAATATATGTTTTGAATTTGAATCACAATTTATAGATGTTTTTTCTCCTTTCGGGGGAAGAAATATTTTGACAGAAGAATTTTCCCGAGTACATATGCTCTTTGGTTTAGAATGTCAGTGTCTTGAAACAATTTTTGCATTTCCTTGTTTCTGCTTATTTGTTCAATGTAGTACATGTAGAACACCCCACAGTCAACCCTGAAATTACAATAAAACATATATACAAATTAGTATGATGTGATGAAATTTTTTGAAAGGATACAAATTAGTAATTTTTAGAAATGAAGTTTTTCTTACCCATTATATTGTTTAGGGCATTCATGATCTCTTATTAGGTCAAATTTGAGATCACTTTCCAGCAAGAAATCTACAGTCCTTCTTTCTTGCTCTATCAATGGATCATCATCCAATGTAAACTCATTTGGTGTACCTTCATCAAATTTCCTCTGAATTTTGAAACCATTGTTTTTCATTGTTTCTGCCTCAGTCTTCAATAGGCACAGTGTTTTTTGGAAGACAGAAAACTATTAAGAAGACAAATATTTAGTGTATACAAATAAAAGAGTATATGAAGATTAAAGAGTGAAAAGTACACGCATATTTTATTTTTTCATATCACGTGTATTTTAAAATATGATGCGTGTACTTTGCCTAATGAGTTAAAAGTACATGCATAATATTAAAGTACACGCATATTTTATTTTAAAATATCACGTGTATTTTAAAATATGATGTGTGTACTTTGCCTAATGAGTTAAAAGTACACGCATAATATTAAAGTACATGCATATTTTATTTTTAGTTATCACGTGCATTTTAAAATATGATACGTGTATTTTTCCTAAAGAGTTAAACGTACACGCATAATATTAAAGTACACGTAACTTGTATTGGTTCATTTCACGTGTATTTTAAAATATGATGCGTGTACTTTGATAATCTGGGTAATTATGTACAAGTAATACAAAGTACACGCATTATATAATGCACGTGTACACGTGTATAATATAAGTACAAGTAACATTACTAATTAAGTTTAGACACTAACCAATTTTTTTGCATCATCGAAGAATGTTGTGTTTTTTGCCTTGTCGTTCGGTCGAAGGGGATCCATGTGGACCACTTTATTTTATTTTTTGTATATCACAAGTAATGTGAAATGTCCTACACTATGTCTTAGTACAATGAACAAATTATTACAAGTGCCTAAGTATTCAAATAAATCTCTGTATAACTCCCTCTTCTTATTGACTCCATTTGTGCTACAAGCTTCTATCTGAATAAAAATTATAGAGATAGTGTTAATAAAAAAAACTAAAATTTTGTTTCTCAAAACTTTCGGTTTATTTGTACTTACCCAACAATAATCAGAAAAAGTGTGTGAATAGGAGAGCCCTTCCTCTGACAATTTTAACCTCAATACTTCACTAAAGGCAAGTATTATCTGTTTCACGCAATATAAAATGGTGAGGAAATAATAATGTTGAAATTTAATGGATGTCTAATATTTGGACTACATACTTGGCTTGAAATTTATTGATTGTTGAGGACTTCAAGTAAATCTTCCCATGGGACATACGAAACCAGCCCTTGGAAAATAAATTCCCTGCATTTTTTTTAATCAATAAAAATTGTATAATAATAATAACCTTATTCTTTTGCACCAAAAAAAATATAAATTAGCGAAGTGATAAATCATAAAACAATAAACTTTACCCTGGCTCAGCAATTTTAATAAACTCTTCAATCTTTTTCTTCGAAGCTTCATCGAGATATTTGTATGCTTCGATTCCTTCAAGCTTGACGTGAGTTTACTTCATTTGTTCAGCTATTGTTAGACGGCCTTTTCTCAGCTTTGACTCTTTTTGTTTCTTAATTGGTTCATGCTTTTCGGTTTCGCCGTCAGCTTTTCTTTTCTTTTGCCCTCTAGTAAGAGGTCCTTTTGTTTTGGATATTTTGGGGCTGCCCTGAACTTTCTTTGAGGCTAGTTCAATCTTCAAACTCGAAATTTCGTCCATGAGTTGTTTATTAATGTTTTCCTGATATATTTAACAAGGAATGTTGGATTGTAAGCATTTTTTGAAACAATGATTCATTTTCTCTTACGTGTATTTTATATAATACACGCGTGTATTTTAATACATGCATGTATTTTATAAAGTACACGCATGTATTATAAAATACGTGTACTTTATAAAATTTATAATATACATAAAATTTATAATAAAATTAAGAAAGTGTAGCGTGTAATAAATATCTATTGTATTTTATAGATACATGGTCAGTTTTTTTCAATTCTGATTCTTCAAGCATTTTCTTCAACTCCGAAATTTCGTCATTAAGGATTTTATTATTGCTTTCCTGTAATACAAAAAAAATGTTACATTATAAACAATGCATTATTTTTAATAAAATAATGCATGTACTCTGCATTATATCTAATATCAAATAAAACTGCATTAAAAATACTATGAAATAAAACTGCGTGTACTTTGGGAAAACTGCGTGTACTTTGGGAAAACTGTGTGTACTTTGGAAAACTGCGTGTACTTTAAACGTGTACTTTAGGAAAACGGCGTGTACTTTGCATTCAAAAGTACTTGTTGAGTTCTTTTCCACTCTGACTCCTCAAGATTCTGCATCAATGTCATCTTTTCTATGTCAGCATCTTTCCATTGTTGCAATGTATCATCCTACTTTTTTTTTAGATCTTCATTAGTCAGAGACAGATATCCATTCTTTTGTTCCAAAATTCATGTTGATTCTGCCTGTTTTTTTAATGATTCATCCAATTCTTTAATTCTATCTAAGTCACTCATTGTGACTTGATCAAGCTTTTCTTTTAAATAATTGTTTAACTCAACTAGTTGGGCATTTTCTACCTCCAACTTATTTAATAACTCTTTTTCCTTTAAAAGGTTGGAATTCTCCACCTTTAACTTCTTCATTTCCTCATGGGCTTCAAAAAGTGAATCACGATCTACCTGACTCTGTACATTTAAAATGGCAATCTCGGCCTCCAAAGAGGTCACCTTCTCAATTGCACCATTAATGTCTTCAACTGCTTTAGATAGTTGGTTATTTTTTTCCAACAATTTCCTTTTCAAACCAGCAATTTGTTCCTCCAAATTAACCTTTGGTTGATCTTTTCCCTTCTTTTTCTTTGGAGTCACAATGTTTTTAAGGGGAATATTCCAACCATGTGAAAACTCATTGTCATTAATATCTTCAACAACTTTTTTTGATGATGAATCGGCATGTTTAGGACTTTCTGTAGATATGTTCAAAGAGTAACTTTGCCCTTCAAACTGAGATTCCTTTTGTACAGGACAGTCCTTACAAGCTAGTTTATTTGTAGCCTGCTTCAAAGTTGTTTTTGCGATGTCATTCTTCACAAACCATTCTTTCAAAGACAACAACCTCCACTTCAGGAATTTTGGAGTATTTTCTTTATATTCTTCAACAGCAGAAATAATTTCAAACTTCTCACATGCCCAATACTGTGATCATACTAAAAACAAAATGAATTTAATACTTGAATTACCTAGGGATTCATAATGGAAAGTACAAGAGATTTGTTAAAAATACACGCAAAATTAAACGTGTACTTTACAAATTTTACAATTGTATATTGAAAGTACACGTTACCATTTAAAATTACACTTGTACTTTGTCAATATAAGTTCACGTGTACTTTCTAAAGTACATTTATAATATTGACAGAAGATATAACAAGAGTATTTTGAGAGTACACTGGTTATATTTACAAAACATAGTACACGTGTACTTTGTAAAATACAAGTGTACTTTCACATGATATAAGACGTGTATTTTCAAAATACACGTGATTAAGACGTGTAGTTTCAAAATACACGTGATATAAGACGTGTATTTTCAACATACACGTTAAATATCAAGTGTATTTTGAAAGAACAAGAGAAAATATCACATGTATTTTGAAAATACACATAATATTTTCAAAGTACAGGTAAGTATTGGTATGTAAATTTTGAAATATCAGGAATATCAAGTGTATTTTAAAAATACACGTGAAAATAAACGTGTACTTTCAAAATACACGTGAATTTATCACGTGTATTTTGAAAATACACGTTAAAATAAACGTGTATTTTGAAAATACACGTGAGTATTGCTATGTAAATTTTGAAATATCAAAATGTTTTTTTGCTCACCAGTAGGAAAATGACACATCCAGTAACAGTGCTAGGTTTTGAACTTGCTGATTTGTCAAGTGAATGTATGAGAAACTCTTGCACAGCAGATGCCCAATCATATTTATTCATTTCCTCAATATTTTCAATGTATTTCAACCAAAATTCTCCAAAGGTGAAGTTTGAGTTGGAGAAAAATAACGTGTTCAAGAAGTGGAGACACATAATTTTAACAAAATCAGCAATTCCTTCATCTGTCTCCAATTCAACTGATTTCTTCAAACCATTCAAAATTTCTAACTTTCCTATTCTTTTTGAGAAGTATCGTGCTTGTAATCCAGATTTTTTAGCAGTATTCGGTCGCTTTTTCAGTTCTATTGATATTAAACCCTCAACCATGGGTATGCCAAATATTTCACTTATATCTATTGGCATTATTGGAATACTACTCTTCATACGAAAACTTTTGGTTTCCGTATTGTACAGCTCGATAATTGATAAAATATTTTTATCCGTCTTCTTGTGGTCGACTTCTACTACTTTCTCACTGTAGTAGGCATTGAAAAGCTCCCAAAATGGAGTCTTCTTAAGAAGTTCAATATGGCTATTGTTTATTTTATCTTTAATCTGATGCAAATCATGGAGAAAGCTAACAATATTTGACCAATATTGGTCATTCTTCTTTGCAGGATGTTTAGCTTTCAATACCACACTAGAACTGGAACTGGATGAAGAACTATCATCATAACTACTCTTTTTTTGTTTCTTTCCTCTTCTTGCCTTCATCTTCATCCCCATTATATTGATCTATAAACAAAATTTAAATTACTAACCTATAATGATATGTACAAAAAATAAATACATGCGAATTAGAATAAAACATAGACTAAAACAATAAAATACAAGCGTATTTAACAAAAGTACATGCAATATTCTCACAAACAATTTATACAAGTCTCATCAAAATACATGCTAAAGGCGATAATATGTATCGTCAGTTTCATGGTAATACCTAACAGAGGTTGTTCGACAAGTCAAAAACCAAGATTCTCTACTCCTAACATATTCAGTAAAGAAGTGATACAATAGCTGAATGCTAGAAGCTCCAACATTATCAAAACCCCTTAAGCAATACTGCTCAATTCGTTTAGCTAAATCCTTCACTTTCGATTCAGTTACTTGAAGCTGTTGCACATCAAAAGTGCAGTAAATGTCTTCATAGTAGTAGTAGAAACCAAGTAACCTTTTAGCTCTATCATTGATGCGAAGGAGAAAATGAATTATGTCTCCATTAGTACTATTCACTGTCAATGCGAAAGGTTTTGTATTGTTAAGATCTTCGAACGTACAAGCAACAGTTTTGTAGTTGAACATGCTTGATCATACGATTCCTAAACAATAACACAACAATACAAAATAGTACACTCATAATACACATTAGTACATGGAAATTGGATTGAACAAATTGAATTTCAATGTGCGTGTACTTTCTGAATTTTTTGCATGTACTTTCAACAAAATACACGCAAAAAATGAAAAAGTACACGCAATAAAACTAACTATTACCTAATAACATATCATTCAAATGCAGCTGGCTATTGGACAAAAAACACTCCTAAATATTAACAAATAATAATACTTCTTAAAAACTCATGGAATATCATTCAAATGCCGCTGGCGCGGACCAAAATAACATAGGATTGATCAAATATGGATTTGAAATTAATATTTTATAGAGTACACGTATAAAACATAAAAGTACACGCATAATGAATTGAAAAATACAATTTCAATGTGCGTGTACTCTGTGTATTTTGCATGTACTTTTAAAAAGTAGACGCAAAATACACATAGTACACGCAACACAGGGCTTGTACATGTACATATTCTATAGAGTACATGTATAAAATGTAAAAGTAAACGCATAATGAATTGAGAAATTCATTTTCAATGTGCATGTACTCTGTTTATTTTGCGTGTACTTTTAAAAAGTACATGCAAAATACACATAGTACACGCAACACAGAGCTTGTACATGTACATATTCCAATCATGTATATATTTCTAGTCCTTGATAAATCCTAGATAAATGATGTATACAGGAGGAAAAGTACAATGATGAAATACATATATCTAACATGGAAAAAGTGTGTTTTGCAATTAAAATGAGGGAAACAAATATATGATGAAATGCATATCATGAAAAAGAAGAATGTGATTTCATCAGTCCATATGTCTACAAATTTATACATATGAGAACACAAAATACACAAGGACAAAAAGGTGATAAGAGAATGTATACATACTTGTTAGTGATGTTTGGAAGAATTTGATTTAGAATGTAAAATGTAGAACTTCAACGATTAGGGTTTGAAAGAAGAGAGCTAGGGTTTTGATTGAAGAGAGTTAGGGTTTTGATCGAAGAGAGTTAGGGTTTTGATCGAACAGAGTTTCTAGAGCTTCGATCAGGAGTATTTATATGTTGTTGTTGACCAAAATTTGATTGAGAAATAGATTCGTTTTGGGGTTTTGATCGAAGAGATGGTACGATTAAGGTTTTGATTCAAGAGAGAATACAGTGTTTTTGGCGCTTCGATTTCTAAATAGTGCGTGTTTGTTTTAATTTTGGGGTATTTTTATGCTGGACCTAATCATTTAAAATTTGTTGGGCCTGGTTTTTTTGTCCAAAATTGCTAGTCCAAGGACTAGACCGTTAAAGCCCCTATATATTTTCGTACAAAAACTTGTCAAGCACCGACCTTTGATTAACATATTTTTAACATATAAATATATCAATCCAAAAAAATTGGAAATGCTACATTTAGGACTAGGCTCCATAAATACCGTAATATTATTTATTGTATACTCGGTGTCCCATTACCTACACCGGTAAATATGTTCCATTTATTGGAACTACATTAGCTTTGATCCCAAGTTTTGTTAGGTATGCAGGCGCTATACATAACTGAAATTGTGAAGCTTAATCCTCATAATGCATTTTTTGGTTCATTATTTCTTAGGGATGCCTCCATCTCTAGTCCAAACCCCCTTTCTCCATCACCACAAACTAGCCCGAGGAGTGTGATACATCCATAATTTTAGCTATGTTGATAAATGATATATAGATCTCTATCGGTGGCTTTCTGATCCACTCAAATACCAATGTTTGATGTTTTACTCGGCTTCTTAACCATAAAACATTACATCTATTACATAATTGCCCTTCTACACCTCCAAACTAGTCTAAAGGACAATACCTTTCTGTTAGTTATCACCTTGGTAATCATAACAAATTACGCCTTTATCGGTGCATTTTGGTCCACTCCCATTATGAACCTCCATCGAAGTTACCCTTTATCCTACCAATAGGTTCTCCCCTTCTCCAAGCCAAGTCCTACACTTTCACACACATCACATTACGACACGTGTACAATCAAACTACATAGGCTTTGATCTCATGGTTACACAAGTATGTAGGCATAGTACCGAGTCCTTCCCGTGAGCACGAGTATCGATAATATATCCCTTGTTATGTTGTCAGAATATAGATTTGTCTGTCTTTTATCTTTTACCTTTCTATCTCTCCTCAAACCTTGAATGAGATATCAAACAACCTCAAACTGTGAATTCTCGTGCACACACACACATAAACTTAATGTCCACCCATTATCCAAGCCGAGATTTCTCACACCCTTATATACTAATGGCCATTCGTTTTATGAGTATGGAGTTATACACAAGCAATATTATGTACCCACACCAGTTTTAGTGAAGTTCATACACTTCTCACTAAAACCGTTTTCATACAGAAGAATTTATCTACATTTTAAGGGATTCCCAAAATAAGGTCTCTAAACAAGTCCAAAAATAAACTAAAAATTAATCACATAATGTAATGAGATATTATGCGCATATAATTAAGAAAGAAAAAAGAACAAGTGGGGTGCCTCACACCTTCGTCACTCGCAACTCGATTCTCGAACCTTATAACAAAAATATCTGGAGCAATCGCAGACCTAAACCTTCCTTAGGATTAGCCTGAAAGATCTAACTCAAACCTTTTTGTTTTATATTATATAAAACAAACTGGAAACTATAAATAATTTACAATCCTTCGCACAAAATACAGCTAGGCCTAGGCCTAAACTCGGGACATGCAATAAAAATTAAATATGGTGTATAATAACTTCCAGGGGAAAATCGTCAAACTAATTAAATCAATAACCTAAGCTCAGAGAGAAATAGTGGAACAGGAGACAAGAGCGCCTGTGTCCCTGTAGGGATCAAAGTAACTAAGTCTTCCAACCCAAATGCGGCGATTGTACCGCTCACCCGAGTCCCATTCTGAGTCCCATAACACCACAACTATATAAAATTATCTATCCTAACATGAATGAATCTTCCCATTCCCCTTAATATATATGAAGATCATATGAAATATTAATCATGATCAAGTCCCCCTTTTGTCAGAGAATAAGTTAAAGTATAACATTTTACAAATAAGCACAAAAGAGAGCAGGAACATCACGAAAATAAGATTCAGACCCTAAAAATAGGGGACCAGGCATACAGGCATGATTTGAGTCGAGCGAACGAATGGATTATGCATGGTAACCTACTTGTAGTGCGCATGAAACAGTCCAGTGTAGATTCTCAACAAAAATAGAATTCATCCATGTGAAGGGGATAAAATCGGGTCGTTCAAATGGAAAGCCCGGAAAATTCCCTCCAAAACTAAAAACTGACTTTCTCAAACACAAGACTTGCGAAAAAAATCTGTTTCCAACCTTATCACAAATTTAAATGAGGTTTCTCCCCCTTAATCTTAAACTTCATCATAATAACTCATCGATCAAACCAACCATCAAATTGATAAGAAAAAAAATATACACCCAACAAAATGATCAAAGATTAAACATAAAAAGAAAAATCATTAATACAAAGATAAATACAAATATATATATATATATATATATATATATATATATAACAAAACACTAAGGCAAACATTAAGGAACAAATAATTAGACAAATAAAAAAAATCACATGCACTAGAATGTAAAACAACTTTAAATATGTCAAATCAAACTTTTTAACAAATGTTAAGCAACTTAAAACATTTTCAATTCTAATTTGAAACAAAAAAAAAGTAAGATAAGAATCATTGCCTTATATGTTTATAGAATTGGAAGACACAACATCAAAGCTCAAAATTCATTACTTGACACATTAAAAAAAGAGAGAAAATGCAATACGATCATGAGTTTAATCTTGAAGTACAACTCCATCCATATAACTCCCTCGAAAAGTGTTGATTTTTGAATTGTTTTGAATACCAAACTAAAATATCAATTTCTTTTGAAATGCTAAAGCCATATTTTGTTTTCAATGCCAGTTAAGCACTTGGCTTTTACCTCTTTCCAATATATTGGCTTTCGTCATGGATTGGTTTTTCATACACCTAGTTGACACCTACCCAATGATACTAAAGTTTAAATCGGACATTATCACACTAATGGTAGCCCTTATTAATGCTTTAGAAAGTGTCCATATTCAACTCCAAAATATAAAATTCTCACATTTCTCACATATAGATCACGGAGCACTTTTTAAAACTCATATAAGATTGATTTTCAATTAAGTTTGGAAATTCTTGTAGAAATGGAAATTTAACTTATAAATTGTGAATTCATGTGGTGTAATGTGAAGACAAGCATTCAAATCATGAAGTAAAAACTAGAGTAAATATTTTCATGATATTTTTGAAAAGCTTAAATTGACTAAGCACATTCAACGATCGGAATCGTCAACATATAGTATAAGCAAACAAGCATTATGTTATGCAATATCATATATTAATCAATATGTTTTTATGACATTTGACTAAAACTACTAAAAATACAAAATATTTTTGTGTTTTTCAAAATATAAGCAAAATATGTACAAAAAGAAAATAAACTCAAATGTTCAAATATGTAATTGTAAATGCACCTTACACTCTTACAATCGAATGTATTGCTCAATCTCAACCAAATCCATACAACCCCTAAAGTACTAAAACCTAGTCAAGCTTAAATGTGTAGTAAAGATGACCACGAACTAGTTTTTCGTAGGAACATAGCTCATTGAAATAACATTTTTCTTAACTAAGTCTCTAATGAAACGATGTAGAAATTCGATGTGTTTAGTTCTATAGTGTTTCACCGGGCTTTTCGAAATTTCAATATCACTCATATTGTTAAAATATAGTGTCATTATACTTTGATTCATCCCGTAATCTTGTAACATTTTCCTCATCCCTAGGAATTGTGTACAAAAACTCCCTTCCACTATGTACTCGTCTTTGACAAGGGACGAAGAGATAAAAAAATTCCTTTTAGAAAGCCATATGACCATGGATGTGCAAAAGAAAAAACAAACACTCTAGGTACTTTTCCAATCAACACATCCTCGCCAAATCAAAATTTCAGTAAGTGTAAAGTGAATCATTTGTATTGAAAGAGTACCACAATCTAATCTTTTGTGTACCACTTATGTATATAATCACTCTTTTTGCCTCTTGTAAGTGTGATTCTTTCGATTTTGCATGGTAATGCACACACACACCTACATTATATGAAATATCGGGTCTACGAGCGGTCAAGTATAATAAAATCCCAATCATGCTCCTATATAGATTTTCCTCCACATCCTTTCCACTTTCATCATTCATCAACTTGGAATCAATTCCAATTGGCGTATGTTCATGTTTCGCCAATTCCATACCAAATGTCTTCACTAAGCCCTTGGCATATTTTATTTAGGAAATGAAAATACCAATATGCACTTGTCTTACTTGCAAGATAAGAAATAAAGTTAACTCATCAATCATACTTATTTTGAAATCAGTCTTCATCTCCTCTGAAAATCTAAGTGCACACTTTCCTATGGTTGAGCCAAAGACAATGCCATCAACATAGATTTGAGCTACAAGGATATGATCCTTAGCCTTTCTCATAAAAAAAATGTCCTGCTGACTCCACCGCTCTTAAAACCACATTTCAACCAGTGTGTCATCTGTAATATCCTGCATTTCATGCATATTATTTAATTAATTAAATTGTGGAAATTAATTATGTGTGCTTGTTGTGAATATAGATGTCACCATTTATAATGTTATGTGTTATTTAAGTTGGATTGGAATTTGAACTTAAGACGCGGTTATTAATTAACTAAATTAATTAATATTCAGACTCGTATCAGGAAATTATTAAATAATTAGTTTTTTAGTTATTTATTTTGAATATTTTTTATAATTGGCTTTTGGGGTGCATATAATGTCCATTTATAGTTTAAAACAATGGTTTAAAGGCCTATTGGGTTAGTATAAGGCTCGATCATGGTTTTAAGTCATTTAGAGTTATTTTGGGGCTCTTTTAGATAAGGCTCAATCCAAATTTCTGGATTAAAGGGTTAAAATAGGTCATTAGGATTCTCAATTTATCACAAATATAGTGAGGAAGCACTAGAGGGTCTAGAGAGAAAGAACCAAGACGAAAAGACGATTTGGGGGAATTAGGGATTGATTTCTCAATCAATCCACAAGGCAAGTTCTATATAGAATGTGATTATGATTGTATGTGTGCAAATATTGTATCTATTCATTGCAAATCTAAATCAAATTATGTTGTAAACCTGATTTTAGATAATTAATTAGTAATTTTTATAATTAACCTGATCTAGATTTTTAATTACGTTTATTTCCCCTATAACCATTGATTTCTTCACGAAATTGGATTTTAACTAATGAATGATGATATGAATCTATTTTATATTTTTTTTATCCTAGAAAAACCCTATGTTTAAATGAATCAATCCATGAGAATTTGTAAAAAAAAAAAAATAATCTAGTGTTCTTGATTAGTAAATTGGGTTTTCATTTGAATCTTGGTGTAGATTTGGGATTTGATGATGGAATTAGGTTCCAATTGTAGTTTTGATGCATTTTTATCATTTAAATATTGATTGGGTGCTTAAAGGAAACTTTTGTATTCATTAATGGATTTTGGAAAGATACAAATTAGGGAGGAAGATGAAGAAACTCGTAATGGGGAAAAATTAAGAAATCATTGTGTTGGCCGATCGATCGGTCCCAGGCCCTCGGTTGACCGGTGGTCTCAAATATTGCCTAGGTGGGGGTTGTTGTGATATTGGTTGGAATTTTGGGTTTTAGGCCTAGGCCTATGGCTTGTTGGACTATAGTTTTTATTTATCCATAGAACAAATATATATTTTTATGATTGTAATTATTGGAAATTTATTTCTGGGTATTTGAATATTTGGGAAAATTGTTGATTTAAAAAGGCGCTAATAGGAGGATTTGGCATTCGAGGCAGACCTGAGTGTAGAATGGATTTACATATTGGAAATGGGTAAGTTAGAGGATTGGGCTTATTGGTCGGGATTGAATTGAATCATTGTGATGTATGAGTATCCTTTGGGTGAGACTAGGTTTAGGGTATAACTTTCCCGAGTGAGGTAGTTATTATATACCGTGGTTTTATTTAAATTAGGTGTGAGATTATACCTAGATGCGATGCCTTGGGAGAATAGACTAGGGCTAATCGATATTGAATATAGTTGATGAATGATTATAATGTACAATAGGGTGAGACTACACCTAGAATTAGGGACCCAAGAGGTTAGGGTCAATGTACTACAGGATGGATACAAGGTCTTATATGTGATATACCTATCTACCATATTATGTGATAAATATAAGGTAATAGATGTGATATACCTTTCTTTAACAACGATACGAGTATGTCTCGGTAGCATAGGTTCGGTATGAGTGTGATTTACTTTTATCCGTTTCTGAGGGTTATGTATGTGTATGCTTTAGCGTGTTAGTGAGGGTGGAAACTTCTTATGTGTGTTATGTGCAATTCATACCATATGTGAGTTCCCTTTGGCAGGCTTATTAGGAGGAATCGATGATGGGTCATGTGCGATGCAGACCACGCTAGTACTTAGTGAGTGGACGGTCTCTTCCTTCATCATATTTTACCCCTGAGTCACACGTCTAAGTAGCCATAATAGAGATGGTCTTCGGGAATATTTATTTCATATGTCTTGGGTAAGTTAGGCTTTATTACTAATGAGTATACGTGGTGATTTATCCCTTTCCGTGATGAGGTCTTAGGTTTGAGATGACCTAAGATTATAATAGTACATGAGAGAGATCCCCGAAGGTAATAGGAGTAGGTCTTCATTATGTGTGGACGCGAGAGATGCTCATCTTTTTGTACAAGCCGAAAGTTGTACCATTGTATAGATGTTATACGTGAGTAGAGTCTTTCTCCTACAATATGTGATTATTGAGTGGGGGTACCAAAGATATTAGTATCGGTTTATATGTTAAACTATAGATGTATATGACTTATAGTAGGGATGCCCACCGACGTGCTTATGTTTCAAACTTGCATATTTCATATACTATAAATGTATATGACCTATACTAAGGATGTCTACCTACATACTTATGATTCATATTGGTTTATTACATATACATAGATGTGTGTATTGTACTATTGACATGAGATAGTCAAATGTGTATAGACTTGAGATATAATACTATTATTGGTATATTGGTTAATCGGTGAGACGCATCGTGGGTTTGATATTTCCACATAACTTATGTTTTATAATGAAATAGATAAACCTAAAATAAGAAACTAAAGATTAAATAATGAAGATGTAAATATTTAATCTCAAGGGTGGCATATGGGTTCGAGATTTAGAACCCCATGATATTTTAGGTTGTTGGGTTGGGTAACTCATAACTTAAAATATGTTAAAATATAAGAAGAAGATGTGTAGTCATGATGGGCCACGGATTCAATTATAATCCTATTATACATAGTCTTGTTGTTTACATTTTCTTTTAAAAACTATTTTTACATGTCCCTGTAGATGTAGTTCCTGTAGATGTGGGATCGTTGGAGGAGCATCTCTAGCAACCTCCCAATTCTTACTCCCAGGACTATAGGAGTTGAGCAAGTGTAGGTCATCCTTTTATTGTACTTCTTTATTTTAATTTTGGTTATACTTGTATAATTATATTGAGAGATGACTTAAGTTATTTTGTTGGTGATTGGTATAAGAGTTGTTTTTTTTGTAGATCCAGTATCTCATTGTATTGTCCATGTTCTTTCTATTTCTGTTTATTTCGTATGCTAAGAATTTTACCAAAAATTTTAATTCTCGTGATTTTTACCGTAAATGTGATCAAATTATTTATGGATTTTTTGAGGTATCATGTTTGGTATTAGAGAATTATAGGCTCAAGTGTCCTAGGGTTCTTGAGTGCATCCGTCACTTTTTCACTTTGCGTTCTTTGGCTACTTTAGAGTTTTACCATTCAGGGTTTGTATTCTTTACAAAGTCGACCATTTAGGAGGTTTTCCACCATTATTTATTGATGAATGAATCGATTAGACCAAGTATGTTGGGAGGGTTCCTTATTTGTATTTCTCTTGTGAGACGTCCCATGCATGAGATCGACTTCGTTTCGGAGTTAAGGGGTTTTGGATGAGAGGACTTTAGCAAGTACTTAACGTATGGTTCGAGGGTAAATGCTTTCACTCACCATCCGTAACGACATTAAAAGTAAGTTTTTAAAGACCTCGTTTACGAAACTATGTGGTGGTCAATATGAGGAAGAGTTTAACTATCTTTCTCTTTTTGAACCGATAGATATTCATACGAAAGCGAAGGTGGATGTTCGCATCATCAGCTATTACGAGAAAAACTTTTTAAATAAGCAAAAACCTTATGTGAAGGGTTTAATAACTGTTATTAGGTAACCTGTTGTTTACCACCTGCGCTCAGGTGGTTGAATTCACCCTCCTACATCAGTAGGAGCATTATATCTATTATGGGGATAGAGTCCGTACGATTGGAAAGGACGAGGCCAAAGTAGGCCCAATAAATAGAGACGGTGTAGCATGGACCAGAGTAGAGAGACCTCACCACTAGGAAGAAATGCATAGTGGGAGATGATACTAAGGGTTTTTCAAGACTAGATGATATGATTTTGTTTGGCTAAGTAGGTCCAGGGGAATTCTATCCAGGAGAGTCACGACTTAGGAGAACAATGTAAATGAGGAAAATTTTAGAATTTACAACAAAAGAAGTAAGGTTAGTAAGGGTGCTAGTGGGACCGTCATTTCAATAGTTCCCTTAAAGGAAGGTTTTATGCTTCTGAAAGGTGAGGCCACCTAGTTATTATATGCGTTAGTGGAAACCATCTTTTTGAAGTATCTTCGAGGAATGGTTATGGGTACACTATGGCTTGCACGTATGAGTCTCGATTAGACATCGAAGATTTATCATTTTTATTTGTAGTGTAGTGTGTACTACGATTATAAGGTAGATAGATTTACTTTAAGATATATGTATTTTTGGTTACTCCCATCCGGGAGGGGGATACTTTATAGCGTGATTATAGAGATGTGGCAGTTTGTCTAGTCGACAATGATTCAGCCGCCTTATTGATTTTTAGATGAGATATCATCGTATTACTATTGAGATTGTGTGTATAGCTATGTTTTACTCTTATATCGACTACCAGGGGTAGGATTTTAAGACATTTTTGGGTCAGGATTACTTTGGGTGGTTATGCTTAGGCTCGGGAGAAAGGCCTAGCACCTTTGTATATGTATGGATGTGAGTACAAAATGATGGATTACGGTCATGTAGAGGTGTCACTGATAGTCCGAGTATCTTCCAATTTTACTTAGCAAGGTGTTGAGTTATCACCTACATAAGAGATTTATTTCTCCCTTAGAAATAGCACTAGTAGAACGTTCGTCGCGAGGGAAATTCATGGAATTGACTTCGTCAATGATAGTAAACGTATCATGGGAGTAGACAACATAATTTTCTAGCCAGTTGAGCATTCAAGGACGGAGTTGCTTTGAGGGAGTTAGCAAAGAGGGATGGTTAACCAAGAACAGGTTTGGCCTCCCAGGAGTAGGTTAAGGTCAAGATACCGGACGAGTGTTAGATGTGATGTATTAATGACCAATTAGACGAGTCTAGAAAAGTGACCTCTTCTCATAATTGAAACTTGGTAAGTTATCATTAATGGTGCAATCAGGGGGAGTATTTCTTGAAGGCGGATTTTTAGCGCCATATGGCACTGGCACGTCACTAGTGGGTTTTGGACCGCACGAAGGGGTAGTTCGTTGTGAATTAAGAAGATACATCATTTAAGAGGGAATGGTGTAGTAATGGTGTCCACTACAGCCAAATATGTAATTAAGGGTGGTTTATATCCTAACATTGAAATTTACCAAGAGTAGGTATGTATATTGTATTGGGAATAAGTCATTTTCTCCAATTGAGGAAACAAGAGGGTTGCATTTTTTGGCAAATGTTTTGACGAGGGGGTCCCCAAAATAAAAGAGGTGGTTTTGACCAAGTTGGATGTTTTGAGATTCACTTAACATTTCATAAACGAGTAGGATTATTGAGGAAAGAAAGTACACTCAGTGGATTATGATACGGTTTAGGGGCTCCAAGGGGCATAAAGGACGATTTGAGAGATAGATTGACCAAGTTGATTAGACTTACGAGTGATATAATCCATTCATGTCAGGTTGTTATTAGTACACCTTACTGGATAGTGTGTCCGAATTTGAGAACAGTAAGTTTTGTCGAAACGGGCGAGGGAAATGAAGGATGAGCAGAGGCTTGATTTATAGGTTCAGGAGGAAGGTTGTGTGTTATTAGTGACCTCCAGCATGGGAATTGTGGATTCTAGGTTCCTAGAGCGAGAAGGTAACCAAATGAAGTTCCTTTTATAAGGTTTAAGTAGGGCGAGGTCGGTGTCGTTTGACCTCACCTTACCGCTGTCAATGTGTAGGATGCGTTTTTGGAGGGTATGAGAGAAGGAATCCTAGATTGTCAACTTCATATCTAAATGATTGGATTAGTTTGGTTGAGAATATAGCCAAAGACAATTTACGATAAGAGAGACCATGACGTATGCAAGGTCTAAGACTGAGTGAACTCTTTTTCATTAGTGTGAGGACGCTACATGTGAGATATTCTTAGATTTTTTACTAGGATTAAAATGAATTCGAATTTCGAGGATAAAATTTCATGTTTAAGGGGGAATAATGTGATACTCCATATTATTATGCCTACTATTCAATTAATGAAATTGTGGAAATTAATTATGCGTGCTTGTTGTGACTAGAGATATCACCATCTATAATGTTATGTGTTATTTAAGTAGGAGTAGAATTTGGACCTAAGACACGGTGATTAATCAACTAATTAATTTATATTCAAACTCATAATGGAAAATTATTAAATAACGAGTTGTTAGTTATTTATTTTGGATATATTTGGTACTTGGATTTTTGGATGCGTAGAATATTCGTTTATAGTTTAAAATAATGGTTTAAATGCCTATTGGTTCAATATAAGGTTCGAGCATGGTTTTAAGTCATTTGGAGTTGTTTTAGGTCTCTTTTAGGTAAGGCCCATTTAGGGCCCAAACCCTATTTCGGGATTAAATTGTTAGAAGAGGTCATTAGGGTTCTCATTTTATGACAAACACAATGAAAAAATTCTAGATGGGCTAGAGAGAGAAAGCACCAAGAGGAAAGGAAGATTTAGGAGAATTAGAGATTGATTTCGTAATCAATCCATAAAGCAAATTCTCTATAGAATATGATTGTGATTGTATCATCACCATCATTGCCTTAATCCCATTACATGGTGTATATTTTATCTATTCATTGCAGATCTAAATTAAATTATGTTATAAATATGAGTTTAGATAATTAATTAGTAATTTTGGTAATTAACAAAACCTAGATATTAATTAGGTTGATTTCCCCCTATAATGATTAATTGCTTCATGAAATTGCATTAAAACTAATGAATGATGATATGAATATGTTTTATATTGTTAATCTTATAAAAACCCTATGTTTAAATGAATCAATACATGAGAGTTTGTAAATATTTGATAATCTAGGGTCTTGATTTGTAAAATGGGTTTTGATTTGAATCTTGGTGTAGATTTGGGATTTATGATGGAATTAGGTTCCAATTGTTGTTTTAGTGCATTTTTATCATTTGAATGTTGATTTGGTGTTTAGAGGAAGCTTTTGTATTCATTAATATAGTTTGAAGAGAGATAAATTAGAGTTAAGGATGAAGAAACCCGTAATGGAGGAAAACTGAGAAATCACTGTGTTGACCGATCGACCAGTCCTAGGGCCATGGCCAACCAGTGGTCTCAGATATTGCCTAGGTGGGGGCTTTTATGACATTGGTAGGAATTTTGAATTTCAGTCCTATGGATAGGATTTGTTGGCCTATAGGTTTTATATACTAATATAATAGATATATATTCTTATAATTCGAATTTTTGGAAAATGATTTTAGGGTACTTGAATATTTGGGAAAATCGTTGATTTGAAAAGGGGTTAAATGGAAGATTTGACATTCAAGGATAGACCATAGCGTAGAATGGGTTTGTTGATTGGAAATTGGTAAGTTAGAGGATTTGGGCTTGATGGCAAGGATTAAATTGAATCATTGTGATGTACGGGTGTTGTGAATATTTTTGGGGTGATATTAGGTTTGGGTTATAAGTTCCACCGAGTGAGCTCATCATTATGTACCGTGGTTTCTTTTAAATTAGGTGTTCGATTATACATAGACGTGATGCCTTGGGAGAATAGACTAGGTCTAATCCATATTGAATATAGTTGATGTATGCTTTTAATATACAATAGTGTGAGGATACACCTAGAATTGGGAACCCGAGAGCTTAGGGTTAATGTATTACAAGATGGATACAAGGTTATTTTTATGATATACCTTTCTCTGATAATATGGTATGCATATAAGTTTATAGATAAGATATACTTTTCTTTGATAGCGATGATAGTATGAGCCGGTAGAGTAGGGTCGGCATGTGTGTGATTTACTTTAACTCATTTGGGAGGGTTATGTATGTGTATGCTTTAGACCGTTAATGATGGTGAAAATTGATTGTGTTTTATGTGCATTGAATACCATGTGTAATTTCTCATTGGCAAGCATACTATGGGGATTCCATGATGAGTCACTTGCGATGACGACCGTGATGGTACCTCAGTGAGTAGACGGGCTCTTCTTAGTCATATTTTACCCTTAGGTTACACGTCTAGGTACTCGTGACCTAGATGTTCTTTGGGGATATTTATTTGAGAAGTTGTGGGTATGGTAGGCTTAATGACTGATGGGTACACGTGGTGATTTATCCCTTGCCATGATGCGGTCTTAGGTTTAGGATGACCTAAGACTATACTAGTACGTGTGAGATATCCTCGAAGGCAATAAGACTAGGACTTCATTATATGTGGGCATGAGAGTTGCTCATCTATTTATACAAGTCGAAGGTTGCACCATTGTATGGACGATAGATATGAGTAGAGTCCTTCTCCTATAATATGTGATTATTGTGTGGTGGTACCATAGATAGTAGTACCGATTTATATGTTATACTAGAGATGTAAATGACTTATAGTAGTGATGCCCACATACATGCTTATGTTTCAAACTTGCGTATTTCTTATACTAGAGATGTATATGACCTATAGTAGGGATGTATACCTACATACTTATGATGCGTATTGGTGTAGTACATATACTAGAGATGTTTATATTGTATTATTAGCATGAGACAGTCAAATGTGTATAGACTTGAGATATAAGTCTGTTATTGGTATATTGGTTAATTGGTGAGTCGTACCGTGGGTTTGAGATGTTCACACAACTTATGTTTTATAATGAAAGAGATAAATGTGAAGATGAAAAACTAAGGATTAAAGAATGAAGATGTAAAGCTTTAATAACAAGGGTGACATATGGGTTTGGGATTTAGAACCGCATTATATTTTAGCTTATTGGGTTGGGTAAGTAATAACTTAAAATATGTTAAGATACATGAAGAAGATGTGTACTTATGATGTGACCGAAATTCAATTATAATCCTATTATACATAGGCTGGTTATTTACATTTTATGTTAAAAGATATTTTTACAGGTCCCTATTGCGGTAGTTCTTGTAGATATTGGATCGTTGGAGGAGCATCTCTAGCAAAACCCCATTTCTTACTCCCAGGCTTGTAGGAGTCAATCCATTACAGTTCAACCTTATGTTTGACTCCTTTATTCTTAGTTCGGTTGTACTTGTACATTTATATTCAGAGATGACTTATAGTATTTTGTTGGTGATTGGTATTAGTGTTGGTTTTTGTGTAGATCCAGTATTTCATTATATTGTTCTTATTCATTCTATTTCTATTTATTTCTTATCCTAAGAATGTTACCAAAGGTTTGATTCCCATGATTTCTATGGTAGACATAATGCATATATTTATGGATCTTTTGGGGTATCACATCGTCAATCTTTCACACCAAGCTCTATGATCTTATTTGAGACCATACAAACATAATTTGGAAATTTTGGGTTTTCAAAACCCCACATACACTTCTTCATTACAAAACCATTTAGAAAAGAACTTTTTACATCTATTTAAAAAAATTGAATTTCACAGAGCATGCATTGACAAGTAAAAGTTTCACACTCTCTAATCTGCCAACTGATGCAAACCTTTCATCACAATCAATTCCTTCAATTTGAGAATAGCCTTGAGCTAAAAGACATTCCTTATTTCTCATGATTATCCCATGCTCATGTAACTTGTTTTCATACACCCACTTTATACCAATGATGTTAAAATGTTTAGAACTTGGTACCAACTCCCAAACTTTTAATTTTTCAAATTAGTTTAGTTCCTCTTACATCGACCCTATCCAGTTTTCATCTAACAAGGCCTCTTTTATCTTCTTAGGTTCAATTTAGATGTGAAACAATGAAAGTTGAGTTCATTCAAAAGTTGATTTTGTATTTTAACCCCACTCACAAGACAAATTCCGAGTAAAGGCAATCAAACTCTAATTGGCAATAAGACAAATTCTTTGCAGTCTTCATATACTTTCCAGCAGGACCAGATAAATTGGGCATCAAGTGTTTATGAGTGTCTCCGATGACATAGTCAATCTTTATCTACTGGAAAATGATGCTGTGAGAGTAAGGGTGGGAAAGTAGTGGACGCTGCCATATTAATAAGGCTGGAAAGTCTCCCTCCTAATATAATATTTTATGTGTTGTTCAAGAAAATAATTTATTCTTTTGAAGGAATGGTGAAGATAGACAATTGGGTGTTAAAAGTTTGCAGAATTCGGGTAGGCTAATGCAGAATTCGAGGTTATTATTATTATCTGCATTAAAATGAGTTAGGGTGAGGCATTGAGCTATAAATCAAATGTTAGATGGAATTTATTGGTCTTCGTTTTAGGAATATACAATTTTTGGTATCATGAACTATGCAGGTAAGTTTCTGCCCACAAACTTATTTAAGAAGGTGTGACATTTTTTAGCTTAGGTTTTTGCTCTGTTCATTTTCTTGTATGATGCATTTATTTAAAAAGTTGAAAAAAGATTGAAAAACAATATATATCAAAAATTAGAAAAGGAGTGGAAGAATAGATGAGTGGCTTGGTGAAATGATATCTTACTTTTAAACGCTTTTCTATGGAATCCAGTTGTTAACCACCCCTCACAGGATTGAGTTGCATGAAAAAAATGGGAAAATAAGACAGGGTTTCACCAGATAACTCATCTCATTTTTACAGTCATTCATTCTCCAACTTTTCATTAAAATGAAGTGGTTTACAATCTTCTTCAACTTTGTCATCAAACTCATCTTCTTCACCCTTGGAGTCTTTTAACAAATAAAATTCGTTTTCATTACTAATATTACTTCTGTATTTTATGAACACGATTTGGAAGTATTGTGGGACAGAAAGGATCGGTGATGGTGCGTTGGAATAGATACATGTTGATATAGACACTCCAAGTGGTGCCATTGGAACAAATATTTTATTAGTAGGCGGCTTTAATGGCTCATTGTGGTATGTTTAATTTTTCCATTTGGAAGATATATGCTTACCCCTTTTGTTCAAGTATGGGACGTTTGAAACACTTATCATCGAATGAATACAACTTGTTTTGTTAGATATTATGTTGCCCTAGATTTAAAATTTAAAATTGACAATCGCATTTGTTTTATTGAGGTTATGGGGAGAGGGACAATGAAACTGGAATTTACATATGCAATACACTAGTGATGTTGAACAATGTGTTTATTATGTCATTGTTATTGTAGGTACGACTATAAAATTTGTATCGATCATATGATACAGTGAGGTTTGGATAGCATTAGATATTCCCAGAGACTAATGTTTCCTAGTACATTTAGCATAAACCATTGAAAAAAAAACTTTAGATTTAAAGGCAGGGTGTTCTAAACATACTGAAAAGCATTGTTTATTTTGGGAAACAATCGATATTTGGATATCATGCTTGTAGAAACACCATATAGTACTAATATCATTATAAATGATATTTTGGAAGCCAAATTTTCTCCTATATCTGTTATAACATATATAACTGTTATAACAGTTATATCGAGTCCATTAAGCATTAAAAAAATGAACGTGCATTGAGTCCATTGAGCATTAAAAAAATGAACATATATATGTTATAACACATATATAACTGTTATAATAGTTATATCTGTTATAACATATATAACTATTATAACAGTTATATATGTTTTAACACATATACCTGTTATAACAGTTATATCTGTTAAAACATATATAAGAGTTGTTATAAGTTTTCTTATATAACAATTCATTTTCTGTAATTATGAGTTATGTAAGATAACATAGTAGAGTAATTACTGGTGCGAGTAGACACTGGCTATAACATCGGATTGTTAATGCATTGTGTTATAAAACTAGTAACCTATGTTTTTGGAGAATGACAATTGAATGTTAAATTTGATGTATAAAACTACTTAACTATCCATTTTGATGTATAACTACACGAATGTTCGTTCCAATAGTTGTTAACTTTAATTTCTTCCTTTTCTTTGGTTGTTACTTCCATTATAGTAGTCCATTCTGATTTATAACACTAATGTGGAGTGTTTTGTTTTTATTTTAAAAATATCCTTCTCAAAAATTGTATTTCCAATATTTTTCGAAAATATTATAACTGATGAATTTTTTTTTAAATTACGAGTTGTAGCTAGTTCATGAATACATTTTTCTTTTTCGTGCAGGGGATGATGTGGCAAAAACCAATTTCATGACTAGATATCATTAAGCGCCATCTCAAACGTACTTTGTCAATGACCAATTTTAAACAATGTGAGTACCAAAATAAACTTACCTATCTTATATATGATTTCACTTATGTACGCCAATATAATGTATGCATAAATATCTTTGGAAAATTGCAGATAATTTATTGTTACGCACTTACCTATCTCATATATGACAAGAATGGTGTGGATATATAAAGACGAAGAAGATCGAGAGGCTCAACATCGACAAGACGCTGAAGATCGAGACACTCAATATCGACATGAGCTCGAAGAATTATAGATTCGTCACCAACAAGCACTACTACAGATAAAAAGTGAAATGCAAAGTTAGTTTCAGAGTATTATCCCTCATCATGCTTCCATTGCTTCAATGGCCCATAACGATTAGGTAATAACACATCTTTATTTTATTTTTATATATGCATGTGGAGTGTTAGGTAGGATATATGTTATGTCTATTATGCCCGTAGTTGCTTACAATGTTGTGGCTATTTCTATCGTTGTTTTTTAGTTAATTTTTATGTTTAAACAAGTTGGTTTTCACGAATAAACAAAGGAGACTCTATCAATTTTTTTAAAATAATAAGTGATTTTAGAAGTAAATAATATGAAGATATACAAATTTGTTAATGTTTTTAAAGATGGTCATAAATAGGAACTAATAAAAATATTACTTCTTTGTTTACGGTAACTGACACTAAATAAATTTTATTGCAGGTCAAAATCTTTTATGGAAAAGGCAAGACATCTTTTGATGGAGGTCGTATGCTTGAAGATTGCAAGTTTACTTGCATTAGTTTATGTTAGGATTACATTGATTTTTATGTATTTGTTCTAATGAGACAAGTGAAATTTTGTATAGATATTTAGTGTGATGGTCACAATGTTGAAATTGTCAATTTTATCTCTGTATGGACTATAATTTAAGTTGAATGGAAGATTATGTGTTATATTTGTGGAAATGGGATGTCAAATATGTTATATATTATTTTTAAGAGTTTTTGCTTAAAAGTATATTGAGCATATTATGGAATGGATGAAATTTTAATTTTGGGGAAAAAATTATTAAAGACGGCTTTTTTATCGTCTCAAAAGGATTCCATAAATGAGGACTTTTTGAGACGGCTAAGTTATCGTCTCAAAAACTCTTTTGGGACGTTTATTGGCACCTCTAAAAATAACTTTAAAAGACGGCTTTTTTGCCGTCTCAAAAGGGCCCTATAAGCAGTGACCTTTTGAGACGGCGTATTTACCGTCTCAAAAGGCATCACAAAAGGCTTTTGAGATGGCCAAAGGACTTTTTGAGACGGCTGGAACACCGTAGTAAAAAGAAGTTTTTTTTGTAGTGTGATGCAAACCTTTCATCACAATCAATGCCTTCAATTTGAGAATAGCCTTGAGCTACAATACGTTCCTTATTTCTCATGATTATCCCATGCTCATGTAACTTGTTTTCATACACCCACTTTGTACCAATGATGTTAAAATTTTCAGAACTTGGTACCAACTCCCAAACTTTTAATTTTTCAAATTAGTTTAGTTCCTCTTACATCGACCCTATCCAGTTTTCATCTAACAAGGCCTCTTTTATCTTCTTAGGTTCAATTTAGATGTGAAACAATGAAAGTTGAGTTCATTCAAAAGTTGATTTTGTATTTTAACCCCACTCACAAGATTTCTAATTATTTTAGATGGAGTATGTTCACAATTATCCCAAGTCGGAATTCCTCTCTCTCTCTCTCTCTCTCTCTCTCTCTCTCTCTCTCTCACCTCTATCACCATGAAACACATTTTGGGAAAAGTTCACTCATTGTCTCCCATAGGAGCACTAGACTCTCCTACATTAAGATTCATAACCTCAACCACGTTAGGATCTAAAACTTCACCGCCAACCTCATCATCAAGTGTCACAACATTCAACACATCATCATCAATTACCACATTAGACTTTTCCATCACCTTCTTACTTTCCAAATTATAAACTCTATAGGCTTGGATATTTTGGGAGTAACTAACAAAATTTTCATCCTCACTTCTTGAGTCAAATTTTGTTAAGTACTCTTGATCCTGTAAAATATAACACTTTCTACTTAACACTTTGAAGTATTTGATAGTAGGATTTATACCTTTATAAAGCACATATAAAGTCTTTTTTGTGAAGGGTCTGAAGAACACCCTAGTAGATGTGTGAAAAGTTGATTGCATTGCCTTGGCCCAAAATCTCTTAGACACTTTCTTTCCCTAAAGCATACATCGTGCCATTTAAAGTTCAATTCTTTCTTTCAACAACTCCAACTTGTTGCGGAGTTGCAACGATCAAAAACTCACGAGCGATGCCAATTTCATCACAATCCTTATACATTTTAGAGTATTTAAACTCAGATCCATTATCACTTCTTATTCTCACAATGGGTATTAATTTCTAATTTTAAATATTTTTGGACACGGGGGCATAATTATTTCAAAGGGTACACTCTTCTCTCTAATAAAACTAACAAAGGTAAATCTAGAATAATCATCTGCCATCATAAAGCAATACCTTTTTTGACCAATGCTCTCGATTTTAGAGGAACCTATCAAATAAATGTGTAATAGATCTAGAGGCATAAATGTAGTAATCCCATTTAACTTTTTACGGGAATTTTTAGTTTGTTTACCATTTTGACAAGTGCCATAAATGTTGCTCTCTGATTTTCCTAACCTAGGTAAACCTCTCATTTTCTCTTTCTTCGACAAACCCTCCGAATCCTTAAAATTTATGTGCCCTAGTCGTTGATTCCATAAGTCTATCGATTAGACTTTTGCATTTTGTCACACCACACTAGGCTCATTCACTAACATATAGTAATTCTCTCTCGACCTAACATGTCTCATCAAATCACTTCTTTCTTCATTCCTTACCAAGCATTCACCCTTGGACAAACTCACATGATGTCCGTCATCACATATTGACTTATGCTAATGAGATTAACGACAACTCCTTTAATGTATAATATATTGTGAAGTGTGTTTCTGAAAAAAGTACCACTTAAGTTGTTTAATACATGATTAAACTATCTAAATGGCTCCGAACAGTTTGTTAAAGAAACTCTTTTCTTAAAATAAATTTTAAACACAAGATGTGTAAAACAGTTATAAACGAGTAATTTCAGTTATAGGTTTACCAGTTTTGAAAAACAAAATAAACCAACACAGCCTTAAGAAAGGGATGGGAAGAAAATGGAGTGTACATAAGTAATTTTAACGTGGTAAAACCACACCAATTGGGGAAACATCCACGGTGACCTCTACGCCACAAAAGTAAAAAGTCCACTAAAAACAAGTAATAGATTACAAGCTATATAACAATCAAGACACACAATCAAACATAATCTATGTTCAGAAATGCACCAACTCCTCTGGCGTGTTCTGACTTCTCCTAAGGTTCTGATGTTGCTGATGTTCTCCCAGCTTCGTAACTTTACTCCTTTTAGCTTTATGTCGACTCTAAACGTCCAATATCTCAACACCAACACTTTTCAGTGTAGTAGTGTGAAGGTGTATGTGGTGTAGTGCTGTAAACTCATGCATGCAACTCACACTCACTTAATTACGAACAATATAAGTAACAAATTACAAATAGATCTCTTAAGATGCAAGGGTTTCTAAAATCAGCTTAGTCAAATAAGTCAGACTTTGGATCTTTTAAATAACTGCATATCAATAAGGAATCTTGTTGTACAAACTAGCCAAGATCTTATACACTTTCTTTATTTGAAAATATGTACTTATTTCACAAATAGTGAAATAATTATTAAAGTGAAAACCCCAATCAAGATCCCAAAACTAGATCTAAGTCCGACAGTTTGAGTAAGTTGAAATCAGAAAGGGTATTGTTGGTTTAGGGTTTGAAAACAACATTTATTTTTAAAACAACCAACAAAAATTCAATTTCTCGAAACAAGAAATCATATCTAGCAAATAACTAAGTGATCTATATGATAGAAATCATATCTCAAATTTCTATGCAAAGAAATAGAGACTTAATCAATGTGATTAAGTTGACAAAAAGATATAAGACAGTAGAGGAAGAGACTTCACAAATCACGAACTAAAACACTCAGAAAAAGATTTTATGGTTTTGATTTGGTTGAAGTTTGAGTTAGTGTTTGTAAAAACTCTTCGAACTCTTTCTATTTTTCTCTAACTCTTTCTCTCTCTTCATTCTCTTCTTCCTCTTTTCTCTCAGAGGTTAAAATGACCAAAAGTTACAAAATTGAAGATGAAGTCTCCTTATATACTGAGAGAAGAAGGATCTGGAACAACGAGGGAAAATGAACGATCGGGATTAATTCGAAGTTAATCTAATGGCTACTAAGCCATCGCATTTAAAACAGATTTGATTGGTTCAAAATCAAACACAAGGATTAAGAGAAAACACTTGCAGATCGTTGATTAGAATGATCCAATGGAGCACAGTGAGTCTTAAGATTTTGAGAGGGAGAAAACACACATCAGGCCGTTATATAAGCAACACGTGTAAGGCTGAGATGGAGTGTAAAACGCGTGTTTTTGAAGAGTTAAACATACAAATTGCACCCACAATATTCTCAAGCGCTTTCAGATTCTACCCAACTAGATTTTATGCCTTAAAAAAAATTATAAACTAGCCCAAAGGGTTTTAAGCCATTATTTTAATTCCTAAAAATCATTTTAAAATCTTAGAAATTATTTAAAAATTCCAAAAAAAAATTAGAAAATTAATTTTAAGGGATTAACTCACACACAACCAAATATAACATGATATGATGTATGTATGCAATCCTGGTGTGTGGTGTTGATGAGCTACCTTTTAAGAACTTATAGAGGCATCAAGTAGAGTCTGAGGTTTCTTTGGTAACTAGGGGCGGGACTCAAATTTTGTCACAATTTCCTAACTAGATGTGCACCTATATAGTATAGACTTAAGTAAGTCAAATATAATGGGTGCTTCAATCTCTTCCTTTGGAAATATGAGACAAAATCTACTTTGAGTCGACGAGGACTCGTAGGGATATAAAATAAACAAGAAAATCATATTCCTATACAAAAAATTATGTCTGCCCAATATCCTAGAATGATAAAATTACATAACTCAACTAAATACAAATCAATACCCTAACAAAATTTTGTTGCACCTGATGGTAGTGATTCCTGAAAATAAGATAATTAAGATCAATCTTTCTGGTTGTGAATATAAAGTAATGTCCAAGGGGACTCAAATTTCTCCCCCATTTTGTCTCAAATGGACAAAGGGCAAAGAAAAGCAGTCATAAATCATATAACATCATTCTCTAAAAATCATGCCAATCGACTTGCATAAAGATTCAAAATGTGCATTATCTAAGGGTTTAGTGAATAGATCAGCTAATTGCAATTCAATAGGAATGTAATTTATTTCTAACTCCTTAGATTCAACTAACTCGCATATGAAATGATATCTGATTTTAATATGTTTAGTACGAGAGTGCTGAACAGGATTTTTAGAAATATTAATCGCGCTTTGATTGTCACAATAGAGATGTAACTTATCTTCAGTGATACCATAATCTCTTAGCATTTGTTTCAGCCAAAGTAATTGAGAGCAACATCTTCCTTCTGCAATATATTCAGATTCGACAGTAGACAAGGAAGTGCAGTTTTGTTTCTTACTACTCTATCCTACCAAGTTGTTACCAATGTAGTAACACGCTTCTGAAGTACTCCTACTATCATCGATACACCCGACCCAATCAGCATCGGTGTAACCTACTATAGTACTAGAGGTGTCTTTAGTGTACCAAAGTCCTAAGTTTAGAGTGCCTTTAATGTATTTGATCATTCTTTTAACGCATAAAAGATGGCTTTCTTTAGGATTATTTTGATATCGAGCACACACACAAACATACTACATGATGTCAGGACGGGAGGCAGTAAGATAGAGTAAGCTTCCTATCATACTACGGTACAAGGTGGTATCAATCGATTTTCCATTCTCATCTCTAGAAATCTTGACAGTGGTACTCATAGGAGTCCTAACATCTTTAGCTGTTTTTAGGCCAAACTTCTTAACAATCTCTGAAACGTATTTAGATTGCGATAGAAATAATACTTCTGAATTTTGTTTAACTTGGATTCCTAAGAAGAATTGTAACTCCCCCGTAAGTGACATTTGGAATTGCACTAATGTTAGAGAAGGTCTTAACTTCTATAGGGGAAGTGGAACCAAAAATTATATCATCAACATACACTTGAGCAATAGTAATGTCGTTGTCAAAATATTTGACAAATAAGGTTTGATCATTTCCTCCTCTCCTAAATCCATTATCTAAAAGAAAGGTGGATGGACGCTCATACAAATCTCTAGGAGCTTGTTTTAACCCATAAAGAGCCTTTTTATGATGATAAACATAATTTGGGTGATGAGGGCAAATAAACCTTTTGGATTGTTCTACACAGGTCTCCTCAGATAAAATTTCGTTAAAGAAGGCTGACTTAACATCCATTTGATATATAGTGAAATGCAAATGACATGCTATGGCAAAAAGTAAGCGAACATATTCGAGGTGAGTGACAGGAGAAAAGGTTTCCTCAAAATCTATTCCTTCAATCTGAGAGTAGCCCTCGGAAACTAATCTATCTTTATTCCGAATAATCATCCCAGATTCATCAGTATTATTTTTAAAAATCCAACGTTTTCCAATAACCCTTTTATTTTCAGGACTGGGTATAAGATACCAAACATCATGAATGACAAATTGAAGAAGTTCCTTCTGCATAGAACTTATCCACAAGGCGTCATTCAAGACTTCATTTACAGTTTTAGGCTCAATAAGAGACACAAAACATGAAAAATGAGTAATGTTACGAAGTTGAGATCTTGTACGAACAGGCTCAGTAGGATTATCAACTACACTATCTAAAGGATGATCTTTGGAAACCCAGTTAGGTACATCAGGCGTCTCAATTGGTAAAGATTCAAATATTTCTGGACAGTCATAATTTAAAATGTTTTCGGACTCATCCACAATAATTGATTCTTTGGTCTTACTTTCTACATTACTGTCACTTACAACCACATTAATGGATTCCATCATGGTTTTGGTACGAAGATTGTAGACAACATAGGCTCTACGGTTTGCGAATATCTTTAAAAGATGGCTTTATCACCTCTAGTTTCGAATTTAGACAGATGTTCTCTGTCCTTACAGATATAACAGCTACTACCAAAGGTTCTAAAGCATTTTAGGTTAGGTTTATTTCCATACCAAAGCTCATTGGATGTTTTTTCGGTATTCTTCCTTAAGGAGACGCGATTGATTATATGACAGGCTGTACGAATGGATTCTACCCAAAAATATCATGGTAGGTTTTTAGCATGAATCATCACATGCACCATTTCTTGAAGAGTGCCATTTTTTTGCTCAGTAATCCCATTTTGTTGAGGTGTCTTAGGAGCACTATATTCATGTTTGTAACCATTATAGTCACAATATTCTATGATACCTGAATCTACAAACTCTCCTCCTCTATCACTATGAATTATATCTACTTGGGTGTCCTTTTCGTATTCTATACGAACTAAGATTTTCAAAAACTTCTGGAAAGGTTTCTGATTTATGTTTTAAGAAAGAAACCCAGGTAAATCGAGTAAAATCATTAAACATAACAAGGATGTAACTGTTGCTACAAAGACTAACAGTACGAGAAGGACCTATTAGGTCAATATGGATGAGTTCTAGAGGTTTAGTGGATAGAACTTATTTAACTTTCTTATGAGGAGCCTTGACAATTTTTCCTTCTTGACATGAACCACAAATAATGTTTGAAATTGGTTTGATTTTGTTAAGACTTCTAATAATTTCTTGGGAGCATAATTTGCCAATATTATCATAGTTAATGTGACCCAGCCTATTATGCCATATCTCATTGTCAACCATTCTGGCAATGTTACAGACCTCTGTACTTGGATTGACTGTGTAACAATTATCTGGAGTACGAATTCCTGTAATAATGTAGTCACCTTTTTCATTTAAAATTTTACAATTGTTCTTTAAAAAAGTGATAGTATGGTTGGAGTCACAAAACTGTGATATACTTAATAAATTGGCTTTAAATCCTTTTACCAAGAGAACATTCTCAAGAATGGGTAATCCTTCTTCATGGAGTGTTCCTTTACCAATGATTTGGGCTGATACACCATCTCCAAACAAGACTTTTCCTCCAGAGAAGTTAGTTTTATTTGAGAGTTTCCAATCATCCTCGATCATATGTTTGGAACATCCTGAGTCTAAATACCATCCAGTTGTAATGTGTTCATCTCTAAAAGCACTGATCACTATGTTGCATTTTAACTGGGGTAATAGATCATCTTTTCTAACCCAAATTTCTCTAGACTTTAATTTGCACTTATTAGCTCGTATTTGATAAAACTTGCGAGCTTCTGCCTTTTCTCTAAAAGATGTTTGCGCAATTTTATTGTTGTTATAAACAGTTTGAGCAATTAGTCTATAATAGAATCTAGGATTCATTTTTATAGATTGTCTTTTAGTATTAGTCATTTTCCTTCTATTACGATAGTTAGAGTTCTTATCTCGCTATCTAAGAAGGACATAATTATTTCGACTTCTCCTAGAATAGTTGAAGTTATGGTAAACATGAGTGGTATAAACGGGATTACATAGGCATTTGGAATAGTAGCCATCATGGGAATGTCCATAGACATCACAATAGGATAAGTAAAGATGGCACGTTGAACTCATAACCTTGGGAAAGTTGTTATTCAAAGGTTTGTCTAGGTTTTGAGCTCTAGTCTTGTTCCTAAGTGGCACAGGATGAAACATCGAATCTTCTTATCGAATAGGAGGCCAGACATATTTGGTTTTTTGTTCAACATTATGCTTAGAGTTTCTATATTCACCAATGTCTATCTTCAGTTATTTTATATCAAAATCATTTTTTAAACGTTGAAAACTTGGACAAGTTTCAATAGGTCTTTTGCCACCAGACACAAACTTTATGATTTCAAAGTTTTTAGTTTGTGTCTTAGAATTGGGATAAAAACCTATTCCAGTTCTGTCATCAGAATTGGTTTTGCTTTCAGCTACACAATCTTCAAAACACTTCGAATTATTTTCAAATTTTGTAAATTTTTTGAAGACTGTGGATTTCTTTTCTTTTGTTTGTTCCAATTCTAACAATGTTCCTTTGTATTTCTTTTCTAGAATTTTATTAGAGTTAGACAACTCTTTCAGTTTTTGTTCAAAGTTTTTGGTTTCATTCTCATGAGTTAGACATTGAGTAGTATTCTCTTTAGCATTTTATTTGATCATCAAACTTAAGGTTTCTATCTTCTGGGTAAGATCCTTGACAATTTTTCAAGCCTAGTGCTTTCTTGAGAGTTTTTGTGTACAATGTGTGAATGTCAGGAAGGTCGTCGTTTTCGGAGTCGTTAAGTGTGTTGCGTGCAGTGTCCCCAGCGGTTCAGTTTTAGGACTCACACACCCATTGACATCAATAATAGAACGTTCACTTTGAATCACACACACGATATCTGAAGCATTACCAACATTTTCAAGCAATAAGGTAGATAAACCAGTAGGCACAATACCAGTCATGGTATGATCATATTCCTCATCATCATTGTAGATTATCTTAGCAAAGAATTACATACAAGGGTTAAAAGTGTTAGATGACTAAGGTTCACCATTTTTAGAGTCACTTGAGTCATCCCAATTCTTGCTTAAATGAGCCCTATTATGTTTATGAATTTTGTCTAAGTTAACTCTACAGTCACTAGCCATGTGTCCTAACTTTCCACATCTATAGTATTCAACATTTTTAAGGTCTTTATCAGGTCTCTTGTGATTGTCAGACTGGTATTTGCCTTGTCTTCTCTCATGAGGCCTGTTATTAGATTGGTTTGGATAAATAGGTCTACCTTGTCTTTTTACTATTTTATTTCAAAAGTTCACAATTTTCTTAAACTGCTTAGACATTAAGGCAATCTGAATATCCAGAGTATCTAAATAACGGTCCTCATCAGAGTCTAAGTCAATGTTCGGTATGCTAAATTCGGGTGTGGTCAAATTAGATGAAAAAACAAGATTGGAGGTAAATTGTCTCTTTTGGGACTGGGTTAATTGTTTCTTAAATTCTAATTCCATTTCCACGGTTCTCAATTTGCTACTTAGGAGTTCAGGTGTAAGATTTTGATCATCCATCTCCTCAATTGCATATCTATTATTATCAAATTTTTATGGAAGTGATCTTAGTATTTTAGAGACAGTTTCCTTTTTATCATAAACAATCCCATTAGCATGCAATTTGGTCACAATGTCTGTCTGTCTAATATTGAAATCATCAAATGACTCGTTCTCAGTCATGATCAAGGAGTTATACTGCTGGATTAACATTTAAGTTATAGCAGCTTTAACCTTGGTATCTCCCTCATGTGCAGTCACTAGGGTGTCCCATGCTTCTTTAGAGGCAGAGCTGAAAGATATCCTCTTAAATTCGTGTTCATTAATAGACATGAATATGGCATTTTTGCCTTTATTGTTATTAAGTGAAACCTATTTCTCTTCTTTAGTAAATTCACTTAGTAACTTTCTAATCCTCACAGTACTTCCTTCAGTGGCTGGTTTAGTAGGAAAAGTGTAACCATTTTTAATAACTTCCCAGACATCATCTCCCAAAGTGACTTAGATAAATTCCACCATCCTTACCTTCCAGTAAGGGAAGTTGGTTCCATCAAAGAGAGGGGGCCTGGAGAGGTTACCTAGTCTCTCAAATTTCTCGTCCATAATTTTTTTTTAGAAAATAATTTTAGAAACTCAAGATCTAAAGAATTTTTTAAAAACCAAAGTTGTGATACCAATTGAAAAAAGTACCACATAAGTTGTTTAATACAAGATTAAACTATCTAAATGGCTCCAAACAGTTTGTTGAAGAAACTCTTTTCTTAAAACAAATTTTAAACACAAGATGTGTAAAATAGTTATGAACGGGTAATTTCAGTAATAAGTTTACCAGTTTTGAAAAACAAAACAAACCAACATAGCCTTAAGAAGGGGATGAGAAGAAAATAAAGTGTACACAAGTAATTTTAACGTGGTAAAACCCCACACAATTGGGGAAACATCCACGGTGACCTCTACGCCACAAAAGTAAAAAAGTCCACTAAAAATGAGTAATAGATTACAAGCTATATAACAATCAAGACACACAATCAAACCTAATATAAGTTCAGAAATGTACCAACTCCTCTAGCGTGTTTTGACTTATCCTAAGATTCTGATGTTGCTGATGTTCTCACAACTTTGTAACTTTACTCCTTTTAGCATTATGTCGACTCTAAAAGTCCAATATCTCAACACATACACTTTTGAGTGTAGTAGTGTGAAGGTGTATGTGGTGTAGTGCTCTAAACTCATGCATGCAACTCACACACACTTAATTACAGACATTATGAGTAACAAATTACGATCAGATCTCTCAACATGCAAGGGTTTCTCAAATCAGTTTAGTGAAATAAGTCAAACTTTGGATCTTTCAAATAACCACAAATCAAGAAGGAATCTTGCTATACAAACTAGCCAAGATCATATATACTTTCTTTATTTGAAAATATTTACTTATTTCACAAATAGTTAAATAATTATGAAAGTGAAAACCCCAATCAAGATCCCAAAACTATATCTAAGTCTGACAGTTTCAGTAAGTTGAAATCAGAAAGGGTATTATAGGTTAAGGGTTTGAAAACAACATTTATTTTTAAAACAACCAACAAAAATTAGATTTCTTGAAACAAGAAATCAGATCTAGAAAATAACTAAGTGATCTGTATCGCTGAAATCAAATCTCAAATTTCTATGCAAAGAAATAGAGACTTAATCAAGGTGATTAAGTTGGCAAAGAGATATAAGACAGTGGAGGAAGAAACTTCATAAATCACGAACTAAAACACTCAGAAAAAGTTTTTCTGGTTTTGATTTGGTTGAAGTTTGAGATAGGGTTTGAAAAAACTCTTTGAACTCTCTCTTTGTCTATAACTCTTTCTCTCTCTTTTCTCTCAGAGGTTAAAATGACCAAAAGTTGCAAAATTGAAGACGAAGTCTCCTTATATACTGAGAGAATAAAGATCTGGAACATCGAGGGAAAATGAACGATTGGGATTAATTCGAAGTTAATCTACTGGCTACCAAGCCACCGCATTTAAAACTGATTTGATTGGTTCAAAATCAAATGTAAGGATTAAGAGAAAACACATTCTGATCGTTGATTAGAATGATCCAATAGTTCACATTGAGTCTTAAGAATGTGAGAGGGAGAAAACACACATCTGGCCGTTATATAAGCAACACGTGTAAGGCTGAGATGCAGTGTAAAATGCGTGTTTTTGAAAAGTCAAAAATACAAATTGCACCCACAATATTCTCTAGCGCTTTCGGTTTCTACCCAACCAGATTTTATGCCTTAAAAATAAATTATAAACTAGCCCCAAAGGTTTTTAAGCCATTATTTCAATTCCTAAAAATCATTTTAAAATCTTAGAAATTATTCAAAAATTCCCAAAAAAATATTAGAAAATTAATTTTAAGGGATTAACCCACACACAGCCAAATATAGCATGATATGATGTATGTATGCAGTCTTAGTGTGTGGTGTTGGTGATCTACCTTTTAAGAACTTATATATGCATCAAGTAAAGTCTAAGGTTTCTTTGGTAACTAGGGATGGGACTCAAATTTTATCACAATTTCCAAACTAGATGAGCACCTATATAGTATAGACTTAAGTAAGTCAAAGATATAGGGTGCTTTAGTTTCTTTTGGTTACCTTGACCGTTCCTATACCACTCACATATGACTTATCCTATTACCAAATGTAACCATTCCCCTGTCATAGTCATCGAGGGACGCAAAGAACTTTACTCCTTTCATGTGCCTAAGGTACCCGCTATCGAAATACCAATTCATTGAGTTTGAAGTTTAAATGTCGTAATGATAACAATACAATTATGGTTTTCTTTTCTCACCCATTTTAATTTCACTTGAGAAATTTTGTTCAAATTATTCATCTATTTTTGAAGTTTCTTCAATTCACTTTCAAGCTTTGCATCCTTTCCTTGAAAGTCATTTCCTCTTGAGAACTTAGGATATGAAAATCTATCACTCCTTTGGAGTTTGAAACAAAAATGTCTTAAGTGCCCTCTCATAAAGCAATAAGAGCACTTGTTTGTTTGAAATCGTTTTGGAGCAAAGTTCACATTCCTTCTTGCAAAATGTTGTTCTTTTTGGTTTTAAAAACCTTTTTATCTTTTAAGATAAATTCAATGATGTCTATAGTAAGGACCTTGTTTTTAAATGCATGTTTCGTTTATTTTCTTGCTTTTGAGGTCTTGGAACAAATTTAGATTGATTGACATTTGGATTCATCACAATTTTATCAAACTTAACCTTTGTGTTCTTCATATGCAAGACCTTCTTCTCAAGTTTTTTTCCCTTTAGAAACCAGTTTTCATTTTCAACTTGAGTAGAACCATCTTGAGAAGCGTCTTTCTTTTCACTCACAAATGCCATTGAATAGTTGATAGGAGGATCAAAATAGTCAAATCCAATGCCTTTAATACCATTTAAAATCATAAATTTTTCAAAAATCATTTTGTTAATCTTTTTCAGTCATTCCTCTAAAGCAAGTTTAACCTTTAAGGCATTAGACCAGTCACTCTTAAGAGAATCACCAATTTTTTATATTCTTTTTCTTTAAGTTCAAACATTGCGTGTTCCTTTTCAAGCATACATTTAATTTCAAGGAAATAGTCTTTTTCTTTTTCAAAAGATAAATTTTGATCATTGACAGGTTTTAGCTCACACTTAAGTTGTAAAATTATTTCATCATTTTCTTTTACCAATCCATTATCCTCTTCAAACACCTTAATCTTATTTCTAATGTTGATGTTCGATTTCTTCAATATAATTTAATCATGAAACAAGTTTTTATATGTGTAATTGAGTTCACACTACACCAAAAATAGGAATCTGGCACGGTTTTGCACTGTGCTAGAATCAGGTGTTCCAAAATGGCAATTTTTTCTGGCACGGCTCGAAAGTGTGCCAGATTTGGCCAAACAGGAACACTTCTGGCACACTTTTAAACCGTGCTAGAATTTGATATTTTTGGCACACTTTTGGCACAGTTTTAACTGTGCCAGATTCAGTACTGCTTAAAAAAAATTGGCACAGTTCAAAACCGTGCGAAAATATGATACACTTTTGCCACGTTTTTGAACTGTGCCAAATTTTTTTATAAAAAGAAAAAAAAAATTATTTGAAAGCACAAAAATTCACAAATTAAAAATATTGCACGTTGTTGATAAACTAATGTACATACAAACTTCAAAATATTACAAGTCTTTAATAGTTCACAAGCCAAAAAAAATTGGGCAGAGTTTCCTTTATTTTCTGGACATTCCAAAACCTGCTAATACAAAACCTGCCTAACATAAAGCCCGCACGGCCACAAAATATAACAATTAACTTACAAAAGCCCGCACGGCCACAAAATATAACAATAAAACTACAAAAGCCCGCACGACCATAACACAAAAAAATGGAATCATGAATAAACCCCTTGTTGTAAACCATTGAGTTCTCTGTGTGTTCCACGTGAATAAATGCCAACGATAAACTGTTATCCTGCAAAAAAAATATGATACAAAAAAGATACGAGATTAGTAACCCAATAATTTACAAAAAAAAATAACTCAAACTAAAAAATTACATATAGGAGTGGATATTATCGTCATATTCTCAAACCGTGAGACCCGGAACTACGCGGTCAGTTCCTACAAGTTACAATGGTTTCGTGCGAGGTGTTCGAGCCTCCTACGGGGTCGTTTGGGGGTTGGTTTGGGTTTTCACCCTTTAACGGCTTGTTTTTAAGTTTAAGTGTTGATTTTTGTAAATTATCGTCATATTCTCAAACCGGGAGACCCAGGACTACGCGGTCAGTTCCTACAAGTTACATTGGTCCCGTGCAAGGTGTTCGTGCCTCTTACGGGGTCGTTTGGGGGCTAGTTTGGATTTTCACCCTTTAACGGCTTGTTTTTAAGTCAAAGTGTGATTTTTGCAAATTATCGTCATATTCTCAAATCGGGAGACACGGCACTACGCGGTCAGTTCCAACAAGTTACATTGGTCCCGTGCGAGGTGTTCGTGCCTCCTATAGGTTCGTTTGGGGGTTGGTTTAGGTTTTCACCCTTTTTATGTCTAAGTGTGAGTTTTACAAATTATCGTCATATTCTCAAACCGGGAGACCCGGGACTACGCGATTAGTTCCAATAAGTTACATTAATCATGTGCGAGGTGTTCGTGCCCCCTACGGGATGGTTTGGGGGGCTGGCTTGTGTTTTTACCCTTTAACGGCTTATTTTTAAGTTTAAGTGTTGATTTTTACAAATTATCATCATATTCTCAAACCGGGAGACCCGGGACTATGCGGTCAGTTCCTATAAGTTACATTGGTCCCGTGTGAGGTGTTCGTGCCTCTTACAGGGTCATTTGGGGGCTGGTTTGGATTTTCACCCTTTAACGGCTTGTTTTTAAGTCTAAGTGTGATTTTTACAAATTATCGTCACATTCTCAAATCGGGAGACCCGGGACTACGCAGTCAGTTCCAACAAGTTACATTGGTCCCGTGCGATGTGCTTTGCCCCCTACGGGGTCATTTTGGCTGGTTTGGGTTTTTACCCCTTTTAAGTCTAAGTGTGATTTTTGCAAATTATCATCATATTCTCAAACCGGGAGACCCGAGACTACGCGGTCAGTTCCTACAAGTTACATTGGTCCCGTGCGAGGTGTTCGTGCCTCCTACGGGGCCGTTTGGGGGTGGTTTAGGTTTTCACCCTTTAAAGGCTTGTTTTTAAGTTTAAGTGTTGATTTTTGCAAATTATCATCATATTCTCAAACCGAGAGACCCGGGACTACGCGGTCAGTTCCTACAAGTTACATTGATCCCGTGCGCGGTGTTCGTGCCTCTTACATGGTCGTTTGGGGGCTGGTTTGGGTTTTCACCCTTTAACAGCTTGTTTTTAAGTCTAAGTGTTGATTTTTGCAAATTATCGTCATATTCATAAACCAGGAGACCCGAGACTACGCGCTCAGTTCCTACAAGTTATGTTGGTCCCGTGCGAGGTGTTCGTGCCTCTTACGGGGTCGTTTGGGGACTGGTTTGGGTTTTCACCCTTTAAAGGCTTGTTTTTAAGTTTAAGTGTTATTTTTACAAATTATCGTCATACTCTCAAACCGGGAGACTCAAGACTACGCGGTCAGTTCCTACAAATTATATTGGTCCTGTACGAGGTGTTCGTGCCTCGTACGGGATCGTTTGGGTACTGGTTTGGATTTTCACCCTTTAACGACATGTTTTTAACTCTAAGTGTGATTTTTATAAATTATCGTCATACTCTCAAACCGGGAGACCCGGGACTACGCGGTTAGTTCCTACAAGTTACATTTGTCCCGTACGAGGTGTTCGTGCCTCGTACGGGGTCGTTTGGGGGCTGGTTTGGGTTTTCACCCTTTAATGGCATTTTTTAACTCTAAGTGTGATTTTTACAAATTATCGTCATACTCTCAAATCGGGAAACCCGAGACTACGCGGTCAGTTCCTACAAGTTACATTGGTCCCGTGCGAGGTGTTCCTGCCTTGTACGGGGTCGTTTGGGGGCTGGTTTGGGTTTTCACCCTTTAACGGCTTGTTTTTAAGTTTAAGTGTTGATTTTTGCAAATTATCATCATATTCTCAAACCGAGAGACCCGAGACTACCCGATCAGTTCTTACAAGTTACATTGGTCCCGTGCGAGGTGTTCGTGTCCCCTATGGGGTCGTTTGGGGCTGGTTTGGGTTTTCACCCTTTAACGGTATGTTTTTAACTCTAAGTGTGATTTTTGCAAATTATCGCCATACTCTCAAACCGAGAGACCCGGGACTACGCGATCAGTTCCTACAAGTTACATTGGTCCCGTGTGAGGTGTTCGTGCCTCCTATGGGGTCGTTTGGGGGCTGGTCTGGGTTTTCACCCTCTACGGCTTGTTTTTAAGTCTAAGTGTGATTTTTGCAGATTATCGCCATACTCTCAAACCGGGAGACCCGGGACTACGCGATCAGTTCCTACAAGTTACATTGATCCCGTGCGAGGTGTTCGTGCCTCGTACGGGATCGTTTGGGGGCTGGTTTGGATTTTCACCCTTTAACGGCATGTTTTTAACTATAAGTGTGATTTTTGCAAATTATCGTCATACTCTGAAACCAGGAGACTCGGTACTACGCGGTCAGTTCCTACAAGTTACATTGATCCCGTGCGAGGTGTTCGTTCCCCCTACGGGGTCGTTTTGGAGCTTGTTTGGGTTTTCACCCTTGAACGGCTTGTAAGTCTAAGTGTGATTTTTGCAAATTATCGTCATAATCTCAAATCGGGAGACCCGGGACTACGCGGTCAGTTCCCACAAGTTACATTGGTCCCGTGCGAGGTGTTCGTGCCTTCTACGGGGTCGTTTGGGGGGTGGTTTGGGTTTTCACCCTTTAACGGCTTGTTTTTAAGTTTAAGTGTTGATTTTTGCAAATTATCGTCATATTCTCAAACTGAGAGACTCGGGACTACGCGGTCAGTTCCTACAAGTTACATTGGTCCCGTGCGAGGTGTTCGTGCCTCGTACGGGGTCGTTTGGGGGCTGGTTTGAGTTTTCACCCTTTAATGGCATGTTTTTAATTCTAAGTGTGATTTTTGCAAATTATCATCACACTCTCAAATCGGAAGACCCGGGACTACGCGGTCAGTTCCTATAAGTTACATTGGTCCCGTGCGAGGTGTTTGTGCCTCGTACGGGGTCGTTTGGGGACAAGTTTGGATTTTCACCCTTTAACGGCTTGTTTTTAAGTTTAAGTGTTGATTTTTGCAAATTATCATCATATTCTCAAACCGAGAGACTCGGGACTACGCGATCAGTTCTTACAAGTTACATTGGTCCCGTGCGAGGTGTTCATGCCCCCTAAGGGGTCGTTTGGAGGCTGGTTTGGGTTTTCACCCTTTAACGGCTTATTTTTAAGTCTAAGTGTGATTTTTTTAAATTATCGTCATACTCTCAAACCGGGAGACCCGGGACTACGCGATCAGTTCCTACAAGTTACATTGTTCCCGTGCGAGGTGTTCGTGCCATCTACGGGGTCGTTTGGGGGCTAGTTTGGGTTTTCACCCTTTAACGACTTATTTTTAAGTCTAAGTGTGATTTTTGCAAATTGTCGTCATACTCTCAAACCGAGAGACCCGGGACTACGCGGTCAGTTCCTACAAGTTACATTAGTCCCGTGCGAGGTGTTCGTGCCCCCTACGGGGTCGTTTGGAGGCTGGTTTGGGTTTTCACCCTTTAACGGCTTATTTTTAAGTCTAAGTGTGATTTTTTAAATTATCGTCATACTCTCAAACCGAGAGACCCGGGACTATGCGGTCAGTTCCAACAAGTTACATTAGTCCCGTGCGAGGTGTTCGTGCCCCCTACGGAGTCGTTTTGGGGCTTGTTTGGGTTTTCACCCTTTAATGGCTTGTTTTTAAGTCTAAGTGTGATTTTTGCAAATTATCGTCATACTCTCAAACCGGGAGACCCGAGACTACGCGGTCAATTCTTATAAGTTACATTGGTCCCGTACGAGGTGTTCCTACCTCCTACGGGATCGTTTGGGGGTTGTTTTGGGTTTTCACCCTTTAACGGCTTGTTTTTAAGTCTAAATGCGTACATTAATTAATTTAGAAAGTTTATTGATTTTAAAAAATTTTGACATAATTTCATTTGTTTATTCATTAAATCGAACCCGTTTTTATATTTGAAATAAACTCAACAGCAGCAGCAAATTCCAAAATCAAACCACCATGCAAATCCCTTCCACCAATTTAACTAAATAAGCTCATAAAGTTAGTCATTTTACGTTTGGCTACTTGTCGCTATTTCAGACCATTTTTCTATTTAATTCTACTACAAATTTTAAGAGAATTTGAGACTAACCAGATTTCATTTGCATTTTGATAGCCACCCGATGAACTATTCGTGCCATGACTTCTTGAAAGTATCGGCTTTGTTTTCTGAACAAAGAAAATGGAATTATTTCACTGACATTGTAATTCTCATTTTAAATAGAAGTATCACACCTTATGTTTATTTATGTACGCATTATTACACGTGTATGTAACTTACCAACGCAATACGAGAATTGTCCAAAAGCATCAATAAATGGCATTGACTCAATGTCTCCTGCTTCAAGCGAAAGTCCATTTTAATCCAACAAAAGTATGAAGCCCCTCATTGTGCCACAGGTTGCATATAGTTATTAATTTACCTATAGTACCAATTCTATGACACAAGCATCAGGTGGACGTTCTTCCCAGTCCACCAGTATAGTTGTTACACGTTCAATCCAATCTTGAATGGCATCTGTGATATGAGGTGCAACCTGAACAAGGGAAGTAACAGGTGAGGACAGGAATATAAGTGATTGAACAATATAATAGATACATTTTAGCAACAGTGAAAGAATCGGAACAGTTTTTTCAAGATAATCCCCCTTTCTCTCTTTATCAATGACATACTAACAGAGAAAAAAAGTAGTCAATACAATGAGTCAAAAAAACGTCAAGCCTATTGATCTTAAGAATTTCTATCAACATAGATTATAGATTATAGGGTAAGAGTAAGAAGACTTTCAACTTAACCCACTTGATTTATTATTAGGAAAAAAACATGTAACTCGCTTGCCTGGTAAATCTTTCCGGTTGTGATATTATTATCTCGTGTCAACTTGATATCTAGGAACCGCTCATAGTTCCCAAGGTCCAAGTCCACCTTCAGACACCTTCATTTCTCGAAATGCCCCCACCCCCGGATAGTAAAGATGGATGAGCCAAACATATTGTTTGATAAAATGACTCGACCACATAAAAAACAAGGAAAATTTATATTGGTGTAGACACCCAACATCTAATTTAATAACTAAATTTACATTACCAGTAAATAATTGATGGGGGGAAGAATGTAAACAAAGTGCATTTTCTTGATGCTCTCTCTAGATTACGACCCAAACCACACCAAAAATTTGGATCCGACTATGTTATACCTGAAATGAAACTCTTTAGGAATGTATTAAAACAGTAATCTAATGCTACGATTATACACATTAGAATATTCAGTATCCTTCCCAGACATGATATTCAAATCAGTAAAAGAACACCTTAAATTTATTGAAGATCCAAATTCGAACTCGTAGCTATGCAAACGTTAACACCAAATATAGATATCCAAAACATAAAAGACATGTTAATTTCTTACCAAGATTGCAGTTATGCAAGCGTCAACACCAATTTTTTTTCCACTAAACACACTACACCAATAACTTTGCCTTTTCGGCATAAAAAGTCTTAGCCCTAACGACATCAAGCATGGTCATGCCAAATAGTTTCTTCTCATCATAAGTCCCTACTTTCTTGAAGACCTCAGCAGCAATTGGGACAGTGGAATTCACCGGGTTGCTTATCGTGTTAACAAGTGCCTGGTTTCCACAAAAATCCACAACCCAAAATTACAAAAGAACATAAACTAAAACAGCATTTAACAAAATTTGGGCATTTGAAAAAGGAACCCACATAAGGGCAATACTTGGCAATCAAAGTACAAAGAGATTTAACAATGCCTGCCCTAGTTGTTCTTCCCCCATGTACCCAGCCACCTATTTAAACACGCAATTATATCCTCATTGGGTAAGACTTTAATTATACTTTCACAGAAAATATGTACTGACAATCTGTATACACAAAAAAAATTCATGACCATCTCCACTTTTGTTGAGTCCAATATGATGTAACAAAGATTGAAACTCCTAAAATACTTCTTTGCTAAGTAAACTTAACCCCTAAAACACCCTTCAACTTCATCTTCTTCCTAAAACCAAAACCCTAAAAAGCAAGCACGAATCAAATCACGTATATCATAAACTCTTGAATCAAATCACAGATCAAATCTTATACCAAACTTAGGTTTAAAAAAAATAATACCTGAGTGGAGAGAAAGCGTCGGTCGTAGAGGTGTTCGTGAGTTAGCGCCGGAGAGAGAGAGTGGTTGAGTTAGCGCTGGAAAGAGAGAGATTAAGTTAGCACCGGAGAGACAGAGAGAGAGAGAGAGCCGACGCACGGCAGATCGCAGACCCGAGAGAGAGACCGTGAGCTGGAATCGGGCGCAGAGTGGGAATCGGGAATGAAAAGTGAGAGAAAAAGAGTTTTTTTTTTTATTATATATTTTAGTAAGTGTACTTAATTTTGGCACACTTTAAAACAGTGCCAAATTTTGGCACTGTTTTACAGTGTGCAAAATTTCTATTAAACCGTGCCAAAATCTGGCACAGTTTTAAACTGTGCCAGATTTTTAATATTATGGTGTGCCAAAATGCTGTTTTTGGTGTAGTGTCACTCATATCTTCATCATCACTCACATAATTTTCATCATGTTCAATCCCAAAGCTAGATTCATTAGATGCATGTGATGTGTTCTTAGCTAGTGAAGAACGTGATGATGAATGCAAATTGTCTAGACTCGCACTAAAACATACAAATCTGAAATATCCATAGAACTTTATAAACAAGCAAGTATACACACAAAACAAGGATCAAACTCAGGTTGTTAAGCCTAATTGAGCAACCTCGTTCTGATACCAATTGAGAATGTGTGTTATAAACGTGAGTAAAACAATTACACCAAACCTAGAGGCGGGTGAATAGGTTTGATATCATCTTAATGTAAATGTTTCAATTTTAATAAATTTCATGCTATTTCAAATCTCTTAATACAAGGTTTATCAAATTGCTTTCCAATTGACTTGATTAACTCACACAACAATCTAATTAGGTGAATCTAGTTGAGCAAAACTAGATCTAACACACCTATATCAAATTTAATCAAATATATTATATTCAAATGTGATCTAAGTGATGTGTGTGATCAAGTGTGTATGTATGAGTATAAATCATTCGCAATCAATCACAAGACAAGGTTTATGCCCCCCCCCCCCCCCCCCCCCGCCCCCCCACCCACACACACACTAAGGGGTAAAAAACTTCGATGCACTTCAATTTTCATTTTAATTGAAAATATATATTACACTAGGCAAGATACCTCTCACAAAAGCACTCCCATGTAGTTACCTATGAACCTTTCCAATTTCCACTATAGAAGATGAAAATCCATAACGAGATCCACGTCGTGAATGAAGAATTCTACTCACTTCCTTGAAGTAAATGCCACACTCCAATTTTCCCAATAAATCAAAATGCCTCCAATTTTAAATTAAGGAGCAAGAGATCATAGAAATTCAGATATAGACTGATGAATCGCCATAGGCCAATGAAGCACTAATCAAAACACTCTCAAATTCACTCACAAACTCTAGGATCAAGCCATAGATCTAGGTTTTTGAAAATTTTATGAGGAATAGATAAAAATAGATTTAGAGGGAACCAAAAAGACCTTTTGACTTTCACATATACACTCAGAGATGTTTTTCACTTGTGTAAAATTTAGATCATAACAAAATGGGAAAGAAAATTACCCATCTATAATGAATTTTCAGAAGCCGACGACGTCGTGCGCACGGTGCACTTTTTCCGTGCGCACGATTCCTTCCAGTATGGAATAGGCCAAACCCATGCACACTGGCACATATTTGTGTCGTGTGAACGGTTTTAAATAAAGTCGTGCAAACGATTAAGGATGCATATATTTTTAAATGCCATAATATGTTTAAAATCAAACACCAACTCCGAAAAACATTTTTCAAAAGTTTTGAGACATATTTACACACTTGTTCCGTAAAATTTAAACATCCTCACACATTTTAAAAATACCGTGTACATGTTTGGGTTTTAGACATAGAAAATTCACAATATCTATGAAAATGATATAGTCTTCAATCCAATGTGAATGTATATCAACGAAAGTCTTCAATTAGTGATCTACAAGATCTTTAATCTTCAAAGGTCAAACTAGACTCATGACTATGCCTCAGTCAAACAAATTAAGTCTACGTGATTTGAATGACTGAAATACTTTGACAGAGAAAATAGTCGATATATAAACTATACACAAATGTATTAAATATTCATCCTACCTCACAATTCACAGCACAAATATTTTCACCCCTGATCTACGTAGGATTTGATCTTGTAACACACGAGCATGGAGGAGAAATACAAAGTCCTCACTTGTGATCACAAGACCTCAATATACACGACTTCCCCACAAGCCACACCTTAAATATTTTTACCCCTAAACTATGTAGCCTTTGATCTCATAACTAAACGAGTATGTAGGTGCAATAACGACTGTCCAACCTTGAGTACAAGCTCCCGAGATACACCTCTATCTCCCCGCGACATATTTCACTCTGCAAATCTTGGCACCACTGGACTATGTAAGATTTGATCTCATAACAACATAAGCATGTAGTCACGATAATGAGTCTTCACTCGTGAGCATAAGCCCCTGTCTCATCGATCCACCCCACTCCTATTTTAAAAGACGACAATAGCCGTCTTAAAAGGGATTTTTGAGACGGGAAATAATCCATCTTAAAAGGTCATCGTTTATAGGACCCTTTTGAGACGGTAAAAAAGTCATTTTTAAAACTGTTTTTTTAGACGACAACAGAAGTTCCAAAAGGGTTCTTTGAGACGGTAACTAAGCCATCTGAAAAGGTCATCATTTATGGGACCCTTTTGAGACAATGAAAAACCGCCTTTTAAAACTATTTTTCGAGACAGGAGCTAAGTCGTCTAAAAAACTCATCGTTTATTGGATCCTTTTGAGACGACAAGGAAGTCGTCTTTAATAATTTTGGTGCCAAAATTAGAATTACATCCATTCTAGAATATATTTTATATAATCATAAACAAAACAATATATTACATCTTTAGCACCGTATTTCAACATATATAACAAATAATTTCCCATTCAACTGTAATTAGAGTTCATATAAGTAAAATTTCTCTACACAATCAATTATTCCAACATCGTATCCACTAACCTAAATCTCTTTACACAGTTTCACTCGTCTGGCATATGACCTCCACAAAATGACTTCAACAAATTTTCTTGTCCACAAATGGTTTCCACGTGCAATAAGATTTATTTTGTGTTAACACTAAATACTTTTTTAAAAAAAAAAGGCAAAGTCTCCTTTGTTTATTCATGAAAATCAGCATGTTTAAGCATACAAATTAACTCAAGAATAAATACTTAAATTTTCTTCAAAAACATTGAATCAATGACAACATAAAACATAATAAACGAAACATAAATAAATAAAATTAACTATGAAAATTTTATCTCCTTGATTGATATCACATAAATATAAATATTAATGAATATAGATTCTACTCAGCCTTAGCACGCCTCTTATGTGGCATAAATTGATATAATATAAATTCTATTAACCCTCAGCACGCCTCTTATCTAATATAAATTCAGAAATTTCGTGCATGCAACTTTTTCATAGATTTGGAGGTTCTTAACAATGTTGGGTTCTCATTAAAAACTAAGGAATATGGAGATAACCTAACATTATGGGCACAAAGAACGTGTGCCTGCTGATTCAAAAGAGGACCAAGAATTGCATTGGATAAAATCAAGCAAGCGACTTATGCATCAACTGCACTCAGGACACCATCGAGCATGTATATATAATAACGGTGGTAGACAATCTTGTTCATTCCCAGAAGTAAATAAGATTTCCGTTAAATAAAATAAAATACATTATGCATGTCCTTCAGAGAGCTATTTTTGTCGAGTGAAGACAGTTAGAGACATTAATAATGATAATATATGAACTAAACCTGATTAGAGATCTCTCGATAATGGTTTGCACAAATTGATATTGCAAACACGCAGCCACCAATAATACATCACCACATCTACATCTCCACCTCCACCCATACCGTGTCAGATTTTCCTGGAGTTCGCCACAATCAAACATAATTCAAAAATAAAAATAAAAAGCTAAATTCAAGTATTGATTTCAATACTAGTATATGATCTTTTATTGGAAACTACTATATGAACTAATGCTACAGTTAACAACAATCATATATCAAAGATATGTTAAGATTTGAAAAGTATAATTCAACCAACAAAGCACTGTTTGCATAAGAAAAGTATATCACTCACACTGAAGTTACATCTTTGAATCAATTTGTTTGAAGCAATAATGGATGTTCAACTCTATCAACCTGAATTTGTATTTATCAAAACGTGTGTCATTGCTTTGCCCTTTATCACGGTAATATGCATTAGAAAGTTTCCCAAATGAAATGTGTACCCAAGCCTGCATGAGAGTTTGCTATCTACAAGGACACATGGAAGTAAAGTAAATTAAACTCCAACTTAAGTTAGGATTTATGACCTCTACCAAAAACATCCAATAAAGAGACACGAGGCACTGGCGGGACTCGACTCAGAGGCAGGTTTATGATCTATTATTTTTTACATCCAACTTGAGTTAGGATTTATATGTATTTAGCTTTTCTATTTTTGAAAATAAAAAAAGTTCTGCCATGTGCCTCTTATCAAAAGGTTAACTTTGGTGATTTTGACTTGGAATAAGTCCTTACCTTTTGTCAAAAATCCACTATTTCTCTCTATCCTCTGTTAAGTTGAGTCTGCTCTTTGTAGCCGAAACTCATTTTTTTGCTGAGTTTTCTCTTTAGAGCATTATTACAAAAATAATTTTAAACTTGACACATTTTGAGTGACTCGACATGACACGACATCATATTGCATAAATGTGTCAAAGAAGTCTTAGTATTATGGGCCTCTCCAAGAAGAAAAAACTCTTTCGATCTGATTGACAAATTTTTGGGTATTGAAGGAAAACATCTTTAATATATCCTTAAAAAAAAAAAAAAAACATTGCTAAACAATGCATGTAACAGAATCAGTAGGTATCAAGAGCAGCCAAAGTTGTCATCTATAGGAAAATATCTATTCTTTCTTTCTTTTATCAGCATTAAGGGTTTAATTACAAAATTGGAAAAATATCAATGTAGACAAACATACATAATATAGTATTATGTATTCCGTATGCTATAGCAATAAGTAAGCAAACACTCCCCAAGTCTTGTTAAATTTATTTACATACATCATACATGTATATATCACAGGAATTGGCCTTAGGAGAAGCGAAGGGTTACAGTTGTCTGCCAACTTTGTGAGTTATCACCTTCACCCACTCATCACCACCTCACTGCAAGGGTGGATCACCCCCTCGTTAGTGGCCGATAAAACACTCTATGAAATGGAGTAATGACTCATATGTGATACCCATTAGTTGGTACACACATGATGACGGTTTGCAATAATCAGGCGATGATGAACTATGGGGGTTATGAATACTAGGTTAAATGAACTTTGAAAAGTAAGCCCATTTTTGTGTTTATCGAATTGGGTGGACTAGCGCAAGCAACCCAATTAGTGGTCGAGAGAGATGCTTGGTAGAGTAAATGCCACTCAAACTACACGAATGTTGTGCCTTCTGTGATTAGGCTATAGACTTGGATCAACTAGATAATATCGTCTTTGTATTAATTCCCTTGAGAATTCCATTGGGAATTCACATTCTTTTTTTTCTGAGCAGGAACAAAAATTGGGACCACTCGCTTAGCCTACTCAATCTCTGTCAAACTTGAGGTAGCCAAAGTGGTCAGTCCCGTTACATATTTCTTATACAATTGATGATGACCACACTTCGAATATTTAAGGATTTTAATGCTTCAAATAGCTGCTACTCAAAGGGGTTGATTGCTCAAAGGGACTATAGCTCTAATGGTAGCCCCCGCAGCAAATTTAATGCATTAATCGGGATCTTTTTATGGTACACGTGGCGCTTACTCAAAGGTTCATACATGAGGCACGTGGAAAGACCATATTCATAATTGAATCAGGAAAAGAAGGTCGTATTCCCAATGTTGTGTCCTAAGAGCATTCACAATGGGATGGAAGATGTCAAAAAAAATTGCAAGTTTACAAAATAGAATGTCTGTAGTGGTGGGTATAACTAAACAAATTTTGTAAGTCGATTTGCAGTGGATTTACAAAGATACAAAACAGGTGCAGAATTTGTAAAGGGTTCCTACGAACTTTATTTGTTCGTAAGAATTCCTACGAAAAAATAAAGTTTGTACGAAATAAAAATAATCATTTTTATCTTATTTTTGAGTTCTTACGAACAACAATAGTTCCTAAGAGTTCCTACGAACAAATATTGTTCGTAAGAAATATGGTTTATATTTCCTACGAACAACATTTGTTCGTAGGAAGTTGGTTTACCTCTTTCCTTCCCTACACCACTGTATGCTTCAGTCTTGGAAGAAAGGTAAACATAGGTTTCGTTCTCTAACTTTGTCTTTCATATGGTATCACAAGTAGAGATGCTCCAATAGGAGCAGGCGAGAGCATAAACCATATCTTCCTTCATTATCCCTTTTTTACTTTAAATCATTCATTTGAGTTGTTCAAAAGTTTGAAGTGTTTTGGATTTGCCACGGAGTTTTGATTTTATGTTGGTCAGAGTTTTTCAACTCTAATATGCATGTTACAACGTATAATGCATATTGAACTTATGCATATTACAGTTCATATTCAACTTGCATATTACAATGTATATTCTAATTGTAATATGCATATCATAGTGTATAGTGCAGATTATCCCTATAATATGCATACTACATTGCATATTTTAATTGTAGTATTACAGTGTATACGTTCCATTTTAAAAGCATTTCATTATCAGCATTAGATATAGTTTTTTGGCCACTAAAGACATCTTATACAAAACTTGAATCACAATATAAAAATTGCTACCAAGGTCAAAATTACCCAAATTACTAAACCAAAGAAGATTATGTTTATGAATCTAATTAAAATCAATATGATCAACTATTAGCGAAACTAATCAGCATATTTTCAATCAAAGAATTCTAACCTTCCTTTATAAGAACCTTTTTTAAAAACCCAAATATATAAATTTGTGTGCGTCTACATAGGGAGAGAGGTGAAGAGGGAATGCACAACTCGCAAGACAGGTCCATGCCTGAGCATAGGAGAAGAATTTTTTTTACCCTAAATATGACTTGTTTAATTTTTTTTCAATAGAGTTTCAATAAAGGCATCAAGTCGGGTTAGCCAACAATAGGCAATTCAGCCCTTCAGGAACTAAAACAGTTTAATAAGATCTTTAATGTAGTAAAACAAAAGTTGCTAGATAATGAACACATCTGTTACAAACTATACGAACAAGAATAAAATTAGTTGCTTATTGAGATGCAAAAATGAACACCTGTTGATCTGGAGTGTGAATTGAGAAGGTCGACAGCATAACGGGAATCGCTTTCCACAGTTGACTTCTAATAGATTTCAGTAATCCTTTATAAATGACTAGAGTTTCTGAAAAATTCACTTTGAATCTTGTCGGAATAGACTACAAAATTTTTGCAAAATTTCTCACACATCGTTTGTGAGAAAGTAATTCAAACTTAGAAGCATTTATTCCACATCGTTTGTGAGAAATCTGTTAATTCAGTAACAGTTTAAATGTAGAATTTAAAGAGGAACGAAATTACCCAATTAGGATAAAATAAACCTGAGACAGAAAGTATAAGAAATCTTGAAAGCATATACAATTTATAACACGGTTGAGTCGCAGACAATGTCTCTCTCTTTAAGGTATTTCGCGGCACTGCCTCCAATTTGTGATAACAGATAAGAGCCTCGCCACCCCAGGATGAAGCAGTCCCAAAATACGAACTGGTAGCACAAACCAGATTCATTCAAACAACACCCATTATGTCATACATATATTGCTCGATTCTAACATAATTAATCTGAACAGACGAGATTAACTATTCTGGGAAAAAATTCAGAAGTGTGAAGAATAAATTATTTTCGAAACTGTCTAATGAGGGGAGAAAATGGATTCAAAACTGTGTTAAAAAATGGAGGTTTCAGCCTCCTTTTATTGCGAAAAAATATTAACGTTACTAGGCAGAAACGTGGGTTTAGTGGGAGAAAATAATGGGTCAGTTGTGAGACTAAATCAAACCGTGTTTTTAAATCAGAAAATTAATTAATTTAAAGCCCAAAAATGAGTTATTTATTTGTCCAAAAATTATTTCTTAATGAACCCAAGACCCAAGACATAAGACTCGGACACGGGCACGGGTCGGGCCTGCCGAACGGCGACGACGGTGCGCGCATGTGACTTGGCCCATTGGGTCTCACCCACAAACCCACAAAACATTGAATGCCCAAGGGGCTAAACCTTTAGTCTCAAAGAACAGTATATTAACTCTAGTCAAATTATATAACCCACTGATGTGGGACAAAACAGCAAATGTTGTTGGGCATCTGCTTCTTTTAAGAAACCAGAGACTTCCTTTTTTTTCAAGATTTTGCACTAACAACTTTAGAGTTGTTCCAACAATCCCCCACTTGTAAAATTTGAAAATATTTTTATCGAGCAATAATTCATAGAATTGTGCATAAGCAAAGGTGTCTTTCGACTTGAACCTTTACGTAGTAAAGATGGTTCAGAATATACTAGAGTAACCATAGTTTTTAAATCTATCCCTGACATCCCACACACAACCCTACTTGGGTGTAGTTCTAATAGCCAGCACGTTACGTCCATGTGCTTCTATTCCAGTATAGTGAACGCTTTAGGAATTTGCCAAAAATATCCATAAGAAGTGGCCACACTTCCACATTCACATAGGTGAGTCTATCAAGAGTACTCTTGTAGGTAGGTACCCCACTCAAAAGAGAGCTATAGATCTCATTAAGAGTTATAATAACTCATCCTTAACTAGCTTAAGGATATCATGCTCCACAGGGATGGACTCGGAGTTAAACCCCGTTCTATATTGATTATTAATAACATTATTCAACACATATCACTTGTGACTTGTTATTACCCTTTGAACATATTTGTTGGGATCTCCAGTTTATATGTTGGGTTACCATCACAAATGACTCATGTATCTAAGGGCTTTACTACCATTCCTTTCGAGGTGTTTCACACCTTCTTCCCAGCTAGTCCTTTCGCCAAAGGATTAGCTAAGTTCTTTTCCGACCGTATATGATCCACCCTCATAGCACCAGTAGAAATAAATTCTCTAACAGTGCTATGTTTACGACGTATTTGTCATTTCTTACAGTTATGATAACGGTTCTCTACTTTTGCAATAGCCGCAGTACTATCACAATGAATCAAAACGGCTGGTATTGGTCTTTCCCATAACGGGATATCTGATAAGAGGTTTCTTAACCAACGTGCCTCTTCAGTAGCAGTAGCTAGCGCTATCATCTCAGACTCCATAGTGAATTGAGCCAAAATAGTTTGTTTATTAGATTTTCAAGAAACTTCACAACCACCGATGCTAAATATATATCCACTAGTAGCCTTAGAATCATCAGATCCAATCAGCATCACTAAATCCTTCAAGGACAGCGGGATGCTTATTGTAATGTAATATGAGGTTCATCGTCCTTTTAAGATACCGCATGACCCTTTCAATAGCATGCCAATGCTCCATACTAGGTCTACTGGTAAATCTATATAATACTCCCACAGCATAAGCTATGTCTGGTCTAGTGCAATTTGTAGCATAACGTAAGCTACCTATAATGCTTGCATAAGCATTTTGGTTTACATCGTCGCTAGTGTTCTTAAATAACTTTACACCAGGATCAAATGGAGTACTAGCAGGTTTACCGTCAAAGTTATTGTATTTCATTATAAATTTCTCAATGTAATGAGATTGATCCAAAGAAAGTCCCTTTTCTGACCTAGTAATATTAATTCCCAATATTACACTAGCTTCACCCAAATCCTTCATATCAAAATTGGCACATAATAATGATTTAACATTTTCTATGGCATGAAAATAAGTCATCAACATAAAGATATATTATAGTGCAAATGTTCTCTACATATTTATAATAAATGCATTTGTCACTTTCATTTATTTCAAATCCATTAGAGATGACTAAGTTGTCAAATTTATCATGCCATTGTTTAGGTGCCTGTTTGAGTTCATAAAGAGATTTATCTAATTTACATACTTTATTTTGTTGATCGTTTACAATAAAACCCTCAGGTTGATCCATATAAATCTCATCTTATAATTCTCCATTTAAAAATGTAGTCTTAACATCCATTTGGTGTACAATTAAATCATTTAAGGCAGCTACGGCAAATGGTACACGTATAGACGTTATTCTAGTCACGAGTGAAAATGTATCAAAAAAGTCTATGTTTTCTCTTTGTCTAAAACCTTTGGCAACAAGACATGCCTTATATTTTTCAACGGTGCCATTAGGTTCTAATTTCTTTTTAAGAATCCATTTACACCCAATTATTTTACACCCAGTAGGAAGTTCCACTAAATGCTAAGTTTTATTTGTTTCCAAAGAATCCATTTCATCATTAATAGCCTCTTGCCATAAATCGGCATCTAAAGACGATAAAGCTCCTTGAATAGTGTTAGGATCCTCCTCTAAAGTGTAAGCATAAAGGTCGGGGCCAAAATCTTTTTCAACACGGGCCCTTTTACTTTTTCGAAGTTTTCAAATGAATTTATTATTTTCTTTATTTTTATTTAAAGAAATATTAGTGGATGACTCGCCCCCACTATTTCTCAGTTTAAAAGAAAATTTATCTTCATAAAAATCGACGTCATTTGATTCAATTATTACTTGATTTTTCAAGTCATAAAATAAGTATGCTTTGCTAGTAATATCATAGCCTATAAAAAGCACTCATAAGCTCTACTAGACAATTTAGACTTTTTAGGATTGGGTATACGCACATAGGTTAAGCACCCCCACGTTCTAAAGTATGGCACGTTAGGCTTAATATTTTTTCAAATTTCATAAGGAGATATTTTTGTTTTAGTCTTTGGAATTCTATTAAGTACGTGACACACAGTCAAAATAATTTCACCCCACCAATGTGAAGCATCCCTCGAATTTAATAACATAGCAACAACTAATTCAGTTAATGTCCTATTTTTTTCTTTCGGCTTTACCGTTCATTTCGGATGAATAAGGGGCAGTTTTTTCATGAATAATATCGTGGGTTTTATAAAATTCAATAAATGGTGCAGAATCATATACGGTGCCTCTATCACAAGGTAACCTTTTAATTTTCATATTAAATTGATTTTCAATTTCATTTAAGAAAATTTTAAACATGTCAAATGCTTCACTTTTATTTTTCATTAAATACACAAATGTATAATCAGAACAATCATTAATAAAAGTTATAAAATAACGTTTGCCATTTCTAATTGTCACACCATCCAATTCACAAATATCCGAATGAATTAAATCAAATGGTTCAGATTCTCTAAAAACAAATTTATGTGGTGTCTTAGTAATTTTTGCTTGACTACACCATTCACATTTTTTGAAATCTTTTAAAGATAATTATGGAATTAATCTTAAGGTGCTCATATTTTTAATAAGTCGTTTATTAACATGACAAAGTCTAGCATGCCAAATATTAAAAGAACAAGCAATATAAGCAGAAGGAGAAATTATATTCATAGCATCAACATTCGATTTAAACATCCCATCAGTGTCATAACCCTTGCTTACAAAAATTTTATTTTTGGTCAAAGTAAATAAATCAGCACCAATAGATTGAGTGAAGCTAGCTTTGTTGAGAAGATAACCTAAAACAAAGTTTTTTCTTATCTCGGGAATGTGAAGAACATCTTTGAGGATAAAAGTTTTTCCCGAAGTGAACTTTCAGTCCACATTTCCAGTACCAGCAACCTCAGTGGAGTGAGAATTACCCAACAACACCTTCTTATCTGCAGTCTCAGAATAAGTCTTAAAAAGAGCACGGTCTTACCAGATATGGCAGGAAGTGTCAGTATTCACCCACCACCCTTCGGCACCGCTAACCATGTTGATTTCATAAAGCATAGCACATAGATCCTCTTTGGTCAAATTCGCTTGTGCATGTGTCACATTGTGACATTTGCGAGCCATATGGCCAGGCTTGCCACACTTGAAACAAAGAAACTGTCCCGAGTTTCTAGACTGTCCATTTCCAGGGTTCTTATTCTTATTCTGAGTCTAAGTCTGATTTTTAAAATTCTGGTTGTGGCTCTTTTTCTGAAATTTCATATTTTTCCCGTTTGCCTTTAAAACAAGTGAAAATGTGGTTCTTTTTCTGATTTTTATTGTTAGACACAACAAGAATTTCATCGTTGTAGTCTTATTTTGGGGATTCTTCCTCAATTCTCAATTTAGTAATGAGTGACTCGAGTGAAAATTCTTTAGATTTATTCCTCAAATTATTTTTTAACTCTTTGAACATCAGAGGCAATTTATCAATAATTAAAGTCACCTGAAATTGCTCATCTAAATCCATGCTCTCGAAAATAATTTCATGGGCAATCATTTGCAAATCATGAGTCTGAGCAACAACAGATTTTTCATCCGTCATTTGAAATTTCAAATAACGACTGACGGCATATTTTTTTGCACCCGCCTCCTCCTATCATATTTTTTAAAAAGTGCATCCCAAACATCTTTTGCATTTTTATAATTGGCATAATAATCATAAAGTTCATAACTCAAAGCATTCAAAATATAGTTCTTGCGCAAAAAATCATTTTCCTCCCTATTCTGAATTGTTTTGCTTTTCTCAACAGTTTTATTTCTTAAACTTTCTTCCTTGGGTTTATTTTCTCCTAATTGGGTAATTTCGTTCCTCTTTAAATTCTACATTTAAATTGTTACTGAATTACCAATTGAAGGTGTTCCGCGGCTCTGCCTCCAATTTGTGCTCACAGATAAAAACCTCGCCACCCCCAGGATAAAATAGCCCCAAAATATGAAATGGTAGCACAAACCAGATTCGTTCAACGAACACCCATTTTGTAATACATATATTTCTCAATTCTAATATAATTAATCTGAACATACGAGATTAATTATTTTGGAAAAAAAATTCAGAACTGTCAAGAATAAATTATTTTCGAAGCTGTCTAATGAGGGGAGAAAAAAACGGAGGTTTCAGCGTCCTTTTATTGCGAAAAATATTAATGTTAATGGGCAGAAACGTGGGTTTAGTGGGAGAAAATAATGGGTTAGTTGTGAGACTAAATCAAACCACGTTTTTAAATCAGAAAATGTCCAAAAATTATTTCTTAATGAACCCAAGACCCGGACATGGGCACGGGCTGGGCCGGGCCGGACCAGACGGCGGCGCGCGCATGTGACTTGTCCCATTGGGTCTCCCCCACAAACTCACAAAACATTGAATGCCCACAGGGTTGAACCTTTAATCTCAAAGAAGAGTATATTAGCTCTAGTCAAATTATAGAACCCACCGATGTGATATAAAACAGCAAATGTTGTTGGGCATCTGCTTCTATTAAGAAACCAGAGACTTCCTTTTTTTTATCAAGGTTTCGCACTAACAGCTTTAGAGCTCTTCAAACAAAATCCATTTACCCATATCACTTACTATAAAAGCTCCCTTTAATGACATCCACATCGAGCATGAATGGGTATATTATGCTATCTCCTTACTTTAAAAATAATTGCTTCCTAAAGTATTCATAAAACGCAAAGATTGGGCCTATGTCTAATTTGTGTTATGCTTTCTTAAAGGATATTATTATATGTGAGTCTTATTTGAAGAGTATTTTCTAATTTAAGTTTTATTAACCAGTTAACTATGAATAATTTCTATTTTTGAATTTACGATTTTTTTTCCTTACTATTATACCATTCTCCATATATTCCCTCCAAATTTAAAATGGCAGTTATTTTTTCCCTTTCAAATTTTACAAAAATATAACTTTCGATATATAAATCCAAAATTTACGAAATTGATATTTTTAAAATCTACTAATCGAGCCATATAAAATAAGATCATTATTCAATAAAAAAATAATAATAAAGTAAAAAAAGATGTGTTTCCTTTGTTTTTTATACAGACAACAAATATTTGCATAATAAATGTTTACATGTCTCTCATAACATCCCAGATTTGAAATAATTTAATTTTATGATTTAGCAGTTTAATTTCCTGGTGAACACATATATAAAATATTTTAATTTGTTGTCTGTATAATATTAGCACAGTAAATATTTATTGTGTGTGAAAATATTTCATATATAGAATAATATAATTTTCTGGTGAACACAATAAATATATATTGCTTGTGTAATTTTTTTTCTTCAAAATTTATTATTTTCATGGATCTTATTTAATAGATCTCAGTGAGTAGATTTCGAAAATATTAATTTTGCGAAAAATAAATCTATAAATCAAAAGTTATGGGCATTTTTGGTGATTAAAAAAAGTTGATTGATTTAAAAATGGTAAATTTATCAAATAAGAATCACAAAAAATAAGAATATAACTTATTTGATGATTGATAATTAAATGAAACTTATTTATAAAAAGTATTTTCAAATGAGACCTATAGGTAAAAGTCTCTTCTTAAAGCATCCCTTCAAAAAGTATAAGCATTAATAACATTTCAGTTGTTTTTTGTAATTGACAGTGCCAAAATAAAGAGATCGACTGTTGAATCTTTGTGTATCCAGTTTTAACCTTTTTAATAGTGTAGGCCTCTCCAATGGATCGGGGCGGGCCAACCCGGTTCGCTTAAAACTAGCCCACGGGTTCTAGCGGGTCGGCCTAACGAGTCATCGGGTCGGGGCGGGCCGATCGGTCTGGAAGGTAAATATCAAGGCCCAAACCATACACAGTGCCCAATACATGTCGGCCTTAATGGGTCGGGTCTAATGGGTTGAATGGTAAAAAATAAAAAAATATAAATTCTAATTCAAGTATAATATTATTCTAATTATAAACTCTATAGCCTCATAGATAACAAAATAAATAACAAATGTAATTGCATGTTATAAATGAAGAGGATAAGTGTAGTATTTATAAGTAAATAAAAAGAGAAATTAAATATATTTAAATGGGTTAAATGGATAAATGGGCTAGGTAAACGGAATGGGTCGATGGACTTCATAAATGACTCGGGTCAGATCGGGCGAGCTAAACAGGCAGGATGTGGAGCTCATGGGCCTATCCATTAGGGTATCGAGCTACCCATGGCCCAGTTACTAAATGGGTCAGACCGAGCTTAGCCCACTTGGATCGGGCAGGGTTCACTGGGCCTATGAGCCAACGTGGTTTTTGGTGACGCCTATAATAATGTATTAGGGCACTAAGCCTAGGACGTGTTTTTACATTTACAAATCTCTGTGCAGAAGGTAACTACATCTCGAGATGATTTTGTTCAATTGGTTAACTTTTGGCTCAAAAGTCAAATAGATGTTGAGGATTTGAGATATCTATATATTTTCATTCATTATGTAGTCGTGTTCAGTTAATGTCAAAAACTTCGTAGATAAAAAATATTCATCTGGTGGATTTTGGAACGATAAGATTAATAATACATTCCTATTTTAACTTGATCTCATTTTTACCTCATCACCTCAACTTTTATTTTTTAGGCTTAGTCCTCTGAACTATCAAAATTGTATTAAGTAACCCATAACATTAACACCATAAAATTTTTGTTGGAAAAAGGATCATGTGACATGCACATTAGAGCAAATCAAGGTATTTTTTGTTTGTTTTAGATTATATAAATTATTATAAACATTAAAAAAAATATTGAAAATACTAAAAAAAATGTTTAAAACAATTGAAAATAGAAAAATATTTAAAATTCTATTAAGTACATAAAATCAATTTGAAAAAATCTGGAAATTTACTAAAACATATAAGGAAAATATAATAAATAGTTTTAAAAAATATCAAAAGCACAAAAAATATTTAAACATATATAAAATATTGAATATATATTTAAAAATCTTGAGAGTGAAAAAAACATTTGAAAAATCTAAAAATAGTAAAAACTATTTTAAAATTATAGAAAAAAAATTGAAAATTGGAATTTATGGCATTTATATAATAAAAAAAACAAGAATATATAGAAATTTTGAATTAATGTAGAAAAACTAAAAAAAATACTAAAATTTTGGAAAGTGTGGGTGGAAAAATACACCTCCATTAATAGTGTGACATGTGGTGAGCACATCGGTCAAGATGACGATTCATGTACGCTCCAATAAGATAAGGACGACTAAGAGCCTTAGATAATGTAGAAGACTAAGAAAAATTATTTTATTGTAAATAAAACTCTACAAGTATAGGACTTACCAATTGTAACCCCTAACTCTAGATAAAGGGGACACTCCATGGTGAAAAGGGGGCTCAGAGGCTAGAGAAACATTTATGTAAATTCTCTCATTATTATAGTGAAACACTGTTGAAGCTCCGTGGACGTAGGCCATTGATGGTTGAACCATGTAAATCTTTGTATCTTTCTCATTTATTTTATACTTGTATCGTGATGGTTTGGCACCCCCTAAGGGTGAATTCTTTTGCTACCACAATTGGCGCTGTCTGTGGGATTCGACACAGAAAGTCTTTCCTTCATGTTGACGAGACAAAGATTTACGTTGCAACGTCATGGTTTACACGCACGATAATCAAGGGGTAAGTTTTCTTTTTCTAGCTTCGTATGAACGATCATATATTTTGTATAAACATTGTTTCATTGATGCATGATTCTCGTACATTTGTTTTTATAAATCTTGTATACAATTTTTATTTATCTGCAAATCTTCACAACAGTGTTGATTCTAGGAAATTTTCATTATTTGTTCTAGATGAATTCCACTATCGGAGGTCTATGAGGACTCCCTAAATATTTGGACTCTCTTGAGAAACTCCTAGTCAAATACATTTATTTACTAGGTTACATAAGATGACTCCCATATCTAAAATTTCTTTGGCACGGAATAAATATCAAAAGCAGTTGTTTCTCATCATGTTGACCACATATTTATAAACGTATCTAAGGATATTCTTTCAACATATATGTTTTCAAAAAGATATACAAATTTTGGACACACAATCATGTCGTGAATCTTTATCTCCGTCCAAACAATCTGTGCCAAAAGAGTGAAATCCCAAAGAAACTAACGATCATGTGGTCATCTCATACAATCATCTTCGGTATAAGATATGCGGACTCCGACCAATAATTTGGTACTATCATCCACCTGAGAAGTCCGCTCATATCTCAAGTCTTCGACGGCGGAATTACAACTCTACGTAATCAATACTCGGTGTGAAATTAACAAAAAAATTTAATCATCGAATTTTCACACTCACCGGACTTTTCATTCTCCGATTGAAATCAACCTACCTTGGGCACAGAGGTCCTATGAATCTGCAACTACAATTTTCTCATTGCTGGTCGGTAGCAGGTGTGAGGACCCCAGGATAACATCACCGAAGGTTGGTGACCACTATACACCAAATCTCGGACATTAGGGATGTTGCCAGAGATGGGCGACAGCTATACAACAAGTCTCACACAACAGCAATGGTATAAACCACTCCACACTACAAGAAAAAATAAAATTCGCGACATGTTTCAGCGACATCAGTGTTTACATGTTGCCAAATGGTATACTTTTGGCGACATATATAATTTTTGTTTCGCTAAAAGTTGTTATTTTAGTGGGTTTCATGTTAAAATTTCCCCCCAAATGTCATTTACATTTAGCGACATCCGATTGATATCGTGAATGTGATCACCTACTTTCGGCAATATGGTATGGATGTAGCGCAAGTATCACTCACTTTTGGCGACATGTGTGTCATGTCGCGAAATGCTATACACTTTATGCTTCATCATATGTATGTCGAGATATGTATTCTAATTTAATCAAAAAATAAAAACTCAAAATTTATTTCCCTTTATTTTTTTCAGCCAAAATATTATTTCCCCCCTCAAATATTTCCTAAAACTCCCGTTCAAGAAAACCCCTAAAATGATTCTCTCTCTCGTTTCACCCGATCTCACCACCCGTCTCCAACCTTGTGTGACTTTCGATTGTGCCTCCTCCACCCGGCTCACCCCACCTCCAACCCTTCTCTCATTCGGTGCCTCCAACCCCTCTTCTACTTCGGCATCAACACACCTCTCTCTGCTCTGACATCCAGCATCTCCTACCCCGGAGATGAATCCCCTCTTCCCGGCCAAAACTCCTCCCTCTGTTTTGGACAAAAACAAAATCAGCCTTAAAGATTTTAATTTCGTTGTCATTTTTCTGATTTTTCTGATTTTAGTTCCACCGTCTCCAACGTGAGTTGGGTGTGGCCACAGGACAAAGCTCCCGAATCAAGGTATTTTTCTGATTTTTTAGTTGATCTCACTATTATGCTGAATTTTTTTTTATGAGTTTGATGATGATACCCCTTTTTTCTATAGTTGCAAATTTTGAACTATTTGTTTCAAGAAAAATCATAAAATAAATTGTATATTTTTTTATTGGAACTGTTTAATTAGTCTAAATTAGTGAGTCTGTTAAAAATTGAGTGTGTAATGTTATCACAATCGTTGGATATTGGTTTATTTAGTACAACCTTAGGTAACCTAAGTTTGGCATAGTATACACAATATAAGTATAACCTCAGGTAAGATTTAATATTAGAAAAATCAAGACATTACTTGTTCTCGTTAGCATTAGAGTAATTAATTACAACTCTTGACATTTAAGAACAATATGTAGGTTTAGTTTGTTTAAATATGCTAATTTAAATTAATTTGATTGAATATTCTATTTGGAATAAGTGTAATCTTCTATTTAAATTAAATGGTATCTTGTAATCTACTCTTTAATCATCATCTCTTACCACGAAATATGTAAGGGGGCCTACGGTAGGAAAAATGATGGAGAAAGTTGTGTGCCGATATGGGAAGCTTAAAGTTGAGGTCCCACCTAGTAATGGAGCACCAGTGGGATTAGAAGCTCCTACAGTTGCACAAGAACTTAGCATAAAGATCAGAAATGTCGCCCCACATCAAAACATCTCTTCTTGGGATGAAATTGATCCCTCAATAAAGAAGTCAACAATTCAGAGAGTTCGGGTATTTTTCAATATAATTATAAATTAATTTAATATTATGTTTATATAATATTTATTATGGATCGATACTATTATTACATGATAAGTTTGATATCGACGATTATGATGATGATAAGGGTGTTAGATTTCCCATTAATGGAAGTGCCAGAGCAGATACAGTGATTGGAAGAGCAAGATGTGTGCACAATATTCATAGCTAGTGGATGATGGAGATGATCGCAAAAGCAAACCATATCCAGGTGTTAAGCCATAGGATTAGGATCACATGATTGATGTCACTTGTACTGGTAAGGATTTTTGGTAACCTTTACTGTTTACGATTGATAACTTTCAGCACGCAATTTTTACATTTTTTCTTCAATGTGAATATTGTACTATCATTGCAATATTTACAAATTATGAATGGTATAACCTTTCTTATTTAAGTTTTAAGGACCAGTCAAACCAAAACAAAAAAGCGTGTGCACATTTTCCTTGGAATCATGCATGCGGAGCATGATCATTTGTAGCCGCGATGTCAATCCAAGTGATGCATTTATTAATTTCTAAATTGTATGATTATATTCTTACATGCATTGATTTTGAATTCAGGAACATGGAACCGGTGTGAAACCTAGCATCGTGAAATTCTTCAAGACATCTCATTGCAGTAAGAGAAATGATGATTGAATGAATGATAAGTGCAAGGATACACATGTATGTTTCAGTTCTTTCCTCCTTTTATCCTTTTGGTATTTTATAAGACAAACCTTATAATATAAGTATTCTTGTCTTCATATTGTTTGTTTACCTAACATTAGTTTAATGAAAAAAAACATTTTACCTCATATATATATTTTTTATTTTTTTTTAATAATGGTAGGACGAATTTCTAAAGCTAGATGCAAGATTGAAGGAGCCCGATGCAGTTCAGTTATCACAAGAGGAGATAGCAATTGAGGTGCTTGGGAAGAAGTCAGAATATTTAAGAGGATTCGGTGTCAGTCCAAAGCCCTCTGACACTTCAACAGTCATAGCACAGTCCCAGTCTCATAATGAATAGCTAAGAAACTTGAAAGATAAGATATCGTCTCATGAAGAACTAAACGCCGCTCAGAATAAAAGATTTGAGAATTTGCAGACATTATTGGACCAAAACGAGACATTTTGGAGAAGTCTTGGCACGGAGAGTTCATCAGGTGGCTATCAAAATGCAAATAAAATATGGTTAGTCTCAAACTCTCTTTAAAAATTACAGTATTAAATAGCCAAATGGCCTGAAATAGGGGAAAAAAGTAGCCAAACGTAAAATGGTTTAGTTTATGAGCTTATTTAGTTAAATTGGTGGACGAGATTTGCTGGTGGTTTGGTTTTGAAATTTGTTGTTGCTGTTGATTTTATTTTAAATGTTAAAACAGGCTGATTTTAATGAATAAATAAAGGAAAATATGTCGAAATTTTCCAAAATTACTAAACGTTCTAAATTGATTAAAAATATGTCATTAGAGGATGAAAATCCAAAACAACCCCCAAACAACCCCACAAGAGGCACGAACACCTCGTACGGGACCGATGAAACACATAAAAACTAACCACAATGTCACGGGACTCCAGGTTTGAGAATACGACGGTAGTTTGCAAAAAACTAGATTTAGGCTTAAAACATGTTATTAGAAGGAGAAAACTCAAAATAACCCTCAAATGGCCCCATAAGAGGCACAAACACCTTGCACAGGACCAATGTAACTCGTACGAACTGATCGTGTAGTCTAGGGAGTCCCGATTTCAGAATACAATGATAATTTGCAAAAATCTAGATTTAGGCGTAAAAACACACATTTAAAGTGAAAAAACCCAAAACAACCCCAAACTGTCCCATAAGATGCATGAACACCACGCACGGAACCAATGTAATATATAAGAATTGACTGCGTAGTCATGGAACTCTCGGTTTGAGAATACGACGATAATTTGTAAAAATTTAAGCATATGCTTAAAACATGCCATTAGAGGGTGAAAACCAAAAACATACCCCAAACGGCCCCATCTAGAAATAGACTTAAAAACGTACCGTTAAAGGGAAAAAATCCAAAACGACCCCGTATGATACACGGAAACCTCACACGTGACCAACGTAACATGTAAGAACTTACCTCATAGTCACCGGACTCCCGGGTTGAGAATATGACGAGAATTTGCAAAAATTTAGACTCAGTCTTTAAACATGCCGTTTGAGGGTGAAAATCCAAAATAATGCCCAAGTGGCCCTGTAAGAGGAACAAAAACCTTGCACAGGACTAATGTAGCATGTAGGAACTTACCGTATTGTCACGGGACTCTCGATTCGAGAATACAACAATAATTTGCAATAATTTAGACTTATGCTTAAAACATGTTGTTAGTAAGTGAAAACCAAAAATAACCCCCAAACATCCTCGTAAGAGGCATGAACACCTCCCATGGGACCAACGTAACACGTAGGAACTTACCACGTAGGCATGGGACTCTCGGTTTGAGAATACGATGATAATTTGTAAAAATCTAGATATAGGGTTAAACATGTCGTTAAAGGGTAAAAACCAAAAATAGACCCCTAACGGCCCCGTAAAAGACAGAAACACCTCGCACGGGACCAACGTAACATGTAAAAACTTACCGCGTGGTCACGAAACTCCTGGTTTGAGAATACGACGATAATTTGCAAAAATCTAGACTTAGGCTTAAAAACATGTCGTTAGAGGGTGAAAACCCCAAACAACATCCAAACTTCCCGTAAAAGTCACGAACACCTCGTACGGGACTAATGTAACACGTAGAAATGTACTGCATAGTCACGTGACTTCGTTTTGAGAATAACCCAAAATATAGACTTAAGCTTAAAAACACCTCGTACGATGATATCTTGTAAAAAATATAGACTTAAGCTTAAAAATATGCAATTAACGGATAAAAACCCAAAATAACCCCCAAACGGCCCCTTAGGATGCACGAACACCTCCCATGGGACTAATGTAACACGCATAAACTTAACGTGTAATCACGGGACTCTCGGTTTGAGAATACGATGATAATTTGCTAAAATTTAGATATCGGCTTAAAAAATGCCGTTAGTGGGTGAAAATCTAAAACTACCCCCACAACCACGTAAGAGGTACGAACATCTCCCACGGGACCAACATAACACGTAGGGATTGATCGTGTATTCACGGTACTCCCAGTTTGAGAATACGACTATTGATGTAAAAAATTAGATTATATCTAATTATTTAATCACGGATAAAATAAAATGAGACAAAGAAATTTTAAAGTGGTTCAGCCTTATAAGAATGGCCTACGTCCACTGTTTCTGTTATTGCTGACTGTTTGGGAATTCTCGATTACAAGTTTTCTCAAGAAATTCCGGTCCCCCCACAATAAGGATAATACAATGTATTTATAGCCCTAAGGCTGTAATGTGAAAGGGTAATACATTCAATACCCCTTAAGCGTATACATTTGTATGATAATAATAATAATAATAAGCATTTAACGCGCAGTCAATCTATTGGTTATCCTGCTATTAATGCTTTATTCGAGGTGCAGCTTGGACCGCCTAAGCTGCTCGGACCGCCTAAGTTCCTCAGTACTCAAAAGTTCCTCGGTACTCAAAAGTTCTTCGTAAAGTTCTTGTTGGTCGGGGCGTCTGAGTTGATCGGGGAAGCAGAGTTCCTCGTTACAGTATGGTTCCTCGGAGTCAAGGTGTTGTTCGGAAGTGTTTGTTGTTACCACGCAGATTGCCACGTGTCTTCACTCAATTGAGCCATGTCAGCAGACTAAATTTGGTATCAACGGAAGCCCCCAATGTTTCATAGTTCGAAATTTGAGGAGTGTGGAACATTCTTTCTTGAAATATGGCGGTTTTAAATGGTTATCCTGAAATTTAGGAGTATTTTCTTTTGTATTTATTTCTCCTTCCAAATTCGTAGAATCGGTCTTTTTTGAATTTTTCTAACCGCTTCGATTCCCGCACCCTTTTTGTCATTTTAGCCGCCGGTAACGTAAACGTCTCTTTTTGTAATCATTACTTTTACCCTTTCCCAAGGCAAAGTATTTAAACGTTGTAGAAAATCCCATCGTCTTCTACTTTTTCAAATTTGTCTCTTTGAGTTTTCCATCGTCTCTCTCTCCTGTGCGTTCATCTCTTTCATCATTTCTTGTCAACAGACTCATCCCTTTCCTGTAAGAATTTCTTCTTTCTCTTTGATTTTCTTCTTTCATCATGGTTTATCCTGTAGAATCGATTGATAAGTTTCACTCTGATTTCTCTATTCCCTCATGGTTTATTTTGGAAGAGCTTTCTGAGCCTTCAGACTATTTTCGTTTGGCTGAGGGACATTGGTACCCCAGTCTCTTTGTTGTTGAGTGTGGCTTTTCTTTTCCCCCAAACCCTCTATGTCTGGAATTTTGTCAATACTTTGACATGGTTCCTACAAGAATAGCCCCCAATACGTGGATAATAGTTCACGGTGTTTATAGATTAAATCAAATTCATGGAACTCGTATAGGAATTCCTGAAATTATGTTTTGTTATAGATGGGCTGTGGGCGATAATACTTTTTATTTAAAAACTAGGTTTTTAAATAGAGCTTTAGTGGTCAATCTCCCAGATGCCAATAGGGACTACTTTGAGCACGGGGTTGTTATGAAAAATTGGCAACACCCTCCATTAACTGGAGATGATGTTTACCAGGGTCCCAGATGTCCTCCCTATGGCAATGGGATAGGTTGTTTTTATTTTATTTTCAAAATTATGCTTCCTTTGTGTTTGATAAAATGTGCCACTGATGTTTTAATTTTGATTTATTTTGCAGTTGACAGCAAAAGAAAATCTCCAAAAGAGGCAGACGTTAACATAAGGCATTTAAAACTTATCTGGAGTTTGCATCAGACTGTTGCCGACGAGCATATTAGGTCAGCTTTATATTTGCTGCAGTACAAGAGTTACACCTCCTCTTTTACTGCTCGTCCGGTGATAAGCGACGCAGAACCAATACCAGCCTATATAAGTTCTTCACCTGAGTCACATATTCCTTTGAGTGAAAGGATGAAGAAAAGAAGACCTCCTACCCTTTTTGAGAAATCTGCCTTTGGTGCTGGAGAGGCAAAGAGAAATAAGCTTGATGTCCCAGGAGAGGGGACAAAGAAAATTGATGCACCTCCTTCGGCTTCTCTTGTGAAGGTTGTCGAGAAGCCCCCAGTGGCCCCGAGCAAGGTTGCTGCTCCAAGCGAGGTATTCGTCATTTCTCCGACTAAGACTACATCGTTGGTCGAGAAAGTTGATGCTCCTCTGGGGAGGCTGAAGAAAACCTCCTCTATCAATTTGGCTGAATCCATCTCTCAACCCCCGACTAGTGGTGTTCCCACTTTTATTCCCCCGAGCTTTGCTATGAACTCGGTGAAGACTTGGATCATTCCCGAGATCCAAGGTATTGAAGAAAACCTTTCTCGGGACACGGTTACCATATTAGCAGCTCGTCATATTGCTTCTGTAAGTCCTATAGTCTTAAATTTTCATTCTTTCATTTTTGTATCTGTGCACTGACTTGCTTTCGTTTTCTTTTCACAGTTGGTGAGTTGTTTTAATACAATTTTGAAGAAAGATGAAGCTATTAAAGCTTCAAGCTCCTCGTCTGGTGTAGAGGAAGCTTTGAAGGGCCTGGCGCAGTCTCTGAAAGATTCTCGTCAGAAATATGATGATGATAAGGCGATTTGGGAGAAGAGGCTTATCTCGACCGAGCAGGAGAAATCTCAGGTTATTGAAGTCTCCAAGGGGTTGGAGAAAAAAATAAATAATTTAGAGGAGAAGAATAAAGAGCTCGAAGGGAAGCTCAAAAATGCTGGGGAGCTTGAAAATAAGCTCAAGACTGCTGAGGAGGAGTTGGGTCAACTTCGGGAAGTAAGTCGTCAGAAGGAGGAAGTTGAGAATAAATTGAAAGCTGTTGATGATCTTCTTTCCGAGAAGCTTTCCTCGGAGAAGACAAAGAGGAAATTGGCTGTCAAAAAATCTTTCAGCGTTGGCTGGGATAAAGGGTGGAATAAAGGTTTGGCTGCCTTGATGTCGCAAGTGGAATATGGAAGCCTCAAATACTTTAGAGATGGATGGGTCGCTTCTCTGCAAGAGATGAAAGTTGATGAAAATTCTGAACTATTTTAGCGACACATCCCGGGCCCCCCTCCAACTCCTGAAGAAGAAGAAGAAGACGAAGCTGCCTCTGAGGAATCTTCCATGGTGATGGGAGATCAAATTTATTATCCCCCAGCTATCCATCCCACTGGCGAGGAACTTCAGCTACCCGTTACTTCATCCGAGCAACCTCCAGCACTTCCCGAGCAACCCTCTGTTCCATCCGAGCAACCTACCTCCTCGTCCCAGCCTCCCGAGAAAGTTTTGGGGGACAAGGAAAAGGTGTAGAGTTGTTCGGATTTATCTCTATTTAATTTTTCTCTATCAAATGTAATTCTGAACTTTGTACTTCTCCTTTATGATGTAATAAAATTTAAACTTTTGCTTATGCATACTGTTGATTCTCTTCTTCATGCTCTGTTTGTACTCTTATTGATTATTGCTTTTTCTTCCTTTACTAGTTTCTGGCCAGGATGGAATTATTGTCTGCTCATGATTCAAAACTTTTAAGGCAATGCAATGAGTATTTCAAAGCTGGTCATACAGACATGAGTGCAGCTCAAATCATTGACATCCTCGGTCAAGGTGCTTCAGAGCAAGCAATTGAAGCCTATCAGTATTTGAAGTGCTTGCTCGAACGTGCAGTGGCTAACAACATAGCATACTATGATATGATTGAAGATCTCCAAGGCACTCTTGAAGAACTTTAGAAATAATATAAGGAATCTACTGCCTTTTTACACGAGGGGTACGAGAAGAAGTATCAGCAAATCAGTGTCGATAAGGGATACGATAAACGGTTTGCTGCTTACGATGTGAGGGAGAGAACTTTGAAGGCTGAGTTCGAAGAGCACAGATAGATAGCTGAGTTGTTAGAGCAAGAAAATAATAACCTGCAAAGAGAGGTGTCTCAGTTGAAGTCTGCAGCTGCCACCTCAAACACTTTGGTCCCTGTGAACGACGAGGGAGTCTCTTTCTTGGAGGTCGAAAACGCCAACCTGAGGGATGAGTTAGAAACCTTGAAGAGGTCTGGCCCTTCTACATCTACTCGAGGACAAGCAAGAGATCCTCGAGGATGAGCAAGAGCTGCTCGGATTCCTGTCGAGGAACAGAGAACTCAATCTGCTCTAGAGAACCAGGCCTTCCAACTGATGGCAAAGAACCAGGCATTGGCTGAGATGTCTAAGAATATCAGGAGTCTGGACGAGCATCTTTCTGGGCAGAAGTCTGTCTTGGATAATAAAGAACTCTTTATAAAAAATCTCCACGAGCAACTGGAAAGATTGACATATCAATTCCACAAGCAGCCCAGAGAATTCTGGATGGCTGGCTACAACGAGGCTCTCTACCATTTGGATGATCGTATCCAAAATGCAAATAATGAAGGTTACAAACAGGGATGGTTGAATGCCTTAGGTGTACTGTAACTGGAACAAGGTCATTACCTGTGGGATTACCATAATCCTGGGTTGCTCGACCTACCAGTGCTACCATTCAAGTTTGATATGAGTTGGATCCCTGCTCGGGCCATCCCTCGGTGTTTGATTTCCAAATACCTTGGCGATTACAATCTCCATTCCAATGTTGAGATATCTCGTCCCGAGCACCTACTCGATCAACCATCTGTGATGAACATCAGGATGCTTGAAGATCTTAACTTCATAAATTCCCCTTGTGCTTTAAATGATCCACCGACTGGCGAGGAACCTGTTTCAAAATCAGAGGGGAAGAAACCAATAGAATAGGAATCTTGATGTAATAAATTTGTATTTCATTCTTGATGTATTTTGTTCTACATTTAATGAAATAATTTTATTTACAAATCTTGACTGCCATTGTCTTGTAATCATAAAACACTTTACATCTGTGCATGTATATCTGTTAAAAAGATAACAACATTGTGTTATTTGTCGATCAACTGGAGTTTGTTAAAACTTATTGTCGACTATCTTGAATTTGTGGTAATCATTTGACGACTAACCAAAATTGATGATACTTTGTTTCTCGGCCAACTTGGTAGTAATTTAAAAAGTCACGAGTATCAAAATTTTTGCTCGATCACTTTCTCGTACTCATAAAATGTTTCTGACCAACCAAGGTCGGTAAATTTTTCTTCTCGACCAACTACAGTTATTGGGTTTTTATACCCGATCAACCATAGTTAGTGGATTTTTCTTACCGATCAAACTTTGGCACTTTTTGGAATAGTTTTACTTCCTAACCAACCAAGTTGGCATTTTTAGGAATAGATTTACTTCCTAACCAACCAAGTTGGCATTTTTAGGAATAGAAAATAACCAACCAAGTTGGTATTTTTAAGAATAGATTTACTTCCCGACCAACCTTAGTTGGCATTTTCGGGAATAGATTTACTTCCCGACCAACCTTAGTTGGCATTTTCGGGAATAGATTTACTTCCCGACCAACCTTAGTTGGCGTTTTCAGGAATAGATTTACTTCCTAACCAACCTTAGTTGGCATTTTTAGGAATATATTTACTTCCTAACCAACCTTAGTTGGCATTTTTAGGAATAGATTTACTTCTTAACCAACCAAGTTGGCATTTTTAGGAATAGATTTACTTCCCGACCAACCTTAGTTGGCATTTTCGGGAATAGATTTACTTCCTAACCAACCATAGTTGGAATTTTTAGGAATATATGTGAGTAGTCCTAGTTTTGCTGAGTAGTGTGTAGCACTAGTATTCCGCAAAAAATTTCCAATAAAAGGAAAGAACTGGGCAGAACATTGTCACTTTATTCATACTGATGAAACTGCATTACATGAGAGTTTACATTACTGATAATATTTGCGCAGGTGTTCTGCATTCCATGCATTCTTAAACTCCTCCCCCTCTAAAGTTTTTATTTTGTATGTCCCTGGTCGAACAACTTCCTTAACTCGATAGGGTCTATGCTAGTTTGCTTCCAGTTTGTTGTGCTTTTGAATCACCTTCTTTAGCACATAGTCTCCTTCTTTCAAGTCGCACTTCTTCACTCTCTTGTTGTAGAACAAAGTTGTTCGTTGCTGGTAAGCAGCATTTCTAATGGCTGCTTCTTCCCTAACTTCCTCGAGCATGTCCAAGTCTAACCTTCTTATTAAATCGCTGACAGGGAAATTGAAATTCAGTATTCTGTGTGTTGGGAGACCCAATTCGGCGGGTATAATAGCTTCACTTCCAAATGCTAGCATATATAGAGATTCCCCTGTTGTTTTTCGGGGAGTAGTTCGATAAGCCCATAGCACTGATTGTAGCTCGTTGATCCAGTTTGCTTTCGCGTCATTCAGTCTTTTTTTCAAACCATTCAGCAGCGTTCTGTTTATCACTTCAGTTTGTCCATTACTTTGAGGATGGCCTGGTGCCGAGTGGATCTTCAAGATATTTGACTGATGACAATAGGCAGTGAACTCCTCGATCTCAAATTATGTTCCATGGTCTGTGATGAAGGCATGAGGAAGACCATATCGACAAATGATGTTCTTCCAAATGAATTGGTACACCTTGTCGTACGTCATATCAATGAGAGGCTCAGCCTCAACCCATTTAGTAAAATAATCCACAGCGACCATGAGATACTTAAATCTTACCCTTGTCGTCGGCAGTGGCCCGACCAAATCTATTCCCCATATGGAAAATGGCCAAGGGGAAGTAATGGGTGTCAATAATGCTTGGGGAGTTCTTCAGATGGAGGAGAAGCACTGACACTTGTCACATTTTTTGGCATAGGCTATACAATCAGCTCTCATCATCGGCCAGTAGTATCCTTGAGTCATCATTCTTTGCAAGGGTGTCCGACCTGCTACATGGGCTCCACAGGACCCTTCATGGACCTCTTCAATCAAATCTTTCACCTCGGTGGGATGCAAACATCTTTGCAAACCTACTATAATTCCTCGTCTGTATAGAATACCATTAGTCAGTACATAACGAGCAGCCTTAAACTTCAGTTTCTTGGCTGCAAGTTTGTCAGTTGGTAATTCCCCTTTCTCAATATATATCCTGATGGGATCCATCCATGATGACCCTAAATCGAGGGTATTAAATTTTATCATCAGATCTTCATCTATACTCCGACCAGCTAAAACTTCAATTTGAATTGTTCTTCGTAACTCGGTATGAGTAGCTGATGCTAATCGAGCTAAGGCGTCTGCTCTTGCATTCTTCATTCTTGGTATTCTGACCAGCTGAATAGCAGTAAATTCTGACATAAATTCCTTTGCCTTTGCATGATATCTGATCATTAATTCTCCTTTGGCAGCATATACTCCCATCATTTGATTTATGACCAATTACGAGTCACTGAAAATAATAACTTGTTCTGCCCCCATGTTTTTTGCCAAACTAAGACCTGCAATCATGGCTTCATATTCAGCCTCATTATTCGAAGCTTTGAATTGGAAACGTAGGGCGTATTCCATGTCGACCTCGTCCGGACTATTCAAAACTATTCCTGCGCCACATCCTCTAGTGCAGGATGAATTATCCACATACAAACTCCATATAGGTAACTCGTCTTCAAATTTCTGATCTGACAGAGTTCCTCGGTGGAAAATTTGTTGCTTCCTTTCACCATCTCCTGATATTTCTTGTTGTTCGTCGATCATCTTTTCTTGCCCTTTTACCAACCAAAGTTGGTCTGGGCTTGAATTTGATGATTCTTTAACATCTACTTGCCCTTTTACCAAACTAAGTTGGTCTTGGATTATATTTGATGATCCTGTAACATCCACAGGTTGATCAGTGAGCAACTTTTGCTCCTCAGGGGTATCAGGATAGGTGAACTCTGCTATAAAATCTGCTATCGCTTGCCTTTTTAGCGATGATCTGGGTTCATAAACTATATCATATTCACCAAGTTCTATGCCCAGCACATCAATCTTCCTGATTTTTCTGGTTTATGAAGGGCTTGCCTCAATGGCATATCAGTATATACTACTATAGTATGAGCCTGGAAGTATGGCTTCATTCTTCTACTTGCCTCGATCAATGCTAGTGCTAATTTTTCCAGCCTTGGATATCTGATCTCTGCTCCTCGGAAGGCCTTACTTGTGTAGTAGATTGGTTTTTGTACTCTATTCTCCATTCTTATTAATGCCGAACTAACTGCATTCTCGAACACTGCCAGATACAAGTATAATTTTTCTCCCATCACTGGCCTGGATAACAGTGGGGGTGCTCCCAAATATTTCTTCAAGTCTTGGAAAGCCTTCTCACATTCATCATTCCACTCAAAAGTCTTTCGGAGCGTCTTGAAGAATGGGAGACATCGATCAGTTGCTCGCGATACAAATCTGTTGAGTGCTGCTACTCGTCTTGTAAGACTTTGCACCTCTTTCCTCGACGTTGGGGATCGAATCCCTAACAGAGCTTTGATCTTTTCAGGGTTAGCTTTAATGCCTCGTTGATTGACAATGTACCCGAGAAATATGCCTTCTCGTACTCCAAATATGCACTTCGTCGGGTTCAACTTCCTTTGATATTTATCTAGTTGATCAAAGGTCTGGACTAAGTCAACTAGATGATCAGCAGCTTTCTTGCTCTTTGTCAGCATATCGTCAACATAGACTTCCATATTGCAACTGATTTGTTTGGCAAACACTTTGTTCACCATCCGCTGATATGTTGCACCTGCATTTTTCAAACCAAAAGGCATAACATTATAACAATAAGTTCCCCTAGGGGTAATGAAAGAAGTACTCTTCCTGTCTTCATGTTTCATTTTAATCTGATTGTAACCAGAATAAGCATCCATGAAGCTCAGCAGCTCGTGTCCCGAGGAAGCATCCACTAGTTGATCAATTCGGGGCAGCGAAAAGTGATCCTTTGGGCATGCTTTGTTGAGGTCGGTGAAGTCTACACACATCCTCCATTTGTTGTTCTTCTTTTTCACCATCACCACATTTGCTAACCAGTCTGGATATTTAACATCTTCAATAAAGCAATCTTTCTGGAGCTTCTCGACTTCCTCATGTATAGCTTGATTCTTCTCGGGACTGAATACTCTTTTTCTCTGATTCACATGTTTGATCTCCTTATTCACATTGAGCTCGTGACATAAGAAATTTGGGTCTATCCCGGGCATATCCTCGTGACTCCACGCAAAAGTTTGCTTTCTGCTTCTTAAGAAAGTTGTCAATTTCTGCTTTAGTGAGGCTTCCAACGACGAACCTACTTGAGTAGTTCATTCAGGGTGCTCGTCGTCCAGAATGATGTTTTCAGTAGCTTCCACCACTTGGCCCTTCACGATCTGCGACTCATCTCTAGGATCCAATGTTTCAATTTCTGCACCTTCATCCACTTGATAGGTAGTAGTCTTTTTCCTTGATTCCTCCAGTTCCTCTTGCTCGGCGGATGAATAATAGCATTCCCGAGATACTTTCTGATCACCTTTTATAACTCCTACTCCAAAATTTATTGGAAATTTTAGGCATTGATGTACCGTAGATGGTACAGCCTCGAACTTCTTCAATCCTACTCTTCCCATGATGCTATTGTATGCTGATTGAACATTCTTATCCATCACGAAGAAGCGTATTCTTTCTGTTCGACAAGCAGGCCATGTACCAATGAATATATCCAACTTGATCGTCCCAAGTGGAAAAACTTTCTCACCAGAAAAACCCAGGAGGGGTCTGTGATAAGGCTACAGTTGAGATAGTTTTAAATTTAAACTGTCAAAGCACGAGTAGAACATGATGTCTACATAGCTACCATTATCTACCAGTACTCTTGAAATCATCACTTCCTTCATCCTCATTTTGATCACCAATGGGTCATCATGAGGATATAGAACACCTGCAAGGTCGTTCTTTGAGAAACCAATGACCAATTTCTCTTTGTTTACTTTTCTAGGGCGATCCTCCTCAGCTAGATTTATTCGTTGAATGCATGAGCAAGCTTGAGCCTCACAGAGGTAAGCTTTTCTCTCTCAGTAAGGTCTGAACCTCCTGCATCTCCACCTGTAATAACATTACAATCAAATGTCCCAAAGCGTATCGAAAATACCTCACATTCTGGCTGCCTTGGTCTCTTAGGAAGATCGGGGTCATCTTCTGGATCAACTTCATGGTCTCTTTTCTTGTTCTCCTCTGCTCGACGAGGATATCTAGACCTCTCTCTTGTTCGATCGTTGTTTCTTCTTCCATTCTTTCAATTAACATACTTTGCCAGTTTTTCTCGTCTGATGAGTGTTTCAATCTCATTCTGAAGAGCTATGCAATTTTTGGTCATATGGCCATGATCTTTGTGAAACTCGCAATATTTTGCCTTATTTCTCCTGTCAGGGTTTGCCTTCATTTTCTCTGGCTAGTTTAATTCCTCGTTGTTCTTGGTTTCTTCTACAACATGGTTGATGTCTTTCTTCAAAGGAGTATAATTATCAAATTTATTAAATACTTCCCATGATGACCTTGTTTTTGAGTGTTTGTCACTACCATTGTTCTTATGCTCTTTCTTCTTAGCTTTATCACCTTCCACCTTGGTTTCTTTGGCATCCATATTCTTCTTCGCAGCCATAGCCTCCTCAACATTCATAATCTTGGCCGCTTTTCCCATCAGATCTGACATGGTTCTAGGTGGATCTTTGGCCAAAGTGTAGTACAACTTGTTGGGCAGTAGTCCACTCATCAAGGCGGTAATCGCTGTCTTTTCCTCATAATCAATGACTTCGAGTTTCTCGTTATTAAAATGAGTTATATAATCCCTGGTACTTTCACCAGCTTTTTGTCTAACACTTAACAAATGCGCTACTCGTTTAATTGGCTTTGCCTCAAAATAGAAATTCCCAATAAATAACTCGGCCAGTTGAAAAAAAGTTGAGATCTTACCCCGAGGAAGATTATTATACCATATTTGAGCAGATCCGGTAAGAGTTCCCGAGAATGCTCTGCATCTCATCTGATCTGGAACAGCATAGATGTCAACTGCAGCTTGGTATTGTTCTATATGAAGGACAGGGTCGGTCTTTCCATCATATTTGGGGGGTCACAACAGGTGCTTTGAACTTTGATGGTGTTGGAAAATCTACAATGGCCTGGACAAAAGGTGTTCCTTGAACAAAAGTTCGTTGTAGAGGGTTCTTGGCTTTAGACATTTCCCCTAATCTATCCTCCAACCTCTGAATAGAGCCTTTCCACGCATCGTTTCCTTCCTCGGGCCTGTTGGTTCGAGCAACTGATCGCGTTGATGTGGCTTCCTGGGATCTATCTTGACGAGTAGCTGGTCGCGACTGGGAAGATCCTTCCCTTCAGTCTGATGGTCGCCGAAAACTCCTCGATGCGGTTCTAGGAGGACTTTTGCTCCTCCTAAGACCTAATTGATCAAAAGGAGATACTCTGCTTAATCTTTCTAACGCACTAGTCCTTTCTGGAGAGAGAGTGATACGTTGTTCAGTATCTGTGGCTCGTACCGACGAAGTTCGTCCAGGTTGATAAGAAAAATCTTCAGACTCCTCAGTACGATATGAATCGGTACGCCTAGTATGCGAAGAAGGTAAACGGGTATTTCTTTAAATACTTCGCGGTCCTGAATGGGTTGGTGCACCGCCATGGAGGGTTTGTATGAGTTGTCGCATAGTTTCTTGCATGACTGTCTGGCCCTGGGCCAGATTTGTCATTATTCCAGCCAGATCTGGAATATTGGGTGGAGCAGATGGATTTGGAGGGCTTCCAGCGTTTCGATTGCTGGGTTCTGGGATATCAGCCATTTGTGATGAATTTTTTTTGATGAAAAACGATATTACCAGTCGTTTCCCACATACGTCGCCAATCTGTTGATGTAAAAAATTAGATTATATCTAATTATTTAATCACAGATAAAATAAAATGAGACAAAGAAATTTTAAAGTGGTTCAGCCTTATAAGAATGGCCTACGTCCACTGTTTCTGTTATTGCTGACTGTTTGGGAATTCTCGATTACAAGTTTTCTCAAGAAATTCCAATCCCCCCACAATGAGGATAATACAATGTATTTATAGCCCTAAGGCTGTAATGTGAAAGGGTAATACATTCAATGCCCCTTAAGCGTATACATCTTTATGATAATAATAAGCATTTAATGCGCAGTCAATCTGTTGGTTATCCTGCTATTAATGCTTTGTTCGAGGTGCAGCTCGAACCGCCTAAGCTGCTCGGATCGCCTAAGTTCCTCGGTACTCAAAAGTTCCTCAGTACTCAAAAGTTCCTCGCAAAATTCTTGTTGGTCGGGGCGTCTGAGTTGATCGGGGAAGCAGAGTTCCTCGTTGCCGTGTGGTTCCTCGGAGTCAAGGTGTTGTTCGAAAGTGTTTGTTGTTGCCACGCAGATTGCCACGTGTCTTCACTCAATTGATCCATCTCAGCAGACTAAATTTGGTATCAACAACGACTATAATTTGCAAAAATCCGAACTTGGGCTCAAAACATGCCATCAGAGGGTGAAAAGAAAAAACAGACCCCTAAGACCCCGTAAGAGCCGCAAACACCTTCCACATGACCAATGTAACACGTAGAAACTTATCGTGTTTGCACGGAACTCCCGGTTTGATAATACGACGATAATTTGCAAAAATCTAAAGTTGGGCTAAAAAACATGTCGTTAAAGGGAGAAAATCCAAAATAGCCCCAAATGGCCTCGTAAGATGTATGAACGCCTCTTACGGGACCAACATAACACATAGGAACTTACCGTGTAGTCACGGGACTCCCTAATTGATAATACGATGATAAATTGTAAAAATCTAGACTTAGTCTTAAAACATGTCGTTAGAGGGTGAAAACTCCAAAGAACGCCCAAATGTTCTTGTAAGAGGCACGAACACCTCGCATGGGACTTATGTAATACGTAGGAACTTACCGCGTAGTAAGAGGACTCCCGGTTTGAGAATACGACGATAATTTGCAAAAAACTAGACTTGGGCTTAAAAACATATCGTTTGTGAATGAAAACCCAAATTATTTTAAACGGCCCCGTAAGAGGCACGAACACCTCCGACAGGACTAATGTAACATGTAGGAAATTACCGCATAGTCACGGGTCTACCGATTTGAGAGTATGACGATACTTTGTAAAAATCTAAGCATAGGCTTAAAAAATATAGTTGGTGTGTGAAAACCCAAAATAACCCTCAAACGGCCCCATAAGAGGCACAAACACCTCCCACGGGATCAACGTAACAGGTAGGGACTGATTGCGTATTCACGAGACTCCCGGTTTGAGAATACGATGATAATTTGCAAAAAACTAGACTTAGGCTAAAAAACATGTCGTTAAAGGGTGAAAATACAATACAACCCCAAACGGCCCCGTAAGATACACGAACACCTCGCACGAGACCAATGTAATACGTAGGAACTTCCACGTAGTCACGGGACTCCCGGTTTGAGAATACGACGATGATTTGCAATAATCTAGATTGAGGCTTAAAACATGTCGTTAGTGGGTGAAACTCAAAAACAACCCTCATACGTCCCCGTTAGAGGCACGAACACCTCGTATGGGACAAACGCAACACGTAGAAACTTGTCGAGTAGGCACGGGACTCTCGGTTTGAGAATACGATGATAATTTGTAAAAATCTAGACATAGGCTTAAAACATGCCATTAGAGGGTGAAAACCGAAAATAAACCCCCTAACGGCCCTGTAAGAGGCACGAACACCTCGCATGGGACAAACTTAACACGTAGGAACTTATCTCTTAGTCACAGGACTCCCGGTTTAAGAATACTATGATAATTTGTAAAAATCTAAACATAGGTTTAAAAATATTCCATTAAAGGGAGAAAATCCAAAACAGCCCCAAGCAGCCTCGTAAGATGCATGAACAACTCGCACGGGACCAACGTAACACGTAGAAACTTATCGCGTACTCTTAGAATAAAAATACGACAATAATTTGCAAAAATCTATAGTTGGGCTTAAAACATGGCGTTAGAGGGAGAAAATCCAAAACAGCACCCAAATGGCCCCGTTAGAGGCACGAACACCTCGCACCGGACTAATGTAACACGTAAGAACTTACCGCGTAGTCACGAAACTCCCGATTTGAGAATACGATCATAATTTGTCAAAATCTAGACGTATGATTAAAAACATGTCGTTATTGGGTGAAAACTCAAAACAACCCCTAAACGGCCCTATAAGAGGCACGAACACCACCCACGGGACCAACGCAATATGTAGCGACTAATCGCGTATTCACAAGACACCCGATTTGAGAATACGACGATAATTTACAAAAATCTAAACTTGGGCTTAAAACATGCCGTTAGAGGGTGAAAACTAAAAATAGATCCCCTAACGGCTCCATAAAAGGCATGAACACCTCCCACGGAACCAAGGTAACACGTAGGAACTGACCGCATATGCACGGGATTCCCCATTTGAGAATACGATAATAATTTGCAAAAATCTAGACTTAGGATTAAAAACATGCCATTAAAGGGAGAAAATCCAAAACAGCCCCAAACAACCACGTAAGACGCACGAAAACCTCTCACGGGACCAACATAATACGTAGAAACTTATCGTAGTCAAGGGACTCCCGGATTGAGAATACGATGATAATTTGCAAAAATCTAGACTTGGGCTTAAAATATGTCGTTAGAGGGTGAAAACCTCAAACAACGCCCAAACGTTCTCGTAAAAGGCACGAACAACTCGCACGGGACTAATGTAACATGTAAAAACTTACCGTGTAGTCACAGGACTCTCGGATTGAGAATACGATGATAATTTGTAAAAATCTAGACTTAGGCTTAAAACATGCCGTTAGAGAGTGAAAACTCAAAATAACACCCAAATATCCCCGTAAGAGGCACAAACACCTCGCACGGGACTAATGTAACATGTAGGAACTTACCGCGTAGTCACAGGACTCCCCATTTGAGAATACAATGATAATTTACAAAAATCTAGACTTAGAAAAATATACCGTTAAAGGGAGAAAATCCAAAACAGCCCCAAACAATCCCGTAAGATACACAAAAACATCTCACGGGACCAAGGTAACACGTAGGAACTTACCGCGTAGTCACGGGACTCCCGGGTTGAGAATACGATAATAATTTGCACAAATCTAGACTTAGGCTTAAAACATGTTGTTAGAGGGTGAAAACCCCAAAGAACGCCCATACGTCCTTGTAAAAGGCACGAACACCTGGCACGGTACTAATGTAACACGTGGAAACTTACCGTGTAGTCACAGGACTCCCGAATAGACAATACAATAATAATTTATAAAAATCTAGACTTGCGCTTAAAACATGTCGTTAGAGGGTGAAAAACCCAAACAACGCCCAAACGTCCCCGTAAAAGGCACGAACACCTCGCACGGGACAAACGTAACACGTAAAAACTTACTGCGTAGTCACGGGACTCCTTGTTTGAGCATACGACGATAGTTTGCAAAAAATCTAGACTTAGGCTTAAAAACATGTCGTTAGTGGATGGAAATCCAAAATAACCCCCAAACGGCCCTTTAAGAGGCACGAACGGGATTAATGTAACGCGTAGGAACTTATCGCGTAATCACGAGACACTCGGTTTGAAAATACGATGATAATTTGCAAAAATCTAGACATAGGCTTAAAAAATGTCGTTAGTGGGTAAAAACCCAAAATAACCACCAAACGGCCCCGTAAGAGGCATGAACACCTCCCACGATACCAACGTAACACGTAGGGACTGGTCACATATTCACAGGACTCACGGTTTGAGAATACGATGATAATTTGCAAAAATCTAAACTTGGGCTTAAAACATACCATTAGAGGGTAAAAAGAAACAATAGACCTAATAGCCTCGTAAGAGGCACGAACACCTTCTACGGGATCAATGTAACACGTAGAAACTTACCACATATGTACAGGACTTTTGATTTGAGAATACGATGATAATTTATAAAAATTTAGACTTGGGCTTAAAAATAGGCCGTTAAAGGGAGAAAATCCAAAATAGCCCCAAATGGCTCCGTAAGATTCATGAACACCTCTCACGGGACCAACATAACACGTAGGAACTTAGAGCATAGACACCGAACTCTCGGGTTGAGAACACAACGATAATTTGCAAAAATCTAGACATGGGCTTAAAACATGTCGTTAGAGGGTGAAAACTCAAAAAAATGCCCAAATGCCCTTGTAAGAGGCACAAACACCTCGTACGGGATTAATGTAACACATAAGAACTTACTGCATAGCCATGGTAATCTCGGTTTGACAATATGATAATAATTTGCAATAATCTTGACTTATGCTTAGAACATGCCGTTAGTGGGCGAAAACCCAAAATAATCCCCAAATGGCCCCGTAAGAGGCACGAACACCTCCCATGGGACCAACATAACACGTAGCGACAAAATCTAAACTTGGGATTAAAACATGTTGTTAGAGGGTGAAAACCCAAAACAACTGCCACATGGCCCCGTAAGAGGCACGAACAACTCCCACGGAACCAACGTAACACGTAGGGACTTACCGCGTATTCACGGGACTTCTGGTTTGAGAATGCGATGATAATTTTCAAAAATCTAGGCTTAGGCTTAAAACATGCCGTTAGTGGGTGAAAACTAAAATAGCTTCCAATGGGTGAACCTTTATGTCGATTGAGTTATTTATGAGCTTATTTATGTTAAATCGTTGGAAGGGATTTGTTGATTGTTTATTAATGGCCTTTGTTGATGTCGTTGAGTTTATTTAAATGTTAAAACAAGTTGGATTTCTTTAATAAACAAAGGAAATTCCGTCGATTTTTTTTTAAGTCCTTGAGTGTTCTAAATTGATTAACTCAAACATAAGTTTAGGAAACATCTTGAGAATTTGGGGTTGGAGCATGAAAAATCACATATGATACTAAATTAAGACTATTGTTGGGTCGTGCACGACATGTGAGACTATTTTTTAATTATGGACACGAGTCCAGTGAACCTTTATATCGATCGAGTTATTTATGAGCTTATTTATGTTAATTTGTTGGAAGGAATTTGTTTATTGTTTATTTATGGCTTTTGTTGATGTCGTCGAGTTTATTTTAAATGTTAAAACATGTTGGATTTCGTGAAAAAACACAGGAAACTCTACCGAAATTTTTTGAAATTATTAAGTGTTCTAAATTGATAAACTCAAACATGCACGAATTTGAAAATTGAGCGTCGAGGAGCGAAAACGTAAAACGACTATAAAAAAAATAGCAAAAAGGGGCTCACTTATGATAAAAGTAGATTTTGTTTTCATATTATGTAATTCAATTATGGTTAACACTTGTTTATTTGTTTCCCGTCACACATCGATGATGGATTTCATTGGATATCGTTGGTCTAGTCGATTGGATGACTCGGACTTTATAGCGAAATGTGTTTTATTTTTGCATTTGGTGTTATTTTGAACAGGTGTTGTAATCATACATATATTTGAATGGAATGAATTGTCATTTAATGAATAATTATCGAATTGAATATGGTGTCATTTTGTGTGATAGTTTGGATGCTAAATTGCTATGAATACATATTTATACAAGTTAGATCATGGAAAAAATTTATATATACTCATCTTGCAATCTTCTTTGGAAATTATTTATTAAAAAAACTCTTTTAGCGACATAACGTGGGTGTTGCTGAAAATTTAATCATATTCTGAATAATAACTTTTAGTGGCACTATTGATGACATTTAGCGACATGTATTTCATGTCGCCTAAAAGAAGACATTCCGCGACATGTATAACATGTCGCCCAAAAGATGACATTCGCGACATGTATGGCATGTCAACTAAAGGATGACATTTCGCGACATGCCATTATATCCCGAAAGGTGAGGTATTATTTAATATAAAAAATAAATATTAATATATATTTTTATAAATATATACATTTCGCGACATGTAGCCTGTCGCGAATGGTAAATACATTCCGCGACATAGATATTGTATGTCGCCGAATACATTCCCAGACGGGGATTTCGTGACACAGGGGCGACAGGCGATTGTACATCGTAAAATGTATTTTGCGACATAATTAATACTTTTCGTCACATATTTTCTTTGTTGCAAATTGTATTTTTTCTTATAGTGCCAATAATGGTAAACATGTTGGGAATAACGAGACTATTTGGGGTTTTGACCATTTTGAACCCGTCAGGAAATTAATCGCCAATTTATTGTGGCAACGGATACTTCTGTGATGTGTTTGGGAAATTGATCGAGGACTATAGGGATGGCTCACCGGAATACCTTTCTAGTCGGTAATCACTGTGTGATGTTGTCGGACCATCCTTCGTGGTCGACGACCATTGTGCTATAACGACAAGTCCAGAGGAGGTCGATGCTGGACCATTATCACTGGTCAACGACAAGATAAGGATAAGAGCTTGTTTGGGAGTTTTAAAATGGAGAGAAAATAAAGGAAAGGGAGAGAAAGTTATGTATTTCCTTCGTTTGGGAGTTTGGTTCGGAGGTAAAGGGAGAGAAAGGAAGAGAATGTTTTTTTAGATTCAACCAAAAATTTCTCTCCAAAATTTTCCGTCCAATCTGGGAAGAAATGTAGAGAAGAAAAAAGACAACTTTGAATATTTTTATTTCACTTCCAATTTTACCCCTAAAGCAATAAGATATACATCCATTAAAAAAAGAGATCTTCATGCACCAAACTCCTTCTAGTATCAAACCTTTCTAGTATTGGGTATATATTTTTGTTATTAGTTTGTTTCCTTCATACGTGTAGCATGCTACATATGTGAGCTTGATATATAATTGTTACTACTGTTATAAGTTTGGTTCATACCTGTAGCAAGTGTATATGTGAGCAGGTGTATATGTTTTGTTTTTCACTACTGTTATTAGATTGGTTCGTCCATAGCATGGTATATAATTGTGAGTTTGGTATTTCGTCCATACCTATAGCAAGGTATTCCGTCCATACCTGCATATGTGAGTTTGGTATATAATTAAATGATTACTAGTGGGTATATATTGAGCATATATGTTTTGTTGTTTACTTCGGTTATTAGTATGAGCTTGCTAGAATGTTATATTAAAAAAAAGAAAAAAACAGCGGTCAAAAATAATAATTGATATATATATATATACACACACACACACACACACACATTGAAAAACCATCTCATGCATACTTAGTTTGCATACCCTCCGTAAAAAAATATATATTTAGGCTGATTTTTTTTATGGTTTTTAAACATTTTAGTAGGACCATAAAAAAATCAACTCAAAATGAATTGTTTTACTACTTTAAAAAAATCGGTCAAACTTTGTGAGTTTGTAAGTAGTTAAAACTCACAAAATTTGACCCACTTTTTTAAAATAGAAAAAAAATCATTTTAAGTTGACTGACCGATATATAATATATATTTAAAAAAGAAAAAAATAGCGGTCAAAAATAATAATTGATATATATATAGATAGATATATAGATATATACACACACACACACACACACACACACACACACACACACATTGAAAAAACATCTCATGCATACTCAGTTTGCATACCCTCTGTAAAAAAATATATATTTAGGCTGATTTTTTTTATGATTTTTAAACATTTTAGTAGGACCATAAAAAAATCAACTCAAAATGAATTGTTTCGCTACTTTAAAAAAAACGGTCAAACTTTGTGAGTTTGTAAGTTGTTAAAAACTCACAAAATTTGACCCACTTTTTTAAAATACAAAAAAAATCATTTTAAGCTGATTTTTTTAATACATAATTTAGTGCCATTTTTTTAACTATAATTTTAAGACTTGTTATTATGGTTTGAGATATTTGTTATGATATTTTTTTATCGATACTTATAATCTATTATTTTGTTGGTATGCATGATGAATTAATATGTTATTATTTTCTTTAAAATGTTATAACATGCTTTGTTAGTTATAAGGGTATAAATGTATTTTTTTCCTTTCCTTTCTTCTCAACTCACAAACAAGGAGGGAAGACAGTCGTTTTTCTTTCCTTTCTTTTCTCTCGTAAACTCACAAACAGAGGAAAGAAAGTCATTTTCTTTTCCTTTTTTTTCTCTTCTCTCCTAATAAAATTTTCCTTTCCTTTCTTTTCTCTCCAAAACTCCCAAATGAGGCCTAAATGCAGGGGCACGAACCCAGTTGGGGCTTGATGAGTTTTTAACCCCTTTGACTTTGTCAAAATAAACACTTGTTGTTGCTTTTGGTTTTCAACACCACCTCCCTGTACTTCCATGCTTCAGAACTTTTACGTGGAAATATATATTTGAAACCAACTATATGATGTAAAATTCAAATAATCTTGCTTAAATTCTTAACTCGACTCTATGTCTTACAACAGTCATTGATTCGACAATAATCTACTCATATGATATGCAAACTTATATTTGGCATGAGTTTATTATTTTATGTTCTGAAATTTTAATTGCTCATTAGTCGAGTGGGTACATATCATATATTATTAGGCTAAATAAATCAATCTCATGATAATTTCTACTTGATTTATCCTCAACAGATGGTCGAAAAACTTATTAACTTCCACATGTATAAGATTCTGTCTCGACGAATGCTCGGACACAATCTTAATCTCTTGAAAATCTTATTAATTCTCCGACGGATGCTCGAGCACGGATCGCTCGCTATATCTACTCTTACTATATAATTTTGCCTCGACATATGCTCAGGAACTATTTATCATATTAATGCTCCGATAAATGGTCGACCACGCTACAACACTTCAAGACCTGACAAATGGTTGGGCATTATCACTTGTTATAACCAATGGATGCTTGGGCATTGATATTTCTTGAACTTCAGTATTGATAATCTGGATCTATGATTCTTAACCTGAAAGACGATCAGGCATATTCAAGATTCATCTAGGTAGATGATCGGAAAAATATTTTCATATATTTAGTCCCGAAGATATCTTCCACACAAGTTGTATTTTATCCCCAACGAATGGTTGGTCAGGATAATTCTTATATTTAGTCCCGATAAGTGGTCGGCACAGTCGATTAATAATTAACATTACATTTTTTTTTGTTATTCGACCCTAATGAATGGTTTGGAAATCTATTTTTCTCTAACAATGTAGGATCATTTGTAATATCTACTCGATCCTTTAAAAAATTTCCTCGACGGATGTTCATGCATTATTTATTTTCTTCGTGATGCCCCCACGGATGTTCGACACTTCCATTATTTATCTGGATTTCTCATTAGCCTTCGATGGATAGTCGATGCAATTTATATTATTTGATGATCACAATTTATCCCCAACAGACTATTGTGCATTATCATTATTATTTTATTCAACCTTAGCTAATGACTGCATGTTCATTCGTTGGTCAGCATTATATTTACTATTGCGTTTCAGTTCAGATGCTCGGGCATGCTTATTATTTAATCCTCTCGTTTCAGTTTCTCTATATAATTGGCATTATACTGCAATAGAGTCCCTATGGATGGTCAGGCAACACCATTATCAAATCTTCTTATCTTAGCCCCGATGGATGGTCGGGCATGATAATCATTGGATCATCTTATTTCAGCACTTGACAAATGGTTAACATTACTCGCAACAAAGTCCCGACGGATAGTCAAGCATTATTATTATTCAGTCTTCTCTTCATGTAAAACGTATGATCGCTTAACTAAGCTCCGATACCAATTTTTAAAATGAGTAAACGCAATGTGTAATACCGATTTAAAATTAATTCGCAACTTTATAATTTGCCACACTTATATAATTAAACCATAAATAAATAAAGCATGGGACACAAGTTTAAGGAAAAATCCCTGAAGGGCAAAACCTTTTATTTCTAGAACTTTGAAGAATTCACAAGATCATTGACTTACATACAACCTGATAATCGCCCACAAGTATAACGCACGGTGTCTTCGTCAAACCTTCCAAGTAACGGCTAGAAATCTTGTCGGTTGGAATCTCCCGTAAGAAATCCAGATGGTCAGCAATGAAGAAGAAAATGGCTTCTCCACAAGTGTGAACTTTATAAGGACTTCCTCCACAATAGCACGTAGCTCTTCGGTTGTAGAGTTATCCACACAAAGGTAAACAACAACAAAGTGTGTTCTTGAACACCAAAATAATTCACCAAAGCATATGGGATTTTTTGTGAATTGTAAAATAAAAAAGGGATTAAACCCTAAAGGAAGAGGCCAAAAGTATTCTGCTTTCGCATTTTTTCTGTTTTGTAAAACACTGGGACTTTTTAATGAAAACGAAACCATTTAATGAGTATTTATACAAAAATGCGACGCTTCGGTATACGAGCTCGTTCGAACGAGTTAAGGATCTCGTGCGAACGACCTATAAATGTTGTTCAAACGACATCGCACGACATTCAGAAGTCGCTCGAACGAGATTGTTATCTCGCTTAAACGACATGGGCATTAAAATCGAGGTATGCTTCAAGACTTAGAAAAAATACTCATACTCACATTTTGACGAAAAAGTTCGCTCCAACACTTAGAAAATATTTTGTAAAAATATCCCAAAAGCTCTAAGTGGAAAGTTAAGGTATTTAAAACAAAACCTTACCAAAGTAAACTTTGCGAAGTCTTTTTGATGAAGAACTTGATATTCGAATCCATCTTTGATGCTTGAATGTTCTTGAATGCTCTTCGACGGTGTAGCGGTATACGACATACTAAATTGATAACAGACTTATACAAATATGTCCTTACACTTCATAATCCCAACTAGGGGCTTCGTAGCAATGTTGACCTGAGAACGAATTCACTGCAACATTAGTTAAGCAAGAAAACAAATTAGACATCAAGCTGAAAAACCATAAAATTGGTTTTCCCATGACGAGGGGGTTTAAAAGGTCCTAAATAATGACAGGCATTCTATCAAGTCTCATCTCATGAGTTCTTAATAGGCATATGGTCAGCCTCTCCAATTGGACCATATAAAAATCCTAATACAGGGTGATACCCTAAACTAGGTGCACGCCCGAGCGAGCCTCAATGCATGAGTGCTTTATAGGCCTGTGGTCGGCTTCTCCAATTGGACCATATAGAAATCCTAATACATGGTGATACCCTAGACTAGGTGCACGCCCGAGAAAGCCCCGGCGCATGATTTCTTCACAGGCCTGTGGTCGGCCTCTCCAATTGAACCATATAGAAATCCTAATATAGGGTGATACCCTAGACTATGTGCATACCCGAGCGAGCCTCAATGCATGAGTTATTCACAGGCCTATGGATGGCCTCTCCAATTGGACCATACAAAAATCCTAATACACGGTGATACCCTAGACTATGTGCACGTCCGAGCGAGCATCGGCGCATGAGTGTTTCACAGGCCTGTGGTCGGTCTCTCCAATTGGACCATATAAAAATCTTAATATAATGTGATACCCTAAACTAGATGCACTCCTGAGTGAGCCTCGACGTATGAGTGCTTCATAAGCCTGTGGTCAGCCTCTCCAATTGGACCATATAAAAATCCTAATATAGGGTGATACCCTAAACTAGGTGCACTCCAGAGAGAGCATCGGCGCATGAGTGCTTCACAGGACTATGGTCGGTCTCTCCAATTAGACCATATAAAAATCTTAATACAATGTGATACCCTAAACTAGGTGCACCCCTGAGTGAGCCTCGTCGCATGAGTGCTTCATAAGCCTATGGCCAGCCTTTCCAATTGGACCATATAAAAATCCTAATATAGGGTGATACCCTAAACTAGGTGCACTCCAGAGCCAGCCTCGGTGCATGAGTACTTCATAGGCTTGTGGTCGGCCTCTCCAATCGAACCATATAAAAATCCTAATGCAGGGTGATACCCTAAACTAGGTGCACTCCCGAGCGAGCCTCGGCGCATGAGTGCTTCATAGGCCTGTGGTCGGCGTCTCCAATTGGACTACATAAACATCCTAATACATGGTGGATACCCTAGATTAGACGCACGCCCGAGCGAGCCTCGGCACATGAGTTCTTCACAGGCATGTGGTCAACCTCTCCAATTGGACCATATGATAAAACAGAAGAACGAACTACGATCGACCTGATCCCACAAGCGTACGTAGGAAGCTCGACACACTCGAGTCTGGTTCCCATATCGATTGAATGTCTCTTAACTCAAGCAAAGCATTACTCTAAGGCCTTATAAAGACAAGAGGATCAAGCAAAGAAGGCTTAAAAGGTGAACGACAATTCAAAGAATGCCAGTCCAGTTCACATTGACAACTACACACATTTGAAGAGATCACAGAAAAGCTTCCAACTTATCTCAAAATCAACTTAGCTGAACTGCTACATGTGGGGCTATTGTGTGGTGAAGAATACACGTCCATTAATGGTGTGACACGTGACGAGCACACCGGTCAAGATGACGACCCACGTATGCTCCAACAAGATAAGGATGCCAAGAGTCCTAGATAATGTAGAAGACTAAGAAGAATTATTTGATTGCAAATCAAACTCTACAAGGATGAGAGTTATCCAATTATAACCCATAACTCTATACGAAGGGGACATCTCCCATAGTGAAAAGGAAGCTCAGAGGCTAGAGAAATATTCATGTAAATTCTCTCATTATTATAGTAAAACACTGTTGAAGCCCCATGGAAGTAGGTCATTGATGGTCGAACCACATAAATCTTGGTCTCTTTCTCATTTATTTTATACTTTCATCGTGATGGTTTGGCACCCCTACGAGTGAATTTTTTTGCTACCACAGAAAGTACGAAAAAAAATCTTTAAAAAAATATGGAAGTACTTTAAAAAAACATTGGAAATGACAACATAATATTTAAACATAAGGAAATTACATAAAAGATTTGGAAAATAAAAAATTACAAAAGAAATATATAAAAAGAATGGAAAATACAAAAACTATTAAAAAAATGAAAACAAAAAATGCCAAATAAATATTTAAAACAATTGAAAATTACAAAAAATATATTTAAAAATTACGAAGGTTTCAAAAGTAACATTAGAAAATTCTAAAAATACTAAACACTACCTAGAAATCTGGAAACAAAACTGAAAAAGTAGAATTTATATAAAAAATGGAATATATAGAAGTTATGGAATTTACCAAAAAAATTGAAAAAAGTTTTAAAAAATACACGAATTTAAAAACTGATGAAACTCAACAAAAAATTATAGTTTTTTTTTTCAAAAATATGAAATTATTATTAAAAAAAAGCTACATATTTTTAATCAATTTATAAAAAAAAATCAACCCCAATTCTTGATCTACATAAATTTCAGCCTCAATCTATTTAGGTTTCTTCATTCCCAATCGATCTAGACAATAAATAATCACAATTTTTAGATTAGTCAATCTATATCTGAAAATTGCAAAACTTCAAATAAGAGGAGAGATGGAGATCAAGATGAAGAAATTTGTGTGTTCATGTTTTGTCTGTGTGTTTGCGCGTGGGTGTATATGTGTGTGAGAGGGAGAGGAAGATGGAAAAATTTGTGTGTCTGTGTGTGTTTTCGTCTATATGTATGTTGTGCGTTCGTGTGTTGGGGGGAGAGAGAGAGAGAGAGAGAGAGAGAGCATCCATGGTTGTTAGTAGGGGTGTGTTTCGGATGGATAGTAGGGGTGTTCGAAAAAAATTCCAAAATTTTCTCAATTATAAAATCCTTTCCAATTAGAAAAAAATAAAAATCGAAAAATCACTTTTTTTCCCCATTAGGCTGATTCGAAAAATTCGGAATATTCGAAAATTTTGGAAACTTTATTATTCGTAAAAATATCAGAATTATCAGTTATATATTTTTGAAAAATATCAGAAATGTCATTTTCGAAAAGGATATTTTTTAAATTAAAATCAAAATCAAAATCAAACACTCCACTTTTCATCACCTATGCAATAAACTACGGAGCTATGTGAATGACAAGGCTATGCATCTCATACCATTTTGAAAATGCAATAAACTATAGAGCTATGCATCTCTTACCATTTTGTAGAAAGATCAATCAAGGCTTGACTATGATACTAAGAAACTACAAAGATATGTGAATGAAAAAAAACTAATGTTTACCTACTTAAAAAAAGGAAATGCAATAATGGTTAACAGCTAAGCAAAGCCTGTGCATCAGTATTTCAGATACAAAAAATGAACAAGAGGAAGATGAGGGAAACTTAATAGAAATCATCCTTGGAATCTAAATTCGCATAACAATTGAATATAATTACGGATGTTGTCTTTCGATTTAGGGTTAGTGTGATGTACAAGGTGTGGGTACCCGAATTTACCATTATGGGCCCGGACGAGTAGCCTAATGAAAACAGCCCAAAATTCGAACCCCTCACCTTAAACTAAATAAGAATTACGACTTAGTCTCCTCCCATGTTCTCGTATAGAGATGTTCCAAGAGAAAAGTGGTAAACCTGGGGGAATCCAACACCCCCACTCCCCGAGGATAGACATGTATATAATAAACTCTAAGTCTGGGGCAAAAGACACGCATTGTATTCTCTGTAAACGCTCCCCGGAGTATATAGAAATAATATTGACTGCACCACCGTGGACATAGGCATTCTTGTTGAACCACGTATATATTGTATTGTGTGATTGGCATTTTATCTTCTTTATTTTCCTTGGTGATTGCACTTCTCTCAGTTATTTATGTTGAATAATAATTGTCACCAAAATTGGCGCCGTCTGTGGGAACGTTTGTCTTCCCTGAGAAAGCCCGCACCAATAAAGAATTTCGAAATGTCTAGTCACAGCAGTAACGCTCCTCAGACAGGAGATATCCAAGAACAACCTGCTCCTCGCAGGATCAGATCTGAAGTTCGGCGTTTAGATCAGAGGGCTCGCCCGGAGAGGCCATCCTTAGAGGAAAGCCAAGGACCAGCGAGGTCCACGTAAATCTCCAGACTGATTGATGCTTATGAGGCAATGCTCCAAGAGCAAAGGGAGTCCTCTCGCAAGCAGGAGGCTGAGAATTCTCGCTTCAAAAGGAAATTAGAGAGGATGGAGAAAGAGCTCCATCGCAGCACTAGGTAGCGTCCATACCGCAATCCTAGCCCTCAAAAGAGCAAGTCTCGCAGCCGAGGAAGGAGCCCTAAGCTTGGATCCCAAAAAAGTGAGAGGCACGAGTCAAGCAACGACTCACTCGAGCACTAGCGACCGGCTCGCCATTACAGGAGCCCAGCTCACAGTAATGAGAATATATAAAATTTGGTCTGAAGAGAGATGGACCAACACCCAGCACATCGCGGCGCAAGATCGACTAGGGAGATTGCTAGACGAGCTCTCAAAACCCAGATGAAATCCCCTTTCTCGAGGGAAATAAAGGAAGAGGAAGACCCCAAGAAATTATCTATTCTAAGATTTAAGATGTATGATGGAAAAACTGATCCCATTGACCACGTTAAGCAATACAGGAAAGCCATAACCCTCTGGAACCACCGAGATGCGCTGATGTGCCAAATTTTCCCTCGAGCCTGCATGACGTGGCGCAGAAATGGTTCGAAAGGCTCCCTCACAGGTCTATCAAGAGCTTTGAGTCCCTGGCTGAGCTTTTTACGGCCCGCTTTATTACTAGTAGCTCCCATCCTAAAAGGATGGATGCTTTGCTAACAATGAAGAAGAGATCTCAAGAGACCCTATGAGACTACGCGAAGAGGTACTGGGAGTTATTCAATGAGGTCGAGGACTTCTCGGAGCAGGTAGCAGTGGCCTCCTTCAAAATTGGGCTACCCAACTCTTCCCTTCTATACCAGACCCTGACAAAGAAAGAGGCCACGACCATCGACGACCTGATGGCTCGCATCGAGAAAAATGCCAAGGTGGAGGATGTGACCTGCCTCAGCACAGGGGAGAACGGTCGAACTAAGCTCGCTACCAAAGGCAATGACAAAGCTGAGAACCAGAAGAAAGGAGGAAAGAATGGGGGAAAGAATGGCTCGAAGAACGGAGGCAGGAACGATGTGGCAAAAGCATTTCAGGCAGTCAACACTATCTTCAGAGAACCGATTTACAAGATTCTCGCAAAAATCAAAGATGAGCCATTTATTAAGTGGCCTAGAAAGATGGGAGGAGATCCCACAAAGAGAAACAACGCGTTGAGATGCAATTTTCATAAAGAGGGAGGACATAAGACTGAGCATTGCAAAGCTCTTAAGTCCCACCTTGAAGAACTTGCCCAGTCTGGGCATCTGAACGAGTTTTTGGAGAAGAAGGCAGAGAAATTCGCTGTCAATGGAGAAGAAAGACCTGACAACGTACTCGAAGACGATGCTGGCCATGAATTCGCAGTAATTCATGGGGCATCTGATATGAAGCAAATTCAGGAGAATTCAGCCCGGATGGAGGTAAAAAAATATACAGTAGTAATGCAAGCCTTTCATATCGATCCAGCAAAGACCCTATCAAGAAAACGTCGGCGAGCAGATGACGTCGACTATAACAAACATATCGTGTTTATAGATGAAGATCTGGTGGGAGTAAGTACCCCACACCATGACGCCTTGACCATTACGCTCAGGATTTCCAACTATTACGTCGACAAGTTATTCGTCGACCAAAGAAGCTCATCCGAGGTAATGTATCTCAATTTGTTCAGGAAACTGAAGTTGAGCGTCAGCGACTTAAAGGAAGCCATTGCCCCTCTGGTTGGCTTCGCTGGAAAAGTGACCATTCCACTGGGAAAGATTGTGCTACCTGTAAGGGCAGGAAGTATCTCCAAGATGATTGAGTTTCTGGTAGTCGACATTGACTCGCCATACTAAGCCATCCTCGGGAGAGGATGGCTACATGCAATGAAGGCAGTCCCCTCGACCTACCATTAGAAACTCAAGTATGTGACCGGGCGAGGATTAATGGATATCCATGGCGATCAAGCGATGGTAAGAAGGTGCTTCATAGCAGCCATCCGCCCTAGACCCAAAAAAAAGACCGAGAAGCCCAATGAGCAGGTCGAGAAACATGAAGGTTTGATACCTTCAAAATAGCAATTAAGGTATGGAAGACCCAGAGTGGAGGAGACCAAGCTCCTCCCTTCTGAGCGGGTCGTGGAAAACCTAGTGGAAGTTACATCCGGTGGTAGTGAAAAGGACAGGGTATTTTTTATTGGAGCTTCCCTCACAGATTGAGAAAAAAAGGAATTGGCGTTTTTATTGAGAAGAAACTTGGACGTTTTCGCATGGGAACTATACGAGCTGCGTGGAATTAATCCCAGTGTGGTTTATCATCGGTTGCATGTCGACCCCACTTTCAAACCTATCACCCAAAAGGCACGGCGAACTGCGCCCGAAAAGGCAAAAGTCGTAGAGAAAGAAGTAGAAAAATTACTACATGAAGGATCCATACGGGAGGTCCAATTCCCCAAATGGTTATCCAACCCAATAGTAGTTCTAAAGAATAACGAGAAATTGAGAATCTACATCGATTTCACTGACCTCAATAGGGCTTGCCCTAAGGAAAGTTTCCCCCTCCCAAAAATTGACCAATTGGTGGACGCCACAGCAGCTCACGAAAGAATGAGTTTTCTGGATGCATATTCGGGGTATCATCAGATCCCTATGTATACACCAGACTATGACAAGACAGCATTCATCACCACCATCGGATTATACTGTTACAAAGTCGTGCCCTTCGGGCTCAAAAACGCAGGGGCAACCTACCAGCGGCTGGTCACCAAGATGTTCAAAGACCAAATGGGAGACACCATGGAGGTCTACATCGATGATATGCTCGTCAAGAGCAGAAGCAAAGAAGACCACCTCTCAGACCTATCGAGAACCTTCGAGATCCTGAGGAAATACCAAATGAAGCTCAATGCGAGCAAGTGTTCTTTCGGTGTCCAGTCAGGAAAATTTCTTGGATACTTGGTCAGTAAGAGAGGCATCGACGCTAACCCGGACCAGATCGACGCAATCAACAGAGTACAGCCCCCTCGCACAGTACGAGACGTACAGAAGCTCACCGGCATGCTCGATGCCTTGAACCGTTTCATCTTGAAGTCCTTCGAGAAATGCAAACCATTCTTCCAGCTCTTAAAGGGAAACAAGACAATAGAATGGAATCAAGATTGCTCGCAAGCATTGAACAAGCTTAAGGACTACCTTAGCTCTCCACCCCTGCTTGTCATACCTCAAGAAAGAGATTCCTTGTAATTATACCTCTCCGTTTCCAACCACGCCGTGAGTTCGGCGTTGGTATGCAAGAAAGCAGGAATTCAGCACCCCATTTATTACGCAAGCAAGACTCTATTAGAGGCTGAACATCGATACCTACCACTAGAGAAGCTCACCTTTACGCTACCATCATTGTTCTTACGTCGCACCCCCTTAAAGAAATCCTGAGGAAAGCGGATTTGTCAGGCGGACTAACTAAATGGTCAGTTGAGCTCGGATGATTTGACATCCAATTTCAACCAAGGAATGCAATCAAGGGACAAGTACTTACTGATTTCATAGCTGAATTCACAAGCAAGCATCCTCTAAACCAACTTCAACCCGTGAAGCAAGAAAAATCCCACGCTACAGAGGGAGTTTGGAAATTATTTATTGATGGAGCTTCCAATTCAAAGGGGGAAGGAGTGGGCATTGTGCTTGTTACTCCAGAAGGTACAACCCTCGAACAGGGAATCAGGCTTGAATTTGAAGCCTCCAACAATGAGGCAGAATATGAAGCTTTGATAGCCGGCCTCCAAAAAGCACACACTTTGTGAGCAATGCAGTTGCAGGTATTCGGCGACTCACAATTAGTCTCCAATCAAATAAGCGGGGACTACAACGCAAGAGATGAAAGAATGGCAGCCTATCTCGCCTTAGCTAAGAGGTTAATGGCCAGCTTAGAAGAGGTCAGTGTCTAGCAATTTCCTAGAGGACACAACAGCCATGCTGACGCCCCGGTAGCCCTGAGTTCAGCAATCAATTCTGACTTGAAAAGAATGATCCCCATCGACTTCCTCGCTCATCCGAGCATCAATCAGAGCGATGAGCTGCCAGGCGCGGAATATATGCTCCAGATTGAGTTAGCACCCAGATAGATGGATCCTCTAAGAGAATATTTGAGGGATGGTGCACTTCCAAGCGATAGGAAGACCGCTCATTAGATAAGAGTCAAAGCTGCTCGTTTTCACTTATCTCCTGAGGGCAAGTTGTACAAGAGATCATTCTCCGGCCCTTACCTAAAGTGTGTTCAGCCGAGGGATGTCGAAAAGATTCTATACGAGCTCCACGAAGGAATCTGTGGGAGCCATATTGGAGGAAGATCACTAGCTTTTTGAGCTATGAAGGAAGGCTATTGGTGTCCATATATGCAAAAATATTCAACAGTGTACGCTCGCAAGTGCAAGAAGTGTCAGCTACACGCCCCTATGGTTCACCAACCTGCCAGCGACCTAAGATCACTCACCAGCCCCTAGCCCTTCGTCTAATGGGGAATGGACATCGTAGGACCACTTCCTACCGCCGTCGGTAACCGCAAGTATCTGTTGGTCGCAACAGATTACTTCACCAAATGGATCGAGGCAGAACCGCTGGCAAACATTTGAGATGCAGATATGATGAGATTCATATGGAAAAACATAATTATTCATTTTGGAATCCCCAGAACCATCATCACTGACAATGGAACACAGTTCGAAAGTGGCCCTTTCCAAAGTTTCTGCAATGAGCACAGGATCAAGCACCATTTCAGCTCGGTCGCGTATCCTCAGAGCAACGGTCAAGCCGAGGCCTCCAACAAAATAGTGATTGATGGGTTAAAGAAACGATTAAGTATAAACGAATGACCACATATTATATGGGCTCACCGTACTACCCCACGTCGGGCAACGGGTGAGACCCCATTCTCACTAATATATGGAATGGAAGCAATCATCCCATTAGAAGTAGGCCTACCAACTATGAGGTCCACCCTTGTTGACCAGGGCCAGAATGATGCAGCATTACTCGCTGAGCTCGACCTAGCCGGCCGAACACAGAGAACTTGCCTTAGTGAAATTAACGAGCTATCAAGAATAGCTCGCAAAACACTATAATAAGAAGATCAATCCAAGGGCATTCCAAGTTGGTGACTATACCCTAAGGAAAGTCCTTGGCAGCGCAGTAAAACCATCAGATGGCAAGTTAGGGCCAAACTAGGAAGGACCATTCAAGATAACAAGAGATGACCTGCAAGGAGCCTATTACTTAGTAACGTTGGAGGGTAGAGAGATACCCCGAGTATGGAATGCAGCAAATCTGAAGAAATTATATTTCTAGTTTTTTCTTTGATCTTAAGAAATTTTATTTCCAGTTTTTTCTTTCACTTTTTTACCAGATTTTGGCAGCTTATTCACTTATGATTAATAAAAGTTATTAGGCAGTTGCATTCTATGAGGTGTTAGTTAACTATTAAGTAAACTTTCTAACTTGCACAACCTTTCCAAGTAACAGGGACACTACTCAGTATGCTATAGCAGGGAAAATACCCTCCTCAGGTTTTCGTTATGAAACACGAACAACCTCTTAGCATTGACCCTGGCAATATATGAAGCCCTACAGGAGATCCTTAGGCAATTCGGCCAAGTTAAATTGGTCGCCAAACAATGTTTGGTCAGCAAAACCCTGATCGGATAGAACATCCAACACTAGGTGTCTCCTCGCCAAGTGCCACGATTAGGCCTAATGGAGTGTGACGACATCACCTAAAAGGTAAAGTAAGGCAGAATGGTATCCCATAAGCATACTAGACTGGATGGACACTTACTCGACAATGCAAACTTACCAATATAGTCTGCCAAAAGAGGCCCAAGATTATTAAGCAAAGAATAAATGATGCAAGAAATATAGAACACTTGTTTAGTCGGCAAGTTCGCCCAAAACATAAATTTTATATTACTTCTTCACAACAAAAATAAACAACCCATGTATAATCGGCAAAATCGCCCAAAGCATCAATACTACATTGATTCATTACATATGTGTACAGATTTACAACTGGAAAAATCTTAATGAGGTCGAAGCCTCTATATAAGATAATCAACAAATTGGGCTCTTCGACCGTCATCCGGATGAGGAGCTAGTCCCTCCTCGACCTTATTCGTATCTGACTCCAACAGCTGCCGAGAGATGGCATCGATGGGAACCCACTGATCATCCCTCCTGAAGGGATTAGGCCTTAAAGTGGAAGGGGAAATCTCATGACGGTACCAGAGTATAGAGTTCCTTGGAACTTATAGCTCCCTTAGAGCACTCAACCATCCCCTGATAAAAGCGAGATCTTCAAACTCTGTCAGCCTCGTCGGACAACCTTAGTCATAACCATCAGCCCATACTCGTTGCGGACCTCTCTTAAACAGATGCCTCAGCCGTGTGACATCCCTTTGAAGCCCAGCAGCAATAACGTAAGCCCGACGAACATCTTCACAAAGCTCATCCATTTCCCTAGCTGAGCTTCTTGCATTTGTACCAACTCACAGAACAGTCGATGGGGTAGAGCCTCGTATCACCGGAGGAATGTCATGTGGTCCTGCACCAGTTCGCGATGAGGAGGAACCCCTTAGAACGCGAGGCGTAGTGCTCGACGCGTGTTCCATGAGGAGCAACACTTCCCTCCTCAAAGACTCATTTTCCTATTGAAGGATTTCTCCAACTTGGTTAATCTCGATATCAACGAGGAGTCTTGCTCTCAGAGTATTCACCTCCTCTTGAACAGAAGCTCCAACCTCTTCCATCTCCTGGAGCCTGTCTTTCAGTTTAACAATGAGATCAGTCTGCTCTATGAAACGCTTGTTCCTCAATCACAGCGATTTGCAACTTCTCACAAAGGTATGACGAACTTCGGGACTCACATCAGGACCAAGCATTCTTCCCAATTGAGAAGTGGCCGATATATAGTCATCTATATCAACCAACTGCAGGCCATAAAAGAGCAGTAAAGGAGAAAATAAATCAGTACACTGAGGGAAGAAACCTTCTCATTTCATTAATACTTAAAGGGATCAGAGTACATCGAGAAACATAAAAAAACATTACAAACAAAATACAAGAGGAACCCTAAGGATAAATCAGCTGGCGACCTCGAGTTGCTCAGAAGAAGCTGGCTGCTTCCCCTTGTCAACAGCAGTAGGAGCACCTCCCTCAGCAGGGACAACTTCTGCCGCCCGAACAGGAAGGGAATCAGTAGGAACTGACTGGGAGGCTGGGTCAACACCTTTGATGGCTATGGAAGGGGCTTCATCCACAATTAGTTTTGGGCCTGAATCGTGCTCATCGAACAAGGGAGAGGCAACATCCACCCCGGAAGCCAAGAGGGCTTTGTTCCAGCCTTTCTTGAAGTTCAGACGGCTGATGTAACCTATCTAAACCTCAGCGTCTTCGTATGCGGTAGCCCACCCGGAGTTGTAAGAGTCTTCCTTAATGGTGGCCGCCTCAGACTCCTTCTCCTTCAGCTTCTCGTTCAATACCTTCTTCTCCTCCACCACCGCCAGCTTGATCGAACAGACCAAATCGTAGGCCTACCGCAACTCACTCAGTTCTTTGTTCACCGCCTCCCTTTCTTTATTGACTTTGATAAGAGCCAGGTCAGAGGATGTACGGGCAGCATCAGCAACCTTCAAGCTAGCGTCAAGCTCAGCACTCTTCACTCTCAAAGTATCATTTTTCTTCTCCAACTTGTCGTTCTTATTGATCAGCTCGTCGCGAGAGAGATAGAGCACAGCAAAATCAGTCACAAACTGCGAATAGAAGAAAATATTAGAAGAAGGAACAGGAAGAATTTGACGAGCATTAAAAAAGAGAAATAGACTTACCAAGGCTAGCCTCTGACTCGCCTGCAGGGCTAACTGGTCAGTCCCCATCGCCCTTTGGCGATCAGCAGGAAAGAATGCTCTCTCGGGAAGCGCAGGGGCCAATTGAGGAGAAGTGGCAACCGAGGCCCCCTCTGGCAACGCGGACACAAGCACCAAGACCTGTCAAGCCTTTGTCCTTGCCTCCATTTTTCTACTATCTTCCTCCTTTTCCTTCTCCTTCTCTATCCTCTTCCTCTCCTCGACCTTCTTCTTCTCCTCAATCTTTTTCTTCTCTTCTTCCCTCTTGCTCTCTCTCTCTCTCTCTCTCTCTCACCTGCTCTTCTTCCTTTCTAATCTTCTCCTGCTCCTGAGCAGCAGACCGAGAACCACTAACTGCTGGACTTCTGCTTCTTCGACCTTTGAGCAAGGATCACATCATCATCATCATCATCACGGATCAATTTTTTTATTGGGGGAACCATTTCCTCACTAGAGCTGCTGGATGTACTTGAAGGTTCTTGGGCTTCAGAAACCTCTCCTGAGCTAGAAGAACTATTACTGCTGGAGCTCTCCTCGCCGGAACCGCATTCAACACCTCCTCTGATATCACTCTCAGAACTGCTCTTTTCCTCGTCCAACTGAATGGGATCGGCAGCAGCTTCTTCAAAAGTATCAAACTCGGGAATGCTATCCACGGGCCTTGCAATAAAATTGGACCCAATGTTCTTATACTCAAGCAAGAAGGCAGCAGACCGGGGATGTTCACCGTCAGCCAAGGGTTCCCTGATATTCCAAGCTTTAATCATCTCGGAAGTTCGAACCTCACTGAGGGCAGGCTCCAAGTTCTTTGTCCTCACTGAAAAGAAAACAGGAAAGTGTCAGAAAATCACACATTAACGAAGAAATCGAAAGGGCAGAGCAAAGACTACCTATGTACTCTTCCCCATAAAAGGGGACAGTGAATCTATCAGACCTCGACCCCTCAGTATGGGGGGAGAACTGTCAATTCCTAGCAAGAAAGCCATCTTGCCAGTAGTCCTTGTGGGAATCAGGTAAATTTACTACCAACACCCTGTCAGGTTTCCTGGCCTTGAGGTAAAGAAGACCAGAGCTAGTTCGAGAAAAGGAATAACAAAAGTCAACTTTAGCGAGCCCTAATTTAGTGCCATAAAGTTGATTTATTCTATGGACGCCATTGATTATCTTCCATACATTGGGCGAACACTATGCAGGGACAATGTTGAAATAACCAAAGAAATGAAGGAACAAATTATTTGGAGGAAAAGTAAGCCCCCTTGAGAAAGTAACATGACATGAATCCAATGAGCACCCTCTATCTCTCTAACATTCTTAGGGAGAGAGGAGCACTAAATCTCTACCCATTCTGGGATATTATAAAACTTCCTAAACTCAGACAATCACCTATTACCTATCTTTGACATTTGTCAACCCTAAAAATAGCAAGTTCAGAGAAAACTCAACAGAAGAAGCACAAAGAAAGAGCAAAGAGGACTTACGAGATGAAAGATCACAAGCCCAGATAACGAGAGAGAGTGAAAGCGAAGAAAATGAAGGTCCAGAGGAGAAGACACAACAGCTGAAACTCGAAGAAGGTGAATTAACGTAAAGAAATTTGAAATGACAACTATGGGACTCTGCTCCAAGTTGCTTTTAAATGTTCCCGATCATTGCGCATAGGACATGAAGCAACTGCCGCCTAGATCAGCTCTCGGCTTTGGGAAGAGTTACACGATTCACAAAAAGTGTCATTATGGCAAATCATTTAAATTCATTGAGCCCAACTTGTGACCCAATAACTTTAGGGGCAATTGTGGGTACCCGAATTTATCATTATGGGCCCGAACGAGTAGCCTAATGAAAAGAACCCAAAATTCGGACCCCTCGCCTTAAACTAAATTAGAATTACGACTTAGCCTCCTTCCATGTTCTCGTATAGAGATGTTCCAGGAGAAAAGTGGTAAACGTGGGGGAATCCAATACCCCCACTCCCCGAGGATAGACATGTATATAATAAACCCTAAGTTCGGGGCAAAAGACACGCACTGTATTCTCTGTAAACGCTCCCCGGAGTACATAGAAATAATATTGACTACACCACCGTGGACGTAGACATTCTTGTTGAACCACGTACATATTGTGTTGTGTGATTGGCATTTTATCTTCTTTATTTTCCTTAGTGATTGCGCTTCTCTCATTTATTTGTGTTGAATAATAATTGTCACCACAGAAGGTTAATATATATGGGTATATATTAATGATTGAGATGGTTTTAAATGGAGGGTCAAGATTAAAATAATAAATACAAATTTTTGCATATAAATAAGGGTAGTAAAAATGTATTAAAATAAACAAAAATGTTATTATTTTGGAAAATATTTTAGATGGATCGGATCAGCGTGATATTGGAAAATTCGGATTGAAAATTCAGAATCCATATATGATTTCCAATTCAATTCCAAATTTTTTTCGAAAAATTCGGAATCGAAAAATTAAAAAATGGTGCCAAAATTGGAAAAATTCGGATCGAAAAATGAAAAATTAAATAACTGACACCCCTAATTTTGGGGTGTTAGAGAGAGAGAGAGAGAGTAGGTGTATAAAATTTACAAAATTGCCCTTTTAAATTTGAATGGACAAATATACCCTCTATTGCCCGTAGGTGGTGCACTTTTTCGTCCAAAAAATTAAAGGTGTTAATATTAGGGGTTACTTGAGCCGTTTTAAAAGTTGAGGGGGATTAGTTCAGAAAAATAAAAGTTCAAGTGGTAAAATAAAAATGGGGTAAAGTTTTCGCGGCGGGGGGGGGGGGGGGGGGGGGGGGGGAGGGGGGGTGATGGTGGTGGTGGTGGTTAAGTCAAGAATTCTTGACACTCTTAAATCCTTTGAAAGATTTTAATCGAGATGCTTAATCTTAGCCCCGTTTGGTTAGCGATAATATTTTGGATGGATTGTGATTTCAAGGAAAGTAATTACCAGGAAACCTTTTACTAGGATTCTAAATCCTTTCGTTCCGTTGGTTAACTAATGTATTCCTATTGGGAATCAAAATTTTGTATTTGGTTCATACATGAAAAGTGACATGAGAATGTACAATATATATCAATAATACCCTTATATATATATAGAGAGAGAGAGAGACGCAGGCTCATGTGCACACTAAGTTTGCACATATACTGGTGCGCACCAATTTTTTAAAAATATATAAAAAAAATTGTGATGATTTTTTTATATGATATTTAAACATTTCAACGGACCCGTATAAAAAAAATCAGCTAAATTTTTTTTTTTTTACTATTTTTAAAAAATCGGTCAAACTTTCGCAGCTTTTAAAGTGCTTAAAAACAAAGAAAGTTTGACCAATTTTTTAAAAATAGTAAATAAAATATTTTTGAGATGATTTTTTTTAGATGGGTCTTTTGAAATGTTTGAATATGACAGAAAAAAATCAGGTAAAAAATATTTTGTTTGCTATTTTAAAAAAATGATGTGCAAACTTAGTGTATGTATATATATACGCACTAAGTTTGCACATCATTTTTTTAAAATAGTAAAAAAAAAAAATTGACCTGATTTTTTTTGTGTCATATTCAAACATTTCAAGGAATCCATATAAAAAAAAGCATCTAAAAAAAACTTTTTTTGCTATTTTAAAAAAATCGGCCAAACTTTCGCAGTTTTTAAAGTGCTTAAAAGCTGTGAAAATTTGACTGATTTTTTTAAAATAGCAAAAAATATTTTTTGAGTTGATTTTTTTTTGTGATATTAAACATTTCAAGGAACCCGTACAAAAAAACTCAAGTCAGAAATATTTTTTTTGCTATTATAAAAAATGATGTGCAAACTTAGTTTGCAAACTTTAGTGTGCACAGGAGCCTGCATATATATATATACGCACACACACACATACCTATATATACACAATATTACAGTTTCTTATTTATAAATGTATGAACTCAAATATTCTTTTTTTTAAAATATATATTTTCCAATATTTAACCAATATAAAATATATATTTTTACATCATACTACAAAAAAACATTTGATTTCAATTTTTACACCATCACCTTCATCAATTTTGTTGAACAATTTCAAGTTTCAATATCTTTGTCTGATTCGGATGAACAAACATTGCGATTGATGAGAAGTGCAGTTCTACGCCATTTAGAGATCGACACGCAACAAATGTGCTCGCGCCATCGGGGATCTATACCCGACCGGAGGGTCATAAATAGAGACACAGAAGGAGGGCATCAATGACTAATGAAGGATTATTTTAATGCGGATCCGACATACAAGGACGTTATATTTCGGTGTCGATTCTACATGTGACGCTCATTATTCCTCCTTACCTTTGACGAAATAAGTTCTTACGATGATTACGGGAGAGACACAAGGGGAAAATGGAGTTTTTCCAGTGAGTAAAAAATGACCGTGACTGCTAATTCAATTAATGAGTATGCAAGAATTGCGGAAAGCACTTCCATAGAGGCTCTAAAGAAATTTTCAACGATGTATACGCAGTACCTAAAGACACCCACCCCCAGGATGTACAACGCTTGATTGCAAAACGGGAGGAACATGGCTTCCTAGGCATGCGAGGTAGTATAGACTGCATGCATTGGGAGTGGAAAAATTATCCAGTGGCTTGATAGGGACACACCGAGGTCATTACAAGAAAGCTATGATAATACTGGAGGCGGTAGCTTACAATGACCTATGGTTTTGGGATGTTTTTTATTGGTATGTCATGTGCGAACAACCATTTGAACATGTTGGATCAATTAGACCTTTTTTAGCAACTCACAGAAGGCAGGGCCCCTAAGTGCAACTACGTTATCAACGGGGATCATATAATACGGAGTACTACTTTGCTAATGGTACTTACCCAGTATGATCCACTTTTGTTCAAACAATCTTACTGCCGCAAACAGAAAAACAAAAATACTTTGCCCAGTGTTAAGAGTGGGCTTGTAAGGATGTAGAACGCGCCTTGGGTGTCTTGCAATCTCGTTTCGCCATTGTTAAGCGTCCCACTTGTTTCTGGTGCCATCCCGCGACAAACCAAATGTCGCGCGTACCTTTCCGGAGGCACTTGGTTTGTTGGGTGGGACTCAATCTCCCAGAGTAACAAAATTGGGAGCATTTTCCTCCCAATTTTGTCCCCCGAAGAGACTTTTCCAAATATGCCGATGGCTCTGGAGCACTAAAATCACAAAAATGACAATCGAAATATTTTCCGATTGCCTGGGAGATGGTTTAACCTTTCTTAATATTATAAGCGCCCCCAAATAATTTTCTAAATTTTCGAAAAAATTGACCCCAAATTGAGCATGATTTGTGTTGTATTCAAGGAATCCGGCAATAACTAACTCTTCAGTATAGAGAAGATTGTAATCATTCTTAATTGAGCAGATTATATAAACAGAAATACCATTTATGCACATGTAATTTTCTTAAGCATTAGCAAAAATCTGTACAAGGCAAAGTTAGCAAAAATCTGTACATGGTAGGTGTAGCAGTATCTATTATTGATTATGGAGCAGCTCCAAATAGGTGGTTAACCTCTCGATTCGAAGAGGTACTTAAAGTCGTCAACAGATAATTTCCCCATAGCCTCTGGAGAGCCACCAACAGTCCTGTAAATTTACAAAAACACAAATTTAATAAATATGAAAATAAAGTTGAGCACACAGTGAACTGTGAAAGTAACATTGATCAACCATTTTAAATATTGTAAGTAAAATTTTGTAGCTACCCTTCAAACACTAGTTCTTTTTTTTCTTGCAACTTCAATATTCTCTCCTCAATTGTGTTCTGAATCACGAATCTCACGATCCTATAAAAGCACGACACAATTTATTATTTCCTTAAATAAGGGTCGCATAAAATAATATTTGACTGGTTGGTCAGGGGCTCACCTGATGGGTTTGTACTGCCCTATTCGATGAATTCTATCTTGGGCCTGCTGCTCCACGGATGGATTCCACCAAGGGTCCATCAAGAAAACCTAGCATGGACCAACACAAAAGAAAATGGCGACAGCTTCAACATATAGGAAGCAATAGAGGCCCAGCAGAAGAACAATTCAAAAGTCATAAATTAGCTATGTTCTTTTTTGAATATCTAACCTAGTAATAATAACTTTAAGCATTCTTTTCATGAAACTAAAGATTCAGAAAAATAGGAAAGAAACTAATGCATACATCTTCTCCACATATGCAAATGTACTCCATTTATGCATATAATTGATGCGCACACACACACACACACACACACACACACACATATATATATATATATATATATATATAGAGAGAGAGAGAGAGAGAGAGAGAGAGAGAGAGAATACCGCACTATTTTCTTTGATTTGCTAACTAACAGATGGCTTTATTTCGTGGTTTTAAGACACGGTTTACCTATGTATTGGCACTGACTATATTTTGAGTGAAATAGATAATTCTTTGACAGTTGCAATAACTAATAATCACATAACAATCACAATGATAAGGGACCTATGGAAACTATATATCTTGATTTAGTGATATCACATCATCCTACACGTTGGGGATAAGAAGAGGAATAAATGACATCATCTTGGATTAACCCATTAACATTCTTAGACAGTTCTTAAAAGTATGTGAGTTGATATATATATATATATATAACCACACACACCAAAAAAATGTAGAAAGGTTGTAATTTCGTGTGCTTGCGAACAGAGTATTTAAATCCCTTACATGAGATGCAACTGTGAGATTGAGGGCAACACCTCCAGCTTTCAAGCTCATGAGTAAGATTCTGCAATCTGGATCATTGGAAAATCTCGTAATCACAGAGTTTCTTGCACTCATGGTCATGGATCCTACTAATTGAACACAATTAACTCCGGACTGCACAAGATTTCAGTATAGCGTTAATCTTCTTGGTCCATTAAGAAATAACTAGGTCCCATTTGGTTTCAGGTGCAATGTTTTTCATTTGACTGAATAAGTGAATAAGTGTTTTAACTTCAGGGCCTCAAATCCCAAATAACAAGATGCTTATATAACTTACCTTCTGGAGGGAGTAGTGTATCAGATCCAAGAATGATGTGAATTGGCTGAAAACTATTCCTTTAGCAGAACCATCCCTTTCAATCATGAATCTAATTTCTTCCCTCTGGAACAATCAGCAGTAACCAAATTGTAAACAGAGTTTTTTAAAATCAACAAAAGTTAAGTGTGAATCTCTAAAAAACAATAGAATTCTTTCGTCTCCATTTCGAAAGAAAATAAAAATCAAGCCTACAAAGTTTATTCCAGAACAACCTATCTCTTCCAATGCCTTATACTCACTCCGTCCTAAGTTAGTAGTCCTACTTCCCTTTTAAGGGATATCCCAAATTAAAAATCTACTTTCCTATTTTGTAGGTAATAAACTAACCAAATTCTATGATAGTGAAAAAGTCTTGATCATGGCCATTGATAAAGTGTATCCTAAAAACCATTGTTTTTTAATATCGACTTTTAATTTGGGACAAGGGGCATATCATATAACCCTTCACCGATTTAGTCATAAGAAACTGAGAAATTATTGATAAGTACAGTTAGGATAAAATAATCCAACAGGCAACTTTGTTTTCTAGAATTCAAAGGACAGAGAGTTTTCATAGCATGACAATTAATTGAGCATTGATACCCATTAGGATTCCTTAGGTTAGGGGTAATATTTCTCAGCTAAATAAAAAGTAAAATGATGAAAATTATTTTCACATATACCAACTTAAATTTTGTTCACTATTTTTGTCAAATCATATCCTTGTAGAGTGCTTAGTTATTTACAATTTCACATAAACAGAAGTTAATTTTAAATTGGTGAAAATACTTTTCATCTCAAACCAAACAGGTTTTACGGCCTAATAAGTTTTTCTCATGTTTTTGATTAATCTATGGCTTGTCATCTAAATTATTTGACGTATATACATGATTTTGCAAGCATTATGAAACAGTTTTAAATATGACATACCAGAGCTTCTATTTTTGTGCTCGACTGGAAATCATCAAGCCTGATTCTGTTTAGAATACTTGAACGCTTATACCCTTTGATATTTGTTCTAGTATTCTGATGATCCTTATTCATAGTGAAGTCCATAGTGAGTGGTTTTGAACATGAAGGGCATAAGACTTGTCCCATACTAGCAGAGAAATCAATTAAACATGATTTACAAAAGACATGTTCACATGATGTAACCTGGGAGGGTTTAAAAAAGTACGTGTTAGAAAACATACAAATTATAATAAAGATTCCCAAACACAGAAGAGAAATGTATGAGAATTGTTTCTATCCTTACTAATGTATTGTACAGATTATACATTATACTTTTTTTTGGTAGCATACCATGAGGTGTCCGGGCCAGCTTACGCGCACCTCAACTAATCCCCATTTGCGGTTCGTGGCTTTCGCTGGCCAAGCATTATTTTGACAGTGTCAGGGATCGAACTGGGGACCAAACTCAATCCACCCCCAAGACTATCCCAGTGGCAGCCTTATACCACTGGGCCAAGAGGCTTGGTTAGATTATACATTATAAACATTCTTTGTAAAAACTTATTATTTGCAGGGTATAAACCAAGTTTAGTCCAACCACACTGCTACCAATTAAAGCAACGTATCTAAAACCCGTACCCATGACAGAGAGGCCCATTCTCCAGGTACATTATTTGACTAAGATACCAAGGATAATAATTTCTAACTTGCAACAATAAAGTTAAAAAAGTAACCTTCTCCTAGAGAAACAGTGCCACAATTAATGTTTTTGATACAACGGTGCTGTGCTGGCAGGGGAAAATTATAATGGATTGACCATGATGTATGCTTTGTTCGGCAATGCAATTATATGGTGTGAACTGTTAGTTGTGGGTAGTTATGAGTGATATGCAATTATCTAACTGCTGAGTTGGCATCCAGATCAAAGAACCAAATGAGGAGTTGCTGATGTGTCAAATTTGTTAAGTAGCTGTAGGGTTTGTTTGTAACTAACTAGAGAGAGAATAAAAACGTGTGTGACAGCTTTTATTCTGAGATATGTAGTTTCCTATATAGAGATAGAAGGGAGAGAGGTTCAGAATCTTTGATCTGTAATATCTGACTTGAACTCAAATGCCTTGATAATAAATTTCCTCTCTTTGAACTCCACAAAAGCTGGTTGTATCTGCGTTCTTATTTTCTGGTTTCTTGTTTAAGTTTTGATTAGCTCTTTTAACAAGATTTCTACTTTTAATAGACGTTAAAACCTAATAAACTGGTATCAGAGCGTTTCAAGATCCATCAATGGCTGCTGCAAAGTTTGAAGTGGATCGTTTTTCTGGTGAAAACGATTTCAGCTTGTGGAGAATCAAGATGAAAGCGTTGCTGGTTCATCGGGTCTTGCAGATGCGATCTCAACAGAAGCTATGGGAAAACACACCGATGCAGGTAAAGCATATGAATTGCAATCAAAAGCACACAGTGCGATTCTGCTGAGTCTTGGTGATGAAGTATTGAGAGGTGTCTGAAGAAGAAACTGCAGAATGTGGAATAAATTGGAGAGTCTATATATGAAGAAATCTTTCGCAAATCGACTTTATCTGAAAAAGAAACCGTATACCTTGCATATGGATGAAGGAAAGGAGATGAGAAAGCATGTGGATGATTTTAACAAGATAGTGTTGGATCTCAAGAACATTGATGTCAAGATCGATGATGAAGACCAAGCCATTATTCTGTTGAGCTCTCTCTCAAGATGGTCAAGAGAAGCATATAGTTTAGTTAGTTAGTATATTACGGTGGGTTAGAGTTAGACTTGTGAGTTTATTGTTGATGCAAGTTGTTAGTCGGTTAGTTGGTTAATTGGTTAGCCATGTTAGTTAGTAGTTGATTAGAAGTTCGTCAATTGGTAGTTGTTAGAAATGAGTTACTGTTGTGTATAAAACAAGCTGATGGGTTCAATTCTAAGCATTCCAGAAGTTAATAAAATCTCAATTTCTTTCTCATCTGTTTCTTCTCTCTAAAACTCTATCTCTGTTTCTATACTTTCCTGCTCTTAATTCTCTTCTCATCCATTCTGTTCTTCAAATTATTCAAGTTCAATTTCCAGAAAATCAAATAAATTCCACTTGGTCAGTAATCCTGACAAATGGTATCAGAGCATCCGATTCTGCCCCAATTTGAAACTCAGAAAACCCCAAAACACAAATTTCTAATCTCTTTCTAATTCTTTCTTTTCCAACCCTAATTTTTGTTTCTCATTCTCGCTCTAATTTTCTTCTCCTCCAAATTCATTATAATTCCAATTTCTGAAATTCTTGAAACCCTAACATTTTGGTATCAAGAAGTAACCAGTTACTCATTTTCTCTCTACTCCATCTCATTGTTTCTGACATCAAATTCACCACCAGGCTGAGTACAAAATTTCCCAAATGAAGTCCAAATTACAATCAACAGATCCAAGAATTGAAAATTAAGATAAAAATTTGGTTGTATGGGAAAAACAATAGAAGAATTAGAAGGATTTATGATGGGTCAATTCATAAATGGGCTCAACAAAGAGGTGAAAAGATTTGTTCAGTTTTGTGCTCCGGCAAAATTAAAGGATGCTATGAAGTTAGCTCAGTTACAAGAAGAGTTTCTAGCCAAAAAATCACAAGGTTATAGTCAGCAATTGCCCTGCACTGGAATTGTAGTCATTTGGGAGAATAAAACTCAAGTTATGATGGATCAATTCATGAAGAGTTTCCAATGAAGATGTAAAGAAATTTGTTCAATTATGTGCTCCAAAAAAACTAAGTGATGCTGTTAAACTTGCCCAATTACAAGAAGAATTTCTGGCCCAAAGATCACAAGGTTATGATCTACAATTGCATTGCCCCGAAATCGTAGTGATTTGGGAAAACGAGCCCCCAATGAGTAATCCTGAAGAAAATGTGCTAGAATTCAAGAAGGACCTATGGAAAATTAAAGATGCAACAAGGAATTTTGTGAAAGCAAAGGCAAACGTTGTGGATAATGTTGAGTTATCATTAGAAGGTATAGAAGATGAACAATTAAAGGTTGTCCAACGACTGTTTGATAAAAGGACAATACAATGTGTCAACTCTCCATTCAAGAACAATCATGGAGTGAAATTTGAAGGAACCTCTAATGAGAATGGAGATGTTCAGAAAATGATGAATGCTGCTTCAGAATTTGGGTTCTTTGAGCTCATTAATCATGAGGCTTCAAAGGTCTTAGTAAGGAATGAGCCACAATATGTAAGGTGTTATCAAATTATCAAGGTTCATTGGGGTATCGCAACATTGGACTGTTCTATAACATCCCAAGAGGATCTTCTCCAAATGCAGTATTGGCCGCCAAACCCAGCTATGTATATAGATGTGCTTTGGAAAAACATGGCTGCTATGTTTGATGAAATGCTTCCACAAGGCAAAAAAGTCAACTTTTTATTTTTCGTATTTGATCCTAGAGGAACCCATATTTCCATGTTCAAACCCCAATCCTTGAGGGCAAGGATTTTTTTTAAGGGGGAGGGAATGTCAGGATGGTCAAGAGATGCATATAGTTTAGTTAGTTAGTATGTTACGGTTGGTTAGAGTTAGACTTGTGAGTTTATTGTTGATGCAAGTTGTTAGTCGGTTAGTTAGTTAATTGGTTAGCCATGTTAGTTAGTAGTTGATTAGAAGTTCGTCAATTGGTAGTTGTTAGAAATGAGTTACTGTTGTGTATAAAACAAGCTGATGGGTTCAATTCTAAGCATTCCAGAAGTTAATGAAATCCCAATTTCTTTCTCATCTCTTTCTTCTGTCTAAAACTATATCTCTGTTTCTATACTTTCCTGCTCTTAATTCTCTTCTCATCCATTCTGTTCTTCATATTATTCAAGTTCAATTTCAAGAAAATCAAATAAATTTCAATTGGTCAGTAATCCTGACACTCTCTTCCCTCTGTATATGAACATTTTGTGGTTACTATGCTATATGGTAAAGAGACATTAACCATGGGAGAAGTCAAGGCTGCATTGAATTCTAAAGAACTGCAAAAGAAAATTGATATAAAAGAAACTGGAGAAAACAGTGGAGAAGGTTTGTTTGTTCGTGGCAGATTAGAAAAGAGAGAGAAAAAGGGTAGAGGAAGGTCAAGATCAAAATCAAGAACTAGAAGAAAATGCTTTCATTGACATAATGAGGGACACTTTATCAAGAACTGTCCTGATAAACAGAAGAAGTCTGAAGATAAGTCAAAAGATATTGGAGATGCAACTGTGGCCTCAGATGGGTATGACAGTGCAGAAGTTCTCACAGTCTCAGAAGTGAATTCAGAGAAAGAATGGATACTAGACTTAGGTTGTTCATTCCATATGACTCCAAACAAAAGCTGGTTCGAAGACTATCAAGAAAAAGGTAGGGGAATGGTGCTTTTGGGAAACAACAAGGCATGCAAAGTTGCAGGTCTTGGAACAGTATAAATCAAGATGCATGATGGCATTGAGAGATTGATTCAAGGGGTCAGGTATGTACCAGAACTTAAAAGAAACTTACTGTCTTTGGGAATGTTAGATCAGAGTGGATGTAGTTTCAAAGCGGAGAATGGTATCTTAAAGGTGTTGAAGGGTGCTCTGGTAGTAATGAAGAGCATTAGAAAGACTGGCCTGTATTCTTTGGTTAGAAACACTGTGATAGGATCTGCTTGTACTGTGTCTGATTTGAACAAGGACAAAACTAGACTTTGGCACCTCAGGCTTGGACATGTAAGTCATAAGGGTCTCACTGCTTGTACTACGTGGGGATAAGATAGATAAACTGTCTTTCTGCGAGAATTGTGTCTATATAAAAGCGAAGAGAGTAAAATTCACAACTGGTATACATAAAACGAAGGGGACATGAGATTATGTTCACTCGGATCTATGGGGGCCAACTAGAGTAAGCTCTCATGGAGGAATAAGGTATTTCTTATCAATAGTAGATGATTACTTAAGAAAGGTTTGGGTAAGAAAGTTAAAACAATGGAAGGCTGTAATGGAAAATCAAACGGGTAAGAAAGTTAAAAGGCTCAGTACGGACAATGGTTTAGAATTTTGGGCAGAAGAATTCAATTAATTCTGTGTTGATCAGGGGATGGCAAGACACAAAATAGTGGCAAGGACCCCTCAATATAATGGTTTGCGAGAGAGAATGAATAGAACAATTCTGGAAAGAGTAAGATACATGTTGTTGAATGTAGATCTTCCAAAAACTTTTTGGCAGAAGCAGTAGTGACAGCTTGCTATCTAATCAAAAGGTGCCCCTCGTCAGCCATTGATTTCAAGACACCTGAAGAAGTATGGAGTGGTCATCCACCAGATTACTCTAGATTTAGAATCTTTGGATGCATAGCATATGCATATGCCAGTCAAGGGAAGTTAGAACCAAGAGCCAAGAAATGTGTTTACTTGGGCTATCCTGAAAGAGTAATAAGCTGTGGTTCATTGAATCTGGTCAGAACAAATTCATCATCAGCAGAGATGTGATCTTCAAAGAGAACCAGATGGCCAAGAACTCACAAGAAGCGTCAGATGGAAAGAATGAAGAAATTGGTAGCTTACAGATTGAGGTGGAGCCACACACAAAACAACAACAGGATCACTTGAACGAATCTAGTGGAGATGTTGAATCTGTGGAGGAAGGTCAGCAAGAAGAGGATTATTTGTTAGCAAGAGACAGGGAGAGAAGAACAATCAAACCACCAAGAAGGTTTGCCTATGCGGATTCAATCTCTTTTTCCTTAATGGTAGCAGAAGACATCAAAGAAAATGAGCCAATATCCTCTATCAAGAAGAAATGCACAGTAAAGACAGAAAACATTGGCTTGAAGCTATGCAAGAAGAAATGACTTCGTTAGAGAAGAACAACACATGGGTACTAGTCACTAAACCCGAGAATCAGAGGTTGTGGGCTGTAAGTGGGTCTTCAAAAGAAAGGAAGGAATTCCTGGAGTCGAGAAAGGAAGATTCAAGGTTAGACTAGTAGCTAAGGGATTTACTCAGAAGGAAGGCGTGGATTTCAATGAGGTTTTCTCACCAGTGGCCAAGCACAGTTCAATCAGAGTTCTATTGGCTCCAGTAACTCAAGATGATTTGGAACTAGAACAAATGGACGTAAAAACAACCTTTTTGTATGGTAAATTGGAGGAGAAGATCTACATGAAGCAACCTGAGAGATTTATGAAGAATGTTGGAGGTGATCAAGTATGTTGGTTAAAGAAATCTCTTTATGGTTTAAAGCAGTCACCTAGGCAATGGTATAAACGTTTTGATGATTTTATGATCAAACGTGAATTCTCTGAAGCAACTATGACAGTTGTGTTTACTATAAAAGGTTGACAGGTTCGCGGATAATATATCTTTTATTGTATGTAGATGATGTGCTTATAACATGTAAATGCAAACAAGAGATTGACAAACTGAAATCTCTACTTAGATCTGAGTTTGAAATGAAAGATCTAGGTCCTGCTAAGAAAAATTTTGGGATGGAGATAATGAGGAATAAGCCTCGAAAAAGGCTATTTCTATCTCAGAAAAATTATCTGAGTAAAGTGTTGGACAGGTTTGGTATGCTAAGTGCTAAACCAATAACTATCCCCTTAGCACAACATTTCAAATTGACTGTAGAACAATCTCCCAAAACAGAGGAAGAAAAGGAAGAAATGAGCAGAGTTCCTTTTGCAAATGTGGTTGGTAGCATCCATGTCCGCAATGGTGTGTACCAGGCCTGATTTGGGATATGCTGTAAGTGTGGTTAGCAGGTTTATGGCCAATCCCGGAAAGACTCATTGGCAAGCATTGAAGGGGATCATGAGGTACTTGAAGGGTGCTTTGGATTTCGGACTGCAATTAGAAAGCAAAGGTGATAAGGGAGAGATAGTGACAGGTTATGCAGATTCAGATTTTGCAGGCAACCTAGACACTAGGAAGTCTTTGACTGGTTACATCTTCACAGTGTTTGGGAGTCCAGTTAGTTGGAAAGCAAGGCTGCAATCAGTGGTTGCGTTGTCAACAACTGAAGCCGAGTATATATCTGTGACAGAAGCTATTAAGGAAGCTTCGTGGCTACAGGGACTGTTGAAGGAATTTGGGTATGATCAAGAGAAGGTGAAGGTGCACTGTGACAATCAAAGTGCAATTTGTTTGTGCAAGAACCAAGTATTTCACGAGAGAACCAAACACGTAGACGTGAAATTACATTTTGTCAGAGATGTAATATCGAGTGGAGCTGTAGAAGTTGTGAAGATAGCTACTGAGAGGAATCCTGCAGATATGTTGACAAAGGTGATTCCAGGAAGTTCAGGTTATGCTTGGACCTGGTTAATGCAGTTAACTTCGACAGTGGAGTTCTTAGGGGCAGGTGGAGTTCAAGATGGGTAGTATAATTACATATCAAGGTGGAGATTTGTTAGAGGTGGGTAGTTATGAGTGATATGCAATTATCTAACTACTGAGTTGGCATCCAGATCAAAGAACCAAATGAGGAGTTGCTGATGTGTCAAGTTTGTAAAGTAGTTGTAGGGTTTGTTTGTAACTAACTAGAGAGAGAATAAAAACGTGTGTGAACAGCTTTTATTCTGAGATATGTAGTTGAGAGAGATTCAGCAATCTTTGATCTGTATTGTTTTACTTGTACTCAAATGCCTTGATAATAAATTTCTTCTCTTTCAACTCCACAAAAGCTGGTTGTATCTGTGTTCTTATTTTCAGGTTTCTTGTTTAAGTTTTGATTAGCTCTTTTAACAAGATTTCTACTTTTAATAGACGTTAAAACCTAACATGAAGGTATGATAAACTGAGAGGACACAACAATACCTGGTGAAGGACAAGCGCTTGAGAGTTTGACACGGGCATCTAAACTGAGGGTTTTGGCTTTCCACTCTGGAAGTCAGACCTTCAATTTCTCCCCCAAGTGATTGTAGGTAAATTTATGACACTTCAGTGGATTATTTCTCTAGCTCTTATAGCGACGGTTTAAGGGCTGACAGGCTCTAGAATTGGTAAGCTAACCTTCTGATCAATAAGGGAAAAAATCATTTATCGCGTCCATGCGCTAGAGTGGACTTGGAGAAGAGAATGAGATCGTCAGCCAAGACGATGTGAGAAGGGAGGGGTCAGCTCTAGAGGACTTCACCAGTTTCCAATTCTTGGAGGCCAAGACAAGATGTGAGAAGAGGGGGGGCGGCTTGTCTCAAGCCTTTAAGGGAGTTTAACCCCAACATGGATTATTCAGAAAAGTTGGCTCGAAAAACTGGACACCGGAGGAGAATTTTAAGCGAGGGCCCTAGGTTTTGTAGTTGGCATTAAAAGAGCTAGTAACTGCGTTTGTTTATCTGAAATCTGAATCTCAAAAATATGTTTGTTTTTATGTCTGAATGTACCTCTGAATGAATGCATTTAGACTGATTCAGAATTCAGATGTAACTCAACCTCTTAATCATTAAAAGGCACATATAGCCATTAGCCTCTTAGTCATTTAAAAAAACAAACACTTTTTGATGCCTCTTAAATCTGAATGGTTCAGATTCAGACTTAAGAGGTAAAAACAAACAACACCTAAGAGAGGCACGAAAGAGAGGAAGTCGGGTTTTCTAAACATGATTTCAAGGTGAGAAGTGGAAATATTTGGGGCTTGGTTAACAGTGTATAACTCTTGTATGATCTTCGCCAAACCATATCAGATCTCGTGTTCATTGGTGTAGTTTGTTTGGCTTGTTTGGTTGTATGCGGGGCCTTTGATGCACAACCGATTCACCATTTTAAAGAAACAAAGAGGTGGACGAAAGGCAAAATATAATGACGTCAATGAACTAACTTTTGAAGGAAGACAAAGTCCTTCAAAGATTTACAAAGGAATTTCAATTGACTATCACAAAATTCTCGAGATCTGGCTTTAAGGCCATGACCCTATCCTTAGCTTTGGATCCCAGTGTTCTGGAAAGCAGTCTAGGCGGCACGGAAGAGCTCAGCCTGATTGAATAACAGTTTGGTGATACTTGTTGTGAGACTGCAATACCTTGACAGGGACATTCAAATCTCTTATACCATGAAGTTGAAAGCATCTATCTGGTGAGGATCATCTAAGAAAACATCCCACATGTGAAGGAATATCTTCAAGCTTGAGGGATGAGCAAGGTATAAGTATACTGTTTTGTAATTCTCTGTTAAGTCTAAAGTTTTGTAATTCTGTTAAGTCTAAAGTTTTGTAATTTTCTGTTGGATTATACTGGATTAACGTAGATAGTCGTAGGTTTTTCCCCGTCTTGGGGATTTTTCCCGAAAACCTTGACCTCATTTATTTTGTGTATTTTATACCTCCTCATAACCACACAGTATGGATGATCCTGCCTACTGACATTTATCTTCAAGTTAAAACTTGGATAGTATCAGGAGCCCCCGCTTCAGAATATTAAGATGAATCTCACAAACAATTTCCAGCACATAAAAGGAAACATAATATATATTTATAACAAAATGACCGGTTACCACGAGATCTTCTATTGGTTCATGACACAAGCCACATATTTCTTCATCATTACTGGCATCACTTTTTCCCATAGCAGAACGAGAATATACTACGAGGTAAGGATGATTAACTGCCTGTCATTTTAGAAATAGGAAATTTAGTCAAAGAATGAGCTTGAGCATAAAATACGGACAAGATAAACATTATAGAAAGATCTAAACAGGAAAAGGGAAGTCAAATTACACCCCACACCCCAAAGAAGAAAAGGAGAGAAGACGTTTAAGATCAAGGACACAACCCGGGCCTCCCGAAGATCTTAACAGTGAATAAAATTCCTTCAAAAAGGATGTAAAAATGTGTTTCACTATTGTACAAATCATCAGTTTAGATATTCAATATCAAAACTATCATTCTTATTCTTATGTCTAATAATGTGATTAGTAGTCTATGTTTTATTTAGTATTTTCTTTGTTTCTCATTATATCGATCAATGCTTAAAACCACCAGTATTAGGAATAGTCAAAGTTACACAAACGGATACACTTGAATAAAATCAACTGACACAGTGTAGAAATTCGACACGTGATTAGTGTATTTTTCATGCATTTTAATAAAAACTGTAATGGTAAATAAGTAGATTAATATAGATGTCAAACTACCAAAATTGATTTCTTTAAAAGGATAAAATTAACACATGGCAATTACGTACTTTTGGTATTCAAAACCCAAAACCAGAACAAACTGTTAAAGTTATTTTTAAATAAATAAAATTCCTCACCTGTCGTAGTCGTGTAAGGAGGTCAAATATGTAAAAATAGTTATTCACAGAATTTCCTTCCTCCATATATCTGCACCGAGTAAAACATGTCGTATATGGGCTTAGCTGGAGTAGAAGCTGACAGGAAGGCTAAAACTAATAATATTTAAAGAAAAAAGAAGAAAATATAAATTAATCGAATCATTGGGAAAAATATTCTCCGTGAAATACTAAGCAAGAAAAGATATAGCAATTACACTAATTAGATACTTTAATAAAATTAAACCTTTTGGCAACTACGCCAATAAGAGAACCAAAAATTCAATAAAATTTGGCAGGACAAACTATTGATACATAAGAATTATTATAATACAACTAAATTAGATGTTACGAAAACTTAAGCTCCGCGTACGATGGACCATTCTAGCACTTATGATATCCTAAAATTAGGTCCCAATGACGGCACACATAAATAAAAGGTGGCAACCCATAGCCAATCAAGAAGTCTGATTAAAATATTGTCCCCATAAGCTTCCCCACAAGATTTAAAAGAATAAAAGCACTTAGAGAAACATATAGCAGAAAAAGCATGTTTCATGTAAATAAAGAAGGCGACATACGTATTAAATTGTGCCCGAGTTTCATTGTACAGTGATGTGTAATAATCGTCTTCTTTAATGTCAAGAGGGTCCCTTCTCAAGAAAACCTGAAGAATATATATATATATATATATATATATATATATATATATATATATATATATATATATAACTTGTTATCTGGAAATATGTAGAAGGTTAACAAAGATTCATGTACTGGTGCAGTGTTGTGAAGAAACTTACATTTCTAGGAGGAAGTGCAAGATCAGCAATTCTGCCCTTTTTAGTGCGTCTTAGAAATATGCTTTTCAAAATTTTATGATTCAGCAATATCATGGCTTTCCTAAAATCGTCATTAGCTCCATAACCTTCAATTGGTTTAGTAACATACTTGCATCGATTGCGTATCGGAATACATTACAGCCCCGGAAATATTACAGTCAGCACATGCATTATGAAAATTACACTTAAAGGGTAAGTTTTGAGATAGTAACAACAAAAGTTAAAAAAAATAAAAATATAAAAATAAAAAATTTAAGAGTTACACCCCCTGAAAGTGTATCAAAGAAAAGATCCTTGGCGTTTCTCAACTCCAACAGGAGTTGTAACTCAATTATTTTTTATTTTTCTTATTTTGGAGGTAACTCAAAAGTAACCCTGAATATACCCCACATTAGCAAAGCAAGAGCATGATAAGTAATGAAAGGCGTTGTCACCGGAAAAAAAAAGAAGTAATGAAACGCATAACTCACTTTGTTCCACCAGCAAAAGTGCATTGCAGAGTGATGGGGGCAGCTTGGACATGTATCAGCGGTACTGTCATTGAATGACATAGTATGAAAGTGAAATTGGCAATAAAGTTATAAAACATCTCAAGCATACATTCTCAATTGTCATCCCTAGAATTCTAGGTTCTTATTTAAAATTACCAATGATCAAGTACTCTGCAATCACACTTCTTGCAGAAGTAGTACGAGTAAGGAGTAATCTGAAGAAAGCGAACCTGCACAAAATTCAAATGTAAAATTTGTAATAATGCTTGCTTCTTTTTGGATACCTGTCCTTTTTCACAAAATCGTACAATTAATATTGGCCTACTTAATTTGCATTTCACACTTACCAGTGAGTAAAGTTCTCCAATATGATTCTGAAGGGGAGTGCCACTTAAAGCCCATTTGTAGAATGATTGTAAAGCAAAAACTGCCTTTGTAGTTCTGCATTTTCTACTTTTTATATAATGAGCCTATATTTAGAATTAATAGAAAAAGGATAATCAATCAGTGACAGTGTTAATCGGTGAATTTTGAAAATTACAAAATTGTACTAAGAAATGAAAAACTGATAATGCTGTGTCCGGAAGCCCCAATTTCAAGCTTCAGAATTGGAATTGGGGCTTTGAATTCCAATTCCATTGTTTGGTAGAAGAAATGATTTTGGAATTGTCATGGGATTCTAGTTCTAAGATTCCTGAATTCCAATGTAGAAGTAGATAACTAGAAAATCTTATTTTAATGAAATTGATGATGTCAGACTAATCCTCATACACACACACACATTGCACATAGAATTTCACTCTCTCACACGCACTGCACACTCACATTTTCACATAGTTCCATATACACACACTGCACACAGTTTCAAACACACACATAAATTGCACATAGATTTTCACACACTGCACACAGTTTCACACACACAGTTGCAAATTGAATTCCATACACTGAACACACAAAGTTTCACATAGACACACTGCACACACAGTTTCACATACACACAGTGAACACATTGTGTGTGTGTGTGTGGTTGGGGGGGGGGGGGGGGGGCATCAAGCACTTTCTCCAACTTGCTTGCGGGTTGGCCCGATTTATTCTTCTCTAAGTGATACTTGGCCGTCATTATGTGAGAATCCCCATTCTATTGAAACGGACATTTGGGGGCTTCAACCAGCATTTCAATCAAATTGGTTATTGGGCAGTGAAAATTGTTACCACACACAAACACACTGCATATAATCACTGAACACACACACTCATATTATTCACACATAAACGCAAACAGTTTCAGATACACACACAACAAAACACGTGGCATGCACACACAGTTTCAAACACTACAACACACAAACATGAATTCATAATTCTAATAAAAATCCACATGAATTCCATAGTGGATCCTAACAATTGAATTCCTGCATCACGGATTTGGAATCTAATGAATTCCAGTTCTTCTATGTGTTTGGAGCCCAATTCCATGCCTTGGAATTAGAATTTGAATTTTCAATTCAAAATTTGGATTGAAAATTTTCCAATTACAATTTCAAGGGGCATTAAATTGGGGTTCCCTAAAAAACCTTGGAAATTTTAAACTGAAAATATTACCATTCCAAGGTTCCCAAACACACCCAAACTGAAGTTTGTTGCAGGCATTCATACATACCCCAATGGTAATGAAAACGTTATCTGAAAGAAATGAAACAATTAAAGGTGGATAGAAATATCTCTAAAACCTGACATTAAGATCAAGAAAATGATCAAAAATTGCGCTATACTTCATATCCAAGCATTTAGTGTGAATGTCATGAATCGTGGCTATTTTTCATAAATTCACAACACCGTGAGATGTAAGAATGCAAAAGAAAGAACTCAAGTACGAAAAATTGGGAAATCAATAAAATTCATTCCGAACATACCTCATCCAATATAATACGATCCCATTTGACGGAGTGCAAACTAGTTATCGCTGATTCACTGGATTCCTGGCCTGCAGCAGAAGTTTTCTTCTTTGACACTTGTACTCCATGTCTACCAGGATTACTCCGACAACATGCCATGTGAATGAACAACGCTTTCATTAGTTCTTTCCCACACCAAGGGCATTTTAGTTTAGCTGGCAGCAGCATCCCACCTTTCCTGTATTCAGCCTCAACAATGGAGTATGTAGTTATGACAAAATCATAGTCAGAGAATCGGTGAAGATTCTTCCCCCTATTGGGTCCGTGATAAACCAGCACCTTGTTGCTTCCTTTTGCGGTAAACCGGTCAATCTCCTTAACCCACTGAATCACAGCAACCAAGGGACATATTACAAGGGTCCCTTTCATTTGTGGCAGCCCCGGGGAAGAACAATTTTCTCGGCCTAATTCCCTTTTGGCAAGGACAAGCGCTATAGCTTGCACAGTCTTCCCCATCCCCATCTCGTCTCCAAGAATACCCCCTCTTGCAGCCGATTGCTCTTGCTTCATTGCCCAAGCTAACCACTCCTTCTGGTACTTCAACAACGGCATAATCAAATCAGAAGGCGGCTCAGCAGTTTCAACCACCACTTCATCCTGATTATCAAACATCATATTGTCTTCAAGCCATCTCTCAATCTCTTGTTCCAAAACTTCCCAAATCAATGGCGAGCGCTTCTCTCCCTTCCTCCTTTTTTTCTTCCCTTCCACTTGAAGAAAATTATTCCCAACCTCATGTTCCTTATCATTCTTGAGAGTTCTTGGACCCCTTTGCTTTTTCACATCCACTTTGCTCTTTGTTGGCCCCGGATACTCAACATCAGAATCATCACTAGCAGTGTTGGCCTCTCGATCACGATTTAGCTCCAAATACTCGAAAGAAACTAGACAATGCAGTGCAAGTGCATGTTATATATATATGTATATATATATTACACGTAATGTGACACCCCATTTAACAAGAATGAGAGAGACATAGGGTTACCTTCATCGGAGCTATCTGAATCCTGGAGACCCTTGCCTGCTTTCACGTCATAAATTAAAATTCAGTAAAAGAACCAAGTGTCCGTTTTACACTTTTGAATTTTCTTGCGTCCAAAGTTTATACGCATGATTAGTCAATCAAGAAAATAAATCATCTGAGATTGCGGGAAAAAAAAAAAGCATGGAGTGTTACCTTTGTTGGTGGAAGACGCAGAAGCACGAGGCCGAAGCTTCATTGATGTGAATGGAAATGAGAGTGCAGAATTTGCAGATGGGATGGAAGGTTCTATGTGTCGTAGTGACTAACGTATGTACTATGTATATCTGTGTGTCAGGAACATATTTTTACTTATTCTAATTGTGTGGATGGTTAATTAACTTTTGGCACCCTTGGATGCCTTTAAAATTAAGAGGTTATCATAGAGAGGACGTATTAGATATTTTTTTACTTATTCTAATTTCATTAAAAAAAATTATATATAGGTTTTACTTTTAATTTTCTGAAATTTTTTCTTACAATTATATCATTTTAAAGAAATTACATTAGTGATTGAATTTTTTTTATTTTTAAAATGATCATAACGTTTGATTGACAAATATGTTTTTCGCAAAATTACAATTTTTGAAATCTTTTCGTCGAGATCTATCAAACAAGACCCCGTGAAGCCTATAAAATTTCAAACAAAAAAAATGGCATATACAGTAAACTTTACTGTATGCACTGGAAAATGAAATAATCTCATATCTATGACATTTTCACAAACAGTGACATTTTTTGTGTTAATATTACACAGACAGTCAAATTTACTGATTAAATAAATGAGTCAAATAATATATATATATATATATATATTGAAAAAAGACACATATTTTTAGTTTAATCCATTTAGTTGCTCAAACACCCATTTATTTAATATTCTCTTATTTTTAAAGGTCCGCGCCAGCAGCACCCAATGCCACCCCTACTCACCAAAACCCGGAGATCCAATGGATCCAAACCCCATTTATTTAATATTCTCTTATTTTTAAAAGTCCTCGTTAGCGGCAATCCAAACCATCTCTACCCATCACAAACCGGAAAATAAAATAGTTTTATATCTGTGACATTTTCACAAATTCTTATGAACACAGTAAACTTTACTATATGCACCAGAAAATAAAATAATCTATTATATCTGTGACATTTTCACAAACAGTAACATTTACTTTGTTGAAATAGTTTTATATATGTATCATTTTCACAAACAGTAACATTTATTATGTTGATATTACATATACAATAAAATTTACTATGCTGGTTAATTAATGTGTTATATAAATATATATATATATATATAGAGAGAGAGAGAGAGAGAGAGAGACAGACAGACAGAGAGAGAGAGAGAGAGAGGATCTAGTGCGAACCTTGTTTGCGGACTACGTATGCGGACTACCTACAGTCCAAAACTTACTTAGGGACCACCTTTGTCTTTATATGTTTTCGTCTTTTTCTAAAATTTTAAGGAATAGAATTTTCTACCCCAATGTTTTCTAAAGTCTTTTAAGCTTATTTTAAAACTTAATTAATCTGGAAGTCTAATTATAGAAGTTTCAGGGCTACTGCTACTTCTTAAGCTTCTTCTGTCACTATCGTACTGGAATTCTGAATAGCGAGGATTATCTATATAAATTGTTTCTTCAGGAAGTCTAGAATTTGAAAGAGGTTTTGATGGAAAATATTCTAGTTTTAAATACCTTATACGGTATCGTTGGTTTATCTGTCTAGTTTCTTTATATATTTGATTAATAATATCAACTATATCGTTATTTATAAATTCGTCTAAATTATTATCACCATAAGATGACAAAAATCTGCGGTATGTTCTAGGGGCAGCTGTCTCTACGTTTTTAAGGAGAGGACGGATTCCTCCGGATCTAATTAAAGTAGCCTTTGTTTCAGCTAACCTTTTACGTCTAATAAATTTTAATACGTCTATACTGTCTTCAAGTATCCTAGTGTATTCTTCATATTTTTCAGGTCTTGATAGTTCTTCTGCAAAATCTTCAGTTCTTAACTTTTGTCTAAAGAGATCACGGATCCCTATTCTAATTATTTCTATTCTAGGTACTTTTGTTCCTAACCACTCAATAATCTCGACTATGTATTTAAGCGTACCACCTGCGTATATTAAAGAAGATTCTATAAGTTCTTTATCTTTAGGGTTTGTAAGAGTCCAGTCTTGAATTTCTCTAGTTAAGTCTAAACTTGTTTGATTAACAAATTCTAAAAAGTCTTTAGTGATTTGTAAACTCATATGAGATTTTTCTTAAAGAAATAATATGTAAAAATAGTTAAGGGTTTGGTTCGAGTTATACCTTCCTTCTGGTCTGCAATATCTTTATCTTCTTCCCTTTGTCTCTTCAGCTTTGTCACCATTCTTCTCCGGTCTCGGCCTCCTACAACTCTCTCTTTATGTGTCGCACCTCAATCCACTACTTTGGCAGTTGACTCGTTTCTTGCCTGTACGCCTTCACGCCTAACGTCCACCTGGCTAACGGCTCACGGCTAATCGGCACCTGACGGCGGTTCACTAGTATAACACCTTGTGTGCTATACCAGAGGTTCCACACAATAGTCCTCTATGAACAGAAAGTTGGAAACAAATTGGAAAATAATAACAACTTAACATAAGAGATTTCTGGAAAAGAAAACACTTTTATTGCATAGCATAAGTAAATACAACTCTCCCCTCTCCCCTAACTATGAGAGGTTTACTCACTCATATACATATTACAAGCCTACTCTCTCTAATATTGGAAGTCTAGATATCTTTCACTCTCTAACTCCCTCTCTTAAAACACAAATGGACGCTCCCTTTTATAGATCAAGAGTACTACAAAATGACTGGTAACCGGCTACCAGAAGCAATCCGATTGAAAGCATATAAATTATTAAAGCAACATTATCTTCAGAATCTTTTCAGCTGGGTCTACAAGCTTTTAACGTCTTTTGATAATTTTGGGGAACCTTTTTCTTTTTTTGAAAAGAAAGGCCAGATGATGGGGCAGGCCAAGTCTTCATCATGAGTCTTGTCATTTTGTAATAATGCAAGAACATCAAACAAAGTTTTCGTCTTCTTTATCAGTCTGGTGGTCCATGTAGGGCAAGCATCTTTTCACTTTATGGAGAGTAGAGTCTAAGCAAATGAGTCTTCTGTCTTTAATAATTCTTCCACTACTGAGGGGCCCTTTGTTGTATCTGTGTCTTCTTCTTCCTTGTCTTGGTTTGGTAAGGCATTATTGAAAAATTCATCAATGAGGCCTACCGTTCTAATGCTAGCTGGAAAAACTATCTCTACCATTTCTTTAGATTCTTTCTTGAGCCTTCCATTGAATGGCTCATCAGCTTGGATTATCAGGTCTTATTTGTGGTAGGCAGTTTACCACCTGTCTTCTCCTGTTAATAACTCCATAATTTCTATGGTCTCCATGGCTTGAGCAATCTGGAGCTTGGACTTATCAACAATTAATTCTTTGGTCTCATCATCTGATAGAATCTCAACGTCTTCGAATATATAACTGGAAAATCTAATAAGTCTAAATCCTTCAACTCTCATTATTCTACAAAAGCTTGGAGCAATTTGGTAGATTCTGGAAAATAGAGGAAGGAAGTCTTCTAGCTTCTTAATATACTCGTGGACTATTTTTTCAAGAGCAACAGAGTCTTCAATGTCTTTTATCTAGACGAGTCCAATAAACCCATGGTCTGCAAGAGTTATATGAGCCATTTCTGATTTTCCAAAAAGATATATTTTTGGAACGTCTTTGAAGAAACCTTTAATTATTAAGGCATCTTCATTTATTTCTGATTATAACATATTAAAATGATCAATAATGTTATTAGTTTCTTTTTTAAAGTCTTCTGTTAATGGGAGATTATTATGACCAAATGGTATAACAATATTAGTCTTAAAAGTCTTTTTCTGATAACAGAAATCAGTAGGTATAGTTTTGGAGGTTTCTCCAAGAATCTGAGCATAAGTCTGAGTCTGAGGTCTAGGCGTAATAGTACCACTGAGCTGGGTAACTGCAAGTCTTTGAGTCCTCATGAATCTGGCAATGGCTACCAAATTTTGTTTGAACTCGATCCATAGCTTATTCTTCACATTCCACCATATGGCGTCTATAAGAGTATTTTTGTCTTCTGAAAATTCTCGTCTAAATTTGATCAAGTCTGGGTATCTTTAATCGGGTCTATATTGGGAAAAATACATCTTCCCAATGATTTTATTTTGAGAAATTATCTCTTATCTAGATTTTCCAGGAGGAACTAAGATATCATCAAAGTTCTTTAGGATAGGTCTTTCTTGAGAGTCTTGAATATGCGTTGGTCTTTGCGTTACACCAGAAATTGGTCTTACGCATCTAAGATAGTCTGCGACGTCTTCCCTATTCAGTTTATTTATTCCAGAGGAACTCATGTCTTCTAGGTCTTCTGTTTGCAGCACAAAACATGAAATCATATTAGTGTTAGCAAATATTGGCTCTCTTGATATAATGTCTGGAATGGTATTTTTACTTCCCTTAATATGTATAACAGAGAAGTCACAACCATTAAGTAATCGTTGTCATCTAATTAGTCTATTATTCCTTGATTTGGACAGGTCTAAATCTCTGAATTTTACTGCATAAGAAGAGTCAATATAAACAGTAAAATGTTTAGGTCTAAGAAATAACATATATTTTTCTATTGCCCTTACTATGGCTAAAACTCTTTTTCATGGGCAGTGTATCTTGTTTCTAGGTCTGTAAAGGATCCAGAGCTATATCTACACAATTTCTTCTTTTTTGTCTGATGATCAATGGCAAAGTATACTGCTCCCCATTGTTTATCAGAGGAATCTATTTTTACTAAAACTGGTCTTCTGCATTAGGCAGTTCAAGTAAAGGAATATTCTTGACTGCATCTTTAATTTGTCTTATGACTTCAAAATCGTCTTTAGTCCAATAAAAGGGGTTGGTTTTGTGTGTTCCTTTTAATTTGGATTTTAATCTTTGTCTTTTTGAAGCAAGATCTTTAATAAATTCCGCAGCACAATTAAGCAATCCTAAAAATAATTGTAATTGTTTTCTATCTTTGAGTTGATCTGGAAACTCAAGAATCTTTTTAGTTATGTGTTCTGCTAAGGATAATTTTCCTTTATTAATATGCATTCCCACAAAGTCTATTTCAGTCTGAAATAATTGCATTTTCCTTTCGAAAATAACAATACCATGTTTGTCTAATTCTAAAATAATCTTTTTAAGATGGTCTGCATGCTCTATCTCAGTCTTACTAGCTATAAGAATATCATCTATGTAAACAAGACAAATTTCGGAATAAGGTCTAAATATATTATCCATTCTTCTTTGGAAAACTTGAGGAGCATTTAAGTATCCAAATGGCATTACTAGCCATTCGTATTTTCCTTGGGGCACACTAAAGGATGTCCAAGTAATACTATCTGGATGCATCTTAATTTGCCAGAAGCTTGATTTTCAATCAAACTTACTGAATATAGTTCTATCTTCAATCAAATTGATTAAATTATTCTTGTCTGGTATCTTATAAGAATCAAATTCACAAATCTTATTTAATTGTCTATAATCTATAACCATGCGTCTTTTTCCTATTTTACGTTCAGATTCATTTTGAACATAGAAGGCTAAGCTATTATGACTACTTTTACTTTCTCTAATAATGCCTAACTTAAGCATCTCGTCTATGTCTTTCTTGAATTCTTCCCTATCTTCTTGTGAGTATCCTTTCTTATAGGTTCCACCATTAATAGTGGCGTCTAGGTTAATAGGGATGATTTCACAATAGCTTTGGTCTTTATCCCACTTAGCGATGGGATTTTCTCCTAAAGTAGGCTCAACCAGTTGCCTAATCTTTTCCTTTTCTACTTCTATATCCATTTTCTTCTGTTTGGATATAGCTTGAACCTGTAATAAGGTATGCTGGGCTTTATCTAAAATGTCTTGTTGTATAAGCGCTATTTGCTTATAACACTTTTGGTCTGGACACTTACACTCTTTTTGTAAGGGTTTAGTAATATCTAAGGCTTCTTGTTGGGTTTTAGGTCTAGGTCCACCATGCTCAGCTGAAGAACTATGATGTTTTATGGGTCTATAATTGGGTTTGACCTGTATAAGGTCAAAGGCAGTCTTATGATCTATTAGAGGGGCTTTGATATTAAATTCCTCTTGATTACTGATTAATATCTTATCGTTATACTGAGTATAAGGATGATATTTACTAATAAAGTCTTGTCCTAAAATAATATTTCCTACGAAACTAGGACGAGGATCCATTATCCAAAACCCATGATTAACGATTTTGTTAGTCTGATTTCCCAATTTAAAATAAATAGGAACAATCTGGAAATATAAGGTAAATGGATCTCCATTAGCCACTTTAGCATATATTTCTTGAGTACTTTCTAAAAAATAGTCTTCAGGGAAGGCATTAGCCTTGCAAATACTCTGAGAGCACCCTGTATCTATAAAGGCTGAAAGTCTTTTAGGGTAGTCTTTATGTTGAACAAATAATTCTACAAAACAAGCATGTGGTTTATTAGAAATTCCAAAATTGTTCTTTTCTAAAATAGATATTCCTTTATGAGGTTTATCTATAAAATCTAAGGGTATTTGGTCTTCTGAACTACTATCAGAGTGGTATTCTTCTAATTCATAGAAAATTCCTTTTCCTTTAAAATCTTCATTTTCTTGCAATCTTTTGGCTATATTCCTATCAATGTCTTGATAATAGGTTTTAATATCTAAGTCTATTTGAGCGTCATACTGACTAGTATAAATTGCTCTAAATCTAGTTCTCCAATAATCTTCATGGTAGTGTAATTGACAAACAATACAAACCATAAATAACTTTATCTATATAACCTCAAAGCATTCTACGCATCTAAAGTATTTTTTGCAACATTTCATTTCAAATGTACAATAATGTCTTTCATCAAAATAGCATATAGGTATATAGGTTAGTAATTCAGGATTACTAACTGTCCATCTTTTCTTTAAAAAGGGGCTTAATATACATTTATACCAAGCGTCTTCAAAGTTTATATATTCATCATCTAGATCTCCTTGATCAGTTTGCATCATATATAAGTCTAGGGTATCCTAAGAGTCTTCATATTCATCAGTATCACTATAGTCTTTCGAATCACTGTCTGTATATGCACTATAGATACTAGTATTATCATCATATTCTATGTCTGATATTTCTATAGCGTATAGGATATCTAATTCTTCTTGATCTGCATAGTCTAATATTGTATTAATAATTTTAATACCTTCTTTATCTTTCTTATTAGGGCAGTCTTTAGCAAAGTGTCCTTCTTTGCCGCAAGTCCAACATTCTTTGGTAGCAGTCTTAGATTGAGCTACATCTTTTTCTTTTCTATAATTAGGAACCTTCTTATACTTACTATTAGTCTTCCTAAAGTATCTTCTATGGTTAAATCTATTTTTCTCAGTCTTAGGATTCTTTTCCCTAAAGGTAGTAGATTGTCTAAATTTATACTTCTTTGGAAATCCTAAAGTTCTAGTCTTAAACTTCCTATGTTTCCATTTTACTTTCTTTTTGAATTTCTTAGATTCACTTCCGCATCCCCATTGGATTGGAGTGATGTCTCTTTCATCTTTGATCGGAGGGATCTACTTGAAAGTTTCTTCTATTAACTTTCCTTGAGTTATATCACGTCTTTTAGATATGATATAGTCTTTGGAGAAATTGATTCTTTCACCAAGGGAGTTATTCTTAACTCCAGCTACACCTGGCCAATTCCTATATTCATTAACTAGGATTTGTCCTATGGCTGGTATCTTTCTAAAGTATTCATCTTTTAAGGTCTCTCAAAATTCTTTAATTTGGTAATATAGATGCTCGTAATTATTGCTATATTCATTTATCTTATCTAATTTGCAAATGCTAAGGAGGGCTAACTTAGTTTTTGCTAGGTCTTATTCATTGATCTGAGTTAAATGTCCAGCTCCAATTAATTCTGAACTGAACAATTGAATATATTCTTCAATTGATCTTTCTTCAAAGTTTTCCTTCATCTTCTCAACCTTTGCTAAGGAGTCTTCATCTGTAGCCTTTCTTAAACTATCTAAGTAGTCTTTTGCAATACCACGAATGGATTGCTCAGCGTATTATTTACATGAACTTGCATCCCATTGTCCATTAGATGCAAAACACATGTTCATCTGATTATGCCATTCATCTAAGGCTTTCTTCCTATCTTGAATATTGTTTAAGTTAAGGTATATACCTACTGAATTTATGGCTTGGCTTGTCATAGTCTTAACAGGAGTGAAACTCTTGTCACTAGTTGGAAAGTCTTTTATATAATCAAGTTTATTCTTAACTACGGTGCTTGAGTATATTCCTAATGGTTTACTAAAAAGTCTAGGAGCATCTTCTAGGCTACTACTACTCCCCATCTCTTGTTTACTAGGTTCAACTTGTGTAGCTGACATTAATCTTTGTTCTCCTTCTTTTATTAGTCTTAAGTTTCTAAGAAGTTCCTTTGTATTCTTAGATTCTTTTAATTTTAATATGCGGTCTTGGGCTATCATATTAAATCTTTCTCTTTCTTGGAACCTAACAGAATGACTTTTCTTAAGGTTATCTTTAAATGTATTCATATCCAATTCTGAGGGTTCATGTCCAAAGTTTTGGATCCTAGCTTTTTCTTTAATTAAGTCTTTTTGTTCAAATGATCTTCTAGGTCTAATTATTGGGTCTTGTTTTAGTAAACTAGCACTAGTCTTACTACTACATTCTCCTTCTGAAGGATCATTGATTATGGCTTCTCCCATATTCATAAATCTAATTTCTTCGGTCTGGATATTCTTATTAACCATCTTAGGAGGACCAAACTGGATGGTAACATTTCCAGTGACGTCGTCTTGATTAATAAACAAAGGTTTATTTTGTATAGTCTTAGTTTCTTGAAATTCTGGAAATTACCAGAGGGTCTTAGCTTTTTCTCTCATAGGTCCAGTATTCCTAATACTGTAAGTATGATTATAGTCTGACACATTGGTTCTAACTAAGATTTCTTCATTAAGTCTACCGCTAGGAATTCCTAACTGCATTCCTTCATAAGGAAATTGGGAGAACTTCACATAGCTTTGGAATTCTATATTTATATTAGCGTCTGGGATAATATAGTCTTCATAGCCACTAGCATATAAGATTAACTTAAAATGTTTGGCTATGTCTACGGTTACTGTAAATGCCGGAATGACATTTAAGTATCCTATATTGTCTGACATTTCCAATTCGGCTATCCCAATAAGGCTTTTCTCAAAATCTTTCCATCTTTTGTCTACTAAACAACATAATATGTTGATGTTATTTTGAGGTCTATGTAATCCTTGGATTCTTGCTTGGAAGAGTCCAAAGGTTAGGAATTGGAACTTCCTATCTGTTCCTCTAGATCTAAGCCATTCTGAGTCAAATACTTGAAGCTCAGTATAGGATCTGTCTAACACATGATTTCTACAATGGTAGGTCATGTCATAATTAGGAGTCTTAGGAGTGGCACCATCTTTAAACAAGTCTATGTATCTAACGGTTGGAAGTTATCCATTATTAATGGAATCTTCGACAATCTTCCAGTCAACTTCACCCCACTCTTTCCATTGGAGAGAATTGGTGAAATTTCTCTCTTTCCACCATGTCCTAACATTGGAGGATGAATCCTTAAGTCTTTGGAGCATATGATTACTCTCTCCAATATTTGGGATAGACCTAACTATCTTGCTAGTCTTATCTAATCCTTCATTTATGACTCGTCTACCTATGGTATTTCTTTCTCTAGTTTCTGTGGGAGGGGTTTCTCTAAATTTACAGGTGGTTGCCTATTTTTGTTCAAGTCTTTTTTCAATTCTTTCTAAGAAGTCTGAATAATCTTTTTGTCTTTTTATCTGATTAAAGATTTCTTCTTTAAAATTCTTATTCTCTTTTCTAGTCTTCTCAGAAGTTTCTTCACTATGTCTAGCTGAAGAATTAACAATAGTTTTACCAATATTAGTAATATATTCTTTTACTTCATTATCTTTTTCTTGTTGTTGTATAGATCTAACTTCTATGGCTTCTACAGTCTTTTCAATTTTATCTAACCGAGTTAGAATAAAAGGAGAGTCTATTTTTGCTCGGGAAAGTTTATTATATACGGCCTTAATTCCGTTTATAATTTCTCCGTATTTTTCTTCTACTTGGGCCATGTCTAGTCTGAGTTCATTAATAATACTATCCATTTTGGATAGGTTGTGGCTTTCCCAATTATTAAGGTAATTTTCTAAATTTTGTTGGAATTTAACAAAGTCTGTATAGAAGGTGGTTAATCCTTCTGTCTTAGCCTTTAAGTCTAAATGTAAGTCTTTAACAAAGCTACTGTTATAGTCTTGGGTAGCTGCTATAGATGTGAAAATTAAATTTAATCTTTCTAATATAAGTCTAGTTGCTTTAGTGGCGTTGGCAATTTCATTCTCATTTATCTTATAATAAAATCTATCATCATTTATTTTTTCTAAAATTCATTGATAAAATTCTGATAAAGTCTGAACGGAGAGGTCTCTTGGTACCTCATTCCAGTATGATCTAACTATCTCCATTAGGAAGATATCTATCTAATCTAGGGATAAGCTTAGCTTGTTCTTTAGTAAGTTTAATTAATTCACTATCTTGATTTTTAGTTAAAGTTTTAATTTTTAAGATGTCTTTGTTAAGGACTTCTATACGATTAGTCTTAATATTTATTTCTTGTAAAACATGTACTAAGTCATTGGGATTTGATTATATATTTCTAGTAGTCTGTTAGAGATATTTTTTATCTCTGTTTCTAGGGTTTGAGTGTTTTTTATTAATTGTCTTAATATAAGGAGTATAGACTTATTTTGGTCTATTATACTATTAATAACACTAGCAGTGACTTGTCTACTGTCTGCGTGTTTAGCTGAGATGTGTTCAGTGTGTGAACAAACATCTATGTGAGAGGTTAAACAACCTACTGAGTCTAAATCAGTTATGGGTATAGGTTGGTAGTTTGGGTCGGTTCCAAAAATATCTTGGTAAATGCGAGGAATAAATCCCAAGGGCATTAAAGTATTTTTACCGTATGTCGAAAAGGAACGTCTTATGGCTCTGATACCAGAATTGGGGTTTGGTCGGAATTCGGAGGGTTTCTTATTTCTAAAGTCTTAAATCTTAACATGCAAAATCGTTATTTAAAGGTATTGGGGTCTAAAATAGAATATTGCTGAAGATCTTACTTTTGTCTTATTATGGACCTCATATAAGGACCTCATTTACGGACCTCACTTGAGCCTATATATATATATATATATATATATATATATATATATATATATATATATAATCTTTGGTGCGGACTCTCCGTGCGGACTTTTCGTGTGGATTTTTTCCTTATCCCGAAAGTGGTCCCCTCGTGGTCCCAAAGACATTTGTTATTTACTTTAAATGGTCCCCCTCTTGTCTTATACTAAAATCTCAGTTTAAGACTATATATTTAAAAGATTTATAGTTTAGACCCAAATTGGTATCAAGACCTTAAAGACTTTAGAAACTCACTGAATTCCGACCAAACCCCTAATTTGGGTATCAGAGCCATAAGACGCTCCTTTTAGACTTATAGTAAAAAGATTTTAATGGTCTTGGGATTTATCCCTCCCATTTACGAAGATATTTTTGGAACCAATCTAGACTACCAACCTATACCCATAACTGATTTAGACTCAGTAGGTTGTTTAACCTCTCACATAGATGGTTGTTCACACACTGAACACATCTCAGCTAAACACGCAGACAGTAGACAAGTCACTGCTAGTGCTATTAATAGTATAATAGACCAAAATAAGTATATACTCCTTATATTAAGACAATTAATAAAAAACACTCAAACCCTAGAAACAGAGATAAAAAATATCTCTAACAGACTACTAGAAATATATAATCAAATCCCAATAGACTTAGTACATGTTTTACAAGAAATAAATATTAAGACTAATCGTATAGAAGTCCTTAACAAAGACATCTTAAAAATTAAAACCTTAACTAAAAATCAAGATAGTGAATTAATTAAACTTACTAAAGAACAAGCTAAGCTTATCCCTAGATTAGATAGATATCTTCCTAATGGAGATAGTTAGATCATACTGGAATGAGGTACCAAGAGACCTCTCCATTCAGACTTTATCAGAATTTTATCAAAGAATTCTAGAAAAGATAAATGATGATAGATTTTATTATAAGATAAATGAAAATGAGATTGCCAATGCGGCTAAATCAACTAGACTTATATTAGAAAGATTAAATTTAATTTCTACATCCATAGCAGCTACCCAAGACTATAACAGTAGATTTGTTAAAGACTTGCATTTAGATTTAAAAGCTAAGACAAAAGGATTAACCACCTTCTATACAAACTGTGTTAAATTCCAATAAAATTTAGCAAATTATCTTAATAATATGGAAAACCATAACCTATCCAAAATGGATAGTATTATTAATGAACTTAGACTAGACATGGCCCAAGTAGAAGAAAAATATGAAGAAATTATAAACGGAATCAAGGTCATATATAATAAACCTTCCCAAGCAGAAATAAACTCTCCTTTTATTCTAACTCGGTTAGATAAAATTGAAAAGACTGTAGAAGCCATAAAAGTGAGAACTATGCAACAACAAGAAAAATATAATGAAATAAAAGACTATATTACTAATGCTAGTAAATCCATTGTTAATTCTCTAGCTAGACATAGTGAAGAAAGTTCTGAGAAGACAAGAAAGGAAAATAAGAATTTTAAAGAAGAAATCCTTAGTCAGATAAAAAGACAAAAAGATTATTCAGACTTCTTAGAAAGAATTGAAAAGAGACTTGAACAAAAATAGGTAACCACCTGTAAATTTAGAGAACCCCCTCCTATAGAAACTAGAAAAAGGAATACCATATGAAAACGAGTCATAAATAACGGATTGGATAAGACCAGTAAGATAGTTAGCTCTATCCCAAATATTAAACAGAGTAATCATATGCTCAAAAGACTAAAAGATTCATCCTCCAATGTTAGAACATGGTGGAAAGAGAGAAATTTCACCAATCCTCTCCAATGAAAAGAATGGGGAGAAGTTGACTGGAAGATTGTTGAAGATTCCATTCATAATGGACAACTTACAGCCGTTAGATACATAGACTTGTTTAAAGAAAGTGTCACTCCTAAGACTCCTAACTATAACATGACTTACCATTGTAGGAATCATGTTTTAGACAAATCCTATACTGAGCTCCAAGTGTTTGACCCAGAATGGCTTAGATCTAGAGGAACTGATAGGAAGTTCAAATTCCTAACCTTTGGACTCTTTCAATCAAGAATCCAAGGATTACATAGACCTCAGAATAATATCAACATATTATGTTGTTTAGTAGATAAAAGATGGAAAGATTTTGAGAAGAGCCTTATTAGGATAACCCAATTAGAAATGTGAGACGGCATAGGATACTTTAATGCCATTCCAGCATTTACAGTAACCGTAAACACAACCAAATATTTTAAGTTAATCTTATATTCTAGTGGCTATGAAGACTATATTATCCCAGACGCTGATATAAATATAGAATTCCAAAGCTATGTGAAGTTCTCCCAATTTCCTATAAAGGAATGCAATCGGGAATTCCTAGTGGTAGACTCAATGAAGAAATCTTAGTTAGAACCAATGTTTCAGACTATAATCATACTTACAGTATTAGGAATACTGGACCTATGAAAGAAAAACTAAAACCCTCTGGCAATTGCCAGAATTTCAAGAAACTAAGACTATACAAAATAAACCCTTGTTTATTAATCAAGACGACGTCACTGGAAATGTTACCATCCAGTTTGGTCATCCTAAGATTGTCAATAAGAATATCCAGACCGAAGAAATTAGATTCAGGAATATGGGAGAAGCCATAATCAATGATCCTTCAGAAGGAGAATGTAATAGTAAGACTAGTGCTAGTTTACTAAGACAAGCCCCTATAATTAGACGTAGAAGATCATTTGAACAAAAATGACTGAGTTAAGGAAAAAGCTAGGATCCAAAACTTTGGACATGAACCCTCAGAATTGGATATGAAGACATTTAAAGATAACCTTAAGAAAAGTCATTATGTTAGATTTTAAGAAAGAGAAATATTTAATATGAGCTGGACATCTAGCTCAAATCAATGAACAAGACCTAGCAAAAACTAAGTTAGCCCTCCTTAGCATTTGAAAATTAGATAAGATAAATGAATATAGTAATAATTATGAGCAACTATATTACCAAATTAAAGAATTTGGAGAGACCCTAAAAGATGAATACTTTATAAAGATACCAGTCATAGGACAAATCCTAATTAATGAATATAGGAATTGGCCAGGAGTAGCTAGAGTTAAGAATAACTCCCTTGGTGAAAGGATCAATTTTGCAAAGACTATATCATATCTAAGAGACGTGATATAACTCAAGAAAATTAATAGAAGAAACTTTTAAACAGATCCCTCCAATCAAAGACGAAAGAGACATCGCTCCAATCTAATGGGGGTGTGGAAGTGACTCTAAGAAATTCAAAAAGAAATTGGAATGGAAACATAGGAAGTTTAAGACTAGACCTTTAGGATTTCCAACGAAATATAAATTTTGACAATCAACTACCTTTAGAGAAAAGAACCCTAAGACTAAGAAAAATAGATTTAATCAAAGAAGATATTTTAAGAAGGACACTAGTAAGTATAAGAAAGTCCCTAATTATAGGAAGGAAAAATATGTATCCCAATCTAAGACCTCTATCAAAGAATGTTGGACTTGTGGCAAGGAAGGACACTTTGCTAAAGACTTCCCTAATAAGAAAGATAAAGAAGGTATTAAGATTATTAATACAATGTTAGACTATGCAGATCAAGAAGAGTTAGATATCCTATATGCTATAGAAATATTAGACATAGAAGATGATGATAATACCAGTATCTACAACGCATATACAAATAGTGATTAAGAATACTATAGTGATACAGATGAGTATAAAGACTCTCAGGATACTCTAGACTTGTATATGATGCAAACTAATCAAGACGACTTAGATAATGAATATGTAGACTATGAAAAAGCTTGGTATAAGTGCATATTAAGCCCCTTGTTAAAGAAAATATGGACAGTTAGTAATCCTACCTACATATTACTTTGATGAAAGACATTATTGCACATTTGAAATGAAATGTAGCAAGAAAGATTTTAGATGCGAGAATGTTTTGCGATCATACAAACAAAATTGTTTATGGTCTGTGTTATTTGTCAATTACACTACCATGAAGACTGTTGGAGAACTAGAATTAGAACAATTTATACTAGCCAGTATGATGCTCAAATAGACTTAGATATTAAAATATATTATCAAGAAATTGATAGAAATATAGCCAAAAGACTGCAAGAAAATGAAGATTTCAAAGGAAAAGGAATTTCCTATGATTTAGAAGAATACCATTATGATATTAGTTCAAAAGACCAAATACCCTTAGATTTTATAGATAAACCTCAAAAAGGAATATCTATTTTAGAAAAGAGTAATTTAGGAATTTCTACTAAACCACATGCTTGTTTTGTAGAATTATTTGTTCAAGACAAAGACTATCCTAAAATACTTTCAGCTTTTATAGATACAGGGTGCTCTCAGAGTATTTGCAAGGCTAATGCCTTCCATGAAGACTATTTTTTAGAAAGTACTCAAGAAATCTATGGTAAAGTGGCTAATGGAGATCCATTTACCTTATATTTTCAGACTATTCCTATTTATTTTAAATTAAGAAATCAGACCAACAAAACCGTTAATCATCGATTTTGGATAATGGATCCTCGTCCTAGTTTCACAGGAAATATTATTTTAGGACAAGACTTTATTAGTAAATACCATCCTTATACTCAGTATAAAAATAAGATATTAATTAGTAATAGAGAGGAATTTAATATTAAAGCACCTCTAATAGATCATAAGACTGCCTTTGACCTTATGCAGGTCAAACCCAATTATAGACCCATAAAACATCAGAGTTCTTCAGCTGAGCATGGTGGACCTAGACCTAAAACCCAACAAGAAGCCTTAGAAATTATTAAGCCCTTACAAAAAGAATGTAAGTGTTCAGACCAAAAGTGTTATAAGCAAATAGCGCTTATATAACAAGACATTTTAGAACAATCCCAGCAGACCTTATTACAGTTTCAAACCATATTCAAACAGAAGAAAATGGATATAGAAGTAGAAATAGAAAAGATTAGGCAACTATAAGAGCCTACTTTAGTAGAAAATCACATCGCTAAGTGGGATAAAGACCAAAGTTATTATGAAATCATCCCTATTAATCGAGATGGCACTATAATGGTGGAACCTATAAGAAAGGATACTCACAAGAAGATAGGGAAGAATTCAAGAACGACATAGACGAGATGCTTAAGTTAGGCATTATTAGAGAAAGTAAAAGTAGTCATAATAGCTTAGCCTTCTATGTTCAAAATGAATCTGAACGTAAAATAGGAAAAAGACGCATGGTTATAGATTATAGACAATTAAATAAGATTTGTGAATTTGATTCTTATAAGATACCAGACAAGAATAATTTAATCAATTTGATTAAAGATAGAATTATATTCAGTAAGTTTGATTACAAATCAAGCTTCTGACAAATTAAGATGCATCCAGATAGTATTACTTGGACAGCCTTTAGTGTGCCCCAAGGAAAATGCGAATGGCTAGTAATGCCATTTGGATACTTGAATGCTCCTTAAGTTTTTCAAAGAAGAATGGATAATATATTTAGACCTTATTCATAATTTTGTCTTATTTACATAGATGATATTCTTGTAGCCAGTAAGATTGAGATAGGGCATGTAGATCATCTTAAAAAGATTATTTTAGAATTAGACAGACACGGTATTATTACTTCTGAAAGGAAAATGCAATTATTTCAGACTGAAATAGACTTTAAGCTAATGCATATTAATAAAGAAAAATTATCCTTGGCAGACCACATAACCAAAAAGATTCTTGAGTTTCCAGACCAACTTAAAGATAGAAAACAATTACAATTCATTTTTAGGATTGCTCAATTATGTTACAGACTTTATTAAAGACCTTGCTTCAAAAAGACAAAGCTTAACTGCCAAATTAAAAGGAACAGACAAAACCAATCCCTTTTATTGGACTAAAGATGATTTTGAAGTCATAAGAAAAATTAAAGACGCAGTCAAGAATATTCCTTTACTTGAACTGCCTAATACTAAAGACCAGTTTATAGTAGAAACAGATGCCTCTGATAAATAATGGGGAGCAGTATACTTTGCCATTGATCATCAGACAAAAAAGAAGAAACTTTGTAGACATAGTTCTGGAACCTTTACAGACCCATAAATAAGATACACTGCCCATGAAAAAGAAGTTTTAGCCATAGTAAGGGCAATAGAAAAATATATGCTATTCCTTAGACCTCAATATTTTACTGTTTTTACTGACTCTTCTTATGCAGGAAAATTTAGAGATTTAGACTTGTCCAAATCAAGGACTAATAGACTAATTAGATGGCAACAATTGCTTAATGGTTATGACTTCTCTGTTATACATATTAAGAGAAGTAAAAATACCATTCCAGACATTATATCAAGAGAGCCAATGTTTTCTAACACTAATATAATTTCATATTTTATGTTACAAACAGAAGACCTAGAAGATATGAGTTCTTCTGGAACGAATAAACTGAATAGGGAAGACGTTGCATACTATCTTAGATGCGTAAGACCAAATACTGGTGTAACGCAAAGACAGACTGATATTCAAGACTCTCAAGAAAGACCAATCCTAGAGAACTTTGATGATATCTTAGTTCCTCCAGGAAAATCTATACTAGAGATTATTGCTCAAAATAGACTCACTGGGAAGATGTACTTTCCCCAATATAAACCCGATCAAAAATACCCAGACCTGATCAAATTTAGACAAGAATTTTCAAAAGATGAAAATACTCTTATAGATGCCATATGGTGGAATCTTAAGAATAAACTATAGATCGAGTTCAAACAAAATTTGGTAGCCATTGCCAGATTCATGAGGACTCAAAGACTTGCAGTTACCCAGCTCAGTGGTACTGCCGTGCCTAGACCTCAGACTTATGCTCAAACTCTTGGAGAAACCTCCAAAACTAGGCCTACTGATTTCTGTTATCAGAAAAAGACTTTCAAGACTAAGATTGTTATACCATTTGGTCATAATAATCTCCTATTAGTAGAAGACTTTAAAAAACAAACTAATAACATTATTGCTCATTTTAATATGTTATTATCGGAAATAAATGGAGATACCTTAATGATCAAATGTTTCTTCAAAGACGTTCTAAAAATATATCTTTTTGAAAAATTAGACATGGCTCATATAACTCTTGCAGACCACGGGTTCATTGAACTCGTTCAGATATAAGATATTGAAGACTCTGTTGCTTTTGGTAAAATAGTCCATGAGTATGTCAAGAAGGTATAAGACTTCCTTCCTCTATTTTCTAGAATCTATCAGATTGCTCCAAGTTCCTGCAAAGGAATGAGTGTTGAAGGATTTAGACTTATTAAATTTTCTAATTATATATTGGAAGACGTTGAAGTTTTATCAGAAGATGAGACTAAATATTCAATTATTGATAAGTCCAAGCTCCAGATTACTCAAGCCATGGAGGCAATAGAAATCATGGAATTATTAACAGGCGAAGATAGATGGTACACTGCCTACCACAAAAAAGACCTAATAATCCAAGCCGATGAGCCATTCAATGGAAGGCTCAAGAAAGAAGCCAAGGAGCTAACCTTAGAACTGTGGGCCTCATTGATGAATTTTTCAATAATGCCCTCCCAGGCCAGGACAAGGCAAAAGAAGACACAAACACGACAAAGAAGGGCCCCTCAGTAGTGGATAAATTATTGAAGACGGAAGACTCATTTTCCTAGACTATGCTTTCCATAAAGCAAACAGATCCCTACCCCACATGGGCCACTAGACTAATGAAAAGACGAACAAATTTACTGTTTGATTCTTTTGCATTATCACAAGACGACAGACTTATGGGCCATGGCCACCAGACGGTCCCATTCAGACGTAGACCTATCAAAATAAGATGGATTACTTCATGAAGAGATAAGGCTATAGACTTTAATTATTTGTTTTTCCTTTAACCAGTTAGCTTTTAGCCTCTGGTAGTAGGTCATATGTATGCTCCCTTGTGCTATAAAAGGGACGTTAAGGTTGTGTTGTTAGACATCAGGAGTTAGAAAGTGAACAGTTGTTAGACTTCCAATGTTAGAGAGAGAGTATGCTTGTAGAGAGTAATATATATATGAGTGAGTAAACCTCTCATAGTTAGGGGAGAGGGGAGAGTTGTATTTACTTATGCAATGCAATAAAAGTATTTTATTTTCCAGAAATCTCCTATGTTGAGTTATTATTATTTTCCAAATTATCTCCAACTTTCTGTTCATAGAAGACTATTGTGTGGAACCTCTAGTGTAGCACACATGTGTTATACTGGTGAACTGCGGTCAGGTGCCGATTAGCCGTGAGCCCTTAGCCAGGTGGGCGTTAGGCGTGAAGGCGTATAGGCAGGAAACGGGTTCGACGCCAAAATAGTGGATTGAGGTGCAACACATAAAGAGAGAGAGAGTTTTAGGAGGCCGAGACCAAAGAAGAATAGTAACAAGACTGAAGAGGCGAAGGGAAGAAGATAAAGATATTGCAGACCAGAAGGAAGGTATAACTCAAACCAAACCCTTAACTATTTTTACATATTATTTCTTTAAAAAGAATCTTATATGAGCTTACAAATCACTAAAGACTTTTTAGAATTTGTTAATCAAACAAGTTTAGACTTAACTAGAGAAATTCAAGATTGGACTCTTACAGACCCTAAAGATAAAGAACTTATAGAATCTGCTTTAACATACGCAGGTGATACTTTTAAATATATAGACCAGATCATTGAGTGGTTAGGAAGAGAAGTACCTAGAATAGAAATAGTTAGAACAGGGATCCGTGATCTCTTTAGACAAAAATTAAGAACTGAAGATTTTGCAGAAGAACTATCAAGACCTGAAAAATATCAAGAATACACTAGGATACTTGAAGACATTATAGATGTATTAAAATTTATTACACAAAAAAGGTTAGATGAAACAAAGGTTACTTTAATTAGAGCCTAAGGAATCCGCCCTATCCTTAAAAACGTAGAGATAGCTTCCCCTAGAACATACCGTAGATTTTTGTCATCTTATGGTAATAATAATTTCGACGAATTTATAAATAATGATACAATTGATATTATTAATCAAATATATAAAAAAACTAAACAGATAAACCCACGATATCGTATAAGGTATTTAAGACTAGAATATTTTCCATCAAAACCTCTTTCAATTTCTTGACTCCCTGAAGAAACTATTTATATAGATAATCCTCATTATTCAGAACTGCAGTACGATAGTGACGGAAGAAGCTTGAGAAGTAGTAGTAGCCCTGAAACTTCTACACTTAGACTTCCAGATTAATTAAGCGTTAAAACAAGCTTAAAAGACCTTAGAAATCATTGGGGTAAAAATTTATATTCCCTAAAACTTAGAAGAAGTTAAAAGACATTGCGGTCCCAAAAGGTGGTCCTAAAAAGATAAAACGGTCCCTAGATAATTCTTGGACGGTACCGGTCCGTAAACTAGGTCCGTATAAGAGTCGGTCTCTCTCTCTCTCTCTCGCTGTATATATATATATATATATATATATATTAAAAAATACACTTATTTTTTATTTAACCTATTTAGTTGAAACACTCATTTATCAAATATTCTCTTATTTTTTAAGATCCGCGCCAACGGCACCCAATGTCATCCCTGCTCACCCCGAACCAGAGCTCTGGTGGATCCAAACCCCATTTATCCAATATTATCTTATTTTTAAAGGTCCGCGCCAACTACACCCATGCCACCAATACCCACTCCAAACTGAAGCTCTGATTAAGGTCGTTGGAGCTCCGACAATGGGGGTGGGTGGTGGTGGGGATTGGGTGCCGCTAGTGCGAACCTTTAAAAATAAGAGAATATCGAAAAAAAAGTGGGTTGGATCCACTGGAGCCCTCGTTTGGAGTGAGTAGGGGTGGCATGGGGAGCCGCTGGCGCGGACCTTAAAAAATAAGAGAATATTTGATAAATAAGTGTTTGAGCGACTAATTGGGTTAAACTAGAAATAGGTTTCCTTTTTACAATATATATATATATATACATACATACATTAATTGACCAACACAATAAATTTTAATGTCTGTATAATACTAACACAATAAATGTTACTGTTTGTGAAAATGTCACATATATAAGACTATTTCATTTTCTGGTGTATACAGTAAAGTTTACTGTGTTCACAAAAAAATGTGACATTTTCAGAAGAATTTGGAAAAATGTCACAAATATAAAACTATTTCATTTTTCGGTTTGTGGTGGGCAGAGCTCGCATGCTTTACCGCTGGCGTGGACCTATAAAAATAAGAAAATATTGGATAAATGGGGTTTGGATCCACCGGATCTCCGGTTTGGGGTGAGTAGGGGTGAAATTGGGTGACATTAGCGCAAACCTTTAAAAATAAGAGAATATTGGATAAATGGGTGTTTGAGCGACTAAATTTGTTAAACTAAAAATATGTCTTTTTTTTAATATATATATATATATATATATATATATATATATATATATATATATATATATATATGTGTGTGTGTGTGTGTGTGTGTGTGTGTGTGTGTGTGTGTGTGTGTGTGAGAGAGAGAGAGAGAGAGTTTATATATTATTTGATCCATTTATTTAACTAGTAAATTTTACTGTTTGTGTAATATTAACACAAAAAATGTCACTGTTTGTAAAAATGTCATAGAGATAAAACTATTTCATTTTATAGTGCATTTCACAAGAATTTGGGGAAATGCCACTTATATAAAGCTATTTCATTTTTCACCTATAAAAATAAGAAAATATTGGATAAATGAGGTTTGGATCCATCGGAACTCCGGTTTGGGATGAGTAGGGGTGGAATTGGGTGACACTAGCGCAAACCTTTAAAAATAAGAGAATATTGGATAAATGGGTGTCTGAGAGACTAAATGGGTTAAACTAAAAATATGTGTCTTTTTTTTCAATATATATATATATATGTGTGTGTGTGTGTGTGTGTGTGTGTGTGTGTGTGTGAGAGAGAGAGAGAGAGAGAGAGAGAGAGAGAGAGAGAGTTTATATATTATTTGACCCATTTATTTAACTAGTAAATTTTACTGTCTGTGTAATATTAACACAAAAAATGTCACTGTTTGTGAAAATGTCATAGATATAAAACTATTTCATTTTCTAGTGCATACAGTAAAGTTTACTGTATGTGTAATTTTTTTTTCTTTTAAATATTATAGGCTTCATGGGTCTTGTTTGATAGATCTCTACGGGGAGGTTTCAAAAATAGTAATTTTGCGAAAAATGGATATGTCAACCAAAAGTTATGATCATTTGAAAATTAAAAAAAAAAGTTCAACTACTTATGTAACTTCACTATGGAAGTTATGGATGGTTGGTTTTAAAAGGGTATAATTGTGAAAAAAAAGTTTCAAAAAATTAGGAGTAGGACCTATATGTAGGTGGAAAACATGGTGGAACTAGAATGAGTAAAGAAATGTCTAATATGACTTATATGCGAAGACCCTAAAATTTACCTATAAATACGTGATCTAATTTATTTACATTGTATTATTTGTTTGTTGTAGAGTTTAAGACTATAATTTTAAAAAAATCTTCCCTATTATTTATTGTTATAAAATATTTGCATTTACATTGTTACAAATTCTCTATTAAATAATTCAACACACTCATTTCTTCGAGATCAAACCATGATCGTGAAAAATGAAAGTGCATTTTTTAAACTATTAAAATAACATTTTAAAACCAACTACTGTATCACACTACAAAGTATCGCAAACCAAAAATATGCAATCATAACTCAAAATTTGGAAAATAGCATTACATAGTCGAACCTAAATTCAAAAACCCTAATATCCGATATAGACATAGAGAATAAGGGAGAGAACGCCATTTTGCGTGGATTTAAATCGCATGGTTTGAACAATCAACGTCATACTGTGCAACCGAATCTGAACCGACTGAAGGGCAAGTGTTGAAGCCTAAATAAGAAACCATTACAAAAGAGTTCTAAGACATTATAATAAAATTTAGAAAATATAATTTCACAGGTTCCATATATATTTAGAAAATAACCCCAAAATGGAAAATCATGGTGGATGATCGGTATTACCTCGAGTGGGAGGGAGAGAGACTACATCCATTTGTAAAGAGAAAGCAAAATATATAAATGAAAGATAACAATATATATATATATATATATATATATATATATATATATATATATGATCAACTAAGGGACACCTTAATAAGGGCTATTTACAGGATTGTTTTTAAAATATATATATATTTTTTGGATTGTAAACATTTCAGGGTATCGCTAAAAAAATCATCCCAAAATATTTTATTTTGATATTTTAAAAAAATGGGTCAATATTTGACAATTTTTAAACAGTTTAAGTCAATTGCTTAAATGTCAAATATTGACCCATTTTTTAAAAATATAAGCGAAATAATAGCTGAAATATTTTATTACAAACTTTTATTACAACAGAAGTAAAGCAAACTTACAAATAGAAAATTCGTCGGAATAAGGCCGAAAATCCACAAGCTTAATATTACCAATTTAGAGAGACAGAAAGGGTAAAGAAAGAGGTGCCAAATGAGGGAGAAGAGCCCCCTATTTATACAAGTAGAATGAGAATAAATAGTTCTCAGGATAATGACCTATGGGTCCCGCCATAAGTCCAGTCGACAAGGTCTTTTGTCGTGATGCGTCGGTTTCCACGAAGTAGACAAGTTTGTCTTCAAGCGTTGGCGTGAGTGCAATTGGGGCTAAGTTATTTTTTTCAGGAATACCCTGAAATATTTACAATATATATATATATATATATATATATATATATATATATATATATATAGAGAGAGAGAGAGAGAGAGAGAGAGAGTCCGACTCTCATACGGACCCAGTTTACGGACCTACGACTGTCCAAGAATTAACTAGGGACCACTTTGTGTGTTTAGGACTACTCTTTGGGACCGCAATATCTTTTGTCTTCTTTTAAGTTCTAGGGAATAGAATTTTTTTACCCCAATAACTTATAGCGTCTTCAAGCTTTATCTAATTAATCTGGGAGTCTAAGAGAAGTTTTAGAGTTGCTACTTCTCCGGCTTCTTCCGTTACTATCGTAATGATATTCTGAATAGTGAGGATTATCTATATAATATTTTCCTCAGGTCTGAAAATTGCAAGCGATTTTAATGGAAAATATTCTAATCTTAAATACCTTATACGATATTGTGGTTTTATCTGTCTAGTTTCTTCATATATTTGATTAATAATATCAATTATATCATTTTCAATGAATTCGTCTAAATTATTATCACCATAAGATGACAAAAATCTACGGTATGTTCTAGGGGCAGCTGTCTCTATGTTTTTAAGGAGAGGGCGGATTCCTCCGGCTCTAATTAAAATAGCCTTTGTTTTAGCTAACCTTTTTCGTCTAATAAATTTTAATACGTCTATACTGTCTTCAAGTATCCTAGCATATTATTGATATTTTTCAGGTCTTGACAGTTATTCTGCAAAATCTCGAGTTAATAATTTTTGTCTAAAGAGATCATGGATCCCTGTTCTAATTATTTCCATTCTAGGTACTTCTCTTACTAACCACTTAATAACCTGGTCTATATATTTAAAAGTAGCACCCGCGTATATTAAAGTAATATCTATAAGTTCTTTATCTTTAGGGTCTGTAAGAGTCCAATCTTGGATTTCTGTTGTTAAATTTGGATTTGTTTGATTAACAAATGCTAAAAAGTCTTCAGTAATTTATTGGCTCGTATAAATTTCTTTCAAAACAATAATATGTAAAATAGTTAAGGTCTTTGTTCGAGTTATACCTTCCTTCTGGTCTACGATATCTTTATTTTCCTTCCTTCTTCTCTTCAGCTTTATTACTATTCTTCTCCGGTCTCGGCCTCCTACAACTCTCTCTTTATGTGTCGCACCTCAATCCACTATTTTGGCATTGTACCCATTTCCTACCTATACTCCTTCACGCCTAACGCCCACCTGGCTAATGACTCACGGCCAATAGGAACCTGACGGATGTTCAACAGTATAACACCTTGTGTGCTACACCAGAGGTTCCACACAATATTCCTCTATGAACAGAAAGTTGGAGAAAATTTAGAAAATAATAACAACTCAACATAAGAGATTTCTGGAAAAGAAAATACTTTTATTGCATTGCATTGCATAAATACAACTCTCCCCTCTCCCCTAACTATGAGAGGTTTACTCACTCATGTACATATTACTCACTACAAGCTTACACACTCTTTCTAAATTCTAAACTTTGATATCTCAAATCAAACTGTACGCTCATTTTTATAGCATAAGGGCACTACAAATGACTGGTAATCGGCTATCAAAAGCAATCCGGTGGAAGGATAAAAACTATTAAAGTCTTTAAAGCAACTTTGTCTTTAAGAATCTTATCTGATGGGTCTACAGGCTGTTGACATCTGGTGATAAGTGGGGCATCTTTTTCTTTTTAAAAAGTAAGGTCGTCTGATGGAGCGTGTCAAATCTTTAAAATGAGTCTTGTCATCTTCTAATAATGCGTAGGTCTAGAGTTGGGCATCTTCTATCCTTAATAATTCTTCATCTAATGATGGGCCCGTCTTTGTCCCTTCCGTGTCTTCTTCTACCTTGTCTTGGTCTGATAGGGCATTATTGTTGAAAAATTCATCAATGAGGCCCACAATTTCTAAGGCTAGCTGGCAAAGCTATCTCTACCATTTCCTTGGCTTCTTTCTTGAGCCTTCCGTTGAATATCTCATCAGCTTGGATTATCAGGTCTTCTTTGTGGTAGGGAGTGTACTATTTGTCTTCGCCTGTCAATAATTCCATGGTTTTTATTGTCTCCATAGCTTGAGCAATCTGGAGTTTGGACTTATCATCAGCTAGGTTTTTAGTTTCATATTCGGATAGAATTTCAACATCTTCGAATGAATAATTGGAAAATCTAATGTGTCTGAATCCCTCAACTCTCATTCCTCTATAGGAACATATCCTGGAAAACAGGGGAAGGAAGCCTTCTACCTTTTTAATGTACTCGTGGACTATTTTGCCAAGAGAAATAAAGTCTTCAATATCTTTTATCTGAACAAGTCTAATGAACCCATGGTCTGCAAGAGTTATATGAGCCATATCTGATTTTCCAAAAAGATATATTTTTGGAACGTCTTTAAAGAAACCTCTAATCATTAACGCAACTCCATTTATTTCTGATAATAACATGTTGAAATTATCAATAATGTTATTAGTTTCTTTTTGAAATTCTTTTGCTAAAGGGAGATTATTATGACCAAATGGTATAACAATCTTAGTCTTAAAAGTCTTTTTTTAATAACAAAAATTATCACCTGGTCTAATTTTAGAGGATTCTCCAAGGGTCTGAGCATAAGTCTGTGTCTGCGGTCTAGGAGCAGTAGTTCCACTAAGTTGGGTTACTGCAAGTCTTTGGAGTCTCATGACTCTAGCAATAGCTACCAGATTCTTCTTGAATTCTATCTAAAGTCTATTTTTGACATTCCACCAAAGGGCGTCTATGAGAGTATTTTTATCTTCTGAAAATTCTCATCTAAATTTGATCAAGTCTGGATATCTTTGATCAGGTCTATATAAGGGGAAATACATTTTTCTAATGAGTCTATTTTGAGAAAAAATCTCATGTCTAGATTTTTCAGGAGGAACTAAGATATCATCAAAGTTCTCTAGGATTGGTCTTTCTTGAGAGTCTTAAATATGAGTCTGTTTTTGCATTACACCAGCATTTGGTCTTACACTTCTAAGATAGTTTGCAACATCTTCTCTATTCAATCTATTTGTTCCAGAGGAACTCATGGTGTCTAGGTCTTCTATTTGCAACATAAAACATGATATCATATTAGTGTTAGCAAACATTGGTTCTCTTGATATAATGTCTGGAATGGTATTTTTACTTCCCTTAATATGTATAACAGAGAAGTCATAACCATTAAGCAATTGTTGCCATCTAATTAGTCTATTAGTCCTTGATTTGGACAAGTCTAAATCTCTTAATTTTACTGCATAAGAAGAGTCAGTATACATAGTAAAATGTTTAGGTCAAAGAAAAAGCATATATTTTTCTATTGCCCTTATTATGGCTAAAACTTCTTTTTCATGGGTAGTGTATCTTGTTTCTGGGTCTGTAAAGGTTCCGGAACTATATCTACAAAGTTTCTTCTTTTTTGTCTAATGATCCATGGCAAAGTAAACTGCTCCTCATTGTTTATCCGAGGCATCTGTTTCTACTATAAACTGGTCTTCTGCATTAGGTAGTTCACGTAAAGGAATATTCTTGACTGCATCTTTAATCTGTCTTATGACTTAGAAAGCATCTTTAGTCCAATAAAAAGGATTAGTTTTGTATGTTCATTTTAATTTGGCAATTAAGCTTTGTCTTTTAGAAGCGTGGTCTTTAATAAAGTCAGCAACACAATTAAGCAATCCTAATAATGATTGTAATTATTTTCTATCTTTAAGTTGGCCTGGAAATTCAAGAATCTTTTTAGTTATGTATTCTGCTCAAAATAATTTTCCTTTATTAATATGCATTCCCACAAAGTCTATCTCTGTCTGAAATAATTGCATTTTCCTTTCGAAAATAACAATACCATATTTGTCTAATTCTAAAATAATCTTTTTAAGATGGTCTACATGCTCTATCTCAGTCTTACTAGCTACAAGAATGTTATCTATGTAAACAAGACAAAATTATGAATAATGTCTAAATATAATATCCATTCTTCTTTGGAATACTTGAGGAGCATTCAAGTTTCCAAATGGCATAACTAGCCATTCATATTTTCCTTGGGGCACACTAAAGATTGTCCAAGTAATACTGTTTGGATGCATATTAATTTGCCAGAAGCCTAATTTTCAATCAAACTTACTGAATATAACTCTATCTTCAATGATATTGATTAAATTATTCTTATTTGGTGTCTTATAGGAGTTAAATTCACAATTCTTATTTAATTATCTATAATCTATAACCATACGTCTTTTTCCTATTTTACGTTCAGATTCATTTTTAACACAGAAGGCGAGGCTGTTATGTCTACTTTTACTTTCCCTAATAATGCCTAACTTAAGCATTTCATCTATATATTTCTTGAATTCTTCCCCATCTTCTTGTGAATATCCTTTCTTATAGATTCCATCATTAATAGTGGCATCTGGGTTGATAGGGATAATTTCACAGTAACTTTGCTCTTTATCCCACTTAGCAATGGGATTTTCTCCTAAAGTAGGCTCTGCTAATTGCCTAATCTTTTCTTTTTCTACTTCTATACCCATTTTCTTCTGTTTGGATATGGCTTGAACTTGTAATAAGGTATGCTGGGCTTGATCTAGAATGTGTTGTTATATAAGCGCTATTTGCTTATAACACTCTTAGTCTGGACACTTACATTCTTTTTATAAGGGTTTAGTAATGTCTAGGGCTTCTTGTTGGGTTGTAGGTCTAGGTCCACCATGATCTGCTGAAGAACTCTGATGTTTTATGGGTTTATAATTGGGTTTGACCTGCATAAGGTCAGAGGTAGTCTTATGATCTATTAGAGGGGCTTTAATAATGAATTCCTTTGTATCACTAATTAATATCTTATCATTATACTGAGTATAAGGATGATATTTACTAATAAAGTCTTGTCCTAAAATAATGTTTCATGTGAAACTAGGACAAAGAACTATTATCCAAAATCGATGGTTAATGGTTTTGTTGGTCTGATTTCCTAATTTAAAATAAATAGGAATAGTCTAGAAATATAAGGTAAATGGGTCTCCATTAGCCACTTTACCATAGATTTCTTAAGTACTTTCTAAAAAACAGTCTTCAGGAAAGGCATTAACCTTGCAAATACTCTGAGAGCATCCTATATCTATAAAGGCTGAATGTCTTTTAGGATAATCTTTGTGTTGGACGAATAATTCTACAAAACAAGCATGTGGTTTGGTAGAAATTCCTAAATTATTCTTTTCTAAAATAGATATTCCTTTTTGAGGTTTATCTATAAAATCTAAGGGTATTAGGTCTTCTGAACTACTATCAGAGCGGTATCCTTCTAATTATAGGAAATTCCTTTTCCTTTTAAGTCTTCATTTTCTTGTAATCTTTCGGCTATATTTCTATCAATGTTTTGATAATATGTTTTAATATCTAAGTCTATTCGAGCATCATACTGGCTAATATAAATTTCTCTAAATCTAGTTCTCCAACAGTTTTCATGGTAGTGTAGTTGACAAATAACACAAACCATAAATAATTATGTTTGTATAATCTCAAAGCATTTTACGCATCTAAAGTCTTTCTTGCTACATTTCATTTCAAAATGTGCAATAATGTCTTTCATCAAAGTAACATCTAGGTATATAAGTTAGTAACTCAGGATTACTAACTGTCCATCTTTTCTTTAAAAGGGGCTTAATATACACTTATACCAAGCTTCTTCAAAGTCTATATATTCACTATCCAAATCGTCTTGATTAGTTTGCATCATATACAAGTCTAAAGTATCCTGATAGTCTTCATATTCATCAGTATCACTATTATAGTCTTCTGAATCACTGTCTGTTTATGCACTATAGATACTAGTATTATCATCATCTTCTATGTATCATATTTCAATAACATATAGGATATCTAATTCTTCTTGATCTTCATAGTCTAATATTGTATTAATAATCTTAATACCTTCTTTATCTTTCTTATTAGGGCAGTCTTTAGCAAGGTGTCCTTCTTTTCCACAAGTCCAACATTCTTTGATGGCAGTCTTAGATTGGGCTACATTTTTTTCCTTCATATAATTAGAAACTTTATTATATTTACTAGTATTCTTATTAAAGTATCTTCTTTGGTTAAACCTATTTTTCTTAGTCTTAGTGTCCCTTTCTCTAAAGGTAGTAGATGGTCTAAATTTATACTTCTTTGGAAATCCTAAGGGTCTAGTCTTAAACTTCTTATGTTTCCATTTTAATTTCTTTTTAAATTTCTTAGATTTACTTCCACATCCCGATTGGATTGGAGCAATGCCTCTCTCATTTTTTATTGGAGGGATCTGCTTGAAAGTTTCTTCTATCAACTTTCCATGGGTTATATCCCGTCTTTTAGATATGATATAGTCTTTGGCAAAATTGATTCTTTCATCAAGGGAGTTATTCTTAACTCCAGCTACTCCTGGCCAATTCCTAAATTCATTAATTAGGATTTATTCTATGGCTGGTATCTTCCTAAAGTATTAATCTATTAAGGTTTCTCCGAATTCTATAATTTGGTAATATAGCTGCTCATAATTATTGCTATATTCATTGATCTTATCTGGTTTGCAAATGCTAAAGAGGGCTAACTTAGTTTTTGCTAAGTCTTGTTCATTGACATGAGCTGAATGTCCAGCTCCAATGACTTCTGTCGTGAACAATTGAATATATTCTTCAATTGATCTGTCCTCTACATTCTCTTTCATCTTCTCAACCTTAGATAAGAAGTCTTCATCTGTAGCCTTTCTTAAACTATCTAAATAATCTTTTGCAATACCTCTAATGGATTGCTCAGCGTATTGTTTACATAAACTTGCATTCCATTGTTCGTTAGATGCAAAACACATGTTCATCTGATTACGCCATTCTTCTAAGGCCTTCTTCATATCTTGGACGTTGTCTAGGTTAAGGTATATCCCAACTGGATTTATGGCTTGACTTTCCATGGTCTTAACATGGGTAAAACTCTTGTCACTAGTTGGAAAACCTTTATATAATCAAGTTTATTCTTAACTAAAGTGCTAGAGTATATAGGAATATTTATTCCTATTGGTTTACTAAGAAGTCTAGGAGCATCTTCTAGCCTAGTAATACTTCCTACCTCTTGTTTATTATGTTCTACTTGTGTAGCTGGCATTAGTCTTTCTTCTCCTTCTTCTATTAGTCTTAAGTTTCTAAGAAGTTCCTTTGTATTCTTAGATTATTTAAATTTTAATCTACGGTCTTGAGCTATCATATTAAATCTTTATCTTTCTTGAAATCTAATAGAATGAATTTTCTTAAGGTGATTTTTAAATCTCTTCATGTCCAAAGTTTTGGATCCTAGCTTTTTCTCTAACTAAGTCTTTATTTTCAAATGATCTTCTAGGTCTAATTATCGGGGCTTATCTTAGAACTAGCACTAGTCTTACTACTACATTCTCCTTCTGAAGGATCATTGATTATGGATTCTTCCATATTCTTAAATCTAATTTCTTCAGTCTAGATATTCTTATTGATAATCATGGGAGGTCCAAACTGGATGGTAACATTTCCAGTGACATCGTTTTGATTAATAAACAAGGGTTTATTCTGTATAGTCTTAGTTTCTTGGAATTCTGGCAATTGCCAAAGGGTCTTAGCTTTTTCTTTCATAGGTTCGGTATCCCTAATACTGTGAGTATAATTATAGTCTGAAACATTGGTTCTAACTAATATTTCTTCATTAAGTCTACTGCTAGGAATTCCTGATTGCATTCCTTCATAAGAAAATTAAAAGAACTTCACATAGCTCTGGAATTCTATATTTATATTAGCGCCTGGGATAATATAGTCTTCATAGACACTAGAATATAAGATTAACTTAAAATGTTTGGCTGTGTCTACGGCTACTGTAAATGCCGGAATGACATTAAAGTATCCTATGTTATCTGACATTTCTAGTTGAGATATCCCAATAAGGCTCTTATCAAAATCTTTTCATCTTTTATCTACTAAGCAACACAATATGTTGATATTATTCTGAGGTCTATGTAATCATTGGATTCTTGTTTGAAAGAGTCCAAAGGTTAAGAATTGGAACTTCCTATCAGTTCCTCTAGATCTAAGCCATGCTGAGTCAAACACTTGGAGCTCAGTATAGGATTTGTCTACACATGATTTCTACAAAGATAAGTCATGTTATAATTAGGGGTCTTAGGAGTGGCACCTTTTTTAAACAAGTCCATATATCTAACGGCTGGAAGTTGTCCATTATGAATGGAATCTTGAACAATCTTCTAGTCAACTTCACCCCATTCTTTCCATTGGAGAGGATTGGTGAAATTTCTCTCCTTCCACCATGTTCTAACATTGGAGGATGAATACTTAAGTCTTTGGAGAATACAATTACTATGTACAATATTTGGGATAGAGCTAGCTATCTTACTAGTTTTATCAAATTCGTCATCTATGACTCTCCTATGTACGGTCTTCCCTTCTCTAGTTTCTATAGGAGGAGGTTCTCTAAATTTATAAGTGGTTACCTATTTTTGTTCAATTCTTTTTTCAATTATTTCTAAGAAGTCTGAATAATATTTTTGTCTTTTTATCTGACTAAGGATTTCTTCTTTAAAAATCTTATTCTCTTTTCTTGTCGTATCAGAAATTTCTTCACTATGTCTGGCTAGAGAATTAACAAGGGATTTAACAACATTTGTAATATAATCTTTTATTTCATTATCTTTTTTCTTGTTGTTACATAGATCTAATTTCTATAGATTCCATCGTTTTTTCTATTTTATCTAAACGAGTTAGAACAAAAGGCGAGTCTATTTCTGCTTGGGAAGGCTTATTATATACAGCCTTAATTCCATTTGTAATTTCTTCGTATTTTTCTTCTACTTGGTCCATGTCTAATCTAAGTTCATTAATAATACTATCCATTTTGGATAGGTTATGGCTTTCCATATTATTAAGATAATTTGCTAAATTTTGTTAGAATTTAACAAAGTCTATGTAGAAGGTGGTTAATCCTTCTGTCTTATCCTTTAAATCAAAATGTAAGTTTTTAACAAAGTTAATGTTATAGTCTTAGGTAGATTCTATGTATGTAGATATTAAGTTTAATCTTTCTAATGTGAGTCTAGTTGCTTTAGCAGCGTTGACAATCTCATTTTCATTTATCTTATAATAAAATCTATCATCATTTATCTTTTCCAGAATTCTTTGGTAAAAGTCTGATAAGGTCTAAATGGATAGGTCTCTTGGTACCTCATTCCAGTCTGATCTAACTATCTCCATTAGGAAGATAACTATCTAATCTAGGGATAAGCTTAAGCTTGTTCTTTAGTAAGTTTAATTAACTCACTGTCTTGATTTTTAATTAAAGTTTTAATTTCTAAAATGTCTTTATTAAGGAATTATATATGATTAGTCTTAATATTTATTTATTATAATACATGTACTAGGTCTATTGGGATTTGGTTATCTATTTATAGTAGTCTTTTAGAGATATTTTTTATCCCTGTTTCTAGGGTTTGAGTGTCTTTTCTTAATTGTCTTAATATATGGAGTATACACTTATTTGGGTCTATTATGCTATTAATAGACTAGCATTAATTTGTCTACTATCTGCGTTTTTGGCCAAGATGTGTTCAGTGTGTGAACAACCGTCTATATGTGAGGTTAATCAACCTTCTGAGTCTAAATCAGTTATTGGTATGGGATGGTTGATGATACGCAAATATTACGTATTTCATCCTCCGAACCTACGCATTTTAGCCTCCTCTGGTATCTTATTCCCTATATTTATGCTCGTTAACCAGACAACCTCGGATTTCTACGTTAACATGTTTTGCAAGGGTTAATTGATCTTTTATAGGTAATTGGATGCTAAGTGTAAAGTTCGGACGCATTCCGCTCGATTTCCGTACACGATCGCACGTTCAAGGGCATTTTGGTTTTTTCATATCTTGATCACCTAGACCAACATCTGCACGGAAGTTGTAGCTCTCTTTGCAAGCTTCGCGTGGCCATAAAAGGTACGCGATTCCGATTCAGAACGAAGAAGTTACAGGAGTTTTAGCGGAAGAAAAAACAATGAAACCAAAAGAGGAGGAGAAGAGGAGAAAAAAGGAATGTAGTGTGCTGATACCTGCTTGATCGATAGATCGACGGTTTGGGGTCGATCGATCGATACTTCTCGACAGTGGGATATTTTTTTCACCATCGATCGACCGATCAAAGGGGTCGATTGATCGATCCCCTGCTTCCAGGAGATATTTTGCCTTTTAATTTCTTTTCCTTTTCTTTTCTTTACTTATTCCAACTTACTATAAATACTCATTTTTGTTGCAATCAAAAGTGAACATTTTAGGATATATTTTAGGTTAGAATAGCTTAGAGTTTGGGGATTTGAAGAGTTCTTCTTTGATTCTTCTTGGTTTGACACCCAATTGGGTTGTAAGTTACATTATTCATCTTCCTCTCCATTAATATGTCTTGAATTTCATTATTTCTTGCTTTGTTAATTAGGTTTACATGCTTTGTTAATTAGTTTGCATGCTTTGATTTACTTACTTTCTAGTGTAAATTTACCGCGTTTGTTTACCGCTTTATTTATCGCATTTTTAACATGCTTTCTAGGTAATTTAAATTAGGTTGTGTTTGAATGGACTCACGCGGGTTAACGCATTGATTTGCTTTGGGGATAGTGTTTACGGGTCTATTTCGAGTGCGTTGTCCTAGTTATTGCGCCTAGGAGATTTGACGGGGCATATCATGTATGTCCCGTGCTTACGACCTTTCACGCGTAATTTTCGGGATATTTGTTGACGCCAAAATCTTATTAGGATTTTATGCGGATTTAGGGGCGTGGTTTGTTTTAGACTTTATTTGATTTAGTATTTCATAGTATTTTCTTTCTATTTGTATTATTTTCTAATATTTTTGCAGGACTTCCACATTTGAGCACTTAGAAACGCTTGAATTTTTCTCGCGTGCACTTACTTTGTGGAATCCGCCACTTCGAGCCATTTTTGGGGTAAACATGTCTTAGTCCAATTCTTTCGATAATCATTGTTATAATTCTCAAAATTCTAGCAAGCGTATGACTTTCGGTGAATACTTAGAATCCCAAAGTATAACAAATTCAAATATGACTTTGGGCGAGTATAACGAAAGCCAAAATTTGGGTTATTGGAATTTTGATGATGATGATAATGATTTTGGGCCTTTACCTCCTTATAATAGGAATTTTGAAACGAATTGTAATAGTTTTCAAAATTCCTATAATAATGAGGTTTTGTTTAAGTTCGATGGTAATTTTTAAAGTTTCCATTTTCATGCATCCGCACCTCGACCTAAGACATTCGGTGAGGGCTTGCGTATGTATGAAAATGAGAAAATTGAAAATCGTTATCGGGAAGAAAATCGTTCGTGGGAACATGAGTTGGATTTATTATTTGAGTCCGACGACGATTTTGCTTCCAAGACTTTTGAAGTCGAAGAATATTTTGAATCAAATGAGGTACTTATGCCTACTTTGGAACAAACCATTCTAGACTTTGCCCATTGCATAATAGATATTGAAAGTGAGGATGAAAATGACGTAATATCTATTTGCAATGAAATGATTTCTTCTTTGGCTCCCAAAGAAGAACATTTCATTGAAAATGATATTATTTCATTCGAAACTCAATCTTCATGCGATGATGATTCATCTCATGAGTTTGAATTTCTTTCATCACCATTTTCACTCTCTATTATCACACCGTCTCAAGTACTCGATGATTCGGTTTCAAACTTTAATGTCTTAACCTTTTTGCCGATGAGGAGTACTTACTCGAGTCGCCTTCCACGACCGCATCTTTGCCTTCGTGTGAGCCACCTCCCATTCCAATTTCAAAATCATTGGGAGGATATTCGTCTTTTCTCATCCCCCACATGTTTTTGTCACCCGTTCAATCCAAACCCCCCATTGTCCCACCAAAACTTTTAATTGGCGATGGTTCATTTCTCCTGCCTTACACATGCCTTCCGTTGTTCAAATGGAATTCATATTTTTTGGAAGGTATTGTATGTGAGGTTACACCGGTTATCCTCCAAAGTAAAATCATTTTCACGGTGGACCCTCAGCTATTTAGACATCTAGTGTATAGTTAGTGTGAGGCCTAAATAGTAGGTTGTATATAGTTAGCTTTTTATTCTTTCTTTCTTTCTTTATTTTTTCTTTCCTTTTTATTTTAGTATTGTAATTAATTAACTTTTTGTTATTTGTTTTTTCTATGCTCGGTACTAACTTGTTTTGTAGATTCTTTGGATTTATTATTATGGGGATCGCTCCACTTGTGGGCTCTTTTCCTCTCTTTAACTTGGTTCTTAACTTACATTGAGGACAATGTAAAGTTTTAAGTTAGGGGGTGTGGGATATTCTATCCATTTCTTTATTTTGTCCATGATTTTGCTCACATGTTAGTTACTTAGTATGCTTTTCTTAGAAAAATTCAAAAATTTCAAAAAGATTTTCTTTCTTTTTCTCCTTTTTTGGGCTTTTTGCCTTTGTTTCCGATGATAAATTTCAATAATTTCCCGATCCAATAGACAACCTAACGATTCATGTTCTCGATTTTAGAAGTTATTAGACTTTAGTCTAAATTATTGATATTATGAATAACTTCATGAATTAAACTTTAATCCCATGAGCACATGCACTTTTATCGTTATATTGATTTGGTTTAAGATTTTTATAACTCGGTAATCTCTTGTTGCATTGTATATACTTACACCGAGTAAGCTTTGTACCTTTCGTCGTTTGTGAGTGTATACACTATTCTTTTCTCATTGAAAACGTTGAATTCATTGGTAATCTCACTATTCTTTTATTTAATCGTTCATTAATTGAGTTCGTACTTGAAATGTGTTACTTGATCATGATTTTCATATATTGTTTTGACTCGAGAATTGTGTAAACTTTCTGAAATGATCATAGGCCCTCTTTGTTATATCACCCATATTAACCTTGACCTCACCCTTATATGTTTACCCTCGTTTACCCCCTTTGAGCCTAAATATAGCCTTTCGTTTCATAACCCCATTCCTATAACCAACTCTAAATTAGAGTTTTAAACCATATATACACTTGCCATACCTTTGTTTGGATTGTTACTTGGGATTTAATGATGTTGTTATGTGTTACGGTTGCAATTTAGTCATATGAGAGTTTGATAAGTAAAGTAAAGAAAAAGTGGAAAAAGTGAAGAAAAAGAGAAAGCAAAAAACAAAAGAAAACGTGAGGAAAAGAAGAAAAGAAAAAAAAAAGAAAGTTGTAAAAGTTGTATAGTGTATTTTCCCATTATCTCGAGTTTTCATTTCCGAACACTTTGAATCCGTACATACATTCCTTCATTTTGCACCCTAGCCAAACCTACATTACACCCATATACAAGTCCTATTTGATCTTAGGTTGATGTAATTTAAAAGTCATAATAGTTTTGATAATCTGTAAAAATATATTTTGCCTCTTTTAATGTGTGGTATCTTCATTGAGATTAAGGTTTTTTAGTTTATATACAGTGTTCTTCATTTGTGACATGTGTGCAACTTAGTTTCCATTTACATTTACTCTTTATGTCCGAATGTTCCGTGTGTTACCTCCCTGTTTTGAGTGAATTAATTTGATGAGTGTAATGCTCGGGAGGATTGAATGTATGTTTGTTTTAATGTTTATCCAGTTTATTTAAGTTTTTCGCCAAATCACACTTTGCATGTGCTCGCTCCCCCTCCCACATTTTAAGGTTTCAATTGTATGAGGTGCATTCTATAATGTTAATGATTTGGACTTTTGTTTGAATTCATTCACTTTGCTAATAATGTGTATGAAATCTTGTTCGTTATTATTGGGATTGTCGCATGTTGGTTTGGGCATATTTTGAGGAAACCATGTGTTGTTTGTGTGTGTCATCCCTGAAAATCCTCACGAGATGACACTCGTCCACTAGGGTGACCTAGGGATTTAACGAGTTATTGCATACTCTAAATGCAATCGAATTGCCCGTGAAAGTGGCTTTTTGCTTTTATACCATACTTTTGTACTATCTCCTGCTTTTGGTTTGGTTGTAGTTCTTGTTGCATCCTATTTCATTGCTAGGGACTAGCAATGTGTAAGTTAGGGGTGTGATGAGACGCAAATATTGTGTATTTCATCCTCCGAACCTACGCATTTTATCCCCCTCGGGTATCTTATTCCCTATATTTATGATCGTTAACCATACAACCTCGTATTTCTATGTTAACATGTTTTACAGGGGTTAATTGAGCTTTTATAGGTAATTGGAAGCTAAGTGTGAAGTTTGGACGTATTTTACTCTATTTTCGTACACTATCGCACGTTCAAGGGCATTTTAGTCTTTTCACATCTTGGGCACTTGGCCCAATATCTACATGGAAGTTGTAGCCCTCCTCGCAAGCTTCGTGTGGGCACGAACGGTGAGCGATTCCGATTCAGAACAAAGAAGTTACGGGAGTTTCAGCGGAAGGAAAAACAATAAAACCAAAAGAGGGGGAGAAGAGGAGAAAAAGGGAATGCAGTGTGCTGACACCTGCTTGATCGATCAATCGACGGTTTGGGATCGATCGATCGATCCTTCTCGACAGTGGGATATTTTGTTCACTATCGATCTATCGACCAAAGGGGTCGATCGATCGATCCCCTGTTTCCAGGAGATATTTTACCTTTGAATTTCTTTTTCCTTTTCTTTTCTTTACTTATTCCAACTTACTATAAATACCAATTTTTGTTATAATATAAAAAATGAACATTTTAGGTTAGAATAGCTTAGGGTTTGGGGGATTTGAAGAGTTCTTCTTTGATTCTTCTTGGTTTGACACCCAATTGGGTTATAAGTTGTCCTATTCATCTTCCTCTCTATTAATATAGCTTGCATTTCATTATTTCTTGCTTTGTTAATTAGGTTTACATGCTTTGATTTACTTGTTTTCTAGTGTAAATTTGCTGCGTTTATTTACCGCTTTATTTATCGCGTTTTTAACATGCTTTCTAGGTAATTTAAATTTGGTTGTGTAACTCACTCGGGTTAACGCGTTGCTTTGCTTTGGTGATAGTGTTTACGGGTCTATTTCGGGTGCGTTGTCCTAGTTATTATGCCTAGGATATTTGATGGGACATATCATGCATGTCCCGTGCTTATGACCTTTCGCGCGTAATTTCCGGGATATTTGTTGATGCCAAAATCTTATTAGACTTTTATGCGGATTTAGGGGCGTGACAACCCTTGATTTAATTAACTGTCGAAACGAGACGCATTTGTAATAACTCGTCGACCCATGTAACCATTTTATACAAATTAACTCGGGTGAAGGATATTCGATGCAACCTATAGGTTTTACCGCTTTGTTAATCTGGTTTCATTTCCCTCGCATAGTTAAACATGTACCTTTGATGCATCTTTTCTTTTAGTTTGTAATTCACCTTTTACACTTTTATTTAGGAATATTAAATCACTTAAATTCTAGCAACTCGTCTCAGTGGATCTTTCGATACCCGACTTACCGCTGTGCTTGCCTCACAAGTGTAGTAGTAACTTAGGTTTTTGCATTGAGTAAGCGAAATGAAAACAACGACTGTGTGCCTACATGCGCACACCATTCGCACTCGATCAATGGTAGTCCGGGTTGGTTCCAAAAATATCTTTGTAAATGCGAGGGATAAATCCCAAGGGCATTAAAGTCTTTTTACTATAAGTCTAAAAGGAGCGTCTTATGGCTCTGATACCAGAATTAGGGTTTTGGTCAGAATTCTGTGAGATTCTAAAGCTTTTAAGGTCTTGATACCAATTTAGGTCTAAACTATAAATCTTTTAAATATATAGTCTTAAAATAAGATTTTAATATAAGACAAGAGGGGGACGATCTAAAGAAAATAACAAAAGTCATTGGGACCACGAGGGAACCACTTTCGGGATAAGGACAAAGTCCGCACAAAAGTCTGCACGGTTGAGTCCGCACCAGAGATTATTCCTATATATATATATATATATATATATAGAGAGAGAGAGAGAGAGAGAGAGAGAGAGAGAGAGAGAGAGAGAGAAATCGGGATATGTTAAAAAATCACATTTCTGTAACCATACATATGAAAATTGTACTGTCATATACCTCTAACGCTTTATGCACAACACTTTCCGCCTCATATTTCACAAAGCCAAAATAGAATCCCTGTTGCTTTAACAAAAAGAACATAAATAGTTCATTACTAAAATAATAAAAAGAAAAACACGCAAAAAAAAGGTTGATGCATACTCTGTTGCTTCTTACTTAAATGCCACCACTTTAAATAGGACCAAACCTCTTAAACTGGATTATACTGGAAATACTAAAGGTAGTGTGTAACAATAGAAATAGCAATTGGGTAAAGATATGGATTGTTTTATCTAGATAAGATCCCACTATTTTTGCTACCCATAACTGTACAGATATGGGGTTTGTCTTTGTTTTTATTCAACTTTTGCTATAAGCATGAATGAAAATAATCCATATCTGAGAAAATCATACATATATATACAGGTATGAGTATATATCTATGTATATATATAAAGTTGAAGAAGTTTCTCTCACCCAAATATTTGGTCCGTAGGATATACTCATGTTTTGTGGTTATACTTCCGCCACAAAACGTTCGGTTTCAGTATGATATACTCCTACCTATTCTTCTTTCAGAACATCATATATGCGTATATATATATATATATATATATATATATATATATATATATATATATATATATATATATATATATATATATATGTATGAGAAATAGGGAAGGGGAAAGGTTGCAAAAGTGGGAAGGGCAACAGGTTGTTGTTTTTTCTCTCTCTTTTCAAAATGTGGGAAGAAGTTTTAAGGATTTTCCATTACCTACTTATATACATGCATTGTTGAACCATGTGGAATTCTTGTAATTAAAACAGGGAGCCATGTGTAACATAGATACAATTTCAAGCTTCAACTTTATATATATACATAGATGAGATGTTATACTATTAATGCTTAAATTTAAAACGAATTGGTAATTAACTATTTTAACATAAAAAAGTTATTACGAAAATATGATGAAAAACCTCTCAACTCTATGATAATAAAAATTCTATCATGCCAGAACTTTGTAGCAAAAGTAAATAGAGTGAATGATATGGATGTGAAGGGGTGTAAAAATATTCTGTGATCTGTTTAGTTGCAGAAAAAGAGGTTGTATTTTAGAAAACATTTTTTATCCAAATAGGAAAATAGAGAATGTGTTCAAATAAGGTATTTTTTTAAATTTAAAAATAATTTTCTATTTTTCAATTTTTTTAATTTTCCACAAAACTAGAAAATGATTTTTTTATCTTCTCTATTTTTCTGTTTTAAAAGAGTGACCCATTTCTTAGGGACCATATTTTCCACATCTCTCACTCAATATACATGGAGACTCATTTCTCTCATCACGGGTTTAAGCATCTCATTACTCTCATCTAGGATTTGATAAGAATTTCGACCAGTTGAATCTTGCACAAAGGTACTTAGGGTTTATAATTATTTTTTGATTGGTTGATTTTCAGTTTTTAAATATTAACATGTAGAAAATGATTTCAGATTTTTAACGAACGAACTCGTTTTCGAGTTTTCCAAATTTTTTTATGGAAAATGAAAAGTGAAAATAGAAATGAAAACTGAAAATAGAAATAATAAAAATATTTTCAACAACCAAACACCTCCTAGGCTTCTTCCATTATACACCCTTCTCTCGAGGGTTCTCCATTCTCAAACCACATAACCATACTCATGTCATTTGCAATCAAAAAAAAATCTTCAAGATTTTAAGGTTTAGATACTATATCCGGTTGGTTCAAGAAAATTTTATATAATTAATCAAATTTATATATTTTGGTAAAAAAAAGAAATTAAGCTATTATTAAAATTAATGGCTTAGAGCCATGATTGGCTAAATCCGTGTGTTAATACTTAGATTAGTAATAATAATGGTTTGAAATTTATGTCAGAATAGTAAGTTATTGTTCACCTGAATAGTAAGTTACTATTCACTAGAGTGAATAGTAATTTACTATTCATAATAAAAATCTAATTTAATGTATAATAAGGAGGAGAAATAGAAATCTGATTTTGATATGGACTGGTATTTGTCACATTATGGGTTGTAGCCGTATGAGGTGTTGAGGCATTTTTATCCAAGTAAATCATTGACCACTGGGTGTCAGAAGTGATTTCTAATTCGGTTCATTATATTCTTTTAAATTTAGAATTTTTATTTTGCATAATATTTTCCTATTTCAGATAATATGATTATTACTATTCTAAATATTAACATTTGTATTATAGAACTTAACACCATAGATACACAGACCGGACAGGAGTTAATGAAGAACTCCTCTTTGATTGAATTTGATGTTCAAAATGATTTGAAAAAATGGACTATTCCTAAGGTCCAACCTAAAACTATTTATAATACTAACTGGTACAATTTTTGTAGCAAGTACGCTATAAAGACTATGGAACAAACCATCAGTCTTAACGAGAAAGATAAGTCTATCGAGCTCTTTATCTGGGATGATCTTAAGGATAATATAAACGATAGAAATTATCATTTTATCCATGTTGGGTTAATAAAAATTGATTTTAAACCATTAAACCTTTTCTACCATGAACGCCTGTCTTCAAGCTACTCTACATGATGGTATATGGAGTAATTTTAGACAATCTTTGATGGGAGCAATTGAAACTAACTTTTGTAATAGGCCAGATTATTTTGATGTTTTTCCAAATATCACTTTGTCTTTACCTGACATGCATCTTTGTAAGGCTCTAAGTCTTAGAGTTCAAATTAAAATTTATAATTTTCTTTTGGGATCGAAAACTATTGGGATTATCTATATGATTTATTATAAGGTAATGAATACTATGGCTCCCAATAAAAATAATTTAGTCCGTTTGGTAAAACTATGTTAATTGACACACACCTTATATATTCTAATGTTCACACTCCTAGAACTATAAGTTGGGTTGGAATTGATTTCCTAGAGACTTGGCCAATAAAAAATGTTGTTCCTCCCCAACCTCATCAAAATGAAGATATTGGGGATATTATTAAGGATAAAGATGGAGATGTTTTCTTGAATTTCAGGAAATTTAATAGGTGTCAATCCTCTAGAGGTCAATCTTCTAGAGCTCCTTTTGTTACCTATCCTCCATCCGCTTCACGAAATTCTGTTTGTGAAGAAAATCCTAAAAACCACTTATATCACGATGATATTAACCTTCATGATATTTTTACCAATGATAAAATACCTCATGGTATTTATGAGAAGAATACTTCTCAGCGTAGGGAATCCCTTACGCCCTCTGAGATGAACGCCAGACTTTAATCCATCCCTTTAATGGTTTTACAATTAATAGGAAAGAGATTAATGAAGAATTTTACCTACCAGGTTACACTAAATTCCAAACTTGGTATTTTGCTAAGTATAGCAAGGATGAATTGGCCAATTATAAAAATGAGTTATATAAATGGGTTGAAGATAACCAACAGGTTACTTCCTTTGCGTTTTGGTTCCAAATGTTTTCTGAAGATAAGCATCTTTTTATTCTTGAAACAAAGGATAAACAGGTTCTTAAAACTGAAGATAAACACTTGAAGAATTGGAATACTTTGAAGAACCAGATTATTTCTTCTATTCACCTTCCTACTGAACCCTTTTCATTAGATGTTGGAAGTTCTAGCCAAAATGACAGCTCTTCTAAGTTAGAAGCTAACGCCTTTCTCAATCTTGAGACTTAGGATAAGCTTCTCACCAAAACAACATTTTTGAACCCTCTTTATAAATAAGGTAATTATACCAATCTTATCCTTAACACAATGGGAAAACAACTCAACAGGATTGAGAACCTTTAAGAACACCTTACCATTAAGAAACCTGATGACTTTGGTAAGAGTTTTTACCAACCTTTAGTTCTCCCTCCTATGGAAATTAAGGGTTTTAAAATGGGTAATAAAACTGACTTTATCTCCCAATTAAAAGAAATTGAGAATAATCTCAAAGGGTTAAAAATTAACACTTTGTCTCACCTAGATTCTGATTCAGAATCAGACCTGCCCTTGGAAAAAATTCATATTTTTCAAAATTCTTTCAAAAATTCTGAAAATCAAGTCAACAAGATTACTTACAGTAATGATGTTGGCTATGTTGGTCCTGTTAGAAACTACTATGGAAGCCCAACTCCTCAGGATCTTCTTTTCGAGGAAAATTTTGTGATGAATTCATAGGCCACCTTTCATGGTAAATCTATCTACGATTGAAATATTGATGAAAATCGGAGTCTCAGATCTATGAGATGATACACCAGATGTTCATGTATTTCACTGTGTATAAGCAAAATGATAGTTCTGACCAAAGTATTGCTTAGATGACCATCTCTGGATTTACTAGATGCCTTAGAGGTTGGTGGGGTAATATCCTCATAGCTAATAAAAGAAATGATGTTATTAATGCCGTAAAAATCGTCAAAAATGAAAATATGCAAGAAATTGATATGCAAGATGTTGTTTATACTTTGATGCTTGCTATTATTCCACTACACCAAATCTGTCGGATTGTCACGGTCATTGACCGTGACAAGTTCATTAGACTTGTCACGGTCCTATCACAGTTTATGACCTTGACAATATTTATCACGGTCTTAGACCGTGACAAACTCGTGATATTCTTTAAAAAATTATCATGATCAATGACCGTGACAATTCTGGGCAGAAGTGAAAAAACATTTGCTGGGCAGTATGGCCACTGCCACTGCCCAGCAGTATATTTGTACCTGTTATAGCAACGTTGTACTTATTCAAACATCATATATCTAAATAAAATACAGATAATGCAAATATACATTCAAAACAATATACATCACGATATAATTCAAATGTAACAACTTAAATCAATTCAATTCAAATAATGTCACTACATGTCTGGGGTAGGTTTGAGGAAGTGGATAGGCCACACGATATACGAATTCATACACCCTTGTATATTCATCGTGTCGCATTGTTTGCGCAACCACAATGGGGAGTTCTCTTTCTTGGGTATCACATGCGTTACGAGCACCTTGGCCTCGATGTCTTAAAGAGCACGCCCATGAACTGGCATACCCTGGATTGTATTCGGGTCCTTTAATCCCCGCGCTATCCGTTGGCCATAAAATATGTCCTGTATAAACATGCTCGGCCAACCAAGTGTCTCCATCGATCAGTTGAAGGGAGCCAAATAGGGATTGGATCATCAGAGTCCGCACGTGTCGACGATGAAGTAGCGAGGTCCACACCCCACATCCTCGTCCTCCTACACCTCGTCCTCCACCACCTTCTCCTTCCCTTTCCCCTTACGGTTTCCTCCCAATGAATGATTCATAGATGAGAACATATCTTGGACCATCACCTCTAAATGAGACAACTTCGCGTCCATCATTCGAGCCAACCCGGTGTTGCTCGTCTCCAATCCAATGATCCTAGATTTGGCCACCCGTGAGCTCACCCCCCTTGTCCTCCCCTTGCGATCAGTGCCAAGCACTTGGCTGAGTGCGTCTGTAGACAAAGATGCCTTGTCGGCATCAGACTGCGACTTATGCACTTCCTTAAGCTTTGCCTGAAACGATAAAAAGCACATGATTAGTTAAATAAGTAAATAAAAAAATTATAATGTAATTAACAAAAAGTAAACTATCGGATTACTTACAATCGGGGATGCGACAATCGGGGACACCTCCTTATCCTTCCCCTTCTTCGTTCGAATAGACACATAAGTATCGAACCTATGTGGCATACCCCCAGAGCCACTCCTCGTCCCTTGAAATAAAATAATGCAAAATTAGTATCGGCCCCGCAAAGTAAAATAATGAAGAATAACATATTTCTGTAATTATAGAAAAATTAAATCTTACCATCATCCTATGCTCCACCTCGGCGTAAGACGTCCGGTCGGAGTAGTGCAAGTCCGTCTTTTTTGCCCGATTTTCCCTCTCCAATTGGCGAGATGCCAATTGTCGCTCCCCGATCTCATTGACAATGAACTTTTGCCATTGTGCCAATGAGATCGGCTCCTTCGGTAGGACGGACTCACGCATTCGGATAACGGAGTCTCGGGTCCTCCCAAAGTACCGGGTCCCCATATTTTTCTTCCACGTCTTGTGTTGCTCCCTCAACTGTTCCAAGACGGAATCGCGTAGTTTTGGGTCCAGGCTGAATTGTTCCTGTCCAATAACTACAATGTTAGTTGCGAATAAATATAAATATAAATATAAAATGAAATTAAAATCAAAATTGAAATCAAAATTGAAATTGAAATTGAAATTGAAATTGAAATTGAAATTGAAATTGAAATTGAAATTGAAATTGAAATTGAAATTGAAATTGAAATATTCATATTCATATTCATATAAATACATTACCTGTAGTTCCACCCAAATAGCTAACTTGAGCTCATTTGACACCTCCCTCCAACTAGTGTACCTCGGGGCGATCATAGTCTTTACTAGCTTGAGGGATCTCGCTAATAGCCCCATCTTGTTCTCGACGGCCATCTCCAATTTGACCCATTTGGGGAGCCTAGGGGTTGAGGATCCCTCGTCGCCTCCGTTGCCACCGAGCCCAGACGACATCATCATAATCAGCATCATCATTCTCGCCTTAATACCTGAAGGAGACATTTTCTGTAAAAAAAAAAGAAAATGTTGTTATTTGTACAAATCCAAATGAATTAGAAGAAGACATGAAAATATGTACAATTACTATAAATCCAAATGAATTATTACTGTTTAACACCTCAATTCTGAATTCCAAAACAACAACATCTAACTCATAATATGTACAATGACTAAAAATCCAAAACATCCCCACCCCCACCCCTACTACCCACACACGCACACTACGCACACATTGGCCCCCCCCCCCCCCCCCCCCACCCACATACCTATACAAAGGAAAGAGAGAAAGATAAAAAAAGAGTGAAAATGATAAAGTACAAATCAATTAAAAGCATTAAAAATGGATTGATAAAGTACAAATTGGAATATTGATTACAAATTGAAAAATTGTTTCAAATTCGGTTATCATAAAAAATGGATTGATATTCGGTAGGAGCAGCCAAGTCATCTACACTACTATTTAGACGCATTGGCGCACGTAGGACAATTGATCATGTCTCGTTGTTGATATACTCCGAGTAAAACACTTGGTTGACCTTTTGAAATGCACAAATAAACGGCTCATCGCCCACGTGGTCATTGCTCTTCAACCTGGACAAGTCAACCATGACCAAATTGGTTCCAGGATCAACTTTACAAACATTTTTATCCTCAACTCTTACCCAGTCACAATAAAATACAACCTCTTTGAAGCTTATATAATCCAATTCAAATATATTTCGAATCATACCATAGTAAGTCATTTCAAATTCAACGAGATTTTTATCTTTTGCGTTGTTCGAAAGAAAGTAAGAGCCTTGTATGAAATGCCTGAGTTCAGTACATTTGTACTTTCCTCGTACACTTTTGCATTGAATACGTAACCGTTCAATCGATACTTTTTGTACTCTTGTGCCATGAATAAGGGTCCAGTGGCTAGACGATCAAGACTTGATGTTGCATCACCCGTCCTTAAGAGATGAGAATATAGATAAATTAATTAGGTTAGTTGTAAAGTTTGAGTGTATTGTAACGCTATATAACGACCATTTTTATTATAATTACATCTTGTCAAAACCACAACCTAAATTCGCTGTTTGATTATACCATTGTTTTTTGTCTTTTATTGTTCTCACAGGCTTCATATTTTCTGCATATTACAAACTTAATCATGTATAAAATAATCTAAAATATTCTAAAATAATGTAAAACTTAAAATAATTTAAACTTACTTTTTCCATTCTTCGACATTTTCATGTGTGTCAAATAGATAACGAGCTACTTGTTTATGTTGCAAACTCGTTAATTTCATTCGTTTTCCCATCACATGACCACCATCATCGACGAACTCATTAGTGTCATCAATGCTGGTCGAGTCAGGCATATATTCCCGAGTATAAGTTGATGACTCCACGGTGGTGTATTCCTTTGTAATTGATCCTGCAATGTATCGCGTATTCTTGACGTAATCTTTAAAAACTTTCATCAATCTTTCAAATGGATACATCCACCGATATCTAACTGGACCGCAAAGAAGTGCCTCGTCGCATAGGTGTACCAACAAGTGAACACTTATGTTAAAAAATGCCGGGGGAAAGTACTTCTCCAACACAAAAATCGCTTCGATCACCACCAATTTTGCGGCCACTATGTGTTCTCGATTGACTACCTTCTCACACAAAAGTGATAAGGTAATACTAATTTGCATAATAGCCCTCCACAAATCCTTATGCTTGGAGAAACATTTCTTAAACAATAGAGGAACCAATTGCATGATCACATGCCAATCGTGTGACTTACACTTATGTAAATCATGAGTAGCATAATTCACAATCCTTTGCAAGTTAGACAAAAAATTTGATGGACCCTTCAAATTATATATTGTGTCTAAAAGCACCTTCATTTTCCCACTCGTCAAAGTAAATGGAACAGGGGGAATTATTGTCCTTCCCCTACTATCTTCTTTCAACCATAGTTGTGGATTAAGATTCAACGATTTAAGGTCTTTTCGTGCATTTTCTCCATCCTTCGAATGACTCCCCCCCAAGGCAAGTGCCCATAATATGTTCAACGAGGTTCTTCTCTGCATGAATCACATCCAATACATGGCGCACCGGGTTATTCTTCTAATAAGGCAAGTCAAATAAAATTGACCTCCTAGACCATGCCTTTCTTATCTCAGTTTCATTCCCAGTTGGGGTCTTCTTATGATTGACATTATTAAATTTGGGATTCTTACTTGGCATATTAGGGCCACATTCAGAAGATTTACTTTTAATTTCTGAACCTGAAAGTTGTCTCAGCGGTAGCCTATGTTCAACCCCTCCCGATAAAAATTTAGAACCTTTCTCAAATCTTAAACTATGAGCCAGGTATAAAAATATCCTATGGCAATGGTATAAATTTTTGAGCTAGCGGATAGATGAAGAGATTCAGTCTCCTCTCCACAAATAGGACACCCCAAATAACCATGTACTACACAACCGGATAATGTCCCATAAGCTGGAAAATCATGAATTTCCTACATCAACATAACTTTTAGCATAAACTCTTATTTTCTAAAAGAGTTAAATGTTTGCACACCCTCTTACCACAACTCATTTAATTCTTCTACCAAAGGAGCCAGGTAGATGTCGATGTCATCACTTGGTGCCTTTGGCCCAGGTATCAACAAAGACAACATTGAAAATTCAGGTCTCATACATTGTGAAGGAGGGAGGTTGAGTGGGGATAGGATCACTGGCCATACACTCTGATTGGTGCTTAGATTTCTAAATAGATTGAAACCAACTATTGATATAGCCAAACGAATGTTGCGTTGTTCTCGAGAAAAAATGGGATACTCATAATTCATCCTCCTCCAAGCTGTAGAATCAATAGGATGACGCATGATATTACCCCCTACTTCTGCCCTAGCATGCCAAGTTATTGCCTCCGCTATCCATGGTACTGTGAAAAATCACTTTAATTTAGGCCCAACGGGAAAATATTTTAATACTTTTGAGCTTGTGCCTTCCTTTAGAGTAGATTGGACATATCTAGGTTCATCTCATACCGGACAACAATCGATATTTTCATACTCCTTTCGGTATAATATGCAGTCATACACACAGCTACCACAACTAATCACCTATTAAAGGTAAGAAACGTATATTCATGGATTAGTAAAAACAAAACTTAGATTTATAGTATGTTTCATTTAATTATGTATTATTTATATTCGATTTTTAAATTTCAAGTTCAAATTCAATTTATAATAGAAATTCCTATTTCCTCCATCTCGTCTAAAAGGTGAGTGGTTCTATCCCATTCAAGACCGCATATTTCTGTAATATACTTAACAACTCATGCACACCGTTACAGTTTGAGAAAAATTAGGTAGCATATCCCATAGTTCTCCAAGTACACGATGTAGATTGGAAAGTGTGAGTGTTATTTTAATTGATCAATTGAAATAATAGTCACACTTGTTAATCTAGTATGTACCCAAAGAACATTAGGATACGACTGCAGAACTTCCTCCAAAAGTAACAACTTTAAGCCACTAAGATTATTATTATACAGAAACTATGCAGTCCCAAACTGTCCAAACGGGACAATTCGAGAGATCTCATTACAGGGGTAATGACTCTCGAACGGGTCTAAGGGCTATTGAGTGCGTACGCATAAGAACTAGAAGGCTAGTATCTATGCGCACTATATGTAATTTCAAGTATGTTGCATTTAATTATCATACTATATATATATATTGTTCGTGATATAAAGTAATTTTAAAAAAAGTTGAAAAATCCCACCTCCGTATGGACAATAATCCAGTGGTCATGCCACTTCTAAAATTAACCAACCGAACATCTATCCACTATAATCGAACCGTAATAGCAACAACAAATGTGTATCCCGTACTCCTTCTAAGTCATCTAATAAATTAATTATTTTCATCAATTAAACTAACAATTAAAGTATACAATTATTAATTTACTAATTTACAATGAGGGATAATCCTACTTGCATATGAAAGAGGCACTAATTATTAATTTACTAAAAAAATTAACAACGAATCAATATTTAATCAATCAATTCTTTTACAAGGGGCACTACTTTCATATGAGGGGCAATATCTAATAAACCAATAAAAATTTAATTAAAAAAATTAACAAACCCCACCCTCCGCCCCATTTCCCCCTCCCCCCCCTCCCCCCCCCCCCCCCCACCACACACACGCACACACACACACATATGCGTGCGCGCACACACAGACACACACAGCCCCCCTGCCCCACCCCCACCCCCACCCCTGCCACACACGCACACACACACACACATGCACATACACGCACATACACACACACACGCACATATACACACACACACACACACACACACACACACACACACACACATATATATATATACACACACACACATACAAACACATGCACATATACACTCGCTCCCCCCCACATGCATATATACACCACACACACACACATGCACATTTACACACACACGCACATATACACACACATACACAAATGGAAGAGAAATAGAGAGAGAAAATGTACCAAAATCATAGAGAGAGTGTAGTCGCTTAGAGATAGAGAGAGAGAAATGGAGGGAATAGAAATCGGTGGAAAAAAAGAAGAGGGAAGGGTTTTTTTGACTGACAGAATTGTCACGGACATGTCACGATCCTTGACCGTGACAAGTTATAAGGGTTGTCACGGTCAATGACCGTGACAAGGCTGGCCAGTTGAAGGGTGTCAATTTAACCATTTTAGTGTAGTGTTCATCATTTTGTCATAAGTTGTGATTACCATCAGGAACATAATAGGGAATTATTACAAAACCAAAATGCCCTACTCTGAGCCAATTTAGATGGTACAAGGATGTCTTCCTTGCTAGGGTAACTCAGAGAGGTGATGCCAACTCTCAGCGTTGGAAAGTCAAGTTTATTGATGGCCTTCCTACTTTTTTCGCTGAAAAAGTTAGAAAAAATATGAGAGAAGATAATGATAGCATCTCTATCCCTTACCATAATTATACTTATGTCCACTTATTTAGCGTTGTCATCTGATAAAGAAACTTTTTGGTATATTTCATCGTTGCTTGAAAGTCCTCTAATCAAAACCTCAATTACCTACAAAAATATAACAATCTAAAGTGTATAGGTAAGTAAGGGTATCAATCCACTTCAAGGGGGTAAGCTAGAGACAAACTCAATTGTAATTCAATTTTTATTTTCTTTTTGGGATTTTTACTTTTTCAATTGTTTTTTAGCTTTTTCAATATTAAAACAATTTGGTTAGGTGAGGTGAAACTAAACTAAACTAAACTAAACTAAAATCAAAGATCAAATGAGAAACTAAAAAGCAATAATGAAAATGAAATGAAAACTAACTAAATGAACGTGTAAAATAAGAGATGAGTGAGAAAATCAAAGTGAGAGCTAACAAGAGATGGGGTTAGACCATAAATTCTTGCTATTTTAATTAATTAGTTCATTTAAATTAAATATCCCAAGCTAGTATCAAAATTACAAATCAACTCTCGTTGCAAATGTAATTTTAATATTAACATTTTAGAGAATTAAATTTACACTCCTACATCATCTAACAAATCACCCACTAGGATCGATTTTAAAAATTAGTTTAAATCATAAAAATAAGGTAGAGTTGAATTTCAAAGAAATAATTCCGTATTTTAGAAAAACCTATCTCTAGTTCGATTCTAAAATGAAAATTAAGACTAGAAATTCGATTTTCTCTCGAAAATCATTTACCCTCTCTCGAGGCGTAAATCAAAAGTAAGAGTGCAAAGTTAATTATCAAAGGAAAATTTAATTTAATTAAACTAACTAAATTCAATTAACATCAAATTAATAGGTAATCCCACCCCTTGAAAGGGGTTTTCTAGCCTAACATAATATAAAACATGATAATCAAATTAACAAGGCAATGAAATAAAAGTAGAGAAAAGAACAATCAAACCAAATTTTTTTGAGAATAATTGAAGCATACACCACTCGAATTGAACATCCAATTGATTTGCAATAAAATACCTACTCAAATAAATCTCTCACAAAAATTATCCTCACAAATCTCTAACAAAAAATAAAAATAATAAAATAAAATAATTTACAAAATGATGTTTATCCTAATTTATTTTCTGCACTAAACTATCTCTCTTTTTCTCCAAGTCTCTTCTTAGCTCTTCAAAAGGCTTTTAGTCTTCAATTTATATACACATGGAGCAAAGGGGTATAGTTGGAAGAATTAAGGTACAAAAGCAAGGGGTGTGTACACATGGGGTCAAAATAGGGAAATGTTGTGTGAGGTCATGTGGATGAGGGTGAGGGAATAAAATCTAATTTGGTTAAAAGAGTGTTTGGGGTCATTTTTGGAATTGGGATTAAAAGAGGTGTGGTTTAAGCATGTGGGTTTATTTTGTTTTTGGTCTTGGTGACTTGGCTTTATGCAGGAGGTAGACATCGATTTGGACTTTTGGAGAAATGGAAAATGGGTTGAAGGAAATCGGGTTGAGGTCAACATCGGACGGGTTTGGCTCGGGTTGGAAATGTGGTCGCCGATCGTAATCGGGTAGAGGGACGGTGGGTAGGCCACTGGTTATGGGAGGACGGTCAGGTGGTAACAGCTTCCGATTTTGGATCGAAGGTGAGTCATGGGTTCAGGCGGGTCATCTGGTTGTGGGCTTCGCCGGAGATGGATAGTGGCTGGCCGACGATGGGCTCATTGCTGGCGCAAGGGAGGTCAAAAAATGGGTCGCGATTTGTGGGAATCGCAGGTCCGATCGTCGGAGATGGGATCGACGGATCTGGGTTGCTGGGTCAGATGTTTTGGTGGGCGACGGGTTCGTGGTGGCGGTTTCGACACTGGGTCGGAGTCTGGGTTCAAGGTTCAGGCCTGGTTTGTTAGTTGGCAGGTTTCGAGTTGTCTCGTGGGTATAAGGGTTGGCTGTGGTGGTTGAGTGAGAATATGAGTATGGTGGGTTTGGTGGGTTTGGTCTTAATGGATGAGAGAGGAAAGTGAGTGAGATGGTGAGTGTTTTGGTTACGGGGGAAGAGAGAGAAATGTGGTGAGAGGTTGAAGATGGTGGAGGGGCTTATTGGGTGTGAGTGAGGTGTAGGGAATTAGTGTGTGGGTGAGGGGTTATGTTTAGGGGTAGGATAGTGTGTAGGGTAGTTAGGTGTGAGTGAGTTTAGGATAAGTGTGTGTGAGTGTCATTTGGACCCTTAAAAAAATATAAAACAAAACTAAAATAATGAAACTAAAAATATCTAAAAATAAAATCCTATTCTAAAAATAAAATAAAGACTCAAAATAAAAAATGAAACTAAAAAAGAAATAAAAGTAGAAATAGAAATATATTAAACTAAAAACTAAAATCCTAAAAAAATGTATAATCTAATAAATCTAGAAATAAATGAAATCCTAAAAAAAACTAATCCTAATAAAATAAAACTAAGAACTAATAAAAATAAAGATAAATTAAAAATACATTAATAAAAATAAAATAGAAAATAAAACCTAAAAATTCTAAATAAAATTAAAATAAAACCTAAAAATAAAACGACTCTATCTAAAAATATAAAAAAAATATAAAAAGGCACAAACTAAACACACACGGGCTTGAGGGTAGGTTTAGGGACATGCTTAGGCTCGGGTGAGGTTACAAGGCAAGGTAATTAGCTCCATTTGACTGCAAATTGCCTCGAAATAATGCTTTTGACATCGCAACTGAAATCAAGCCTGCACATTGAACATTTAAGCATATAAGACCATTATTGTCGAGAATTTGTAACTAAAACTCGTCTATTCGGGGTATAAAATGTACACTTTTGGGTGTTTATCATCATCCAAGAGGTTCTTTCTCTCTGTAATGGCCATAAGCTGCAGAGACATCTTAAGAAGCAAAACATTTTTGGAAAGAAAGAGTTAGGAGAGTTTTGTGATCAGTTTGCTTACAATACTCTTGAGGCTTCTACCTGTAGAACCTCCAAAAGGAACAAGAAGGTTCCTAAAAAAACTCTTATAAAAGAAAAAACAAACATGCTAACGTTTCTCACAATAAGGGCGAAAACTCTAAAAAAAATTGTAAGGAAAAAGCGTACTTACAAATCTAACCCTAAATGTTTCAAATGTGGTAAATACGGCCACCTTGGTAATAAACGCAAGACCAAAATTAAAATTAATAATCTTCAAATTGATGACCATTTGAAAACTCAATTAAGAAAATTGATTCTTAATTCCAGCTCCTCTGAAGATCTAAAGGACTTCTCTGAGAGCAATGATGAGCTTTATTATATTCAAAGCTCTAGTGACTCAAATATCTTTGAGAAAGGAGATTTCAAGTGTAATCAATTAACTGAGAGATGCAATCATCTCCAATCCATTATTCAAATGAATGGATTAAGTCTTAATGTTCTTATCAGTCAGCAACAATCCATGATTGATATTATCAATCATGTTATTGACCCTGACATTAAGCTTAAGTTAATTGAGTTTTGCTACGCTAGGGAAAATGCTCTTAATTCTTCAGACTCCTTTTCTAAAGCCCAATTGTACAGCCTTAAGGAAGTACAAGACTGTTTAAGAAAGGTTGAATAATTTAATAAACCAGCTAGCATTTATGACCTTAGACATGAGGTCAATTCCCTTAAAATTGAGTTATGGAACCTTAAGGATCAGCATAATAACATGCAAATTGAGATTAATAATCTCAAGAATGCTATAACGCATTCTAATCCTGAAGCTTCAAATCTTGAAGATTCGGTGAATTATTTAGGTGTTATTAACCATGTACCTAGCCAGAAATGGTGCATTACTATTAACCTTATTATTAACAAAGAATTTACTTTAAATAACATTGTTTCCATTGTTGATAGTTGTGCTTATATGAATTGTATTCAAGAAGGATTAGTTCCCACTGAATACTTTGAGAAGACTGCTCAATCTTTGTTTAATGCCAGTGGTAATAGCATGGGTATTAAATATAATTTGACTAAGGTTGCTAATTATAACAATGGAATTTGTTTGGCAAGTACCTTTTTGCTTATTATATCTCAGCAGATAATTTTAGGTACTTCGTTTCTATTGTTGCTTATGCCTATGGATAAAATTGATTCTAGTGTAATATATACTACTATTCAAAACCAAAAGATTGTTTTTGAATTCATTAGTCAACCAGAAGTTATGAAAATTAACTATTTGAGGAATAATATCATTTTCAAAGAAAACCAATTAAAATTTCTTCAAAAAGAAATCTCTTTTTTAAATATTAAGCAGAATCAGGTTTTACCTAACATACTGCAAAAAATTAATGTTGTTAAAAATCAATTAATAACTGAAGTTTGCAGTGATATCCTTATGTGACACCCCGCCTAAAAAAATACAGGGTGATTAATCCTATACCAAATGAAAACCGGAATCCCAATTGGTTCATCCTTAACATCACTGTCAAAAACCTTTTAAAACTTACTAACCACCTAGTATTCCAAAAAGCTGGAGCCAAATTTTATCTTTTTAATTAAACAAAACAATAACATGCGGAATTATAATATGAGCCATACACAATGACTGGATTAAATTAACTGAATAAATAATAAAACGACATGCCGAATAAACCATCGGCCACCAAAGTAAATAGTCCAATACAAACATCCAACACCTGAATAAATAAATCTGAAAATTGTACTGAAAAGTCTGGGGGACAAGCACTAAGTAAAACTGAAACTGATAACTGATTCCTACTCTAGGAAGGAATGAATGATGCATCTAAACCAAACTCCTGGTAGCATCCACATGTTCCGCAGCGCCGCATCTCTGGAATAGAATATCAATATTGGCGTCTCTATGGCTATACACCTAAAAGGTTTTGAAAATAATTTTATAGTAAGGGTTGGAACCCAAAATATTTTGAAAATATTTAACAAGTGAATTAACTGCAGTAATTAAAAATATATGAATGCGCTTCATATTTAAGTTAGTGTCGCACTCCCTTGAGGACATACTCACCCCTCCACTAATCTGCACACCCGACGGTTACATTAACCCCACCTAATTGTACTACCCCGTCCAACTAGTCCTGGTACAACCTCACCTTGCCATTCTAATATAAACCGAGTATTATTAATGCATGATTTATAGGTTGTTTACCATCTTAACTTAGTTAATCATCTTTCCTTGAAAGTCAAATAACATTCACTAGTTATATAAATAATACAATTTTATCCATGTATTTAAACTTCCTGTATATAATTATTCACCCCATTATGTACATACAGTTATCTTACAACAATCCCACATGTTGAATGTGAATATAACTCATATATAATTAATACAATTCACTACAAGTATTTAATGACCCATATATATAACTATTTATCCCATTATATACCTAGAACCAATAAAATACCATCTGTGACACCCCGCCTAATAAAATACCAGGTGATTAGTCCTATACCAAATTAAGACAGGAATCCCAGTTGGTTCATCCTTAGCATCACTCTCGAAAACCTTTTTAAAACTTACTAACCACCTAGTATTCCAAAAAGCTGGTGCCAACTTTTATCTTTTTAATTAAACAAAACAATAACATGCGGAATTATAATATGAGCCATACACAATGACTGAATTAAATTAACTGAATAAATAATAAAACGACAGGCCGAATAAACCATCGGCCACAAAAAGTAAATAGTCCAATACAAACATCCAACACCTGAATAAATAAATCTGAAAACTGTATTGAAAAGTTTGGGTGACAAGCCCTAAGTAAAACTGAAACTGATAACTGATTCCTACTCTAGGAAGGAATGAATGATGCGTCTAATGCAAACTTCTGCTAGCATCCACGTGTGCCGCAACGCCGCATCTCTGGAATAGAATATCAATCTTGGCGTCCCTGTGGCTGGATACCTAAAAGGTTTTGAAAATAATTTTACAGCAAGGGTTAGAGCCCAAAACATTTCGAAAATATTTAGCGAGTTAACTCCAGTAATTAAAAATATATGAATGCGCTTCATATTTAAGTTAGTGTCGCACTCTCTTGAGGACATACTCACCCCTCCACTAATGTGCACACCTAATGGTTACTTTAACCCGACCTAGTTGTACTACCACATCCAACTAGTCCCGGTATAACCTCCCCTTGCCATTCTACTCTAAACCGAGTATTATTAATGCATGATTTATAAGCTAGTTACCATCTTAACTTAGTTAATCATCTGTCATTGAAATCCATATAACATTCACTAGTTATATAAATAATAAAATTTTCTCCACGTATTTAAACTTCCCGTATATAATTATTCACCCCATTATGTACGTACAATTATCTTACAACAATCCCACATGTTGAATGTGAATAAAACTCATATATAATTATTACAATTCACTACATGTATTTAATGACCCGTATATAACAATTTATCCCATTATATACGTAGAACCATATTACAACATTCACACATATGTTGAATATAAATATAACCCATCCTCCCAAGTAATAACTCACAGAATGTTTTCTCTAAAGTGCTATCACACTAGGTGTACTCACATAACCTAGTTACCGCAAGTCAAAATTGCTAACTAACTTGGACAAAAACATACATAATGGAGGCGGTCATATTCCTTCCCTGAAAGTGAGATAAGCCCTTCACCCACGTAATGGACGCTATGACCTGGGGATATACTCGCCCTACTCCTCAAGCTAGGGGATTCACCCACATCGCGCAACCTCATCCGATAGCACTAGAGTATATATATTAATAATATCTAATCACTGATATTTATATGCACACACCATATATATATACTATCACACACTGTATATATATAAGTATAAAATATCCTGGCTTTACCGTGTACTGAGTCCGTAACACTAGCCTGTATTTAGTATCTCGAGTTTATGGACCAACTCTGATTATTAATTAATTTACACATTAATTAAAATAATACTTTCCCAAGTCTATAGTCCGACTCTAAATAAATTAATTTATCCCTTAATTAATTTATCACCTTGGTGTCACTCAACCAATATACCCGGAATCGCTCACTTGGTCCGTATTTTAATATTTTCCCGAGTCAATATTCTCACTCCAAATTAATCTACTCCCCCCAGTAATTAATTTAACGCCTTGGTATCACTCAACCAATCTACCTAGACTCGCTCACGTGGCCCGAAATTAAATATGACCCGAGTCTAATCCCCGACTCCAAATTAATTATTTTTCCTCTATATTAATTTAAATGAGTAGTGTTGCCCTACTTCTATACCCGAACTTATTCACCCAGTCCGTTTTTTTATTTTTTAGAATTTATTTCCAAAAATTCATTCGCAATGTGTCGCACTTAATTCCCCCACCACTCCCAATTATACTCCCTTATAATTGTTAAGAATTAACTCCCATAGTTAATTTTTTTCTTCTTAATTATGCTAGGGGAATTTGCAACTAAAATTTTTACCCATATAAATTCCTAAGACAAACTGCCAAGAAACCTGAAGGGTCGATCGATCGACCCCCAACCGTTGATCGATCAATCGAACAAGTGGTCATCTTCTGCACCTTGTTGTTTCCTCAATTAACGAAATTTTCCAATTTCTAACCTCTCCCTTTGTCTAACCCAAGCACAATCAACATCGTGACTATATAAGAACATGATCAGGGCCTCTCATAGAACCTCAAATATAGATTTAATTTCACAAATTTCTACCTTTCTGATTTGGGGAAAATTCCGATTTTTACTCGTTAGGTTTCAATTTGATCTACTTTTCCCAAATTCGTCCATAATTTCTACTGGGTTTTTCACATGTAAATCAAATATACTTACAGAACCATGTCACACCATTAATTCCCACATTAAATCTCATTTAAGTGTTTCTTTCATAAAAACCCCGTTTTGTACCTAATGTACCTAAAACGAATTTCTGATTTCACGTCACAAAAATATGAATTGATTAACATCAATTAATATCACAGCAAGTTAACCACTTGCCTTATGGGTTCGTAGGGTCTGATCCGAGGGTGTGATTTGCAAAATTGATGATGAACTCCCAATTGGTTCCCTGTCTTGTCTCCAAAAAACTCCAATTTGCAGTGTAACCACTCTCTATGGGTTCCTCTCAATACCCTAGGTTCTCTCTTGTGTTTTCTGCCATTTTCCTTTTCTCCTAAATTAGGTGTTAAAGCTAAATCCCATTTTTAGCCTAATGGGCCAAGCCCGAGTGACCCAAATACCCCCGTGTGGGTCTAGTTATGCCTAAAAATGTCCTGTGGCCCATTTACTATCCCCGGATACACTTTTTCGACTATCTTGAGCCATCCGGACTCAATCGTGCACTCAAATCGACATCCAAATATATTTATAAAAATTCCTATCTCACACCCAAATTAGTCTATACCGACTCCCGACTGAGATAAATGAATGCCACGTCACTAATACACGTTACGACGTAAATAAATTATTACTATTCACTTAGTAATTAAATTTTCCTAAATATTGACCATTCACTCTCCGATTAATATTTAAATAAATATTAACATAATTAATTAAATTAAATTAAATTATGACACACAAGTAATTGAAAATTTCCCGAATTAATTAAATATTATATGCACAGAAATATGGGGCTTTACACCTTAATGCTTTTTGGGATAGGAAGAAATATATTGTTTTCCTTCCTTATGAAACTGGTTTTAATGAAAAGTCCATTCCTACTAAAGCTAGGCCCTGTTAAATGAAGACAGAATTCCTAGATCTTTATAAGAATGAGATTCAGAGTCTTTTAGATAAAGAGCTTATAACTAAACGTTATTCTCCTTGGAGTTGTACAGCTTTTTAAGTTAATAAGGCAGCTGAAAAGGAATGAGGTGTTCCTAGACTTGTAATTAATTGCAAGCCTCTTAACAATGTTTTGCAATGGATATGATAGTCAATTCCTAATAAAAAGGATTTACTTGATCATCTTAATTCTGCCACCATATTTTCCAAATTTGACTTAAAGTCTGGATATTGGAAAATTCAAATTGCTCCACAAGACAGGTACAAAACTACTTTTGTGGTACCATTTGGCCATTATCAATGAAATGTGATGCCTTTTGGGCTTAAGAATGCCCCTTAAGAATTTTAAAATATCATGAATGAGATATTTAATCACTACTCTGATTTTTCTATTGTCTATATCGATGATATCCTCATCTTTTCACAATCGATTGATCAACACCTTAATAATCTTAAATTTTTTAAAGATGTTATTAAGACTAATGGCTTAGTCATTTCTTTCACTAAAATGAAAATCTTTCAAACTAATATTAGATTTTTAGGGCATAACATTGGGGAAGGGAAAATACTCCCTATTGACAGAAGTATTGAGTTTGCTTATATACTCCCTAATGAATTAAAAGAAAAAAATCAACTCCATAGGTTTCTTGGATCTCTCAATTACATTGGTGATTACTACAAGAACCCTGAATAAGATAGTGCAATCTTATACTCTAGGTTGAAGAAGAACCCTACTCTGTGGAACTCAGAATATACTAAAGTTGTTACAAAAATTAAACTCAAAGTCAAGCAATTACCTTGTGTTGCTTTAGCTAACCCATCATTTTCAAAAATTGTTGAAATTGATGCCTTTGATATTTGTTACAGAGGAATTTAAAAAAATATTAATTCTTCAACCAAAAGGGAATAATTGTATCATTTTACTTCAGTCTCCTGGAAAGATGCCTAGAAAAATTATTCTACTATAAAAAAGGAGATTATTTCTGTTATAAAATGAATTACAAAATTTCAGGATGATTTGTTAAATCAGAAACTTTTACCGCGTATTGATGGCAGTGCTATCAAACAGTTTTCGCAAAAGGATGTAGAAAATATTATTTCTAAACAAATTTTTGCGACATGGAAATCTAATTTATCTTCGTTCGATTTTGATATTGAACACATAAAAGGTGAAAACAATTCTCTTCCTGATTTTCTAACTAGGGAGTTTTTGCAGAACCAATGAGTGACCCCTCTAAAGGGCGTAGCAGAGGCCATGGGTAATCACACTAAAGGATAGGCAAAGAGAAAATGGTGATCAATTAAGATCAATATCCTCCGATGCATGATTATGTGGAATTTCTTCACTTGAGTGCGCAGAAAATGGGAAAATTGAGTTCTCCTCCTCCAAATCCCTTTAGTAGTAAGAAATCTGCTAAAGAAATAATATAGACTATAAAGCATGATTTCATTCCTAATCAAAGGACTTTGGAATTAATGCTCATCCATAATGAAGAGGATAAGAATCTTATGTCTTCTCCTTGAGAAATTAAGTCCCTATACTTTGACACTCATAACTATGATGTGCAAGAAGGCAAATACCAGACGGTATATGAGGCAATCCTCAAAGAAACTAATTATGTGGTGTTTAGTCACACTAATAGACATTATATCAAATCCCCCATTGCTTATAGCAAGGCGGTTTTGAAAAAGTTTATTTCTCCCCGAGAATGGGGAATTTATCCTTTGAAATCACAAAAATTGAGTTCGCAAAATAGATCCTACAATTATTGGGATTATGTCCAGGCTTGGACTAAAGTTTTTTACTATCAAAATGCTGAGCACAAACATACTTGGTTTTCTAAAGTGTGCCTAAACTCTTTGAAAGAAGCTACCCAGGATGGGTTATCAATTAGTGGGACAAATTTGGCCCAGGAATTGATATGTTTCCGAATGAAATTACCAATGAAAACCTTTTTCTACCTTGGACACAATTTCATCCAAAATTAAGAGGAAAAAATGATGTCCCCGTAGGGCTTAATACCCTACTATTTTTTACTGAAATTAACATTCCTTGGATCTCCAGATGGGATCTTCACTGTAGAGTTATTCACCTTAAGGTTCCTCTACTTGAAAGAATCTTTTATTATATATGGTTGTGTAACACCCCGTGTTTTAATTAATTGACTTTAATTAATTTGGAGAAAAATAAAATTTTGGATTTAATAGCCTTTAAGGTATCAACTTAGTTTTACGAATAAGTTTTCAATCGGGAATTAATTCGGGTCTTTTATAAAAAGGTTATAAGGTTTTATTTAAACATTTAACTAGAAGGTACGTATTTGTTCAGCTAATGTATTTTTATCAGATGATTAAGTTGAATTGTTAGAAGATAAGATTTTGGGATTTTGGGGATCGTTCGAACGATAATGAATTTCATTCGAACGACGTCGCTTTGTCGTTCGAACGACAGGCGTTATCATTCGAACGACAGAGGCGTTGGATGGATGGGAGACTCCTAATCTAGTTTTAACTCTTAAACCCTTTATATACTAAACTGATACGGGGCTAGGACTTCAAAAATCATTTTTCTCTCAAACCTTCTCCAATAAGTTTTTCCAAAACATATTTCTCTCATCTTCAACCCCTAGCCCATATCTTTCACAAATTTTGAAGATTCATTTAGTATTTTATCAAGAGGAGTTCAACCTTCTATTAAGATTTTGATTCAAGTTAATCTCAGGCATGAATACTCTATTCTTTTCCTTTAGTATTATGCGTTTTAAGTGCTACCTAAATCTTAATTACATTTTTTCTTAAAATAAATTAGCAACCTAATTAGAGAAAGTGAACACATAAAACTTGGGACTATTTTTATGAAATCCTTTAATATGATTAATATTCATGACCCTTGGGTACGTAGGATTGATGAGTGATTTTGGATTTTATTGGTATAGGTTACATGTAGAAAAACCTTAGTTTCGAATTAAATGAATTTTGAGGACGCATAACTCATGTAAATTATGTAGAGATAATGAAATTAGGAATATGATGTATTAATGATGAAATGTCGGTGTATTTAATAAATAAATGGGATTAATTTGGTGTTTATGACGATGTGATAATTAAATTAAGATTTAATTGAATTTGACTATTATGCATAGTTTTATACGTTGATTTATTATTATTGGTTGCGTGACCTGTTGGTATTATTTAATTTCCTTTTGTGACGAAGAGTTTTTGCGTATTTTTCTCTCCCTATATTTTAGGATGCCTTCTAGGTATGAGACTAGTGGGTAGGACTTTTGATGATTTACGCCTTCTAGGTATGGGACTAGTAATGATAGATTATTACGACTTCGTGATGTCGAGGGTGGGCTGAGTTTTGTCACTCTATCGTCGTTACGCTAGCCTAGGATTGAGAGTAGGTTAAGGTCTATTCATATTATACATATGGTAGGATGTATTGATAACTTGGGGACCCTTAGGTATGGGACTAAGGGGTGTTTTGAGGATCTCACATCGATAAAAGGGTGGGGTAATTTATAAATTGTGAAATTGAGAATTAATGTCTAAGATAAAAACGGGTATTAAAATTTGTGGTGACATAATTTGTTGGGGCCGACAGTTTAAACGGGTCACAGGACGATTTATGTCGTTTCATGTGTGGAACCTCATCATGTGTCGGGACCGACAGTTGAAATGGGTCAAAGGATGATTGACAAGGGACAGTGTGACACTTTGGTGGAAATTACCACGCGGGACGGGATGGCCATCATAATAAAAAGTGAGAACAATAATAAAAGTTGAGTCAATTTAATAAAAGATTAATATCGTGAGACTTAGGAATTTAAAATCATACTAGTGTGCCTTTATAAATGGAGATGTCTACGGGTAGTTAGTAATTTATAATTATTTTAATTATCGTGCTTAATTTAAAATATTCTATTATGATATTTATTGTTTATAATGCTACTGTCTGGATTCAAGGATCCTAATTGAGGGGAGTAGTGTGTATTGATGGTCGGGTCTCTAACCTCGTGCGTTAATTAACTTTTTCAGGATACGCTTTAGAGAAGCTGTATATGATTGGAGGTGCAAATGGAGTTATTTATTTTCGCATAGTTTAGATAGACTTTCCTTTTCAGTCGTATTTATTTATAAAACTTCTTTTGAGTTTTATTGGGCCATTCGGTTCCAAAGTTATTTAGAGGATTTATGTTGGATTATTCAAATCTTTATTATTCGGATTTTATTTAATCATTATTGGAGTTTTAGCATGTGATGGATCTTGTATCACTTCGTTGTTTTTTTTTATCATTTTTGATTGATCCAATTATTTATCTGATGAACTTATTTACTTATGTCTCATATCTATCGCATGCTTGGAATGATATTTATTTAGTTCACGCCCGACATAGTTCGGTGGCGGTGGCTGGCCACCCCGTTTGTCAGATTTTAATGGGTGTGATAGATGGTATTAGAGCATGGTCTTAGGTCTCGTAGGCTATGAGTTCGTTTTAGCTTCCACGTTGCTTAACTTTGATTCCATTTTGATGATTTGTACTCTTAGTCATTCTGGGTCTGATGTTGTTTTGTTCCTATCTTTTCAGATGACGAACACAAGGAGAGCTGGGAGTAGGAGAGAGGAGTCTGTTTCTAGTCCCGCAGCTGAGGAGAGGCGGTTTCAGATTACTTTGGAGGCCAAGGAGTTAGAATCTATCATTTGTGAGGCCACGACGACCGGTCTAAATATGGGGAGACAGAGAGGGGTAACTTTAGAGGCACAACAGAGAGGTATACCTGTCTCAGCTTGGGATAGGGTGAGAACCAGTTTCTTTAAGGGTAATCCTCCCACCTTTGGAGGGGGATCTGACCCAATGGTTTCTCACCAATGAAGGAGGGATATGGAGAGGCATTTAAGGATAGTGGACTACACAGATGTGCAAAAGAAGATGTTAGCAACATTTAAGCTGACAGGGGATGTATTGCAATGGTGGGAGAGTTCCACCACATCAGAGGAGAGAAATCAGTTGGGTTATGCAGAGTTTCTGATAAAGTTCAACAATAAGTACTTTTCGTATGAAATTAGGAACACCAAGAAGAGAGAATTTATGGACTTAGAGCAAGGTTGAAAGTCGATTGTCGAATGTGAACAGGAGTTCACAAATTTTTCTATGTTTGTACCATAAGAGGTTAGCTCTGAGGTGAAAAAAATGGAATGTTTCATTAAGGGATTGTCATGGTAGATTAGGCAAATGGTGTTGGGGAATACGGCGTACACTACCTATGCTCAGGTGGTGGATGTCGCAATGTTGTTATGGAAAGAAAAGGCCAATTACCAAAAGAAGTTCGGGAAGAGACAAGAGTCTAATGGATAGGGGGTGAGAATAAGGGTCGCAATGATTAAGCAAGGAAGAGTCCGAGGAACAATCATGAAAAACAAGGTCAAGAAGAGGAGCAATCAAATACTAGGACTTTTAGACCTTTTAAGGGCGAGTGCTTTGCATGTGGGAAAGTAGGACATCCAGCAGCGAGGTGTTACAAGAGAGAGGGCTAACAAAACCAAGAAGTACAGGTCCGATAAGGCCAAGTTACACAAGGGAAACAAGGGCAAGGAGTTCATGGGCAGCCAGGACTGAGGCCTCTAGTTCTCGCAGCAGTTAGCGTTCAGGAAGCGCTAGCAGCACCGGCAACGTCAAGTGCACAGGAAGTGGTCACTGCACCAACTAATCTCGATTATGGGAAGTGTTATGTGCCTCCTTAGCTTCAGGCAGAACATGATAGATTGCGTGGCTAGTAGAGTATCGCGGTACGTAATACTTTCTTAGATACTTATATATATGGGCATTATATATATTGTATTTTGTTAAGGTTTACATTGGGCTAGATTAGGTTTATGTGCACTTAATTAGGATACTTTATGGGTAGGCATATGTGAGCCTTATTCTCTTTTGCGAGATTCACGCGTTGATGTGTATGCTTCGTCTAATTTCGAAGACGAAATTATTTACTAATGGGAAAGTATGTAGCACCCCATGTTTTAATTAATTGACTTTAATTAATTTGGAGAAAAATAAAATTTTGGACTTAATAGCCTTGAAGGTTTTAAATTGGTTTTACGAATAAGTTTTCAATCGGGAATTAATTTGGGTCTTTTATGAAAAGGTTATAAGGTTTTATTTAATCATTTAACTGGTAAGTACATATTTGTTCAGCTAATGTATTTTTATCAGATAATTAAGTTGGATTTTTAGAAGATAAGATTTTGTGATTTTGGGGCTCGTTCAGACAATAGTGAATTTCATTCGAACGACGTCGCTTTGTCGTTCGAACGACAGTCGTTCGCGTTCCAACAACAGAGGCAATGGATGGATGGGAGACTCCTAATCTAGTTTTAACTCTTAAAACCTTTATATACTAAACTGATACGGGTCTGGGACTTCAAAAATCACTTTTCTCTAAAACCTTCTCCAATAAGTTTTTCCAAAACATATTTCTCTCATCTTCAACCCCTAGACCCTATCGTTCACAAGTTTTGAAGATTCAATTGGTGTTTTCTCAAGAGGAGTTCAAACTTCTATTCAAATTTTGATTCAAGTCAATCTCAGACATGAATACTCTATTCTTTTCCTTTAGTATTATGCGTTTTAAGTGTTGACTAAATCTTAATTACGTGTTGAAGAAACCTTAATTTCTTAAAATCAATTAACAACCTAATTAAAGAAAGTGAACACATAAAACTTGGGGCTGTTTTTATGAAATTCTTTAATATGATTAATATTCATAACCCTTCGGTACGTAGGATTGATGAGTGATTTTGAGTTTTATTGGTATAGATTGCATGTAGAAAAACCTTAGTTTTGAATTAAATAAATTTTGGGGGTGCATAACTCATGTAAATTGTGTAGATATAATGAAATTGGGAATATGATGTATTAATGACGAAATCTCGGTGTATTTAATAATTAAATGAGATTAATTGGGTGTTTATGACGATGTGATAATTAAATTAAGATTTAATTGAATTGGACTATTATGCGTAGTTTTATATGTTGATTTATTATTATTGGTTGTGTGACTTGTTGGTATTATTGACTTTCTTTTTGGGACGACGGGTTGTTGGGTATTTTGCTCTCCCTATATTTTAGGATGCCTTCTAGGTATGGAACAAGCGGGTAGTCCTTTTGATGATTTACGACTTCTAGGTATGGGACTAGTGAGGGTAGATTATTATGACTTTGTGATGTCGAGGGTGGGCTAATTTTGGCACTCTATCGTCGTTACGCTAGCCTGGGATTGAGACTAGGTTGAGGGTTATTTATCCTATACATAAGGTAGGATGTATTGATTACTTGGGGACCCTTAGGTATGGTTTAAGGGGTGTTTTGAGGATCTCACATCGATAAAAGGGTGGGGTAATTTATAAATTGAGAATTAATGCCTAAGATAAAAATAGGTATTAAAATTTGTGGTGACATAATGTGTCGGGGCTAACAGTTTAAATGGGTCAAAGGATGATTTATTTCATGTTGTGTGGGGAATCTTGTCATATGCCGGGGCCAACAGTTTAAACGGGTCAGATGACGATTGACAAGGAGAAGTGTGACACTTTGTTGGAAATTACCACCCGGGACGGGAGGGCCGTTATAATAAAAGTGAGAACAATAATAAAAGTTGAGTTAATTTAATAAAAGATTAACTTCGTGGGACTTGGGAATTTAAAATCATACCGGCGTGGCTTTATAAATGGGGATCTCTATGGATAGTTAGTAATTTATAATTATCGCATTTAATTATCCCATTTAATTTAAAATATTCTATTGTGATATTTATTGCGTATAATCCTACTGTCTGGATTCCAGGATCCTAATTAAGGGGAGTAGTGTGTATTCATGGTCGGGGCTCTGACCTCGTGCGTAGACTAACTTTTTCAGGATAAGTTTTGGAGAAGTTGCATAGGATTATCAAAGCGGTCATTTGGAGGTGCAGTTGGAGTTATTTATTTTTGCATAGTTTAGATAGACTTTCCTTTTTAGTCGTATTTGTTTATGAGACTTATTTTGAGTTTTATTGGGCCATTCGGTTCCAAAGTTGTTTAGAGGATTTCTGTTGGATTATTCAAATCTTTATTATTCGAATTTTATTTAATCATTATTGGAGTTTTAGCATGTGATGGATCTTTTATCGCTTATTTTTTATCATTTGGGATTGATCCAATTATTTATTTGATGAAATGATTTACTTATGTCTCATATCTATCGCATGCTAAGAATGGTATTTATTTAGTTCACTCCCGACATAGTTCGACGGTGGTCGTTGGCCACCCCATTTGTCAGATTTTGTGGGCTATGACAGTGGGTTGGTATTAATAATACTGATACCATTTCTTTGATAAAAGAAAGCTTAAAGCACTATATGTCCATGGTGGAAGAGTCACCCCCTCCTACTGAGAAGATGACTCCGGGAATGAATCCGATTAAGGATTTAAAGGTTGCACTCAAGAAGCAATTCCCTAATGCAACGGAACATGAGCTACTGAAGAAGGTGATGGATTACACTTAAAGCCAATGCAAGATGAATTTTACACCACTTACTCTGAGGAAGATAAGAATTATATTCCTCCGCCATCAGATGATGATGTGTCCATGGCATTTGTTAAGAACGACAATCCTTTCTTCGGTCTTGCCGGGGAATCTCAGAGTTCAGAAGATGATGAATTTATTGGGGATATGTTTAATACTAACATCCCTATAGAGACAACAATAAAGGCCTTCTTCAACTCATTGAGTTCTGCATTTCCAACAAGAAGGTTGGACAGTAGCTTTCCTAACCCTGGTCCAGATGGACTAAATGACTTGACCTAGCTGTCCCACCTGGCCCCAATTGCACTCACTTAAATGCTTGAAGACAAACCTATCTACTTTGTGGCAGCTCGTTTATCATGGTAGGACCCACTGACCTAACAACCGACACGTCACGATAAAAGACCTTATTGACTGGACTTATAGAGGGACCCATAGGTCATTATCCTAGGAGTTATTTATGCTCATTCTACTTGTATAAATAGGGGGCTCTTCTCCCTCATTAGGCACCTTTTTCTTTACCCCTCTCTCTCTCTCTCTCTCTCTCTAAATTTGTAAGATTAAGCTTGTGGATTTTCGGCCTTTTTTTGTTGACTTTTCTATTTGTAAGTTTGCTTTACTTCTATTGTAATAAAAGTTCGTAATAAACAGTTCAATTATTATTCCGCTTATATTGATCCTTTCTTTTATTTAATTATAATTATTTCGACAACTTTTGGAGGTTTTTCTTCTTAAGCTGTCTCTACAGCTTAAGGTCATTATAGAGAGCAAGACCCACTTCGATGACAACGCTAAATAACTGGACATAAGTATAATTATGGTAAGGTATAGATATGCTATCATTAGCTTCTCTCATATTTTTCTAACTTTTTCAGCGAAGAACGTAGGAAGGCCATTAATAAATTTGGCTTTCCAATGCTCAGAGTTGGCATCACCTCTCTAAGTTACCCTAGCAAGGAAGACATCCCTGTACCATCTAAATTGGCTCATAGTAGGGAATTTTAGGTTTTGTAATAATTACCTATTATGTTCATGATGGTAATCACCACTGCCGAAAAAATGATGAATAATAGGAAGCATCAAAGTATAAACAGCATTTTGCATACCAATGTCTTGCATATTTTCATTTTTGACGATTTTTACGGCATTAATAGCATCATTTCTTTGATTAGCTATGAAGATATTATCCTACCAACCTCTAAGGGTTCCAATAAATCCAAAGATGATCATATGAGCAATACTTTGGTTAGATCTATCATTCTGCTTACACACAGTGGAATACATGGACATCTGGTGTATCATCTCATAGATCCGAGACTCCGATTTTCCATCAATATTCCAATCATAGATAGATTTACCATGAAAGGTGGCCTGTGAATTCATCATAAAATTTTCCTCGAAAAGAAGATCCTGAGGAGTTGGCATGCCATAGTAGTTTCTAACAGGACCAACATAGCCAATATTATTACTGTAAGTAATTTTGTTGACTTGATTTTCATAATTTTTGAAAGAATTTTCAAAATTATGAATTTCTTCCAAGGGTAAGTTTAATTCTGAATCATAATCTAGATGAGACAAAGTCTTAATTTTTAACCCTTTGAGATTGTTCTCAATCTCCTTTAATTGGGAGATAAAGTCAGTTTTATTACCCATTTTAAAACCCTTAATTTCCATAGGAGGGAGAACAAAAGGTTAGTCAAGACTCTTACTAAAGTCATCAGGTTTCTTAATGGTAAGGTGTTCTTGAAGGTTCTCAATCCTATTGAGTTGTTTTCCTATCATGTTAAGGATAAGATTGGTATAATTACCTTATTAATAAAGAGGGTTCAAAAATGTTGTTTTGGTGAGAAGCTTATCCCGAGTCTCAAGATTGAGAAAGGCGTTAGCTTCTAACTTAGAAGAGCTGTCATTTTGGCTAGAACTTCCAACATCTAATGAAAAGGGTTCAGTAGGAAGGTGAATAGAAGTAATAATATGGTTCTTCAAAGTATTCCAATTCTTCAAATGTTTATCTTCAGTTTTAAGAACCTGTTTATCCTTTGTTTCAAGAATAAAAAGACGCTTATCTTTAGAAAACATTTGGAACCAAAACACAGGAAGTAACCTGCTGGTTATCTTCAACCCATTTATAAAATTCATTTTAATAATTGGCCAATTCATCCTTGCTATACTTAGCAAAATACCAAGTTCGGAATTTAGCGTAACCTGGTAGGTAAAATTCTTCATTAATCTCTTTCCTATTAATTGTAAAACCATTAAAGGGATGGATTAAAGTCTAGCATTCATCTCAGAGGGCGTAAGGGATTCCCTACACTGAGAAGTATTCTTCTCATAAATACCATGAGGTATTTGATCATTGGTAAAAATATCATGAAGGTTCACATCATCGCGATATAGGTGGTTTTTAGGATTTTCTTCACAAACAGAATTTCATGAAGCGGATGGAGGATAGGTAACAAAAGGATCTCTAGAAGATTGACCTCTAGAGGATTGACACCTATTAAATTTCCTGAAATTCAAGAAAACATCTTCATCTTTATTCTCTATAATATTCCCAATATCTTCATGATTATGAGGTTGGGGAGGAACAACATCTTTTATTGCCCAAGTTTCTGAAAAATCAGTTTCATCCCAACTTATAGTTCTAGGAGTGTGAACATTAGAATCTATAAGGTGTGTGTCAATTAACACAATTTTAGCAAACGAACTAAATTGTTTTATATTGGGAGCCATAGTATTCATTACCTTATAATAAATCCTATAGATAATCCCAATAGTTTTTTATCCCGGAAGAAAATTATAACCTTTGGTTTGAACTCTAAGACTTAGAGCCTTATAAAGATGCATGTTAGATAAAGACAAAGTGATATTTGGAAAAACATCAAAATAAACTAGCCCATTACAAAGGCTAGTTTCAATTGCTCCCATCAAAGATTTTCTAAAATTAGTACTTGTACCATCACGTAGATCAACTTGAAGACACGCGTTCATGCCAGAAAGGGTTAATGATTTAAAAGAAATTTGTATTAACCCAACATGGATAAAATGATAATTTATATCTTTTATATGATCCTTATGATTATACAATTTAAAGAGCTCGATAGACTTATCTTGCTCGTTAAGACTGATGGTTTATTCCATAGCCTTTATAGCGTACTTGCTACGAAAATTATACCAGTTAGTATTATAAATGGTTTTAGGTTGGACCTTAGGAATAATCCATATCTTCAAATCCTTATGAACATCAAAGTCAATCAAAGAGGAGTTCTTCATTAACTCATGTCTGGTATGTGTATCTATGGTGTTAAGTTCCATAATACAAATGTTAATATTTAAAATAGTAATAATCATATGATATGAAACGTGGGAATATTATGCAAAACAAAAATTATAAATTTAAAGGAATATAATTAACCGAATTAGAAATCACTTCTGACACCCAGTGGTAAACGATTTACTTGGATAAAAATGCCTCAACGCCTCAAACGACAACACAGCTACAACCCATAACGCGACAAATACCACTCCATATCAAAATCGGATTTCTATTTCTCCTCATTATTATACTTTAAATTAGATTTCTATTATGAATAGTAAATTACTACTTATGCTGGTGAATAGTAACTTACTATTCAGGTGAACAGTACTGTCTATTTCGATATAAATTTCAGACCATTATCATTACTAATCTAAGTATTAACACGCAGATTTAGCCAATCATGGCTCTGCTACCATTATTACGTATGTTGAAAATTGTATTTCTCAATCATACATATGAAAATTGTACAGTAATTTACCTCTAATGCTTTATGAACAATACTTTACACCTTATATTTCACAAAGCCAAAACAGAATCCTTGTTGCTTTAACAAAAATTCCATAAACAGTTCATTACTAAAATAATAAAAAGGAAAACACACAAAAGAAAGGTTGATGCATACTCTGTTGCTTCTTACTTGAATGCCACCACTCTTAATAGGACCACACCTCTTAAACAGGATTATACTGGCAATACTAAAGGCAGTGTGTAACAATAAAAATAGCAAATCGATAAAGATATGGATTATTTTCTCAGGATAAGATCCCCCTGCTTTTTCTACCCATAACTGTACAAATATGGATTTTGTCTTTGTTTTCATTCAACTTTTGCTATAAGCATGAATGAAAATAATCCATATCTGAGAAAATAGTACATATATGTACATGTATGGGTATATATATATATATATGTATATATATAAAGTTGAAGAAGTTTCTCTCACCCAAATATTTGGTCCGTACGATATACTCATGTTTTGTGGTTATACTCCTTCCACAAAACTTTTGATTTCAGTATGATATGGTCCTGCCATTTCTTCTTTCAGCACATCATATATGCGTATGAGTATATATATAGACTAAGTGTAAACCCGCACAATGTGAGGGCTAACATTGTGTTCTGAAAAGGAAAAAAAAATGAGAAAATCCCGATTATTTCTATTGCTCAGAGTATTTTGACTATTACACCACAATTATACCACGAAGACAATAGCAACTGTAGTTTAGATCCGACCCATATTTTTGGAATCTAATTTTAAAGATTAAAAAAATATACACGGTTAATACTTTTCCACTCGAACAAATTACAGATAGCATAAAATTATTAGTTGGAATAAAATTTTAAAAATAAATAAACGAAAAACAAAACTCGAATAAATATTCGATAATAGAAAGAACAAACCCAAAGTTTGCATCTATTTACCCATGAACAATGTCATAGATAATAAGCATTCAAACACATATAAACTAAACTAATGAAAGAAATAAAGTTTTGATATTCCAGGCAATTCATAAATTGATAGGAGTCAATCCAAATAATTCATCGAGAGATAAATACTCAATGGTCCAAAACTGAAATGAGCATGACACTGTCAAACACAAAACACAAAATCCATTCCAATAATCAACACCAACAATATTTTTATAAACTTATTCCTCATTAAAGAAAAAGTAAAACATTTAAGTCTAAATTCATTGAGTTAATTTATCAAAAACATAATACATAAAAGATAACACTTTGAGAAACCAATAGAAACTCATTAGAAAAAATAATGTTGATTAAAATGGTATGATGTCTAAGTCCCCAATATTAAAAAGATCCAAAGCCATTTTATAAATTTAATAAACACACGTCTAAAACCTAATCAAGAGCCTCTTTTATCACTAGAAATTCTACATGTACCGTCATTTCAAACCGCATTGAAACCGCATTGCCTACGTAGCAAGCGATGATTGGTTAATGCCGCTGGTGCAAACCCATATCCGTAAAGAATTAACCAATCACAACACGCCACATAGGCAATGCGATTTCAATTTGGTACACTTAGAATTTCTCCTTTTATCACACTCAAATCTAACTCCCCACTTCTAAGTTTACGAATGTAATCAGGTTTAGGCAAATGTTTTTTTTCTCTCACAATCATCAAACAAAAACTCTCCACTTTCATCCAACCCCCAGAATAAAGCTATTAGACAAATTTGTAGACCATCAAACCCTTAGCTTTTAAGTAGAAATTAAAGATGTTATACCAACTTTTAGAGCTAATTTGATCCATGCGTAATCTACTTTAAATCTCACTGTAAAACAACTTTCACCAAAAACCATACACACCGTACACAACCCCTATCTACACCTCAGAATAAAGATCGCAAATCTAAAAATTTGAATTTTTAATTTTTAAAATATTAACCCAAATCCAAAACCTTAAATTTAGAACTATTAAAATTGAAATAAAATATTAAAATAATAGAGTAAAAAATATTTAAAATAGAGTCATGTATGTATGTACCCAACTCTGAAATTTCAAAACCCTTAAAACTCAAATTTGGAATATATTGTAAAATCAGCCGTAAAAATTTGCATATAAACTTGGACCTGGAAATTTCACCTCAAACTGTTTATTCGTTTGATTATATATGGAAATTATTTAAAAAAAAAAACAATATCCGCTTTTGATATTAATATAAGTAGTTGCAGGAGTATTATAAATCACCTTTAACCTTGTTACAAAAGTGGGAAGCTTCATACTGATAGAGCACAACTTCTTTGGGGAGCAGCTATGGTGACGGAGGCTCTTTGGCATACACCTCCTGGAATAGAGATGTAGCTCCAGAAATGGAGAACAAAGCTCCGGCGAATCCAAGGGTTGCAATTTTGGCGGAACCGCCGGAAAGGCTTGGGAAGATCGGGTGGTGCAGTATAAAGAGGCCTGGAGGAGCCTCTTTTGGATCGCAACGGTACAGCTATCGTGTGTGGGGAGGAGAGCTCAGTAGAGAGATGATGAAGCTCTTCTCATGGTGTTCATAATTATGAACTATTAAAATTGAAGCTCAGGAGAGAGATAATGAAGCCCCATTTTTTTATTGAAGGGAATCGGGGTATATGTAACCATGGAAGTGGGAATGTGGAGAGGAAGAGAGATGAAATAGAAAAAGATATATATTAGAAGAGGTAAGCAGATGAAAGGGTGGAGAAATAGAGAGAGAGGAAGCGTGTAATATGATGGAGAGGAATGGGAAAAGATGGAGAGAGATGGGAAGTGAATGGACTTTCTTGGACAATAAATGGCCGTAAAAATGATGAGATTTTGGTGGCCAATAAAGAAAGAGGAGAGAGAAAATAACTTGAATGATAAATCTTACGTGGATAACTTCAATGAAGAGGAGTACTAATGCAAGCTTACACACTCCTTACACTTTCTCTTTTCTAAATGTATACATTTTTTTATCTAATGTGAACTCGGACAGTCTAAATGTATACATTTTCTTTTTCTTATCTAATGTGAACTCGGACAGTCTAAATGTATACATTTTCTTATCCAATGTGAACTCGAACAGTTCTAAATGTATACATTTTCTTATCCAATGTGAACTCGAACAGTCTAAATGTATACATTTAGACTGTCCATTGGAGATGGCCTAAATACTCTGTATTGCATTTTATAGTATCATAGAAATAGAGATAGAGCTGTTTAAGAAAGAGGGAAGGGAAAGTGGGAAGGGCAACAATTTTTTTCTCTCTTTTCAAAACGTGGGAAAAAGGTTTAAGGCGTTTCCATTACCTGCTTATATACATGGGTTGTTGAACCGTGTAGAATTCTTATAATTAAAAAAGGTGCCACATATAACATAGATACGATTTCAGGCGTCAACTTTATATATATACATAGATGAGATGTTATACTATTAATGATCAAATTTAAAACGAATTGTTAATTAACTATTTTAACATAAAAAAGTTATTACAAAAATACGATGAAAATCGTCTCAACTCTATGATAATAAAAATTCTATTATGCCAGAACTTTCCAGCGAAAGTAAATAGAGTGAATGATATGGATGTGAAGGGGTGTAAAAAAAATGTTGTGATCTGTTTAGTTGCTGAAAGAGAGGTTTTTTTTTAAAAACATTTTTTATTCAAATAGGAAAATAGAGAATCTGTTCAAATAAGGTATTTTTTGAAATTGAAAATTAATTTTCTATTTTTCTATTATTTAATTTTCTAAAAAATTAGAAAATGATTTTTTTTATGTTCTCTATTTTTCTATTTTAAAAGAGGGACCCATTTCTTAGGGACCATATTTTCCATATCTCTCACTCAATATACATGGAGAATCATTTCTTCTCTCATCACAGGTTTGTTATCTCATTACTCTCATCTAGGATTTGATAAGAATTTCGACCAGTTGAGTCTCCCACAAAGGTACTTAAGGTTTGTAATTATTTGTTGATTGGTTGATTTTGAGTTTTTAAATATTAACATGTAGAAAATGATTTCATATTTTTTACGAATGAACGCGTTTTCTAGTTTTCCAAAAAGTTTTCACAGAAAATGAAAATTGAAAATAGAAATGAAAACTGAAAATAGAAAATAGAAATAAGAAAAATATTTTCCACAACCAAACAGCGCCTAGGCTTCTTCAATTCTACACCCTTCTCTCGAGGGTTCTCCATTCTTCAACCACATAATCATACTTATGTAATTTGCAATTAAAAAAAATCTTCAAGATTTTAAGGTTTAGATACTATATCCGGTTGGTTCAAGTAAATTTTATATAATTAATCAAATTTATATATTTGGGTAAAAAAAAGAAATTAGGCTATTGCTAAAAATTAATGGCTCATGTTCTCCATTTCCTAAACTATTGTCTGATATTATTTTTTTGGATTCTTTGATATTTTATTTATTCATTTTGTTTTCACCCAACTAATTTGTCAACTTACACACCAATGTACAGGGAAAAAGCTACTAAGGGGTGAGTGGGGGTTGTAGCCCCCACAATTTTTCTCAAAAAAAAAATACATAATATGTTAGGTGTAAAAAAATACTTGAAAATAAAATTGGGGCAAACATTAAAATATGAAAACTTTTATAAACTTAACCCTACAAAAGTTATCAGCCCTCAATCTCTCTACCGGCTACTACTGTCGTTTTCTGCACCCATTTAAAGAAAATCTCTTCAAGACAAGAAAATATCCATCCCTCCCGTAACGCCACTGTTGTGCCCTCGCCTCTTACTGCTGCTCCCAGCTCTTCCTCCCGCGTCGTCCCTGCTATTTCCATTGGCTCCTTCCTTCGATTTTTAGTTTATTATTTATTTTGTGCTAGTTAATTTTTTATTGTTATGCTTTGAAAATTAAGTGGTTCAATTATTAGTTTGGATTTTTCGTTAGTGTTAATTTGTGTTAGTTTGTTAGTTAGATTAAATGTTTTTTCATTAAGATTAAAGATTGGTTTAAGTTTTATGTTGTAGCTATAAATTTGATGTTGAAATTGATAGTTTAAATTTCATGTTGTAGGACTAAATTATGGAGAAGTACTTTTTTTTTATTAAATCAGTGGCAATCATAAAGTGGAAGATAAATGGTTAATTTTTTTCTTAGTATTATAGTTGGTTGGTTTAATTTCTAAGGTTAATTTAAGGATTAAATTGTGATTGAATTTTGAGTTGATGCTGTGATTAATTTAGGGATTATTGGTCTACATTAAAAAAATTGAAATTTTTATTTGTACTTCCATTTTTAAGGTTTAAAATTTTTAATCAATCACAAAAAATCCCTTTTCATTAGATTAAATAAACATTTTAGTAATTATTTGATAAATACTAAAAAAACTCACAAAAATTCGGCTCGGATCATCCCGCCCCCAAGGCTCCGAAAATTACTATTAAATTAGTCCCCACCTTTGAGAAATCCTGGCTACGTCCCTGCTAATGTGTAACCAGCAATGTAGTTATATATATTTAAATACCCTTTGAAATAAATTATTTTCACTCCATGTGAACCCCAAATCTTCTCTCTAACTCTTTTTATATGTAATAAATTTTCTTGTTAGTTTTTAGTTAAAAAATGAAAAGAAAAAGACACAAAAACATCCTTGAATTTTGTAACTGATAAAAGTTTGATGAAAAAGAGAACAAAACAAATAACGTTTACTAATTTAATAAATAAAAAGTGAAATAAAAAGGGGCTTTTACTGTCAATTCCTTAGATTAACAATTCTGGACTTTAAACTCAGACCTAACAAATTTTAAATGATTAGGTACAACATATACATACCCCCGAATTGAAAGACAAACACACTTCACAGAAATTCAAGCGCCAAAATGATTGTATTGTCTCTTCGATCAAAATCGTAATCGAACTATCTCTTCAATCAAAGCCCCAAAACGATTCTCAATCTCAATCAAATTTTGGTTCAACAACAACATTTAAATATCCTTGAATTCGAAAACAAAGGCACTTCGCAGAAATTCAAGCGATCAAAACCCTAATCGTGGAAAATCTAACAAACGATTCACATTCTCAGTTAAATTCTTCCAAACAACACTTACAGGTATATATATATATATATATATATATATATATTTGATGTAATTTATTGTGAATTAAATTTAATATTGTGTTCTTAAGTTTTTTTCTTAAGATTACACCATACACTTTGTATATGTTGTGTTCTTAGCATTATATTTATGATATCACCTGTTTGTCCTTGTATTTTGAGTGTTATGTTGTGTATGCCATGTACTATTTTTGTGTCCTTGGATTTTATATAACTTTTTTCTATTTCTTATGTATTTTGTGTTCTCATATGTATAAATTTCTAGACATTGTACATGGATTGATAAAACACTATTTATTTGTTGATGATATAAAAAAATTCAATATGAATCTAGCTTGTACATTTGTTGCCCTGATTTTAAATGCAAAACACACTTTTTGCATGTTGAGTACTGCACATTTATGTATTTCATTACTGTACATTTCCTCTTGTATACATCATTCATTGAGGACTCGAAATATATACATGATTGAAATATGTACATACTCTTTGAATTTGCGCACTACACTAAAAGGCTAAATTGTCACCTTTGAGCCTGTCGGACTTGTCATCGTCATTGATCGTGATAAGAAAACACATGTTTTTTTTATCACGATCAATAACCGTGACATGTCCATGATAAGTACAGTTGTCACGGACTTGTCACGGACTTGTCACGATCAATGACCGTGACAAGAAAGTTGTCACGGTCAAAGACATTAACAGGTCCGTGATAACTCTTTTAACTAAAACCCCAAACGCCTCTTTTTTCCCACCGTTTTCCTTTCCCTCATTTTTCTCTCTTTTGCACGTGACTGTTCTCTCTCTCTCTGCATTCTCTCTCTCTCTCTCTCTCTCTCTCTCTCTCTCTCTCCTTTGTGTGTATGTGTGTATATGTGTGTATTTATGTGTGTGTGTGTGTAGGTCTGCATGTGTATATAGGTGTGTGTGCACGTGGGTATATGTGTAGGTGGGGGGGAGGTTTCTCTGTGTGTAAGGGTGGGTGGGGGGTGGGTGGGTGTATGTGTTCGGGGGCATGTGTAAATTGAAATTAGTATAAATTGGATTGAAATTGAAATTCTTATGTATTGGTAGTAGTATAAACTGGTATAAATTGAAATTGAATTTGAATTAGTATTGATATTGGTATAAATTGAAATTGTATTTGAATTGGTATTGATATTGGTATAAATTGAAATTGAATTTGAATTGGTATTTATATCGGTATAAATTGGTATAAATTAAAATTGAATTTGAATTGGTATTGGTATAAATTGATATAAATTGGTCATTGGTATAAATTGGTATTGGTATTGGTATAAATTAAAATTGATATAAATTGGTATTGGTATTGGTATAAATTGAAATTAATATCGTATGCATTGAAATTGGTATAAGTTTTACTTATTATGTGTACTTTAAATTAAATGAAACATACATTAAACTACATAATTAAATGAAATCTCTCGGATTGTGATAAGAAATAATTAAATGAAACATACTTTAAATTATATATAGTGCGCATAGATACTATCCTTCCAGTTCTTATGCATACGCATTCAATAGCCATTAGACCCGTTCGAGATTCATTACCCTTGTAATGAGATCTCTCGAATTGTCCCATTTAGACAGTTTGGGACTGCATAGTTTCTATATAATAATATTCTTAGTGTCTTAAACTTGTTACTTTTGGGAAAAGTTCTGCATTCGTATCTTAATGTTATCCGCGTACATACAAGATGATGCGATGTTAAGTGTTATTTCAATTGATAAATTGAAATAACACTTACACTTGCGAATCTACGTCGTGTACTTCGAGAATTTTGGGGATATGTTGCTTAATTTTCCTTAAATTGGAACAATGCGAATGAGTTGTTAAGTATATTATAGAAATATGTGGCCTTGAATGGGATAGGACCACTCACCCTTTACAGGAGATGGAGGAAATATGACTTAATATTATAAATTGAATTTTAATTTAAATTCCAAATTAAAATTGAATTTGAATTTAAAATTGGTATTTTAAATTGAAATTGGTATTTGGTGTTTGGTTTCTGGCCTAGTGCCTATTAGATTTTTGGTATTCAATTCTGAAATTGAAATTTGGTTTCTCTTTCTAATTACAGCAGCGATCACCATCTCTCTCTCTCTCTCTCTACACACACACACACACACACACACATTTTGGTATCTCTCTCCATATCTCTACACACATTTTAGTCTCTCTCTCTCTCTAGAGAGAGAGATAGAGAGAGAGCGGATCAAGTGAGGTCCCTCAGTTTGATGACCCTGAATGAGGCCCATTTTTTTAAAATAGTAAAAAATTATTTGGAGTTGATTTTTTTTCTATGATTTTTAAACATTTCAATGGGATCATAAAAAAATAGTCAACTCAAAATGATTTTTTTTACTATTTAAAAAAAATTGGTCATCAACTTAAAAATAGACACAGTTTGACCGATTTTTTTTTTAAAATAGCAAAAAAATCATTTTGAGATGATTATTTTTTATGGTCCTACTAAAATGTTTAAAAACCATAAAAAAAATCAGCATGAAAATATTTGTTTTACTATTTTTTAAAAAATGGACCTTATTCAGTGTCCTCAAACTGGGACCTCACTTGATCCTTTCCCTATATATATATATATAATTGAATTTGAGTTTGAAATCAGTATTAGAAATCGAAATTGAAATTGGTATTTGGGTTTTGGGTTTTGGTATAGTTCCTATTTGATTTTTGGTATTCAATTCTAAAATTGAAATTTGGTTTCTCTTTCTAATTGCAGCAGCGATCGCCATCTCTCTCTCTCTCTCTACACACACATTTTGGTCTCTCTCTCTCTCTCTCTCTCTCTCTATCTATCTATCTATCTATCTATCTATCTATCTATCTATCTATCTATCTATCTATCTATCTATCTATCTATCTATATATACACACACACAAACACACACACACACACACACACACACACACACACACACACACACACACACACACACACACACACACACACACACACACACACATAGATGATTGAATTGTTTGGGATTTTGAATTGTTATTGACTGGTGAATTTAAAATTTTAGATGGCCATTGAGTTGGTTGGCCTTAGGAATTTCTAACAAAAGACACTATTATTTGCATTGTTGTTTTGAATTCTTGAATTGTTGTTGACTGGTGGATTTGAATACTTAGATGGCCATTGAGTTGGTTGGCTCTAGTAATTCTCTATCATTTAGGGTTGTGATGTGAAATGAAAGATAAAAATGTAAAAATCGAATATAAATAAGGCATAATTAAATGAAACATGCTATAAATTTTATACAACAAGAAATAAATAATAACGGGAACCGCAATAGATAACCCGTGTGTAAATTTATAAGAAGTCAACTTCTTATATAACACTTGCTTTGGGAAGGGGGATGCCTGCATGTATTCTCATTTGAATGAACGACATAACGGTTTTGTAACATTTATAACTAATTTAAATTACATATAGTGTGCATAGAAACTAGCCTTCTAGTTCTTATGCGTACGCATTGAATAAGTGATTGTTTATAGTAATGTGAACTAAATGTTCACACTTTTGTTTGTACTAATCCACAAATATACTCTTCTTACCCATAATAGGTGATTGTTTGTAGTAGTTGTGATGGGATATCCTAAATACAAAGAGTGGGTGGGTGAGACAAATAGATTAGGGGATGTGTTTCGTAGAGGTGCTAAAGAATTTGTGAAATATGCAAAGAGATGTCATAATAATGAAGACTTTTTGTGTTCGTATGCTAGGTGTAAGAATGGTAAGGTGTTTGAGTGGAAACCAGCTGAACTACATTTGTTAAGATGGGGTATGAAAGACAGTTATCGATTTTGGATTTTCACGGGGAATCGAAAGTTCCTTTTATCCCCGAGTAACCTTCACAACAACTTTAAACAACTAGGATAAATGTACAAGGGGAGGACAATATTGTAGATCATAATATGTTAGAGGATTTAGTTGATGATGCATATGGAGTTCATGAAGTGGAAGAGAATGAGGTCACTGCCGATGTACGAGGTTTAGGTGCTCACGAAGATATTGGAATAAACGTTGACGAAGACTACCAAAGTTTAAAATTTAAGGCGACCCAACCGTTATACTCTGGCTGTGAGAAAGATCAAACAACTTTACATGCCATTGTTGGTTGTCATAGTTTGAAGACTCAATATGGTTTGTCTGGAAACAGCGTGACATGAATTTTGAATTTGGTGAAGGCCTTACTACCCAAGTAGAATACGCTTCCAAACATATATCCTACTGTGAAAAATAGTTTGAAAGGTTTGAAAATGAAGTATAAATTAATTCACGCTTGTGTGTATGACTGAATACTATACCGAAAGGAGTATAAAAATATCGATCGATGTCTGGTATGTAATGAAACTAGATATGTCCAATTTACTAGCAAGGAAGGCACAAGCTCAAAAGTGCCTCAAAAGTTTTGAAATATTTTCCCATTGGGCATAGATTAAAGCATTTTTTCACAGTACCATGGATAGCAGAGGCAATGACTTTGTATGTTAGAGCAGAAGAAGGGCATAATCTCATGTGTCATCATATTGATTTTACAACTTGGAATAGGATGAGTTTTGAGTATTCTGATTTTGATAAAAAAATAGTGTAACATTCATTGACAATATCAACAAATGGTTTCAATCCATTTGAAAATCTAAGCGCCAATCAGAGTGTATGGACAGTGATTCTAGCCCCACTCAACCTTAGGCGTGGAAATTTTAGGAACGAAATGATAACACGACACGAAACGAAATGAAATTGACACGGTCTTTCGTGTTTGAGTTTGGGTTTTGGACCCGCTAACGGGTTGTGTCGTATTCGTGTCCAATTTCTGCCATGAAATTGACCCTATAAGGACCCGATAGTGACACGATATAAACCCTATATATATCCACTATAAATCCCATTTAGACCCATTATTAACCCACTAATTATACCATTTTTTTTAATTTCTCACTAATTGGTCTAATCGTGTCCAATCGTGTCGTTTTGGGTCGGATCCAATCATGTCCAATCAAACCATATTTACTTATCATGTTATCGTGTCGTGTCGTGTCGTGTCGTGTTAGGGTTAAGGAAAAAAATATGCTATCGTGTTGTGTCATGTTCAGGTCTATTGGATTCTTATCGTGTCGTGTTGGGCATGTGAAAACACGACCAGTTGACCCATTTTTCCACCCCTACTCAGCCTTCCTCCTTCACAGTGTAGGAGACTTGAATTTTTGATGTTGTCTTTGTTGATGCCTGGGCAAAAGGCACCATGTGAGGACATCGACGTCTACCTGGATCCTTTGGTAGGAGAATTAAATGAGTTTATGTGAAGAAGATGTGCAAGCATTTGACTCTTTTAGAAAAGAAGAGTTTACGCTGAAAGCTATGTTGATATGTTCAATTTATGATTTTCTAGCTTACGGGACATTATCCGATTGTGTAGTTCATGATTATTTAGGGTGTCCTATTTATGAAGAGGAAACTTAATATCTTTGTCTCCCCTCTAGATAAAAAAATGTATGTCATTACCATAAAAGGTTTTAAGCCCCCGCTCATAGTTTTAGATTTGATAAAGGTTCCAGTTTTTTACCAGGCGGGGTTAAACATAGGCTACCGCTAAAAAAACTTTCTAGTTCAGAAATTAAAAGTAAACCTTCTGCTAGTGACCCTAATATGCCAAGTAAGAATCCTAAATTTAAGAATGTCAAGAATAATAAGACCCCAACTAGGAATGAAACTGAGACAAGAAATGCATGGTCTAGGAGGTCAATTTTATTTGACTTGACTTGTTGGAAGAATAACTCGGTGCATCATATATTGGATGTGATGCATGCAAAGAAGAACATCGCTGAACATATTGTGGGCACATGCCTTGGGGGAGTCATTCAAAGGATGGAGAAAATTCACGAAAAGACCTTAAATCGTTGAAACTTAAGACAGAACTATGGTTGAAAGAATATAGTAGGGAAATTACAATAATTCCCCCTGGTGCGTTTACTTTGACGAGTGAGGAAAGGAAGGTGCTTGTAGATAAAATATATAATTTGAAGCTTCCATCTAATTTTTCATCCATCTTGAAAAGGATTGTGAATTATGTTCCCCATGATTTACATAAGTGTAAGTCCCACGATTAGCGTGTGATCATGCAATTGGTTCCTCTATTGTTTAAGCACTGTTTCTCCAAGAATAAGGGTTTGCGGAGGGATATTATGTAAATTAGTATTTGATTCTCACTTTTATGTGAGAATGTAGTCAATCTAGATCACATAGTGGCCACAAATTTGGCTGTGATTGAAGCGATTTGTGTGTTGGAAAAGTACTTTCCCCCATCATTCTTAGACATAAGTGTTCACTTATTAGTACACCTATGCGACGAGGCATTTCTTTGCGTCCCAATTAGATATTGGTGGATGTATCCATTTGAAAGATTGATGAAAGTTTTTAAAAATTACGTCAAGAATACACAATATATTGAAGGATCAATTGCTGAGGAATACATCACCGTGGATTTATCAATCTACACTCGAGAATATATGCCTGAATCAGCCAGTGTGGATGTCATTAATGAGTTCATAGATGAGGGCACAATCAGACAACGAAATTAGGCTGCGGTTGTCACACGAGGTAATTATAATGAAAATGGTTGTTATTAAATGTCGCATTATAAGAAAGATTTAGAACTTATCAAATTAATTTAACAATATTATCAGCTCTTAAAGACGGGTAGTGCAATATGAAGGCTTACACGAAGTATCGATTGAAGGTTACGTATTCGGTGCAAGGATGTACGAGGAAAATACAAATGTACAGAACTCAGGCATTTCATGCAGGGCTCTTACTTTCTTTCGAGCGAGCGCAAAAGAAAAAAAAGTCATTGAAGCTGAAATAACTTGCTATGGTGTAATTCAAAATATATTTGAATTAGACTATGTAATCTTTAAAGAGGCTGTATTTTACTGTGATAGGGTAAGAGTCGAGGATAAAAACGCTTGTAAAGTTGATCCAGGAACCAATTTGATCATGGTTGACTTGTCCAAATTGAATAGCAAAGAACACGTGAGCGATGAGCCATTTGTTTATGCTTTTCAAAAGGTCAAGCAAGGGTTTTTCTTGGAGTATATCAACAACGAGCCATGGTCAATCATCCTACATGTGCCAAAGCGTCTAAATAGTAGTGTGGATGACTTGGCTGCTCCAACGAATATTAATGCATTTTTAATGATAACCCGAATTTAAAATAATTTTTAGATTTTTAATAAGTATTCCAATTATTTGTAATGACTAGTGGTTGTATTATTCCAGTGCTTTATTATTATCGTACGGGAATTTAATGCTTTTTATTCATTTGTACTTTATTAGTTTAATTCTTCTAATAATCAATGGGTGTACTCTTCTAGTGTCTTGTTATTATCGAATTTGAATCGCAATAAGTTTTATGGTTAGTGAATATGCTAATTAGGATTTTAATCAATTTAAGCATTAATTCAAAGTCCATGACCCGAGAGTGTGTGTTCGGGGGGGGGGGGGGGGGAGTGTGCGTGTGCGTGTGTAAATTAAATTTGGTATAAATTGGTATTGGTATTGGTATAAATTGAAATTGATATAGATTGGTATTGATATTGGTATAAATTAAAATTGAAATTGAAATTGATATCGTATGTATTGAAATTGGTATAAGTTTTAGTTCTTATGCGTACTTTAAATTAAATGAAACATACTTTAAATTACATAATTAAACGAAATCTCTCGAATTTGTTATCATCCAATTTGTGCATTAATTCAAAGTCCATATACATGTTTGTAGTGATAATAATAATTTTTGTAGAAAATCTATTCATCCCAACGCGGTAACGGAGGCGATGAGGTCTCCTCGGTCAGTGGGCCTCCAAAATGGGGCATATTGGGGTCTGTCATCGAGAATAAGATGACATTATTGACTATATCCCTAGAGATGCTGAAGACGATCATTGGTCCGGGGTACACTGATATGAGGGTTGTGCTTAATGATCTCAAGATTGGCATCTAGGGGGAACTACATGTAGTGTATTTATATTTATAAGCAACTAACACTTAATTTCTTTTTAGTTTGTATTTGTTTGATAGGAACGATTCGGCCTTCCCCACATGACGACAACTCCACATTACAGAAGTTGAGGGATCAATAGAAGACATAGAAGAAGAATATTCAAGTACGGTACTTTAGGAAGACCCGGGAGTCCATTCTGAGAGTACGTGACACCATCCTCTTGAAGGAGCCGATCTCATTGGCAGAGTGGTAAAAGTTTATCAAGAATGAGATCGATGAGCGACAATTGGCATCTCTCCAATCAGGGAGGGAAAATTGGGTGAAAAATTTGGACGTGCACTACTGTGGGCAGACGTCTTACGCTGAGGTGGAGCACAGGATGATAAGTTTTTATTTTTCTTTAATTTTAGTTTTATGTTATTCTAATTTAGCATTAATTTGTGTTACTTACTAATTCTGCATTATTTTATTTCAGGAGACGGGGAGTGGCCCTAGGGGTAGGCTATATAGGCTCGATGCTCATGTGGAAATTTGAACGAAGAAGGGAAAACACAAGAAGGTGGCCCCGAGCATCGCAACCACGATTGTAAGTTATAAATGTTTAATTTTTTTAATTATGTTATAATTTTTTTATTTACTTAATTAACTAATAGTGTACTTTTTGTCATTTTAGGCAAAGATTAATTGAAAGTGCATGAGTCATAGTCTGATGCAGACGTACTAAACAAAGTGCATGAGTCATAGTCTGTAGACAAATCATCTTTAGCTACAGACGCACTAAACCAAGTGCTCGGGATGGATCGCAATGGGAGGACTAGGGGGTGAGCTCACGAAGGGTGGGGAAGTCTAGGATTATCTAAATGGAGATGAGCAACATTGGGTTGGCTCATAAGGTCGATACCCATAAAGATAAGATATCAAGGTTGGGAACGACGGCCCTAGATATGTACGCCTTCATGAAGCGTCAGTTGGGGAAGGGGAATGAGAAGGAGAAATGGGTAGGAGAAGGAGAAGTAGGTAGAGGTAGATGAGGATGTCATTTCTTCATCACCGATACACATGACTCACTGGAATATGATTCATTTGCCATATTAACTCCCGCCGAGCGTCCAATGTCAACAATCGATTGGCCGAACATGTTTCTACTTGACATGTATTATGGGGAGCGGATAGCGAGGGGGTTGAGGGACCCAACCTTCCTCTACGGTATGATGGTTTATGGACGTCCCCTCTTAGACATTGAGGCAAGGGGGTGCTCGTTGCGCATGTGGTGACTGAAAAGGAGAACTCACCTTTGTGGTTGCGCCAACAATGCGACGTTCAGCGAATTGATGGGTGTGCCAATGCATATGTCATGTGGCCTTCCTTCCTCCTCCAATGAGCCCCAATAATATAAGTCAAATTTTTGGGATCCTAATAATGAAGGGGCAAAATAAAATTGAACTAAATAAGAGAATGGAACAATCTGCCCCCAAACCTGAATTTCGCAGTCTCTACTTCAAGGACAATAAAAGAATTGGAAAATCAAATATTACAAAGGGATTGAAGACGTCAGTTGGGCTTGATACCAACGAGGGAAGGAATGATTTTATTAGGCTTGTTTCACTCCACTTCATGACAATTCTCCTTTTCTCCTAATCCAACTTTATAGTAGGATAATTTTTAACTCAATACATCGACAACTCTGATGATATGATTAACTACGATTGGGCTTCTGCTGTCTATGAATTTCTGTTCCAGTTTCTCAATAAAATGGTCCAATTTAAGCCCAGCATAACCAGTGGATGCGTCATATCATTATTGGGGAGGAAACGTCATTCTACACATTTCAATGTTAAATTACACGCATATTTCATAAAGTATATGCACACTATAGTCAATACAAATCATCTTCAATGCGCGTATACTTTATAAACCATGCGTGTATTTCTTAAGTACACGCATATTTCAAAAAGTACACGCGCATTGCATTGGGCCAAATCATTTGGAATTTGTGTGTATTTTATAAATCATGCGTGTATTTTGTTAAAGTAAACGCATAATACATAAAGTACACACAAATTAAAAATGAAATTTCATTGCAATTTGGGTGTACTTTATGCATTATGCGTGTATTTTAACAATTTTTACATTGTTACTTATATTAATTGGTTTAAGTGGTATAACTTATCATTTTTATTTTAATTTTCATAGTATTAGGTATATGAGAAGTTTAATGTTATCAATCTTATCGAGGGGGAGGAGGACAAGGAACTAATATTTCTTCAGTGGAGCTTGGTAACATTAAAAGAATGGATGGATGATAATAAGATAAGTAAACCTTCTTTGAAGAAGGAAGTATCAAAGAGTGAGGGAAAAAATGAAAAATGATGACATGCCCAATTTCGATTTGGGGATATCACAACCAGAATCAGAAGCAGAACCAATACGAGCTACAAGTTCTTCATCAGAATCAAATTGGGAAATTCCATTCAATGAACTAGTGGCAAAGTCTAAGAAGAAAGATGATTTAGTTAAATTAGATGAAGAGGTAAGAAAATTAACTGAAGAGAATGATGGGATAAAATTGATGTTGGAGGAGAGATGTAATGCCCCAACCCAGATTTAAGGGTTGATAAAGGATCAAGCCAATCCGAACCACACATTAATAATGAAGTGCAATCAAACGCCCTAAATAATGTTTCTAATATAGTTTTGTTAATATTTAACATTACACTTATTAGCATGCGAGTATGACTTACAGTCACTATGTGATATGACCCAAGGGAAATTCCCTAAGACCAAGTAAATAGAGCTACTAACATAAATAAAAGTAAATACTTACCTATATAATGCGCTCAAAATATGAAACTTCATGCAACCTGTCATAGAAAAATAAGGAAGTGAGTTGAATGCACGGTGGGAACTTATGCAATGCAGTATAGAAATGAATGACCGGAAGAATATTCACATGCTACACTACATTCATGCGAAAGTACGCATGTATCTACATATATACCTTTGAAAATACATATCCTAATTATTTACTCCAATATACTTCCTTATTTTTACAAAAAGTCACTTTGTATCATTATGCATAAAACGAGCATATTCCTTCTCGTTAACTCACATCGTGAAACAAATGACACTTTTTAGTGAAAAAACTTACATTTACTTTCAAACATTGATTAACTCAACGTTTATTAACTCACGCGAAAGTTACTTAACCATTTTATAGGACTTCCATTAAACGTATGCACACATCGTGTTTAGACAAATACTCATTTTCATTTCAAAACCTCATACAACACACACTTGTGTTTATTATGATCCAAATCTCATTAGGTAGCTTAAACATCATTAAGTCATCTTATTTAATCATACCATGTTACCACGTGAATATTAAATATCTAATGCGCTATTCTTGCATTAATAAATCAATATCATTCATTTATGCCTCTTTCATGAATATTAAATTCATCACTTAGAATCTTCTTTAGGGATTCCGCCGACACATACACCCATCACAACACAAGCACACTCACAATTTCACAGAATTTCACCGCTCAGCACCGAGTGCCAAGTAAATTGCAGTTGCTTTTTGGTTTTTCACCTTAGGGAAAACATAACCCTTCTAAATTATCTAACCCGACATCATCCAATATCATTATCTTACCAATGTGCAAAGTATTAAAGCATGTAACACAAAGTTTGAAACGCAAAGTGTCAAATGTGTAAATATTGATTAAAATGGGTTTAGTGTTTAAAACTCATAAATAAAGTGTGTAAAGTATTAAATCTTTAATAATGGATGGCTATTTCTACACACCAAATATCAACAAGATGCAAATTACTTATACTAATATCATCATCAACTTAACTTAGTAAGAGATAAGTATTTTCCACCTCAAAATGTCCTAAAATAAGGGTAGAGAAGGTGGATGACTCCCCCACCTCCAAAGGTGGACATAAAGGGAGTCACTATAGCCCACCCTTCAAGATCAAAACCCCCTTCTACAACTCCCAAACCTCATCAAAAGCTTCTCCAAAACTTACCCTATAAGTTGTCCTAAAACTCTAAGGTGTTTTAATGGTGTTTGTGACCTCCACAATGGTGCTTTCATGGTATAAAGATGGTGGGAAAGAAGATCTACAAATTTGGGGTGAAAGAAGTGTAATATTATAACATGATATGAATGAGAATTATTTATCATCATTTTAATTCTTATAGGTGTAACAACCCGCCTAATCAAACATCGGGTGATTAGTCCTTAAATCAGAATATCCAGTTGGTTCATTCCCAATATCACTGTCGAAAATAATTTCTTTATTAATGGATAGTTAATTAATCTAAGTGTCAAATTTTTTTTCCATTTTTAATTTAATTAAAACCATTCCACACATGGAATAATCATATGCAACAACACATCACAACTGAATTAACTACAACAAGAATAAATGTGACTAGAATAACTCTCCAGTTAAATTATAACTTTTACACTAAATAAAACTGATATCCTCAATGCTTACATAAATAATTCCAACCTCTAGAATCCTGGGCGACATGCCCTAAATGAAGTAGATGCTACAGATGAGTGAATCAACATAAAGGAAGTGTCTAAAAAAAATCCACATCTCTGCTAGTAGCTGTAATCCATCGAAACATCCATAATCTATATTGGGCATCCCTGCTGCTGGATACCTGATGTACAAGATATAGTAGAGAAGAGAATATGCGAGAAAAAAGGTCAGAGCCCAATTGTAAAAGATTTTTAAAATAGCAAGTTCTTAACAATTACAAATAAGCATTTATTATGTACATGTTAGTTTCTTGGGATCTCTCTTGATAATTCTCACCTCTCATCTAGAGTGCACACCTATCGTATCTCAGTAACTTCCTAATTATGGTTCCCTCCTAACTAATAACATAATTCTAACCCATATCATAAGCTCGTATGTCCCGTACCATACGTAATATAATTATTCATATTCATTTCTCTTTAATATTTAGGACTTTACTTCTTTAATTTATATTCCCGAGCCTCACTCATTACTCGAAGATTAAATAAGTATCCCTTTACCTAATTCAGTAGGTAAATGTCTACACCCTACTTGTCCATGTCATCACAACTTCCGAAATTCTATGAATTAAACTCATCATTAATTAGGTTTAATTCCCGATAACCCTTAATTCATTTTTAACCCTTCATTATATCTCTTAGGTTTAATCCCACCTATTTATAAGGTTATCCCGGTAATTAATAACTCTCTTACTACTAGTCCCAACCTTAAATTACCATTTATCCAATTTAAATCCCAAGTAACATAAGTCTCGATAATAACTCGTTTAATTAACACTCGTTAATTTTCCCCTCATTCAAAAATCCCAAAAATAATATTTTCCATGTCTTAGGTATATCCTACTGCCCTTCTCCAAGTCCTAATATGTTCAATAAATCATCACCAAAGATTTATCAAAGTTAAGATTGAATCAAAAGTTTAAAAGGCACAAAATTACATTTTCCAGGGGAGTCGATCGATCGATGATTTTGGTCGATCGATCGATCAGTCGATCGATCGACAGTCTTGAGTCGATCGATCGATCAACCAGATATTGCCCAATTTTTTGCATTGTTTTTCCTACGGGTTTCATAATTTTTAATCATCAAAACCTTTATAAAATAATCCCAAACTCCACAATATTAATTCCATATGATAAACCAAGATATATAAATGATTTCTAATAACCAAACCACCTAAAATCATCAAGAAGGTTGGATTTAAAACATACTATTTCCTGAAAACTCATATTTTAATATATATCCATAAACATCATATAAACTCAAATTTTTCTTCACCAAATGATTCCCAAATAAATCTCATGATATTCATATCATAAATCATTATATATGGATAAGTTCTAACGTATCTAAAATCATTTAAACATCATTAACATGAATCGATTTACTCAAATTCCAGTTTATTCTTAAGAACTCTAATTTTTTACTTTATCATCAATAAGAGTGAAAATCCCAGATTTCTTCACAAGATAATATAAAATTCATGGATTTTATTCTATAATCAAAAGAGATAACTCCTAGATAATATCCATTTCAAATATCCTTTTAAAATTATCACAAATTTATCTTTGTTCATGCAACTTTTCAGAATTTTCCTAACTATCCAATCATGGACAATATATAAGCTTGGATTGCAATAATTAATCACTTGCCTTTCAATTGTAGGTCTGATCCATTGGGGATGATACTCTACTGGTGGTCCATTTTTTTTTCTAGCCAACTTTCGGTAGTGATTGTCGTTTGTTTCCTAGAAAAGTCTCTTCTTCTCCCATAGAAAGTCTCTCAATCTCCCATAAACCTTTTCCTCTTATTTTTTGGTGAATGAACCTAAGATCTATAATTTATTCACTTATAAAATAACTCAGATTTCTGTAGTTACTATTCACCTCCCTTGTAAAATGATCGAAATACCCCTCTGGGGTGTCCTTTCGGTTCCAAAGTGCCCCGAGACCCAAATCAAACACACAAGTAGACTTTTTCAACTATTTGTACCCTTACGGACACTTTGGCGCAGTCAAAACAAACATTCAGATGACATGAAAATAATTCACTTTTGTTTCATTAAATAATAATCCCGACACGACTCAAATGAGCGTCCCGACTTAATTACCGTAATTGTCATACGCTAATTCGCGAAAATTTTATAAAGTCATAATCATATATATTAATTTATTCTCGAGCAATATTTAAATCCGGATTAATTTCCAATTATATCACAATTAATTCTAATTAATCCCATTTTAAAAGTCATTAAAAATACGGGGTATTACATACTTCCCCCCTTACAACGGAATTTCGTCCCGAAATTCGGAAAACAAAAGTATAGTAGGAAAGAACAATTCTGGATAAGTATTACGCATCACATACTTGCGCTCCTAAGTAGACTACTCTGTACCGCCCATACAGTATGCACCCCCAATAATGAACACCTCGTTAATGATCATTTTAACCCAGGTTACCCTATCACGTAGGTACTTGTCCAAGCCTTATAGTTTAAGTTTCACTACTTATACTTTATTCTAGATATTCACTATCTAACCTTCTACTATATGCACTTAAATAAATTAACCGTTCTTTAGATAAATACCAACTCGTCTTACTATTATCATACACAAGTAGGTTAATTGTGCAATATATATTTTACACACAATATATACTATAAGTTTCAAATCATCTCAACTATTCGCAATAGTTCCTGGTTCCTCACCTTTATCCCACAAGTAGGAGAAATAATAAGACTTACCATACCATACTGCAACTGGCACCATGCCCAACAGTAAACTTATAAGAGTTATAGTACACCAACTTCACTAGTGGAACATACGTCTCTCTTCCTCCCTTAAGATTCAAGGATACAAACATAATTTATCTTCCAATATCATATTTGTCCTCTTAGTCTGCCCATTATTCCACGGATGATAGATCATACACAATCACTTAAAGTGTTGGGATATTTTTATCAAATATTTTTTCTAAAGATTTTTTTCTCGGACACCTTTTCATAGAAAACTCACAACTAATTCATAAAAAATCAGAAAAATACGAAACTCGGGGGCACTCTTTCGTATTGAAATTATCTATAAGCACAAGTGAAATCTTATTTCATAGGTCGTTCGAACGACCTGATTACGTCATTTACATCGTTCAAACGATATATCGATCTCGTTCAAATAAGATTGTTTTCATTCGAGCGATGTGCCGCCTTAAGTTTTTTATAAATAGGCTTTTCTAACTATATTTTTCACAAGAAGACCTGCATATTTTCAATAGATGAAACTGCTACTACAGAAACGATTTTTGTCTTCTTCTTTTAGGTTTCAAACCTTTTATTTTCAATTCACAAAACATCCCAATCTTTATTAAATTGTTTTGGAACCCTAGACTTAACTTTGTTGAAATTTATTCTTTATGGGGAGATCTCTACAACCGAGAGCCGTGTGCTATTATGGAGGGAGTCTATGTGCAAATTGGAATGCGTGTCCATGTGAATTCACTGCATGTGGATTCATTACTGAAGATAGAAATGAGTGTTCTTGTAGAGTAGCTGCGATTGTTCCATTGCTGACGACATCGATCGATATTTGCGGGTATTCGTGTGTCACCCTGTTTCATTGTAATCCATGTAAGTTGTTATTTACAAATTATACTGAAATAAAAAGGTTTTTCCCTTCGGGGATTTTTCCTGAATTTGGTGTTCCTAATATTTGATCATGTGATTATTTTATTTGCATATTTAATTCAATCGCTTTGATGCATGATTTAGGATTTAACTAAAATTGGATTTATTTGAGAATTCGCATTATTCTGCTGTAGCGATTCTACAAATTGGTATCAGAGCCTGTTGCACTAAGTTATTGTGTTTTGATCCTGATTTTTCACATAAATGGCTTTTGGTGGTTTTGATGATTTTCGATGTCAACTTTTTGAAAAGGTTAATTGGAAAATTCACACGAACTCTTGTTTTAAATCTTCTGTTGAAAACGACTCCGAGAGGTGTCCTTGTTGTGAGGGTGTTGGTCACAAGTTAGATGAATGTACCACAAATTTAAAGAAGAAATTGAATAAACCGGTTTCTCATGTTTCTACCCTTAGTGATAGTGATTCGAAAGAAGAAGTCTTTTATGCCTCTAGGCGAGAGCTTCCCATCCATGTGATTAGTGATGAGAGTGAGGGTGAAAAGAGTGAGGAGGAAGAATAATAATTGAGTGAGTTACAAGTTGCCTACAATAATTTGTATTTTGAATCTTTGAAGACAAAAAAGGAAAACTTGAAACTTGAAGCTGAATTGAAGAAACGTGCTTTAGATAATGATAATACTGATGCGTTGATTAATGATCTTAGGGCACGTGAGGAGATTCTTAAAGATAATTAGGATATGTTGAGGGTGAGACATATAGTCTTTGAGGTGTGATGGAGGCTATGAAAAAGGAGCTTTTAGAATTTGAGGATTCTAGGTTACTACTTGAATCTAGCATAAGAGAACTCGAGAAAAGTTTGAGAGATTCAAGTAAGGGAAATTTGATTTGGAATGTAGGTCAAAAAATCTAGATAAGATCTTAGGCACGGTCCAAATTAAGGAGGATAGGGGTGGTATAGGCTTCGATGATAGGGTTACACAAATTCCCAAAGCCAACCCCACACAACCTAGGGTTCTTAATATAGAGCCTCCGAAGGTTGTTAGGAGAGAGACACCTAGGCACATCATGAGAGAGCCACCTAGGATCATTATGAGAGATCCACCTAGGCAAATTTGGAGAGAGCAATCGAGAAATTTGAGGAGAGGGCCACCTTTAGTTAACACACACCGCCTGATTTATACTTGCACACATTGCGGTAAGCTAAGTCATATTAGGCGCTTTTGTTATAAGCTTTTAAATGGACCTAGGAAGGTTAATAAAAGAATAAATTTGATTCCCCAAACCCCCACGTGTCGTTAAAAATTTAGTTGGGTTAGAAAATCGAATTTAGAGGCATATGGTCTTTTTGTTAACAACTCTCGTTTGCTTGCACGTGATTCACCCCATGTGAAATCTTTTGGTTGATTGTGTTGGATGTTTGTCAAACACTAGCGATGCGTTATGTTATATTCTTTATAGTGTCATGACTCACTTTGATGTAGCTCACATTGGTTTATTCGTTGCATTTGTGTATTTCGCTACTGTTTTAGCACTGATTTGGATCTGTTTGCCCCTTACAGGTACCGTTTCACAGAATTTTTTCACTGGACAAAACTGTAAGATTTTCTGGGCATTCTGGGAAGTTTTGGTTTCTTGTTTGAGAAAGATCTATAGGTCGTTTGAGCGACACCTCTGTCTCGCACGAAGTCGCATCTCGCGACATGACCTTGTCGTTCGAGCGACAGAGCTAAGTCGTTTGAGCGACCTGTCTGGAAATTTTGTTTTTGCTTCCCTTCTGATTTCAGTACCCGATGTTCATATGCTTAGGTTTTTGGTACTAATGGGTTGTTTCTGGTAAGTTTATATGCAGTTATTCTTGGTATCCATGCTTAATTGATAAAAGTGCATTGCTCGTTCATCACATTTTCTTTCATTGTGGATTCTCTTATGTGATTACTATTTGCTAGCATAGGATGTTGCTCATATCGATATTATATGCCTGCTACTGGTTGTATCATTTTGTAGTTATATTTTTTTCTGTTTGAAAATTTTGAAAAATACAAAAATATTTTATTTTGATAAAATTTTTAAAAATCCAAAAATATTTTTGTATTTTGTTTGCACCATTTATGAATAAAAGCTTACGATGACCGAGTCAAAATTTCATTCCATTTATCCATGCGACTATTTGATAGTGTTTTGAGGCAATACATCATGTCATCTTTGTGCATTATAATGTTTGGAGTCTTAAGATGTAATTAAGTGATACTTCCTACATGTTTGACTCCCGATTTCCTTTATTTCACACATGCACAAATTTGTTTGATTATTGTGCTTGTCGTATCACATGTTGGTTGGGTGTTTTCATCTCAATCTTGTCCTTAAAACGAACCAAGTGAAATAATACGAGAGTAATAAAAGTAGTGCATGTAAGATACATTTCCCGTGAGGAATTTATTTAAGATAAAAAATGATGAGTGAACACAGGAAAGGGTTACGAGTGAATAATAATCACGTCGTGAAAGCCACCATTTGAGAAGAGCCTGCACAAAAAATGAAGGCAATAAAAAAATGAAATATGCCAAAAATTTGGGCCAATAGTTTTTCTCTAACTTGAGAATTTAGAACCTCATTAGAAAAATAAAATTGCATTATTAAATGTGAAGGAGTTTTGGATGGATATATCAATGGGTTTGCACGTCCTTTGAAAAGTTCTCGAAATGGCACTAAATAGTGTTAGACGTTATTGGTGTGGAAATCATTTAGACTTTGATTTGTTGATTTGATTAAGACGGTGCCATCTAAATTCAACAACTTTACACCTAAGGATATTTTTTATGTTCATTCGTTAGGGTACACGTATTCATCGTGCACATATGATTGATTGAGTTGATTTACCTATCGGATGTGTTCACACCCATACATTCCATTTCCATGACTTGGTTGTTTTAGTATAAAACCATGGTGTGATTTTTGTATCATTATTTTTCCTTTGAAAAAATTGAAAAGTCAAAAATAGTTTGTGGAAATATTTTTAGTTACACCTTTGCATACACGTAGTTTGATTCATATTTGCTATGCACTTTTATCGTGACACTCCATGTTTAGTTTGCTTCTTCTTATCTGTTTATTTGGGGACATAATTAAAAGGGGGAGAATGAATTATGATTTTATGGGGAAGTTTGCATTATGGGGAAGATTTGATTATATTGATTGATTTATTCTTACATCATTTCAAACTCGATGCGTAACGAAGGTATTTCCTTTATCTCATGTGTGTAGGTACAAAAGTGATGATCATATGCTGCACACCTTGATGAGAAAAGCTTAAAGGTTTGAAGATTTGAACTTGAAGATTTTTGAAGAAAATTTGAAGACTTGCAAATTTTAGTATTTTCCATTTTTGGGGATATTAGATTTGTATAGGCACTTTGATTTGATAATTCAGAGTTTTTATTTTTTACCGGCATAGACATAGGGAGAGATTTGTAAGGACATTATTTTATAAGTCCATTATTAATTTAGTATGTCATATACCGCTACACCGTCGAAGAGCATTCAAGCATCAAAGACGGGTCCGAATATCAAGATCTTCAACATTCAAGCCTCCGGGAGGTTAAGAAGACCTACATATTTTCAATAGACAAAACTGCTACTATAGAAATGATTTTTGTCTTCTTCTTTTAGGTTTTAAACTTTTTGTTTTCAATTCACAAAACATCCTAATCTTTAGAAATTGTTTTGGAACCCTAGATTCAACTTTGTTGAAATTTAATCTTTGTGGGGAGATCTCTACAACCGAGAGTTGCGTGCTATTATGGAGGGAGTCTCTGTGAAAAGTTCGTTGCATGTGGATTCATTGCTGAAGGTAGATGTGACACCCCGACTAATTAAATACCGGGTAGCTAGTCCTTTATTAAATTAAATCAAAATGGCAAGTTGGCTCAGTTAATAGCATCACTGTCGAGAACATTTTATTATTACTAACCACCTAGTATTTAAAAAGTAAGTTGCCAAATTTTAATTAAAGTCTGATTAACATGCAGTACAAGATTTAAAGAAAGAATAATATCACCATTTACCATAACGAAATAATAGAATAACCATCACATGATATAAATAAATCCGGAGGAAAACTCCTCACAACAAACTCCACAACTGAAATGAATAACTAAATACTGAATACTGAATACTGAATCAATACATGCCAAAGTCTGAAAAACTGAAATGAAAATGTATCTCTAATGGAACTGGGCAACATGCCCAAAAACCGAGGAATACTGAACATGGAATCCAAATGATAGAAGCGTCTAAAAGCAAATCCCTGTAACTTCCACAAACAGCTACAACTCGTCATCTGAGTGAGAATCCTATGCATGGTGTCCTTGTGGCTGGGCACCTAAAATGGTTTTACAAGAAAAATAGATTTGAAAGCAAACGGGTCAGAGCCCGAATGTGGAGATATTTTAAAAACCTGCAAGTGCTTTAAAAACATTTAAAACATTAAATGCAAATTACATGTTAGGACGTGCACTCACATGAAATTCTCACCCCTCGTCTAACTGTGCACTCCTAACGTAAGTACCCATCTAAAATGACACAACCCACTAGATAAGTAACACTATATCTAGCTAGACTGTCATAGGTTCTACCCTTATTACTCGGTTCCCATTAACATTATAACGCTCGCAATTAAATAGGGGCTTAACGTAAATTCAGGTTCTCACGTAAAAGTAATACAACTCTTTATAGGTCATCCCTTTTGTTATTCAATAGTTATACACACAATACCATATGAAAGTTCCCAGTTTATTAAGTGTATATTTTCCACAACATAAATATACAATATAAGCACCCCGAGACTAAGCTGCGGTGCACACATACTCTGCTATCCATCCCGGTACATCACGTACATAAGGATTTCATATTCCGAATCTCTCAGGAATAGTTCGCAGATAACAACATCACAAATAATGGAGGCGAACACAGTCACATAACATGGGTCACGCACATACCTGCGCTCCCACGATCAACAGTCTTATTAACATCCCAATAAGTCCTTCTCTGACCTATGTTCATCGAGGTAACCAGTTTAAATCCGGGCAACACAAAGATTAAAGGGCCCTAAGAGAACGCAAACCTCCCGTGATAGCAAGTACGGTAGGTATGTCATACACACAAATCATATATCAATACTAAGTAAACACGCGTCTTAGTAATCACCGTAATTTAATTGTAGTACATATCGCCTTCTCGTACTAACTTATAATATATACTACTTATATAATCCCGGTCCATATTTATACGCGCTATAATTTATTCTCACGTCGTAGTAGGCACTCACGTCTTAACTCAAAGTGTCTATTTGATTCGTTCCACAATTATATAATTTACTCCTCATTATGTCCCAAATGTCCCAAGTATACCAATACATCAACAAAAGAATGTTATCTCTATCCTCGAACAAGTTTACGGCACTCCCAAAATCAAAACAGGCCAAAAAGGCCTAAACTGCCAGCTCGTTAGAAGTCTCGTTCGAACGAGGCTGTTCGAACGAGACAGTTCGTTCGAACGAACTGTGCCTTCTAACGACATCTCATTCAAATGAAGGTATCGAACGAAATTCCCCCTCGTTAGAAGCAACTGGTCAACTCATTAGAAGCTCATTCGAACGAGCTCGTTCGAACGACCTGGGGAGGTCTTCTAACGAACGACCAGTTTCGTGCCCAGAATTCCTATTTTCGTTTTTCACCAATTTATACTCCTCAAGTCTCAACCAAAATTCATCCCAACAATGTTTACAGGTCTCTAATCAATCCTAAACATATCAAGGTTATACACTAACGTATTTTAAATAACCAATTTATCCTAATCATCATCAATTCATCAAATTTCTACACTTTTCCCCAATTTTCAAGAACATAAACCCTAGAATTTATGATCATCAATTTACTCAAATTAGATCCGTTTTTGTTACATCCAACACATATTTACATCAGGGTAATCATTTCTCTACGATTCTACATGAAATTACTCCTCAACATTCAAGTTCTAAGTCCAATTAAAATGGGTTTTTATTAAACTCTCAAGAACAATTTGATTTATGTAAATTCCTACACATGGAAGAAGCATTCTCTATAATAATTGAAATTAAACCACTTTCCTTGATTCAATCTCTGATTTTGATGACGATTTTCTGCAGTTCTGTCTCTCTCCAAGCTTTCTTCTCCAAAGGTGGCTATGGTGGCTAGGGTTTGCTTTGGGAAAGTTTTGGAAACCTAATCTAATAACCCCCGTAGCTTATTGGGTCATTAAGGGTTGGTTAGTGGGTTTAGTGGGTCAATTCCAAATCAGATAAAAACTCTTAATTTTCGTCACTTTTAATTCCCAAAAATACGAAATTACCAAAATACCCTTTATGTTGCCGGTATGGCCTAAAAATACCCCGGGACCCAAACTAAACCCCCGGCTAGTGTTTTCGGACTATCTCGGCCCTTCCGGATGCGTTGGCGCACTCAAAACGACCATACGGTTAATAGAATTTAAATTCACTTTTATAATTAAAATAATTATATCCTGACGCGACTGTCTCATGCGTCCCAATAAAATGTCCAAATTGCCGTATATCAATCTCACGACAAATTTCATAATTCAATATTCATATATCATCATATATACTCGATATAGTCAAATACCAACTCACATCTCGCTAGTATTTTATCCGGATTAATTCCCAATTAATTCTCATTTAATTAATTAATCCCAAAAATAAATATTGCCAAAAATACGGGGTATTACAGTAGAACTGCGTGTTCATGTGGAGTAGTTGTGGTCGTTCCATTGCTAACGATGCCAATCATCACCTGCGAGTAATCGTGTGTTACCCTATTTCATTGTAATTCGTGTAAGTTGTTATTTATAAATTATAGTGAAATAAAAAGGTTTTACCCTTCGGGGAATTTTCCTAAATTTGGTATTCCTAATATTTGATCATGTGATTATGTGATTTGCATATTTAATTGAATCACTTAGATGCATGATTTAGGGTTTTACTAAAATTGGATTTATTTGAGAATTCGTATTATTTCGCTGTAGCGATTCTATAAGGGGTGTGACAACTCTTAATTTAATTAATTGACGAAACGAGATGCAATCTTAATAACTCGTGAACCCATGTAACCATTTTATACTAATTAACTCGGGGTGAGGGATATTCGATGCAACCTATAGTTTTTATTCTCTTTGTTAATTTAGTTTAAATACACTTGCCTAGTTTAATATTTTCCTTCTGTTATCTTTTCCTTTTTGTTAGATATTATCTTTTACATGTTTACTCGAAAGTAATAAACCAAATAATATTCTAGCCACTTGTCTTTGTGGATTCAATACCCGGACTTGCCACTATACTCCCTTAAAAGAGTGTAGTCATAGTTTAGGTATTTGTATAGAGTTGGTGAGACGAATATGAAAAAGGACCTGCGTGCAGGTGACGCTCGCGTCGTGGAAAAACCACTGTCTATCAAATGGTTCCATTGCCGGGGATGATTTTGTTTTAGAATTTATTTGATTTTGTATTTCTTAGTATTTTTTTCTATTCGTATCTTTTGCTAACCTTTTTGCAGGACTTTTACATTTGAGCGCTAAGAACGCTTGAATTTTTTGTGCGCGCATCACTTTGTGGAATTCGCCACTTCAAGCCATCCTTGGGGTAAGCATGTCTTATTCCAATCCTTTTGATAATCATTATGATAATTCTCAAAATCCCCGTCAACCTATGACTTTTGGTCAATACTTAGAGTACCAAAAAAAATTCCAAATTCAAAAATGACTTTGGGCGAGTATTACAAAAGTCAAGCTTTGGAGTGCGTGTATTTTGAGGATGATGATAACGATTTTGGGCCTCTAATTCCTTATAATAGGAATTTTGAAACTAAAAGCTATAGCTTTCAAAATTCTTATAATAATGAGTTTGAGTATAGTTCTGATAATAATTTTCAAACTTCTCATTTCCATGAATCCGCACCTCGACCTATGACTTTCAGCTAGGGTTTGCTCATGCTTGAGAATGAAAGGTATGAAGACTGTTATCAGAAAGAAAATCATTTGTGGGAACATGAATTGGATTTATTATTTAAATCCGACGATGATTTTTCTTCCAAAACTTTTGAAGTCGAGGAATGTTTTGAACCAAAGAGGATTTTTTCCCTATTTTGGAACAAAGCATTATTGACTTGACCCATGGTTTAATAGATAATGAAAGCGAGGATGAAATGTATGTATTATCCATTTGCAATGAAATGATTTTGTCTTTGGATTCCAAAGAAGAAATTTTCATTGAAAATGATCCTATCTCCTTCATTGAATTTCTTTCCTCCCCCTTTTCATTCTCCGTTATCACACCATCACAAGTACCCGATGAATTAGTGCCGAACTTTAAAGCGTTTAACCCTTTCACCGACGAGGAGTACTTGCTCGAGTTGCTTTCCATGAAGGCATCTTTGCCTCCTTGTGAGCCCCCTCCCATTCCAATTTCAAAATATTTGGGAGAAAATTGATTTTTTTTGGAACCCATGTGTTTTTTCCACCCATCTTATCCAAATCCCCCATCCTCCCTCCCAAAATTTTAATTGGGGATGGTTCATATCTTTTGCCTTACACATACCTTCCGTTGTTTGAACAGAATTCCTATTTTACGGAAGGTATGCTTGTGAGTGAGGGTACACCGGTTATCCTCCAAAGTCAAATCTTTTTTATGGTGGACCCTCAACTATTTAGACTTCTTGTGTATAGCTAGTGTGAAGCCTAAATAGTAGGTTGTATATAGTTAGCTTTTTATTATTTTATTCTTTTTATCTTTTCTTTCCTTTTTAATTTAGTCTAGTGTAATTAGATAACTTTTTGTTATTTGTTTTTGTTATTCTTGTTACTAACATGTTTTGTAGAATCATTGGACTTTTACTTTCCCGTTATCGCTCCATTGTGGGTAATATCACTCTTTTCCTCTCTTTAACTTGGTTATTAATTTACATTAAGGGCAATGTCAGCTTTTAAGTTAGGGGGTGTGGGATATTCTATCCATTCATTGGTAGTTTCTTTGATTTGATTACATGTTAGTTACTAAGTATGCTTTCTTAAAAAAATTTGAAAATTTTTGAAAAGATTTTCTTTCTTTTTTCCCTTTTTTGGGCATTTTGCCTTTGTTTCCAAAGATAAATTTCAATAATTGCCCGATCCAGTAGACAACTCAATGATGCATATTCTCAATTTTAGAAGTTATTAGACTTTAGTTCTCAATTATTGATATTGTGAATAACTTCATGAATTAAACTTTAATCCCATGAGCACATGAACTTTTCTTGCTTTATTGATTTGGTTTAAGATTTTTATAACTCGATAATCTTTTGTTGCATTGTATATACTTACACCGAGTAAGCTTTGTACCTTCCGTCGTTTGTGAGTGTTATGCACTATTCTTTCCTCTTTGAAAAAGTTGAATTCGTCGATAATCTCTCTAATCTTTCACTGATCATTCATTAATTGCGTTTATATCTCGAAAAGTGTTACTTGAGCATGATTTTCATATATTATTTTAACTCGAGAATTGCGTAAATTTTAGGAAATGATCATAGTCCATCTTTATTATTTCACCCATATTAGCCTTAACCTCACCGTATATGTTTACCCTCGACAACCCTTTTGAGCCTTAATATAGCCTTTCGTTTCATAACCCCAAATCCCATAAACAACTCCACATTGGAGTTTTAAACCATACATACACCTTCCATACCTTTGTTTGGAATGTTACTTGGGATTGAATGATGTTGTTGTGTTGCGGTTGCAATATAGGGATGTGAGATTGTGAAAAGTAAAGAAAAGAAATAGTGAAGAAAAAGTGAATAAGAGAAAGAAAGAAAATAAAAGAAGAGAAAAATGAGAAAAAGAAGAAAAGAAAAGAAAGATAAATTTGTATATGTTGTGTATAGTGTTCAATAAGCTTTGATTACTCTCCCCATTTGTATATGTAATGCCTTTTATGGAAGTTGTTTGTCCAATTTTTGATATTTCCCGTATTCTTCCCATTATTCTAAGTTTTCATTCCGAACACTTTGAATCCGTTCATACATATCCTTCGTTTCATACCCTAACCTAACCTACATTACAACCCTATCAAGTCCTATGTGATCTTAGGGTGCATTTAATTTAAAAGTTGAAATAGTTTTGATAATCTGTGAAAATGCATTTCGCCTATTTTATATGAGTGGTATCTTTCATTGAGATTTCAATTTTTCATTTTACATACAACGTTAATCATTTATGACATGTGTTCGGCCTAGTTTCCATTTACAATTACTCTTTATGCCCGTATGTCCCGTGTGTTACCTACGTGTTTCAAGTAAATTCATTTGATGGGTGTAATGGCCGTGAGGATTGATATATGCTTGCTTTAATTTTTATCCGGTTTATATAAGGTTTTGCCAAATCATATTTTGCGTCTGCTCACTCCCCTTCCACATTTTAAGGTTTCAATTTAACGAAGTTCATTCTATAATGTTAATAATATGGACTTTTGTGTGAAATCAGTTCACTTTGTTAATAATGTGTATGAAATCTTTTTCGTATTATTAGGCTTGTCGCATGTTATGTTGGGCATAATTTGAGGAAAACATATGATGTTTGTGGGTCTCATCCCTGAAAACCCACACGAGACGACACTCGTCCACTAGGGTATCCTAGGGGTTTAATGACTTATTGCATATGCTAAATGAAATCGTGTTCCCTGCAAAAGTGGCATTTATATTTCGATGCATATATATGCCTTGTACTTCCCTCTCTGGAGTGGTTTTGTTTGTTTCATCACTAGGGACTAGAAATGTCTAAGTTAGGGGGTGTGATTTGTATCGAATATTGCATATTTTCGCCCTATATCTTTATGCATTCTAGCACTTTTACGATCCTAAATGCCTATATTTATGCTCATTGACCCAAAAACCTCATATTTGGATATATACATGCTTTGCAGGGGTTAATTGTTCCTTTTTAGATATTGGAACTATAAAAGTGGGGATCCATTGCATTTTGAAGAAATTCAATTATAAAAGGATACTTCAAGGGCATTTTAGTCAATTCACACTTTATCTTTGGCTCATTAAAATTCCACGGATGCGTAGTTCGTTGAGTTAGCATAGTGTGGCCGCAAACAACACGTCGTTTCGAGTTCGAACAAAGAAGTTATGGACATTCCCGTTTGCGTACTTTTCCTCCCATGTGAAGAGCAATTAGCAGCATAGTACCGATCGACCTCGGTTATGATGCTGGTCGATCGCGTATTGGAATTTTTCCTTGGCTCGATGACAGTGTGGCTTAAGTTAAAATCTTGGTCGATCGCGCCTCTGCAACCGGTCGATCACGATCACCAGATATTTGCCACATGTTTTATTTTCTTTTCTTTTTCCTTTATTTCTTTTATTACTTACTATATAAAGGAAGACTTATCTCATTGTTGAAAAATATCTTGTAATAATAGATAGTTTTGCTTAGGTTTCATTTTGGGAGATAGGGTTTGGATGTGGTTTGAGAGTGTGGCATTTTCTCCCTCCTAGGGTTTATCCATATAGTGGGTTTTCCCGTTGCGGTTGTGTAAGAACACTATACTTTTTCTTCTCCATTAATCCAAGTTTCCGTTTCTTTATTTTTGGATTTATTTACTTGCTTTATTTTCGTGCTTTCTAGTGTAGATTTATTGTGTTTATTTACTGCTTTCCTTTACTACATTTTTATCATGCTTTCTAGTTAATTTAAATTAGGTTGTGTCGGATTGAGCTCACTTAGGGTTGGCATGTTGCTTTTCTTTGGTGATGGAGTTTATGTATTTATTTTGAGTGTGTTGTCCTAGTTATTACGCCTAGGAGATTTAACGGTGTATATCATGTATGCGCCGTATTTACGACCTTGCGTGCGTAATTTCTGGGATATTTATTGACGCCAAAATCATATTAGTCTTTTATGAGAATTTAGGGGTGTGACAACTCTTAATTTAATTAATTGACGAAACGAGACGTAATCTTAATAACTCGTGAACCCATGTAACTATTTTATACTAATTAACTCGGGGTGCGGGATATTCGACGCAACCTATAGTTTTTATTCTCTTTGTTAATTTAGTTTAAATACACTCGCCTAGTTTAATCTTTTCCTTTTGTTATGTTTTTCTTTTTGTTAGAAATTATCTTTTACACTTTTATTCATAAGTAATAAACCAAATAATATTCTAGCCACTTGTTTGTGTGGATTCGGTACCTAGACTAGCCACTATACTCCCTTAAAAGAGTGTAGTCATAGTTTAGGTTTTTGTATAGAGTTGGTGAGCCGAATATAAAAAACGACCGGTGCGCAGGTGACGCTCGCGCCGCGGCAAAACCACTGTCTATTAAATGATGCCGTTACCGTGGATGAGTTTGTTTTAGAATTTATTGATTTAGTATTTCATAGTTTTTGTTTTCTATTTGTATTTTTTTCTAACCTTTTTGCAAGACATTTACATTTGAGCACTAAGAAATGCTTGAATTTTTCGCGCGCGCATCACTTTGTGGAATTCACCACTTTGATCCATCTTTGGGGTAAGCATGTATTATTCCAATACTTTCGATAATCATTACGATAATTCTCAAAATCCCCATAAACCTATGACTTTTGGTCAATACTTAGAGTCCCAAAAAATTACAAATTCAAAAATGACTTTGGGCTAGTATTACAAAGTTAACCTTTGGAGTGCGTGTATTTTGAGGATGATGATAACGATTTTGGGCCTCTAATTTCTTATAATATTAATTTTGAAACTAAAATCTATAGCTTTCAAAATTCTTATAATAATGAGTTTGAATATAGTTCCAATAATAATTTTCAAACTTCTCATTTCCAAGAATCCCCACCTCGATCTATGACTGTTGGTGAGGGTTTGATAATGCTTGAGAATGAGAGGTATGAAGATCGTTATCTGGAAGAAAATCGTTTTTGGGAACATGAATTGGAATTATTATTTGAATCCAACGATGATTTTTCTTCTGAAACTTTTGAAGTCGAGGAATGTTTTGAACAAAATGAGGATTTTTTGCCTATTTGGAACAAAGCATTCTTGACTTGGTCCATGGTTTAATAGAGAATGAAAGTGAGGATGAAATGGATGTAGTATCCATTTACAATGAAATGATTTCGTCTTTGCATCCCAAAGAAGATAGTTTCATTGAAAATGATCCTATCTCCTTCGAAATTTCAACTTTGAGTGATGATAACTCATCTCTTAAGTTTGAATTTCTTTCCTCCCCCTTTTCATTCTCCGTTATCACACCGTCACAAGTACTCGATGAATGTGTGCCGAATTTTAAAACGTTTAACCCTTTCACCGACGAGGAGTACATGCTCGAGTTTCTTTCCATGAAGGCATCTTTGCCTCCTTGAGCAACCCCTCCCATTCCAATTTCAAAATATTTGGGAGAAAATTCAATTTTTTTTGGAAACCATGTGTTTTTGTCACCCTTCTTATCCAAATCGCCCACCCTCCCTCCGAAAATGTTATTTGGGGATGGTTAATTTCTTTCGCCTACACATACCTACCGTTGTTTGAACGAAATTCCTATTTTACGAAAGGTATGCTTGTTAGTGAGGGTACACCGGTTATCCTTCAAAGTCAAATCTTTTTTATGGTGGACCCTCAACTATTTAGACTTCTAGTGTATAGTTAGTGTGAAGCCTAAATAGTAGGTTGTATATAGTTAGCTTTTATTCTTTTTATCTTTTTTTTTTCCTTTTTAATTTAGTCTAGTGTAATTAGTTAAGTTTTTGTTATTTGTTTTTGTTATTCTTATCACTAACATGTTTTGTAGAATCATTGGACTTTTACTTTCCCGTCATCGCTCCATTGTGGGTAATATCACTCTTTTCCTCCCTTTCACTTGGTTCTTAATTTACATTGAGGACAATGTTAGGTTTTAAGTTAGGGGGTGTGGGATATTCTATCCATTCATTGGTAGTTTCTTTGATAAGATTACATGTTAGGTACTAAGTTTTCTTTCTTAGAAAAATTTGAAAAATTTTGAAAAGATTTTCTTTCTTTTTTCTCTCTTTTTGGGGCATTTTGCCTTTGTTTTCGATGATAAATTTCAATAATTTCCCGATCCAATTGACAACTCAATGATGCATGTTTTCGGTTTTAGAAGTTATTATACTTTAGTCCTCAATTATTGATATTGTGAATAACTTCATGAATTAAACTTTAATCCCATGAGCACATGCACTTTTCTTTATTTATTGATTTGGTTTAAGATTTTTATAACTTGGTAATCTTTTGTTGCATTGTATATACTTACACCGAGTAAGCTTTGTACCTTCCGTCATTTATTAGTGTTAAACGTTATTTTTTCCTCTTTGAAAATGTTGAATTCGTCGGTAATGTCTCTAATCTTTCACTGATCGTTCATTAATTGAGTTTATATCTTGAAATGTGGTACTTGAGCATGATTTTCATACATTTTTTTGACTCGAGAATTGCGTAAACTTTAGTAAATGATCATAGTCCATCTTTGTTATATCACCCATATTAGCCTTGACCTCACCATATATGTTTACCCTCGTCAACCCCTTTAAGCCTTAATATAGACTTTCATTTCATAACCCCAAATCCCATAACCAACTCCAGATTGGAGTTATAAACCATACATACACCTTACATAACTTTCTTTGGAATGTTACTTGGGATTGAATGATGTTGTTCTGTTGTGGTTGTAATTTAGGCATGTGAGAGTGTGAAAAGTAAAGAAAAGAAATAGTGAAGAAAAAGTGAAAAATAGAAAGAAAGAAAACAAAAGAAGAGAAAAATGAGAAAGAAAAGAAAGAAAAGAAAGAAAAGAAAGAGAAATTTGTAAATGTTGTGTATAGTATTCAATAAGCTTTGATTACTCTTTTGTATATCTAATGCCTTTTATGGAATTTATTTGCCCAATTTTTTATATTTCTCGCATTCATCCAATTATCCTAAGTTTTCATTCCGAACACTTTGAATCCATACATACACATCCTTCATTTCATATCCTAGCCTAACCTACATTACAAACCTATTAAGTCCTATCTGATCTTGGGGTGCATTTAATTTAAAAGTTGAAATAGTTATGATAATATGTGAAAATGCATTTCGCCTATTTTATATGAGTGGTATCTTTCTTTGAGATAATAATTTTTTCATTTTATATACAACGTTCTTCATTTGTGACATGTGTGCTGCCTAGTTTCCATTTACATTTACTCTTTATGCCCGCATGTCCCGTGTGTTGCCTCCCTGTTTCAAGTGAATTCATTTGATGAGTGTAATGGCCGTGAGGATTGATATATGTCTGCTTTAATTTTTATCCGGTTTATATAAGTTTTTGCCAAATTATATTTTGCATGTGCTCACTCCCCTCCCACATTTTAGGGTTTCAATTTAACGAAGTTCATTCTATAATGTTAATAATACCGACTTTTTTGTGAAATCAGTTCACTTTCTTAATAATGTGTAAGAAATATTTTTCGTATTATTGGGCTTGTTGCATGTTGTGTTGGGCATATTTTGAGGAAACCATATGATGTTTGTGGATTTCATCCCTGAAAACCCTCATGATATGACACTCGCCCACTTGGGTAACCTAGGGGTTTAACGGATTATTGCATATGCTAAATGAAATCGTGTTCCCTACGAAAGTGGCATTTATATTTCGATGCATATATACATCTTGTACTACCGTCTGTGAACTGTTATTGTTTGTTTCATCACTAGGGACTAGCGATGTCTAAGTTAGGGGGTGTGATTCTTATTGAATATTGCATATTTTTGCCTTATATCTTTATGCATTCTAGCACTTTTACGGTCCTAAATGCCTATATTTATGCTCATTAACGAGACAACCTTATATTTGGATATATACATGCTTTGCCGTGGTTAATTGTGCTTTTGTAGGTATTGAAACGCTAAAAGTGAGGATCCATTGCATTTTAAAGAAGTTCTATCACCGGATGCCACTTCAAGGGCATTTTAGTCAATTCACACTTCATCTATGGCTTATGGAAATTCCATGGATGCATAGTTCATTGAGTTAGAATCATGTGGACGCAAACAACACGTCGTTTAGAGTTCGGACGAAGAAGTTATGGCCATTCCCGTTTGCATACTTTTCCTCCCATGTGAAGAGCAATTAGCAGCAGGAAACAGAGTACTGGTTGAATGCGCTTTGGATGCCGATCGACCGCGTATTGGAATTTTTCCTTGGCTCGAAGACAGTGTGGCTTAACTTAAAAGCACGGTCGACCGCGGCTCTACAATTGGTCGACCGTGATCACCATATATTTGCCACTTTCTTATTTTCTATTCTTTTTCCTCTATTTCTTTTTTTACTTACTATATAAAGTAAGACTTATCTCATTTTTGAAAAATATCTTGTAATAATAGAGGGTTTTGCTTAGGTTTCGTTTTGGGAGCTAGGGTTTGGAGGTGGTTTTAGAGTGTTGTATTTTCTCCCTCTAAGGGTTTATCCGTATAGTGGGTTTGCCCATCGCGGTTGTGTAAGAATACTATATTTTTTCTTCTCCATTAATCCATGTTTCCATTTTTTTATTTCTGGCTTTATTTACTTGCTTTATTTCCTTGTTTTCGAGTGTAGATTTATCGCATTTATTTACTGCTTTCCTTTACAGCGTTTTTTATCATTCTTTCTAGATAATTTAAATTAGGTTGTGTCGGATTGAACTCACCTAGGGTTGACGTGTTGCTTTGCTTTGGGGATGGAGCTTACGTATTTATTTCGAGTGTGTTGTACTAGTTATTACGCCTACGAGATTTAACGGTGTATCATGTATCCATCGTATTTACGATCTTGCGTGCGTAATTTTTGGGATATTTGTTGACACCAAAATCATATTAGTCTTTGATGCAAGTTTAGGGGTGTGACATCTCTTAATTTAATTAATTGACGAAACGAGACGCAATCTTAATAACTCGTGAACCCATGTAACCATTTTATACTAATTAACTCGTGGTGAGGGATATTCGACGCAACCTATAGTTTTTGTTTTCTTTGTTAATTTAGTTTAAATACACTCTCCTAGTTTAATCTTTTCCTTTTATTATCTTTTCCTTTTGGTTATAGATTATCTTTTACACTTTTATTCAGAAGTAAGAAACCAAATAATATTCTAGCAACTTGTCGTTGTGGATTCGAAACCCGGACTCACCACTATACTCTCTTAAAAGAGTGTAGTCATAGTTTAGTTTTTTTGTATAGAGTTGGTGAGCCGAATATAAAAAATGACCGATGCGCAGGTGACGCTCGCGCCACGGCAAAACCACTGTCTATCACCATGCCTCATGAAAATTCTTCCAAAATCGGGAGACAAAGTCTCGTCCTAACTGGACACAATATTAAATGGTACCCTATGTAACCTCACTATCTCGGTTATATTAACATCAAAGCATATTGTCTCGTACTATGATGACCCCTAACTGGAATAATGTGATCTACATCAGTCAACTAATCCACTATCACCCATATAGGATCGTAACCATCTTCGTGATACAATCATGACGAATACTCTCCCAATATTACTTATAATTCCTTAACGGTTGGAGAAACCTCTTTTGGTTTCGAATGATCCACCCTAATTCCAACAGACAGGTGGCCATCTACAAGAGGAATCAAACTAAACATATCTTCATTTAAATCCTATTACCATAGTCATGTATAGCCTGATACATTTGTTATTTTACCGACTAAATCTCTAATCATCATAAATTACCAGACATTCAAGTCCTGATATCTAAACCTCTATATTTATTTTCCTTATCCCATATCTCCAAAATGGGGAATAATATCAAATTCAATTACCTACGGTGCCTATACACCCTATATTTCTCCCATTGTTGCACAAATAACATATACTCTTCTCAAATCAATTTTTGCTCACTTGGCATATTGATATGGTAGGGGTGCACTCAATCACACCACTAGTCGTAACTTAATCACTCAGTCAGTGGCATCATTGTTTTATTCATAATGTCACTAGGACTAGGCGACTCTTAAATCATAATAGAATTATCAACTCTAAATTTATGTTTGTATATGTAAAATGACTAAGGTACGAACTTATGCACTATCGACCAAACTTCTCTCCCACTCCCAATGTTCTCTAGTTTCATACGTGGGATGTCTCGCAAAGTGAAGTCCAAATAAGGAACCCCCTGATACAGTACTACTTAACATAGTCGGTCGTCGAGATCCATAATGGCCCTTAGTTCATAATCTGTACCTTCCCATAATTTATTTATGTTGACATAAAAGTCTACTAGTCTATTATTATATATCCCTAACAATAACATAAACCATGTTGCTCTCACTATCCCAAAATTTCGGCGTTATCAATAATGAGCTATTTCTTACTATTCGACAAAAACATAATATATCCTTAGTCACATCAGTAAAATACATTTCTACTCACACATATAAATAGACAACATTTTCACTAAGGTCTATGATATCATGAAATAGTCCCAACCCTATTTCAGTTGGTGCCGCACAAAATTAATTTTTTTACTCTCTCCCGGGTATCCATCACGGTAGTCTTATCACTCAATCTACTATCGTGTAAACATTTGGTAATTTATCACTACATATTACTATAAAAAATTTCTATCATGATAACTCAAAGCAATAACAAATTATAATAACAAAATATACTCTTAGGACCCACTCGGTTCACTCACGGGTGACATCAAAAAGTCCCGCTATCATCGAGAAATACTTTTATAACCCGACTGTTAAAATTATCGTTTCCACTAATATCGACTCGCACGCAAATTTAGGGTTTTCAATTTATATATGTCCGTTGTGACACACCATGTCACTAGAAGTAATCCTTTATTCACAAGGATGAGATAAAACTTCAGCAGTCTTCTTGATCACGGAGGGTCCTTACAGGAACTTCTCATAATCACTTGCACCCGTTATACATCTAGGTTTTCATTTTATAGTTGTACCCACCTATTGTGGACAAGTGATTCACTCATGTGGTTTACACACCCATTATTGAAACGTTGGCCCAGCATATCTAGGCCTCAATTATGGTCTTACCGACCTCCCTTTTTTCTTCTTGTACCCCGCCGACCTTGAAATACGGTATGCTATAATTACCGAGGACTCCACTGGTCCTACCACTCTTGGGTAGTAAATTTCCTGGGCCTAATTCACTTGACCCAATTATTCCCCTAGAAGTCTCACTCCTTCAGTTGTTATGCCTAATTGGTATGGTTTACTATTCCCAAAATTTATCGGTATCACTACTAAATGTGGACACATTTAATACTTAGTAGTCTCTCTCTCTACACATAGGGTAATTTCCCTTACTATTTCCTTATTACTTACCATTTGAACGTCCTTATCTTGGACTTATCAATCCTAACTCCCATTTTCTATTCCCATTATTCTTTTGGCTCTACGGGTCCTATGGGATACATTTTTGACTACACTAGTCTTGGTTGATTTCATCATCACTAAGTAGGGGTTTAATCATGTCACTTTAAATGGGCCCCTTACTGGGTACACCATTCGGTGATGTTTCATTAACAATATTGAATTTGATCTTTCCCTTCGGCTAGGTTTCCTACCCCTTCTAGCTCCCTTTCATTTGGAAGCATCATTAAATTTCTTGGTGACGTTAATCCAAGTCGTCTTTATCAGATTTCCACTCATACTAAAGTATTTCACTCACGAGTCCTTTTACATAATGAAATATATTTATCTTCTATGCACCCCATTCTTCCTAGGGTAAGGAGTTCGTTAAACAAGTTACTTCCCTCTTTCTAGCCCGTAAGAGATAAGTTTCAAAATTCCATTCATATACTGATTAAAACATCAAACGAACGATTTCACTATCGAACCATACCTAAAATTCTTATTCCAGCTTCACACATGTTCTTTATATTTGATGTCTAACTCTCATAACTTAAGTTTGTTCTTCCTAGAACAAAAAATTTCTAAAAAAATTTCAAATCCTGAGTGTTGCTACACTTCACCCTTCACAATTGTCTTTGAATTTCTTCCTTCACAAGAGTCATTCTGAATCCCTCGCCTTCACATACAGTGCTAGGTGAGTTAAGAACATCACAACCATCAACTATAATGGTTCTTGGGAAACTACATCTCCCAACCGACTTCCTTAATGTTCTTAGCCCAAACAACAATTATGATGGTTTCTATCTCCAACACCATTTTCCAAAATACTCTATATCTTTGGCTGAGTCCTCCTCCTGCTATCATTGTAACGACTCTTGCTAGTCGTCCCAATGTGTTTGGCGCATGATTCCCGACCGAACTTGTATATGCATTACATCTCACATACTTCATGGCAGGAGAACGTAAGTTGAAATACGCAGAAGAATTCAATATCCTAATAATAGGGCCCTACATCAAGGAACGCTGCGCTGAAATGTAGTAAGACACACAAATCCTAAAGACACTAGAACCTGATGCTTTGATACCACCTGTAACAACCCACCTAATTAAATATCGGGTGATCACTCCTTTATTTAATTAAATCAGAATATCTAGCTGGTTCATTTTCAGCATCACTGTCGAAAACAATTTCTTTATTAATTACCTAATAGTTAATTAAACTAAGTGTCAAAAACTTTTTCCTTTTTTAATTTAATTAAAACCATTTCACGACACGGAATAATAATATGCAATAACACATCACAACTAAATTAACTACAACAAGAATAAATGTACCTGGAATAACTCTCCAGTTAAATTATAACTTTTTCACTAAATAAAATTGATATCCTCAATGCTTACATAAATAATATCAACCTCCAAAATCCTAGGCGACATGCACTAAATGAAGTAGATGCTACAGATGAGTGAATCAACATAAATAAAGTTTCTAAACAAAATCCGCATCTCTGCTAGTAGCTATAATCCATAGGAACATTCATAATCTATGTTGGGCATCCCTACTGCTGGATACCTGATGTGCAAGATATAGTAGAGAAGAGAATATGCAAGGAAACGTGTCAGAGCCCGATTGTAAAATATTTTAAAAATAACAAGTGATTAACAATTACAAATAAGCATTTATTATGTACATGTTAGTTTCTCGGGCTCTCTCTTGAGAATTCTCACCTCTCATCTAGAGTGCACACCTATCGTATCTCAGTAACTTCCTAGTTATGGTTCCCTCCTAACTAGTAACATAATTCTAACCCATATCATAATCCCGTATGTCCCATACCATACGTAATATAATTATTCATATTAATTTCTCTATAATGTGAACTAATCTTGTTACAACCTTGGAATTAAGTGTTCACTTACTTAATTCAATTCAGATTTCATTATTTACTTCTATCTACAACATTACACAGTAGATTAAATCACAATTTATATTTTTAATCTTAAATTTCACACAGAAGATTACATCTATATATCTACAATGTCACACAGTAGATTACATCATATTATATATATATAATATCATATTAATTATATATATACTAATACGACACCTCCCCAGTCACAGCAGCGGTGCATGCAGACTCTGCTATCATGTCCTGATACATAATGTCACTGTATAGATGAATATTAATTCATCGTCTCTTACGAATCATATCATAACACAAATATATTATAGGTGAGCATACTCCCCATCCAAATGGGTCACGCACATACCTACGCTCCCATAGAAACTATCATATACACCGATAGAACGTGTCCAAGGTCCTATGATCAGGATAAGAATCTAAAATCCTCCCAAATGGGTGCACATAATAAGATCGTTCACAACACAAAACCTCTACCCCGATAGCAAACATCGTAGGTATGTCATACATACAAATAATAATATAGGTATTCATAACACCTATATAAATATAACATCCATAAGGCATTCACACAACCATATGATAATTCCCATACATAGTATTTTTATCTATCAATTCCTATGCATTAAAGATTAAGACTTTGCTTCTTTATTTTATATTCCCGAGCCTCACTCATTACTCGAAGATTAAATAAGTATCCCTTAACCTAAATAAGTAGGTAAATGTCTACACCCTACCTGTCCATGTCATCACAACTTCCAAAATTCTATGAATTAAACTCATCATTAGTTAGGTTTAATTTTCGATAACCCTTAATTCATTTTTAACCCTTCATTCTATCTCTTAGGGTTAATCCCACCTTTTTATAAGGTTATGCCGGTAATTAATAACTCTCTCACTACTTGTCCCAATCTTAAATTATCATTTATCCAATTTAAATCCCAAGTAACATAAGTCTCGATAATAACTCGTTTAATTAACACTCGTTAATTTCCCCCACATTCAAAAATCCCAAAAATAATATTTTTCGTGTCTTAGGTATATCCTACTGCCCTTATCTAAGTCCTAATATGTTCAATAAATCATCACCAAGATTTCTCAAAGATGGGATTGAATCAAAAGTTAAAAAGGCACAAAATCACATTTTCTAGGGGAGTCGATCGATCGATGATTTTGGTCGATCGATTAACCAGATATTGCCTCGTTTTCTGCATTATTTTTCCTATGGGTGTCATACTTTTTAATCATCAAAACATTTATCAAATAATCCCAAATCCCCCAATATTCATTCCATATGATAAACCAAGATATATAAATGATTTCTAATAATCGAACCACCTAAAATCATCAAGAAGGTTGGATTTAAAACATTCTATCTCCAGAAAACTCATATATATATATATATATATATATATATATCCATGAACATCATATAAACTTCATTTTTTTTCACTAAATGATTCCCAAATTAATCGCATGATATCCAGATCATTAACCATTATATATGGATAAGTTCTAACGTATCCAAAATCATTTAAACATCATTAGCATGAATCAATTTACTCAAATTCCATTTTATTCTTAAGAACTCTAATTTTTGAATTTATCATCAATAAGAGTGTAAATCCTTGATTTCTTCACAAGATAATATAAAATTCATGGAGTTTATTTTATAATCAAAAGAGATCACTCCTAGATAATATCCATTTCAAAGATCCATTTAAAATTATCATAATTTCAAAATTTTTCTAACTATCCTAACATGGACAATATATAAGCTAGGATTTCAATAATTAATCACTTGCCTTTAGATTGTAGGTCTGATCCATTGGGGATGATACTCTACTGGTGGTCCTCTCTTTTTTTGGCCAACTTCCGGCAGTGGTCCCATAGAAAGTCTCTCAATCTCATCTAAACCTTTTCCTCTTATTTTTTGGTCGATGAACCTAAGCTCTCTAATTTCTTTACTTATAAAACAACTCATATTTCCGTAGTTATTTTTCACCTCCCTTGTAAAATGACCGAAATACCCATCTGGTGTGTCTTTTCGGTTCCAAAGTGCCCCGAGACCCAAATCAAATACCCAAGTAGACCTTTTCTACTATTTGAACCCTTCTGGACAATTTGGCTCAGTCAAAATGACCATTCAGATGACATAAAAATAATTCACTTTTATTTCATTAAATAATAATCCCGACACAATTCAAATGCGCGTCCCGACTTAATTACCATAATTGTCGTACACATAATTCGCAATAATTTTATAAAGTCATAATCATATATATTAATTTATTCTCGAGTAATATTTAAATCTGGATTAATTTTCAATTATATCATAATTAATTCTAATTAATCCCATTTTAAAAGTCATTAAAAATACGGGGTATTACAATAGGATCTTTAATATTTCCATGCAATCACAACATAAATATAACTACAAATTCTTATAGAAATATAACTTTCTCCACTGAAATCAATGTGTTTGTTGTTGTTGATATGATTTAAGAAAAAATCCCAAATGCTCCTAGCTCTTCCTTCGTTAGCTCTTGAGTTGATCTTAGAAATTGACTAGATCTGAAATTTGGGGAAATTTGGAATTTTCCCTTCCTAGTCCACATATATTTGTGTGTTTTTTAGTTTACCATTTGTTGGAGAATGGTTCACTATATATAGGTTGGAAGGGGACCCTAAATTCCCTTGGTAACCTATCATCTACTCTCCACAAAAGTAGCTTAAGGGACTCACATTCATACCAAGAGTCACATGTCTCTTGGAATAATTTTCTAAGATTAATTCCATTAAATTAATCGAATGCATCCCCTTATATGGATCACACTAAATAGGATTAATAATTTATTTAATTTATAATTAAAAAATTTGGCCGAATTTTGTAATTAATAAATAATTAAATAATAATTTCGATAGTCTCCCACTTGGTCCTATACATAATGAGTTGATTAACATAAGTTGCGCAAGTGCTTTGGAACATCATTAGGAGCCTTAACTAAATACTTCATTAGTGTGAGTCATGGCGGTTCCACACATTAAAAATCATGGTTCCTTCCATGTACCACACCGCCAATGTCATACTTAATAAGGATAAATATGCGAGTTATCATAACAGTATCATAATGTCTTTATAAAATACTATTTCTATCACATTCAGTCATTCACATGCATGTATACAATTAAGACAAAAATTTAGAATTTAGAAAATCTTTATTGATATCAAAAGTTGTGTCAAATAACAAAAAAAATCAAAATTACACAATGAACTACTCGATACCCATCTCTTTAGTATGTTGCAAAAATATCTTTAGAAATAGACCTTTCGTTAAAAAAATAGCTATGTTAACACTTGTACTAATGTGTTCAATTGACATAGTTTGTTTCTGAACTTGTTCACACATTTTATTACACATGCACACACACACACACACACACACACACACACACATAAATCTAAGTTTGGATCCAAAATGATCCATTGTTTTTTTTGGTAATTAAGTATATTGAAAAGAAAGAGGGATATACAAGGTGATAAGAATCACCAAGCCAAAAGGCTAGAAAACAAGAGGTGGGGCACCCCCCCCCCCCCCCCCACAACAACATTAACAAAATAAAATCATCCCCCAAGCAAGGCCAACACAATCCATAATCGGGAAGGAAAATAAAATACATTAAAGGTACATCATGGACTCAGGAAACCCCCATTGGTTGCAGACCATCCAGTTGGTGTAGCTTCTGTTAGTGTTCTTCCATGTACTGATCTTGATCTTCATCATATTATTAATCTCACTCATGAGTTGGAAAGGAGATCTAACACCTCTGTTGTGAAGCCTGCCATTCCTTTCCATCCAAATACAATAGATGGTGGTAGTGAAAGATAGAGTTCTGACTTTGTTGATTAGCTTGTTGCTGTTAGCATACACCACAACCACCTCCAGCTCCCTCTCCCAAGTCCCCATTATCACGACCTCGTCCCAAAATTAGTAGTAGGGAACGAGTGTCTTGACATGCCTCCAAGGCAACAAATATTCGACATTAAATTATTTCCTTAAATAAATACAGCGAAAATACAAGCACATGGTTATGAATCGTAAAATACTGAAATTAAAGGAATTACGTCATCAGATATTTCTAAAGGAAACCTCATTTATATTAAAAGTAATGGTGAATTACAACTTAAGAAAAAATTTAAAGCTTATTACAAGAGAGCCAAACATGCTCTAAGTGATAAAACAAACATAATAACAAAGAGAGATCTAAAAGCTGAATCTTCGACACAGTCCTTTTTAGTTCCCTCCACAAACCTACTTATTTCCTGAAAAATGATTATTTATAGAACATCAGCTAAAAGGCGAGTGAGATTTAATCTCCAGACATTCCAGGTTTTTTTTAGAAAATTGATACCTATTCAATTTCCAACAGAAGGCATATATATATATGGACAGGAATTTGCAGTAAAATATATAAAGTAAACTGGTAGTATATATTTTCAGAATAATCAATTCAGAACATAACAGATAAAATAATTTGAGCAATATGTCAATTATTCAATTTTATTTTGATGGCTATGTACGCTCTAATACCCAGATAAACAGATAATGTTACCAAATATTTCTACCCGGCAACAACACACACAGAAAATCATGATATCTGAAATAACGCCTTATTTAGGGCACACCAGCGATAAACCAGCTGGGAAGGTACCCCCCAAATAATTCCACCCGGTAGTCAAGGCTAACATAGTAAAAGAGTTTCTATAGGCCGAATCAATAATTTCAGAATTCAAATCAGATGTATATATCGGGAGATATGCACATATAACAAACGACAAAATCATCAGTATCAGATGTATTTTGAGGATAAAACATTTCACAAAATAGATATAGTTTTCATAATATCATATAATTAAAATACGCAAGGAATGTCACAGAGTACTCACTTAGAAGAAAAGTTCGAAGTCACAGATGCTGAGTCTTGGATCACTTGTTAATTCTTAAGACGAAACTTCTTCTTATACTTTCCCGTATTTTCTCTCACTATTTATCTCTGATATTTGGAATGAATTTCGTGTAAGAACTGATCCTTAGGCCTTATTTATAGTTTCTCAAAGTTATTTGGGTGATGACACGGGCCTCGATGACTAAGCATTCATTTGGTGAGTCAGCATGTCGCGTGTCGGGGCTATCTTGCAGCCTTAATTCACCAGACCGTGACACGTGTTTTAAATTTTTCTAAATGCATGACATGTGTTTTATCTTTTTGTATAAAGGCAACACGTGTGCGGTGGAGGTGTCAAAACCAAGCATGAGGTGTAAAGTTATTAAGGGTATAAGAGTCATTTTACACAGAAGGGTATTTTAGTAATTTTACACCATAAAATTTTAATATTTCTTAGGGGTCCTTGAAAATATTTTATTTACAAAATGGTACTTTTTATATTTTCATTTTAATCCCTGAAACTTTCTTTATTTAAAATCAAGTCCCTAAAGTTTCATAAATTTATATTTTTTACCCAAAACTTATCATCTAGCTTAGGATATGCCATAAAACTTTGATTTAATTCATTTTGATGAAGAAGGAGGTTATTTCAAAGTGTTTAAGTCGGCCAAACCAGCCTCCCCTTCCAACCAATGAAAATATTACACATAGTGTGGTAATAAGACAAAATATGACTTAAAGGATGGACAGATTTACCCTTATTTCGTAGTTTCAGTATAATTTCTTGCTCGGACCTCCGTTTAACACATTGTTTGTTGTGTTACAAACCTAATTCATATTTTTACAACTTTTTAGTTTTTACCTCAAGTCAGTTGTTATATTATAATGGTCAAAACTAGTCTCGAATATGCACACTCCTACCAAAACTTTAAAATTTTGCGTTTGTAACTAATTTGATATTTCATGATTTATGAAGGGAGGATTGGACTAAAAATAACAAATTATCATTATCCATATCACATATGAAATAATAAAAAATTTAAAACTTTGTATGAATAGCATTGGTTTGTGTAAAGAACCTTCATCTACACCTCTTTAGAGTACTGGCAATCAGTAAGGATGTGAGAAAGTGTTTCAGTCCCATCAGTGCATAATATGCAGCTATTATTGTCCACTATCCCCCAATCCATCATTTTGTCCTTGGTAATAAGGTTTATTCTATAGGCCAACCAAGAAATGACAGAGCATTTAGGAATGTTGGCACGGTTCCACACCAACTTAGCCCATTATATATAGGAGTTGTGGCTGAAAGGAGCCTTATGTTGGCAGAATGGGTGGTGAATATCCCATTGGTAGATGGTATCCAAGTTAACTTATCCTCATGATGTGAAATAACTAGTAGAGTGCCAGCCCGGATGTCATTAAGCTCCCACGTAATGGTGGAAGACCACCTCCAATTAGTACCACAATTGAAGTCAACTACCTTGGCATAGGAGTTGCTGGTTGCATCATAAATTGTCCTGTTCCCAAACAAAGGTTGTAAAGGTCCAAGAGGATGCCAATTATTATTCCACATAAAAGTGTTGTTGCCATTACTAATGATAGACTTAATGAGAGGTCTTCTTTCCCTCCTCATTTAAGAATTTTCCTCCATGTCCATGAGCAATCACTAGGAATTGTAAGTGCCCAGAATCTCCTTCTTTTGATTTTGTACATGTGACACCATTTCACCCAACGACTCTCCTTATTATTGCAAATATTCCATATATGTTTCATCATAGCATCTTTGTTCCACTTTTCAATGCATTTGATACTAAGACCCCCCTTTAGATTTAGGTTTGCAAACCTTATTCCATGCCACTTTGGCCACACTATGCTTCAGGTCAGAACCAGGATAGATGAAGTCTTTAATCAGTTGATCAATAGCCTTAATGACCCCTTTGGTCATGAGGAAAAGACTGGCCCAATACACCTGTATACTAAAAAGGACTGAGAGAGCAAGCTGGAGTTTGCCAGCATAACTGAGAAGCTTGTTGGTCCAACTTCTAATCCTCATAGTAAGCTTAATGATGAGATCCATGCAGTCCTCGTTCTTAAGTCTAGTAGAGATTAATGGAAATCGAAGGTATCTGAATGGAGGCTTCATTAATTGAAGTCAATTTTTTCAGCCAAAGCCTAGGCTTATAGATCATCCATTCCCCCAAAGTAAATGTTGTTTTTCTCAATATTAGGACAAAGCCTAGAGAGAAGAGAAAACTACTCAATATCATGGTTTGATACAGTCAATTGAATGATCATCCCCTCCACAGAAAATCATCAGGTCATCAGCAAAGCACATGTGGTTAAGCCCAATTTCCTTACATTTAGGGTGGAATTTGAAGCTCATATTGTTGCAATGCTAGTCACGAAGGCAAGAAAAACTCTCCATATCCAGAAGAAAAAGATAAAGGTAGAGAGGATCACCCTGTCTAAGGACTCTAGAGCCTTTAAAGAAGCCATGGGATTCACCATTGAGGCTAATGGAGTACCATGCAGTTGACACATACTCCTTAATCCAAGTAATCATGATATGAGTAAACCTAACATGCTTGAAGACTTCAAATAGAAACTCCCAGCTCACAGTGTCATAATACTTCATGATGTCCACCTTGATAGCATATTTAGCCACACCATTGACTCTATGATAATTCCTCATGAACCCTTAAAGTAAAAGGACATTATCAGAAATGGATCTCCCCCTGACAAAAGTAACTTATCTGTCACTTATGAGGTAGTTCATGAGGGGCATAATCCTAGAAGCTAAGATTTTAAAGATTCACTTATAGATAGTATTGCAGTAGGTAATTAGTCTAAAGTATCTCATGGAAGTGGGGCTCAAGGTCTTTGGTATGAGGGTAAGGATGGCACAATTTCACTGCCTAGGAATTTTACAGTTGATAAAGAAGTGCTTTACAGCCTTGGTCACATCATTCTAAATAACATCCCGATTCAGCTTGAAGAAGGCAGCATTGAATCCATCAGGTCTGGGTGCTTTATCAGAACCAATAGAGAACATAGCCTTTTTAATTTCTTCATTTGACTGATGGAAGTGATGCCATCACACTGATTATGAGTAAGCTTCCTAACCATCAGGTTCTCAATGTTGAAGGCCCTGTAGTTGTTCACATCATATATAGAGAATACGTTTTGGAAATAGCTAGTAGCTTAATTATATACAGCCTCACTATCATCAATGATAAGGCCGTTGGAGTTCTGAATCATGAGGATTTTCTTCCTAGCACAGTTAAGGTTAACTCTTTTATGGAAGAAAGAGGTGTTCATGTCCCCTAACTGGAGCCAGTTAATCCTTGCTTTTTTCTTGAAAAAGGATTCCTCATTATTTCTCAATTGGTTATAGTATCTAGAAAGCTCAACCTCCTCCCTCCTCAGATCATAATTACTACCATCATTGTCCAGGTTAGATTTTACCTGATTAAGGAGAGTCTTAGCCTCATCAACTCTAGCAGAAATATTAGATTAAAACTTCTTTTTCAAACTTTGAAGAAGGGGCTTTAGTCTTCTAAGCTTAGTAGAGAGGTTAAACATGGGGTTCCCACTACAATCCTCCTGCCAAGACTCCATGGGGGTGTCCATGAATGTTTCATGCTTCATCCAGAAATTGTCGAACTTGAAAGGTTTAGGTTTGGTGTTCATAGGAGGCAGGAAGGTAACTATGATGGGGTTGTGGTCAGAGATACCATGACAAAGGTAATTAGCTTGGCTATCAGGGAATGAGGTACTCCAAGAAGAGTTTTTAAGGACTCTATCAATCCTTGTTTGCACACACTTAGTCCCCCCCACTTTTGTTAGACCATGAAAACCACACTCCAGTGGAATTCATATCCTCAACTTTGATGTCCTCAATGCAGTTGTTGAAGTCTTCCATAACTCTGAAATCAATCCTAATCTAGCTCTTCTTTTCCTCCTGGCTTCTCACAACATTAAAATCCCCCAGTATGATCCATGCTTGATTGAGAGTGGTAATGAAATTACTTTTGAGGAAATCCCATAATGTAGTTCTATTGGCAGGTAAGTTATGACCATAGACAAACGTGGAAAAAAACACCTTGTATGATCCCACGACTTTAATCTTGCAAAAGATAGTTTGGTGGTGGAGGTCACAAACTTCCACTTCAAATACATTAGGGGTCCAAGCGATAATGACCCTAGCCATACCACCATTATTCGGGCAATTATGACACATATTCCAGTTACAAACAGTTATTCTTAATAAGATTCATAGCCTCATTTTTGTCTCCATCAATCCAATAAGTGCAATATCATTATCTCTAATAGTTTTCTTAACTTCATCCTGCTTGTGAGGGGAGTTTAAAAACCCTAATTTTCCATGAATCTAGCTTTATCATCTTGATTTAGGGTTACCTCCACCTCTCTTTAGCTCTAGTTGTGGTTTCACCAAACTAGCATTGCCTTTCTTTTTCTGCTTCTTCTTCTTGGAAGATGACTTTCTGTTAAGGATAGTGTTCGACAGGTTTCTAGCCATTTCGTTTATGTATTTCACCTTTAGCATAATGCCTTGTGGGGTTGGGGCAGTCTCCTCCTGTGACATCTCCTCTAGTCCTGATATATCAGTGTTATCATTAACTAGTGTGTCCATCTCCTAATCCTGGGCAATAATGGCAAAACTATTTTGTTCAGTGACAGCATGGGCTACAGTAGGAAGGTCATATTTATTATGGCTATGTTCACCCTCGTTATGAGCCTTAAATCTCGCAACGACTCTATCAATAGTAACCTGCTTCCATTCATTTATCGAAGGTTTCTTCACAGGGGTAACAATAGCCTTGGGTAAGGTATTCTCTTCAAGTTTGTGAACTGGGCATGTACTTAGGCTATGACCAAACACAAGGCAGTTAGGGCATTAAGGCGATTTTTCTTGAAATTACACCCTAACTAGTGCAATAGAACCATCCTCCATGATAACATTAATGCGGTTAGGGTAAGTCATCTTAGCCTCAATATCAATGCGAATACGAGCATAGGTTATTCTATTCATTTCTTCAGTTGTCACATCAGTGTACAGATGAAGGCCCACTGAGCTGGCAATGTAACTAAGCCCTTCTTCCGTCCAAAGTTGAACAGGAATGTCGTGGAATTTGAACCAAACAGGAATTTTCTTTAAAGTATCTTTAGAGAAGTTGAAGTGTGCTTGCCATTTCTTGAGGATGGTGGTCATGCCTGCAAAATGCCAATGCCCATTGTCCAGCACCTCATCACGCTGGATTGGGTTGTCAAACATGAAGAAGAAAAACCCATTATCATGGGCTATGACCTTAGTTATTCCATATTTCCCCTAGAGTCTTGTAGCACCGTTGTTAACGAAGGAAAAAGGAAGCTTTTTCCCTAAGAAATTACCTACCATGTTGTTCTCCCAATGTTCATGACCTTTCCTAGAAACTTTGAGCGGTGGATTAACAGTGATGGTGGACTCCACTACAGATGGCAGGTGAAAAGTTAGTTTGAGCTTAAGCTTCTTCTTTTCTGCGGTAACAGAACTCCACGTCTTATCAGTGCGTACCATGTTGTTAGTTTGGGATAATGGTACACCCAGGCTTACTTTTCCATCATCCCACTTTCTCTCACTAGCTGGCATAGTGACAGGTAGGGTAGTATAAGTACTAGCTAACCCTTTTGAGACCTTTTCAATACCTGACACCATTATACCATCTTCCATACCCTTGAGCCCATTGTTACTTGCTGCACTATTCTCAGGGATGAACCTCACCACTAGCTCCGTTGCCTTCCCTGGCTGAGCACCGCTCTCACTCCGACCATTAGAGGTTTTTAATATCTTCACATCTTCATGGGAGTAGCCTTTGATCAAAAGTAAGTCCAAATAGATGTTCTTTTCTATGTTAGGCTCCTGTAATCCTGCGAGTTGCTCATTAGCTTTTGCATCTAGTTAATTTACATAATTAACTTTGATTTGATCCTAATTTATTTAATTTTCTTAGATTTATTAGATCTCACACCTAAATGATTATTAATTTGGTTGTATCCAAATTTTGGCCAACTGAATTTTAAAAATTGGTGAAATTATCTTTAAAACCTATTCACCCTCTCTAGATTTATATGAGTTGAACACATTGTGTAGAACACATTAACCTCAGTCACTCATCTTCTTAGCACAACTACTCATTTCAACCTCATCAAAATTTTCCATAAATGTAATGGCATTATCACTCTTGTCACTATCTGAATTCGATGTGGATTCACTCTCTGAATCACAAAGGTTTGCTTTATAAGCCTTGTTATTCTAGAACTCCTTAGACTTCTCATTCTTCATCAATTGTATAGGACACACTTTAATGTGGATGAACACCACCACAACCAAAACATTTATCATTTTCTCTAGACTTTACTCTCCTATAACTAGGAGAACTATTCTCAAATTGACATTTGTGGTCATGTTTAGAGGATCTCGATTTTCTTGGCTCAAAGTTATTTTAATTTTTAAATACATTTTTTTTAATTTCTTTTAGAATTTATTAAATGTCTTGACGAAAAGAGTCATGTCCTCATAACCACAAACCCTTAGTCTTATTTCATATTCAGCAATAACCACCATTTCACAACTTTTAGCTTTGAATGATAAGCCTTTTGATGATTTAACAAGCATTTTATAGCTCACACCTTTGCAATCTTCTAACTTGCAAGTATCCATAGTCAAAATCTCTGTAAGGAACTTTACCTTTGCACTAAACCTAGAAGGTAATGATCTTTAAAGATTCTTAATATACATGTACTTTATCCTAGATTAAATGAGCCATTTCCCACTTTTATCAATCTCGTATAATGCTCAACAAATGTATCTTCCTTTTTCATTCTCACAATCTCAAATGTATTTAAAAGCATTCGAAACTTTTCTTTATTAACTGTAGAAGTAACCTCATGAGTACACTAAGGATATCCCATGATTTTTTAATGGTTTTGTAATTCAAAATCCTAATTTACTCTTAAACACTAACGAATGCAAACAAGGCATTCAATGTAATCGTGTTGTAATTGCATGTTGATCCCAAATGAGCCAAGCCCATCCATCTTCTACACTCATCCACACATGCTCATATTTTGATTGCAAATGAGCTCTTATCTTTACTTTCCAATGTCTATAATTGTAACCATCAAAGTGGGGCGGACGATTCGTGAAACCTCTACATCTCATTGTAGCATAAAACTTGATCTCGACAATGAAAACACAAATATATCAAGTAAAAAAATATCTAAAACTGAATATCACACATTCTAAGAAAAAGGATATACTCTAGCACTTGTGTATAAAAAATATCAAACCACTATGACACCTTCGTTCATTCAGATTTATACAAACATATCATAATATTTAAAGGGGTTGAATAGTATAGGAACCGATTTTGAGCAATTTTTATTTAATCTTGGCATATAAATCCCCGAATTTGGAAAAACTTATAGAACACTAATTTTATTCCATTAATATGAAATTGAACAATTGTGAAAGACAATTTAATTCTTAAAAACATATTTAAGTGACTTTAATTACAATTCACACACATAAGGCTAGATATAAACTATTTATGTCACTTAACTAGGTTAGAGCCTTTAAAAGTTCCATCACGTACCATGTTATGCTCTGCCCCAAATATTCATAAACATGTGTACGATTTCAACTAAATTAACAACTTATTCCACAAATAATCACATAAAACATGGTCTATGAGGAAAAGACCAACATAGTGGAAAAAACTCAGGTGTATGCATCTCTCGCATTCAATTTGAAACAAAAATTTACATAATGCAGGAAAGTACCTCTCACTTGATCATTTCCCCTTTTAAACGAGAATCACGCCCGGAACTCCACCAAGCATGATAGGAAGTCCATTCTCCTCTAATGAATCAACACCTTGCACCATTCCACCAATGAATCGCTCAATATGATTAAATCAAGTTTTAGATCTAAATATGGAAATTATTTTGATGTAAATTGAAGTTGAATCTAAACTTTTGTGGTTTGAAAAGCAATTGAATCATAAAAATCTCCAACAAGACATAGATAAGTATGGATCAAGTCAATTTTTTGGACACGAGTAATTGTAAGAAAGTCATTAAAATACCTCTATAAAAATGAGCTATAATGATATCTCAAATTTAACTCTCTCTCTCTCTCTGTCTCTCTCGCCCATCTCTTCATCATTCACCACCATCACCATGTAAACCTTCATTTTTGTTTTTTAAATAAATAATATAAATTATATTAAATAAATTTTTTGAATTAAATTAACCAAAAATGAAGCACTAATATACCCCAAAAGTACTAAAAAATTGCAATCTCGTTAAAAATGGATGCCTCTACAGATTTAGTGGCCCGTCACCAGATGTACCCCCTTACATTCGATGGCTTCTTACTTAATGTTCAAAAGTTAAAAAAGGGAATTAATACACATAGGGTTGAAAGTCAACGTCGGTGGGGTATTTTCACGATGACTTCTCACCGTGGGTAGGATGTTTTCACACTGATTTCCCACCATTAGTGGGGGAGTTTCAAGGTAAATTTTGATCATGGGTACGTAATTTTCACGATGACTTTGCACAGGGGGTAGGGTTTTTTATGATGACTTAATGTTTTTAATTTGTTAACATTCAGTGTGAAGCCAACAAAGGTAGGGGTACATTCAGTGACAAGCCATCCAATGTTAGAGATGACCATTTTGATAGGTTCATGGTTTTTCAAATTTGTGGGGGATTATATAAGGGATTTAATTTCATATTCTTGGTTATTTTAATTGGAGGAAAAACAAAGTTAGGGTTAAAGTGGTGGGGGTGTTATTTTTAGAGTTGGAGAAAGAATGAGAAGCCTGGAGAGAAGTGAAGGTGGCGATAGTGGCGACAATAAGGGATGCGATGGGATTTAGGGTTAGAGTTAATGTTAACTTTTGAGTGAGAATGAGAAGTTAGAGAGATAGAGATTGAAAGGAGCGAGGGAGAAGAAAAATGCACTAAAATGAACAATTTGGCCTTGGCTCTCCCTTTGCTAGCGTTTGGAATAAGATTTTGGTTATGTTGGGGTGCTTGAAAAAAATTGGGGTTCCTTTATCTCTCCACTTCTACTTCGAGTCAAGAGATAGATAGATAGACACATCCCATTGTACTGATTTGGGGCGTTTGTAGTGACTGAGGGGGTCGAAGACCAAGAAGTGAGTTATTTATACAAAGCATTCTTCTTACGGATAGATCCAATCTCTTAGTCCCCGCGGAAAGGAAAAAGAATTTCACGCTCTTCCTTTTGGTAAAGGAGGATTAGGGAAATCCTATTGATTGCATCTTTCTCGAGACCTCCTAGAAAACATGAAAAAAACCGGCTCGAATGGTACGATCCTATCATGACAACACATGTATTCCTAAATTTTGAATTGGAAATGTTTGTTGTCCTCATTGAGGTCTTAATTATTTATTTATTCCAAATTTATGTTCGATTTATAAACATGTAAATTTTCAATTTACCACTATAATGATAAATCATAACTTACTTAATTATCCATCTAGAATATTTTATGATTTAAAGGATTTTATGGAGTCAAACATTAAGATCTAATAGTGGATTGGCTTACGGTTGGTCAAGGTACATTTTTTTACTATACCATACTGTTTTAGAGTTGAAAAATATGATTTTGGTTTACTACTTTTATTACTGAAAATTAAAATGACCCTAATCGAAGTTACCAAAAACTTTGGAGTTAGTTTTGATTTAGACTACAAAACTGATTTTTCAAAATTACTACAGTACATTTGTAAACATTTATCATTCATTGGAATCAATTATCACAAAAATTGATATTAAAAGTGATCTCAACCATTCAGTTTCTCACCCATTTTACAACTCTACGCTAACTCCCTCTTCCCTATAGATGAGTTTATTTATAAAAAAGTATACGTATCACCTTTTCAATGCAAATTAAGTAGAATTCATTCTTAATCATTTATTTGTTATTTGATAGTTTATGCATTAATTTAGTTAATACATTATAAACATCGAAAATAATAAAAATATAAAAAATGATCATAAATAAGAAAAATGAAACTAATAATACCGTGAAAAAAATAAAATAACCGAAAGTAAAAGTTCTCTTAAAGACTAAACAAAACTATGTATTGCTCAATTTGTATCGGTATTTGTTTTTATACAACTTAAAACCGAAACTATTGAAATAAAACATACCAAAATAAAATGGTACGGTATTGGTATAGGGTAAAGCCGACCAGGTTGATCGATAAATACTCCTAGATTGGCTTATTGATTATCCCTATATAAGGATCTTCATTATTATATAACCACACCTTGGATGAATTATTTTGAATATATTATTCAAAAAAATATTTTTAAGGAAATTTTTAACAACCTGTATATTTTAACAGTTGGGTCGATCACATCTTATTGTCAAAATATACAACTTGTCAAAACAATTTAAAATATCATTCTCAACATGTACAAAATCAAATGAGAATAAGACAAGATATGGATACGATATGAGAGAACCTAAAATGATAACTCATATATGCATCATTAACTAAAATAATATCATAAAATCTCGAAAGTAATGTGATATGAAACTCATATAATAAATCCAAATGATAAAGTCTAAATCTCTGCCCAGCATACAACTGAAACTGAATAATACATGCCAATTATCCTATTTAAATACAAGCCAACTAAAGCCAATGTATCCAACTCACACTACTAAAAGTAAATATAACCATCCAAGGAGATAACCTACTTCAGAAACTCCTGTAAAATAGATTGACAGAGAGAGGAGATAAGATTCGTGCTAAATGGGTAGAAATTTACTCATGTGGTCCACCCTTAGTACCTGAAATGGTATCACGAATATAAACGGGTAAAAACCTAACAAGTTTCCAAAGTTACACAACTCAAAATTATTATATATATATATATATATATATATATATATATATATATATATATATATAAGTGATACGTTCATAGATATCTAGACTAATATGGTGACCAAGTTATATCCTAGTATTCCTCATCATCCATATTAATCAATTAAATAATTAGATAATCTCTTAATTAAATCATATATGACATTTCCCCCTTCTCTCTGGCCATCTCAAGAACATGCGGTATGAACATGTAAATACCTTATACCAAATCGAACACCACCATTCTCTATCATATTTAGAACTATAGGAAACACCTATGACACATAAATAAATACGTTCACATAGCCAAACTCCAAAATTCTCTAGCATGGACATAACTATAAATAAGACACCATCACTCAAATTAGACACCCCATCAAGACAATATGCTCTGGATAAACAACATCAAGTATGACACACAAATAGGATTGTACTCCCCTCGACACATTACAAGGAATAGTGTTCTCTCTCGACACACACCCATAACCATTTGGATATACTCCTGTCAATTTAATCAATGCCATCATTATTTTAATACTTATCCATTTTCCTCATTTAATATATTACTCAAGTTATAGTACCATTTTATTTTATTCATCCCACCCATCATACCATATTAAACTAGAATCAAATTCAACAATTACAATATTTCATATCTTCTAAAGGATTATCAAATCTACTTATGGGAATAGGACTCATAAACAATTAGTACTTATTATTAAAAGAGGTAAGTTAATTAAAGGATTCCTAAAGCCTCCGGTCCTAACCATTTCTAGGCTCGATGCGTGTGATGTCTCATAAATAAAATCCAAATAAGGAACACTCCCAATACATTTCTGTTTAGATAGGGTATTCACTGAGACACTAGAATTAGTTGTGAAATTAGCAAGGTGAATTAATTAAGGATTAACAAGTCAATAATATAACTTCCAAATCAACAACAACAGACAACAAAATTTTCCCCTACTCCTTTTAATCCAACTACTCAAGTATTTCAAATTTAAAAGTATAAGAAAGATAAATACTAAATCCAATTCATATGCAATTGGATCAAAAGTAATAAATCAATTAACTAGCTTCAAATTTAAATCAAATATTATAAACATGGGTTATTCTCTATTTGTACATTGACATGTGGGATTAAACTCTAATTACTAAATATCATGCATGGAATCATATAGCAACTAAGGTATGGTCGACCAGGAGTGGAAGAGACCAGGCTCCTCTCTTCCAAAAGGGTCGTTGAAGACCTGGAAGAGGTCGCGGCTGGGAGTAACTCGACTAAAAAGAAGTTTTTAATTAGCACCTCCTTGACTGATGGCAAGAGGAAAGAACTAGTTACCGTTCTACGGAGCAACGTGGATGTTTTCACATGGAATCCCTACGAGCTTCCAGGGATTGATCCCAGTATTTCTTGTCATGAACTACATGCGGACCTATCTTTTAGGCCAGTTACACAGAAGGCTCGTCGAACAACCTCGAAGAAGGCTAGAGCAATAGAGAAAGAGGTAGATAAGATACTGGAGGCAGGGTCCATACAGGAAGTTCAGTTCCCCAAATGGTTATCCAACACAGTAGTGGTTCCTAAGAGCAATGGAAAGCGGAGAGTTTGTATCGACTTTATCGACCTTAATAGAGCATATCCCAAAGACAGTTACCCCTTCCGAAGATTGATCAACTAGTTGATGCCATGGCTGCACACGAGAGGATGAGATTCTTAGATGCATATTCGGGATACCATCAAATCCCCCTTCACTTTCCAGATAAAGATAAAACATCCTTTGTAACCACTGTTGGTTTATATTGCTATAAAGTTATGCCTTTAGGCCTTAAGAATGCATGAGAAACTTATAAACGGCTAGTCACAAGGATGTTCAACTATCAGATGGGGGATACCATGGAAGTTTACATCGATGACATGATCGTTAAGAGAAAGCTCAAGGATGACTGCTTTTTTGACCGGGAAAGACCTTCATAATCCTCAGGAAATACTGAATGAAACTTAATGCAAGTAAGAGTTCTTTCATCGTCCAGTAAGGAAAATTTCTTGGATACTTTGTCAGTAAGAGAGGAATAGAGGCAAACCCCAACCAGATCGACGCGATTAGCAAAGTTCAGCTGCCCCGAATAGTAAGAGATGTACATAAGCTAATAGGAATGCTCGTCGCGCTCAATCGGTTCATTTTAAATCTTCGGAATTGTGTCAACCATTTTTTAATTATTAAAAAGGAACAAAGGAGTAACATGGGATGAAAGTTTATCGAGAGCTCTAGAAGAGCTCAAAGTTTACCTTAATAGGCCCCCTTTGCTTGTAACTCCTAAGCAGTGTGATCCGTTGTACCTCTACCTAGCAGTGTCAGACCATGCTGTAAGCTCTACTTTTGTGTGTGAAAGAGAAGGAATCCATCATCCAGTCTACTACGCAAGCAAAACTCTTTTGGAGGCCGAGCAACGATACCTGCCATTGGAGAAGCTCGCATATCCACTTTTGAAAGCCTCGAGGAAATATAAGCACTATTTTAAAGATCACCCCATAATCATAGTTACTTCACACCCACTTAAGGCCATTTCAAGGAAAGCAGATCTCTTTAGCCGACTATCTAAATGGTTAGTCAAGCTCGGAAGTTTTGATATTCACTTTTGATTAGGCATATATTCTTCCCAATCTATCCATTAATTTAGCTACTTTTAGCACCTCGAACAACGTAATCGATTTGAATTTATCTCATAATCTTGATACTGACTTATCCTAACGAGTACACCGAGTTTCTGGTATTTCGTATTGCTTTTACAGGTATTTGATGTCAAGAAACGAAAGAAGGAGAATGGAAGAATAAAAAAGAAAAGAAGGAAAGTCAAAAGGGCAAAAGCGTAATTTTTACCCAGAATTCAGATGAGGTACCTAAAGAGAAGTTAAAGATATCACTTTCTTGAGCACAAAGGAAGAAATGGCACCTCAATCGGAATCCCGAAACAAAAGATATGAGCAGTCAAAGTTGAGAAAAAAAGTCAAACAGGCAGACCGGTCCGCCCCTACCCCGGATCAGTCCGCTGTGCAATACTACAGAAGACCCCGGATAGAAAGAAAACCGAAGAAGGGTGAAAAATAAAAGAACCGATCTGCCAGAAAATAAAAGGAACCGATCTGCATGGAAGGCAGATCGGTCCGCCTAAGGCCCGGACCGGTCCGGCTATCGAGATCTTGAAATCTTATCTTCTCCTAAGAAGATTCCTAGTGCAGATGAAACTCCTGAATTCTTGTAGGGTATAAAAATTCAATTTATTATCATTATTTGGACGGAGAATTTTAGTTAATTTTCCATTCTTTTTCAGAAACCCTAGTTTAGATACAATTTACAGTTTTAATTCCAATAGTGAAGATCAGTCAGATTTTATTTGTTTACAAGTTTTCTTAATTGCTGCTTTTACTGCTTTGGTGATATTAGTGAGTTATTTCCTCTCTTCAATTCCTTTCTACATCAATTCACAAGTTTTCCTTAGATTAATCATGGTTTTCTGCACATCAAACACTGTTTTCATTACTTTCAGCATGCTAGGCTAGATTTTCTAAGGCCGGGATACATGAACCCAGCCTGATGTGTTAGTTGCATGTGTACAATATTAGTCCTCTGAATTTAGTGATTGATTCGATCGTATCACATAGGAACACAACAATTGTAGGTCTTTAGATCTCGTTTGCCTTTGGGTAACCGGGATGCTTTAGAATGCAATTCGAGTGTCACTATCGCTAAGTATGATGCGGGCTTGAACCTCATATACGTAATGCTTGGGAGTACTAAATTCTGGGTCTAATTAATCAGTTAAATTTACGATTAGTATTATAACTGCAATACACTAGGGTTGGGGGATTGTATTCCCGTCCTGTTTTTCTCATCATAGAGTTTAAAGTTTTAAATCTGTGTTCATCAGTCTTTTAAGTAATTTAGTATAATTGCATCTTTTCATAATTTCATAATCGCACTTAGTTGTAGTCCATTCCCAAAACCAAAACATTTTTCCTTTCTTTTTAGAGTCAAAATTAGGATTCCTTCATCTTTTCCCGTCGTCACAACTTCGTTGTCTTAGTTCCCTGTGGATACAATCCTGACTTACCGGGTTTATTACTAACGTGACAGGCCTGCACTTGAGCCTAGAGTAAACGCACATTAAAGACACTTTATGAGTCGCATCAAGTTTTTGGTGCCGTTGCCGGGGAACTAGGCAGACTTAGGATTAGATCGAGTCAATCTAAAGATTTGACCAAAAATTTCAAAAAAATCCAAAAAACATCAAAAATTCAAAAAAAAACACAAAAAGATTCACCACCATCTCTCATAAGCTTTTAATGCAAAATTCTAAACTCACTCCCACACCCCATAATACTCCAACCAGCATTCACGAAAATCCAGTAGTTAAGTATAACCCCGATAGCCCCCACACTCCTAACGCCCCAAAGTTCTGGATTCCACCTCCCACACCATCACACTCAATCTCCAATAACACTCCATTTTCCTTCTTAGGACACACCTCCGAGCACACTTCGAGAACACCAAGTGAGAGCACCGAGTCGTTAAGTGAGAGAGAGATGTCACAACACAGTAATGCACCTGCCGGTGAGGAAGAGGCCCCGTACCGCCCGCTGAGAGAATTTTTATATCCCGAGCGCACTGTCACTCCGGGATGCATTATACTCCCGTATAATGCCGGGCAATTTCACTTTAAAAATGGGATGATGCAGATGTTACCCCATTACCATGGTATGGATTCTGAAAATCCATACCTTCACATTAGGGAATTTGAGGATGTGTGCGATACTCTCAATGATCAAACTTGCACACAAGAGGTGATCCGCCTCAAACTCTTCCCCTTCTCGCTCAAAGATAAAGCTAAGACCTGGCTATGGTCTTTACCTCCAAGCTCGATTCCATCTTGGAACGAGTTGCAATCTAGATTTCTCAAGAAATTCTTCCCACCACATCGAACAATCTCTATAAAGGCTCAAATTCAAGCGTTTAGACAATCTAAAAATGAGCCATTTCATCGATGTTACGAGCATTTCAATGAGTTAGTTACCTCATGCCCCCATCATGGATTTGATTCAGTGCAAATCACTTCTTTTCTCTATAATGGGCTGAACCTTAACTCCAAGCAACTCGTTGAAACCATGGGTAGTGGTCCGTTTGTCGACTTATACGCCCACGATGCTGAGCTTCACCTGAGGTATGTCGCCGATACTACCCAATCATGGGATACATCTGACCCTAATGCTCAAAATCGAAATAGTCAAGTGACCACCACTCCATCGGCGTCCGACCTGTTTCATGTAGAAAATAGTTCTATAGCGGACAATCGAATCGATATACTTGAGAAAGAAGTGCGAGACCTACGTGGGATATGTGGAAGAGGACCAACTGGATCCATACCAAACCCCATTGAAAAGGTGTGTGCGATTTATGAGGTGGGTCATTCAACTGAGGAATGCTCGACTATACCCGCCTACAAAGTGATGCTTCAAGAGCAAGTTAGTGTTATAGGAGGATTTAAGGGTAATTTCGGTGCACCGCACGGGAATTCTTACAACCCTTCATGGAAAAACCATCATGGTTTTAGCTATGGGCAACAACATGCTGCGATAAATCCTACTTCCCATGCTGGCCCTCCTCCACCACAACGCTTTCAACAAGCCCCACACATGTAAGGACATGTGCAAGCACCACCACCTCAAGGAGCTTATATCCCGCCTCCGCGGAGAACTCTCGAGGATACCATGAATCAATTTATCACTAGCCAAACTGCAACCAATGCTAGATATGATCGCCTGATTAGCGACATAAATACAAGTTTGTCAAAGATATAATCCTCGTTGAGTGTTCAAGAGAAGGGCAAGTTTCCTTTCCAAGGCCAAAGACCTCCCCAAGGTCAAACTAGTGTTAGCTCCACATCTACTGAACATCAAGAGCAATGTCAAGCTGTGACCACTCTCCATAGTGGGAGAGTCATTGATTTATCACCTCCCCCACTCGACACAATGAAAGACAAGGAGATTTCGCCTGGCATGAAAGAGGCCGAAGATGTCTCCTTGAATGAGAGTGACAAAGAAGACACTAGTGAGCCCGAGGTATTAGTGAAACCACCCTCCGCGGCACTGTTTCCTCAAAGGTTGATTCCTTCCCATAAATGAAACCCACGTGATGACGTGCTAGAAGTGCTAAAGCAAGTAAAGCTGAACTTACCTTTCCTTGATTCCATTAAGCAAATCCCAGCTTAGGAAAAAGTCATCAAAGACTTGTTGACGGTAAAGAGAAAGATGAAGGTAAAGAAGAATGTCTTTCTAGCCCAGAACGTGAGCTCCATTCTACTAAATGATCTCCAGCCTAAATTCAAAGATCTCGGTGCACCCACCATTTCCTGCATCATTGGAGAAAATAAAATCGAAAAAGCCTTACTTGATTTGGGAGCAAGTGTCAATATCCTCCCTTATTCCATTTATAGGCAACTTGATTTGGGGGACCTCAAGTCCACAAAAGTCACTCTCCAATTAGCGGATCGAACAATGAAGATACCAAGAGGCATAGTCGAGGACATGATCATCCAAGTTGACACTTTCTACTTCCCGGTAGACTTTGTCATTTGGGACACGAAACCCTCCTTCAACTCGAGCAAACATGTTCCCATCATCCTTGGGTGCCCGTTCTTAGCTACGGCTAACGTAATCATCAATACTCGAAATGGACAAATGCATCTCACCTTTGGGAACATGACCTTAGAGACCAACATCTTCCACATAGCCCAACATACGGGGGAAGAAGATGATCTTCACCCGGTGAGCCTCATCGATGAGATAGTATAGGAGTACTTTGAGGAGAATTATTGCGGAGACGCCTTAGGGTCTCCCATACTCCTTCTAATTCATCTACTCAATTAATTCATTTCATCAATTAAACTAACAATTAAAGTATACAATTATTAATTTACTAATTTACAATGAGGGGCAATCCTACTTTCATATGAAATGGGAACTAATTATTAATTTACTTTCATCTAAAACTATACAATTAAAATTACAATTAAAGCTATACAATTGTTTAGATTGCCCCACCACACACACACACACACCCACCCCACCCCCACTACCCCCACCCCACCCCCTCCCTCCGCCACACACACACACCCCCACCCCACCCCCACCACCCCCTGCCCCCTCCCCCCACCCCCTGCCCCCTCCCCCCACCACACCCGCTGGCGCCCCTCACCCAACCACCACCACACCTACACACACACACACACACACACGTACACACACAACCCACCCCCACCCCCTGCCCCCCTCCCCCACCACACACCACCACACGCATATATACACACATATACACATACATATACATACACACACATATATATACAAAAATACACACATATATATACATGAAAGAGAAAGAGAGGAAAAAAACATACCTTAGAGAGAGAGAGAGAGAACTGAAATCGCTTAGAGAGAGAGAGAGAGGGAAAACCAAAAATCGGTGGGAAAAAAGAAGCCTAGGGTTTATTTTACTGACGACATTGTCACGGTCGTGTCAAGGTCCATAAATCTTCAGCAGATTTCATACTGAACCCATAATACTAAGTCCTAAAATAAAAGTTTGCAGCCACAATCCATGATATGTAGCTTCAAAACAAGCCACAAACTCAGCCTCTATAGTTGAAGAAGCGACGCCCTGCTTAGCATTTTTTTCATGAAACGACTCTTTCTGCCAGAAGGTAAACATAACCTCAAGTGCTCTTTTTGCTATCAAGGCATCCTTCATAATCTGAGTCTGAATAACCAACCACCTCAAGGTAATCGAATCTCCTATAAGTGAGCATGTAGTCTTATGTCCCTTGCAGGTACTTTAACACCTTCTTTCTAGTCGTCCAATGGAAGTCACCCAGATTGCTTTGATATCTGCCCAACATCCCAATGGAAAAACTAATATCCAGTCGATTACAAACCTATGCATATAATAAAATCCCTACAAGAGAAGCATATGACAGACCTTTTATGTGACCCCTTTCCAATTTAGTTTGGGGACATTGACTTAAGCTGAATTTCTCCCCTTTTAGAATTGGAACGTTAATGGAATTACAATTTTGCATGCCAAACCTTCGTAAACCTTTCATAATGTAAGCCTTCTGAGACAATCCTATTAATCCACGTGATCAATCATGATAAATATCTATTCTGATTACGAACGATGCCTCGCCTAAATTTTTCATTTCAAAGTTTTGCAAAAGGTACTTCTTAGTGTCCTTTAATAAACCAATATCACTAATGTCTGTAAGAAAACAATCAACATATAGGACCAAGAATACAAATTTACTCCAATTTATATTTAGGTATATACACCGATCAATAGTGTTTTCTTAAGCCCAAAGGATGTAATGGTATGATGAAACTTAAAATACTATTGACGAGAAGCTTATTTAAGTCCATATATGGATTTCTTTAACAAGCAGACCTTGTGTTCTTGTCCATTTTGAATGAAGACCTTTGGTTGTTCCATATAGACTTCTAAACTCCCATTAAGAAAAGTTGTTTTAACATCCATTTGGTGTATCTCTAAGTCATAATGAGCTATGAGTGCTAATATGATTCTAAGAGAATCATTATTTGAAACAGTAGATAAGGTTTCAATATAATCAATGCCTTCCTTTTGAGTAAAACCTTTAGCAAAAAGTCTAGCTTTATGTCATCCAATATTTCCATTGGAGTCGCATTTGGTCTTATATATCCACTTAGATTCGACTGTTTTATAAGCTGTAGGCAAATCAACTAACTCCCAAACTTGATTAAAAGCCATAGATTTTATTTCATCATTCATAACATCAATCCATTTATCAGAATCTACATTGAAAATAACTTTTTCATAAAATACCGGATCATTAATTTATTCCAATGTTAAATTCATTTCCTTGTAGATATACCACATAGTCATTTGAACTCGCTGATCTCCGATTTCTGTGAGATTTCCTTAAAGCTATATCTTGTGGTGTTTTAACAATGGGTTCATTATGTAGTTGTTCATTACGTGGTTCATCCATTTTTTCTTCATTATTGGTCGTATCAATAATCAGTGCAATAACATCATTATGAACAATAAGAACATTAGGAACCGCATTAGGAAAAGTGTGATTATCCGAAATTCTTGGCAGAGGAGGATTTTCCTCTATTTCTGGAATAATCACATTCCTAACTTCATTACTCCCATTAATTTCACCATGTTCAATGAATTTAGCATTTTCGATTTCAATAATCCTTTTTGTATGGTTAGGACATTAGAAATTATACCCCTCAAACATTTTGGATACCCAATAAAATAACAAGTTAATGTTCTAGGATCCAATTTCTTTTCATGTGGATTATAAATTCTTGCTTCGGCTGTACATCCCCAGACACGAAAATGACTTTAAGAGGGTTTCTAAACTTTCCACAGTTCAAAGGAGTCTTTGGAACTGCCTTACTGGGAACCATATTTAAGATATGTACAGTAGTAGTAATGGGAACATTCATCCATAAATATATAGGTAAATTAGTTCTACTTATCATACTTCTAACCATTTCAATAAGAGTACAATTGTGCTTTTTAGCTACACCATTCTGCCAAGGTGAACCTGGCATTATGTATTGTCCGCTAATACCCAAACGTTCAAGGAGTTTAGCAAAAGGACCGAGACGTTGACCCGACTCATCATATTTTCCATAAAACTCACCACCTTTATCTGATCTTAGAATTTTCACCTTTTTACCTAATTGTCTTTCAACTTCTGTAATATAAACTTCAACTGCATTCACAGATTGAGATTTATCATGCAATTGATATAATGTGCAATATCGTGAAAACCTATCTATATAAGTGATAAAGTATTTTTCTCCACTAATGGAGGGAACATCAAAAGGACCACAAATGTCTGAACGTATAATTTCAAGAAGCTATGTGCTTCTTGTGACTCATTTCATTGTGTATTTTCTCTACTTACCCTTAATACAATCTACACATACACCATAATCGGACCAATCCAGACCAGGGATAATTCCCTCTTTAATAAGCCTTTCAATTCTCTCTCTAGATATGTGTCCTAATCTTTTATGCCACAAGTTAGCAGAATTCTCGTTAAACGAGTCGCGTTTATTTACAACATTAGTATGCATAGACAATAAGGATTCTGAAAAATTAGGATTAGGATTAATTTGAAATAGACCATTCGACAAGAAACCCGAGCTAAAAATAGAATTATTCTTATATAAAGTAAAACCATTATTTGTAAAGTTAAAAGTGAAGCCCCTTATTAAGAGTTTAGACATGGAATTAAATTTTTGAAAATCGTGGGTACAAAAAGAGTATCTTCAAGATCCAAATAAAGTCCAAATTGTAATTTTAACCGAAAAACTCCTATTTCTTTAACTTTTGTTTTTGCCCGGTTTCCCATGTAAAGAAAATCTTCATTTGGTTTTATTTTTCGAATTGTAAGGTAGCCCTGCATAGAATTTGAAACATGACTTGTAGAACCAGAATCAATCCACCATGTGTTAGAAGGAACATCAATTAAGTTTGATTCGAAACAAACAAAAGCATAAGGCTTACCTTTCTTTCCAAACTAAGCTTTATGCTTAATATAGTCTTTCTGAATACACCCCTTCCTATGACAGAAGTGACATGTGACTGCTGCTTTATCCTTATTTTGGTGGGAAGGACCAGATTCATTGTTGGAAGGGCCAATACCTCGTTTCATGCCCTTTCCTTTCTTTTTCTTACCAACTCCTTTATGGACCACCACATTAGCCACTTGAAATTTGGACACTTTACCACCTTGCTGCTTGATAAATCGTTCTTCCTGAACTAACATGCTTTGAAGTTTATTAACATTCCATTTATCTTTAATGGCATTGTAATGAATCTAGAAAGACCCATAATCAGGAGGCAAGGAGTTTAGGACAAATTTGACTAAGAAAGAATAGTCCACTATCATGCCTAAAGTTCGCAGTTTTGCAGCAATGTTGGTCATCTCAATAATGGGTACATTCATGGTTTGCGTTTCATCGAACCTCATAGTGGTCAAGTGAGCCATTAGTTTCCCAGCTAGGGATTTGTTATCACTAGAAAACCTATCCTTAATATTCGTTAAATACTGTTTAACATTGGTGGTTTCACGTAGGGAAGTTTTCACATTTGTTGCAATGCACATTCTAATTAACATCAGCCAAATCCTATTCCATTTTGACCATGTACTATAAATGAACACATCATCCTCACTGCTTTGTTCAGTAATAACAGCGGGTTACTCAGTAAGGAGTGATACATCAAGGTCCAAGACACCATGCTAAACTCAATTTGCTCGCACCATTTCGACATATTGGTTCCATCAAATTTTGAAAAGGTTTAGGCTTGAGAAAACAGGTTAAGATTTGCTGCAAAATGCTCATTCTAATTAGTAAAATAATTAAAAAAAACACATAACTAGAATTTGCAAGGAAATTAATATATATAGTTGTCAATATTGTAATGGAAGAATTATAACAAACTGTGTCATAAGTTGCTCTTTAATGTTTATTAAATCACAAAACCCTAAAAGTAGATCTTGGATTTCTAACATTGAAAACTGTGATTTAACAAACACATTATTTGTCAATTCAATATTCAATCAATAATTCTAAAGTTGATTAAATATAAATAACAACAAACTTTATAATGGACAATAATTTTGATATTCCACTTAATGAGTTATTGTCCTATGTTTGGCACGAGACTTGGTATAATAGGAATGTCAATTATATTGAACAATTAGAGTCCTTGGCTTGTGTTTGGCACGGAACTCATCAAAAGATTAATTTTTTAAAAATATATTTAATATTCAATGTTATGAATCGTTCGCCTGTGTTTGGCACGAGACTCATCAAAATATGAAGATTAAATTAACACAAGTCTAATATCCTAGTATATGAAATATATTAACCTTTGTTTGACATGAATATTTAACTAAAATAGGATCATTAGAACAATGTTTATAGAGCAGTTCTTGATGTAACATTCATAAGATATAGCAAACATTAATTTTTACCAAAAATTAAAAAAATGAGTTAGCATCATGAATCTGTAGAAAAATACTTTAGAATCTAAAAACTTTTGACGGAATTAAAAAATAAATTTTCTGGAGTGAGATATACCCTCGGAGATTATTACCATAAATGGAAAAATGAGAGTTTTGAGGTCCTAAATGATCTCGGATTGTCGAAAAATAGTTTACATCACAATCGAAGGTCGTGAAAAATGGTCTTTGACCCGTTTCTAATCAGACTACCAAGTTTCATCTCATTCGAAACAAGTTCGGTGACACACACACTATTCACCGCAAGCACTTTTTGTAAAATTTTATTCCAGAATTGCTTGAAATTTATAGGCTTGATAGAAAAGGATTAGAAAAATACTAAAAGAACATCAAAACAACATATATGGTCCCAGTACATCAAATAAAACTGTTCTTAACAGATTTGAAAATTCTTGACAGAAAATTCTTAGCAAATTTCACATAATTGCCAAGAAGCATTAGAACAATTTCTTACATAATTATCATGTAATATGAATTATCATGAAAAAAAATATTGTTTTATAAAAAGTTAAAATTTACCATGTAATACGAATCATCATGATAAACAAATCAGTGCGGAATTAAATGTTAAAAAAAACAAAAAACCGGGTTTATCAACATATATAGTTTGATCTTCTAAATTTGTAGAGGCATGGCATGATAATATTTAAACCCAAAATCTGATACCACATGTAATATTATAACATGATATGAATTTATAATCATTTTAATTCTTATAGGATCTTTAATATTTTCATGCAATCACCACATAAATATAACTACAGATTCTTGTGGAAAAATACCTTTCTCCATTGAAATCGACGTGTTTGTTATTGTTTATGTGCTTTAAGACCAACTGCCAAATGCCCCTATCTCTTCCTTTCTTATCTTCTGAATTGCTCTTAAAAAATGGCCAGAAATCTTAAATATGGGGAAATTTGGAAATTCAAAATTTTTCCTTACTAGCCCATATATATTTGTATGTTTTTTTCTGTACCATTTGGTGGAGAATGGTTCAGTGTATATAGGGTGGAAGGGGATCCAAAATTCCCTTGGTAACCTAAAATCTACTCTCCACAAAAGTAGCTTAAGGGACTCACATTCATACAAAGAGTCATGTGTCTCTAGGACTAATTTTCTAAGATTAATTTAATCAATTCGCCCTCTTATATGGACCACACTAAATAGGAGCAATAATTTATTTAATTTATAATTAAAAAAATTGGTTCGAATTTTGCAATTAATAAATAATTAAATAATAATTCCAACAGGAGGAACTCTTGCTTGGTCATGGTGATGAAGAAAATAGGATGATATATGTGGGATATAAATGGCCAACTCACGTTCCCTTCCATTTCTCATTAAACAAAAGGGGTAAGTTAGTGCCTTCTAAGTAAGTGAAAAACTCTTCTCAAGGCTCTTACATCTTATTTTTTTGAGGTCGATTAAGACAACACAAGAATAAAATCGTACGTGACCCCCAACACCACCCAAAATCACCCCAAAAGTGGTGATTTGCGTCGCTTAGGGTATTAGCCCCCCCCCCCCCCCCCCCAATTTTTTTGAAGCTTTTAACTGAAGAATCATATTCCTTGCATTTTTAGCTTAAAAAAAATCATAGTTACAATAATTGTTTGACCTTCCGGATTGTCCTATACAAGGTGTGCAAGAATCAGGACCTCCATACAAAATATATATTTTTTTATTTTTCTTTGCATGGTAATATTACTTATATTTTTATGAGTCTAAATATATGATTGGAATATTTTTTGGACTTACCAATTGTCCTAAACAATTTAAATAAAACTGAACTTTCGCAGTGTCGCACATCATCAGATAATTTGTGCCCTGGCTCGCACAACGCTCATTGCTTCTCCAAATCGCGTGATACTTAACCTAAGTAATTAAAATATTTACATAAACCCAAAATAAAACTCGTGAGAGTCATGCATCTTACACCGCCAGACAATTTTATTATAGGTGAGTGTGTGTAGAAAAATGAGTTTTAATGTTGAAAATGTGTGATGGATAATCTCGTTTGGAATTTGTAGGTGTAACCCTCTTTTTTTTTTAATGAAAATAATGTATGTAGAGTATACTAATAAAAGTTTAAGATGCTAATGTGTATGAACTAGAGTAAGAACTATGTTATGAATTTAATGTAATTTATGTAAACAAGAAATTTAAAGAGATGGGGAAGGATTTGGACCTTCTTTGAAGCTTAATCTTTGATCCTGGATGAACTCCCTTGAATGTGAGATGAATATTGGATGAGAGAGAATGTGATTTTTCCAAATTGGATATGAAAATGATGGGAATGTAAGCTTGAATGGAACTTCACATGGAGGAACTTCACTAATTTTGAGAGATTATTGTTGATATCATTCATACTGATGGATATGAGGTGTGTCCTGGAAGTTAGGTCATGCCCTCTATTGATAGTGTATGGCAAATGCCGATAAACATGGCCCTAGCCCTGACCATCGGGAGGTGACCCTTGACACACTACCGATGGGCAGGGGAATGGACCAGCCAATTGGTAGTCTGATGCATATTTTTTCAAAAAACGATCGTAGAGTACAATACATTAATCTAAAGTTCACACGGAGCATACCATTAGAAAGGTAATTTAGAGAAGTTTAAGAGTACTTTGGACCTCTCCCAGGTCCGGGAGTTTACTTTGGGTCACATATGGCTCGAAAGCGCATGTCGGTCCTTTGGACAGGAGATCGTCGGACAGAAACGGATTGTTCATCCACATGGTAGGTCATAATCACACATGGGCAAATTGTTAGAAAGTTTAGGAGATGTAATTAAACATTCCAGAGATTTTTGCTCGGTTTATAAAGTTGACCTTGGTCAACTAGGGCTCAGAAGCGCCCGGTGACCTTTCAGAGTAAAACAGATCGTTATTCCGTACCATAAGTCATAATCGCGTATGAGGTAGACCATTGGAAAGGGTATTCAGTTCCCTTTGGTGATTAATTTAGTCTCAATCATGCTGAAGAGTTGACCTTGGTCAAATGGAACCCAAGAGCTCCCGTTGGCTTCCGAATTAATTTTTGAGGGAAAACGGATTGTATGTCCAAACGATTATTTCGTTTCATGCACAGGGTGGACCATTGGAAAGGGTTTTAAGTTCCCTTTGAATATTCAAAGAGATTTTGTTCTGACGATGAAGTTGATTGGGGTCAAATTGGAGCCCGGGAGAATCTGTTGGCCTCCTGATTGATTTTCGATAGTAAAATGGTCTGTTCGTCCGAACCATTATGCCGATTTGTACATGGTGCAGACCATTGAAAATAGAATTTGGAGACCTTCCTAGATTCAAAGAGCTTTCTCTCTGACGATAGAGTTGATCGAAGTCAAACGGGGCTCGGGAGCGCTCGATGGACTCTAGATTGGTATTCAGAGTATGACCTAGGGTTTGTAATGAAATGGGGAGGTTCTAGGGACCTAAGGAGATACTTAGGTGGTGCTATAATGTGGTGTCTATATATCCCCTCGACGGGTGAGCTTGGGACAAGTGAAAGCCATCTAATAGATTCCACATAATATTTTGTAAAGAGGTCGATTATGTGGACCTAAGGGACGATGATGACCGATTCGTAGGGCCAAAGTTTATTTTGAGGACCTAAGGTGATGCTGATGATGGCCAATTTTTAGGACCTAAAGGAGGTGACGACTGAGGTCGAAGGTAGGGAGCGACTAATTCTATGGGTCGAGGCCTATTCTGAGGACTTAAATTGCAGCGAAAATTTTTTTGGGTCAAAGGGCTTAAGTAGATGCGACCAATTCTGCGGGTCAAAGCCAATTTTGTGGGTTAAATCCAATTATGTGGGCTTAAGATAGAGGTGACCAATTCTAAGGGTCAAAGCTAATTATGCGGGCTTAAGTATAGGTGACAAATTCTAAGGGCTAAAAATAAAGATGAATAATTTTAAGGGTCTAATCCAATTCTGAGGGATTAAGTAGAAGTGACCAATTCTACACGTCAAAGCCAATTCTGCGGGCTTAAGATAGAGATGACCAATTCTGAGGGTTGAAAGCGGCCAATTCTGTGGGTCAAAGACAATTATGAGGGCTTAAGTAGAAGCTACTAATTCTGAGGGTGGAAGACAATTATACGGGCTTAAGTAGAGATAACAAATTCTTAGGGTCAAAGCCAATTCTGAGGGTTTAATTAGAAGCGACCAATTCTGAGGGCCGAAGCTAATTTTGAGGGCTTAAGAGTGCTTGGGGGAATTTGGGGACTCCACTAGGGATATGTATCTTGTGGTTCCACTGGGGATATGAGTGTGTTAAAAATGTTTTTCTTGGTGTAAAAGGTTCTAAAATTCATTTGGTATTTTTAAGAATTTTTTGAGGATTTCTTGGGATTTTCTGGCATTTTTTTGAGAATTTTTGTAAAAATTTATAGGGAGGGTACTGACCGGAATGGTTTGAAGGGTGTCAAATGGCAGTGGCACAGTCTTTTGGGGTACTTAGAGCAAGTGGAGGGACAGTGACAATCGGTGGGTGGTAGGGAGTTGCCGATCGACATGCCTCTTAGCCTCCTATAAAAAGGGGGTGGGTTCTCCTCATTTTTCACATCTTTCTGACTTGCCTTCTTTTGCAATTACCTTCTGCGAAGATTTGTAGCATTCCAAAATCAAGAGATGGTTGATTTCTCAAGTAGCGAAACACATATGGCGCGGCTCAATGTTAATGATTGGGTAAACTTGGAATGGAGGGCTGGGGCTCCCCTTGCACTAGGCAGCGAGAATTCCTTCAACTCATTCGAGTCTGTTATGGACGAGCGGACCCTCTTGTACGATCCATCACATCATCATTATTCTAGGGTGGTGAACCCTAATGGCTATGTAATTATCGATGACCTTTGGTATTCTTTTCTTTTTTCGTGGTAGTATTTCATTATTTCTTGAATTCTGACAAGGGTTTTTTCTTTTTGCTTTTGGTAGTCTGATGTCTCTATGTTGACTCTGCGTTCTCAATGGACAATAGGGCTTAAGGACATTGGGGAGTACCTTCCGTTGGTGGTACTTTGGGTGGTGTTATCAGCCAGTTTTGGGAGACAAGCATCTACACTAGATGAGACGCCTCGTTCTTCAGGTTTTCTTTATGCTCTGGGGGAGAGGTGGTGGGACACCACACACACCTTTCACTTTGGCTTTAGGGAGATAATGGTGACTCCGATAGATTTGTAGTAGCTACTAGGGATAGACTGCGAAGGGGTGTAGATTGGGGTGGACAAGACTTTGAGGGTGACGCCAACAGTTGTGACGATGACGTTGGGTGATGTGGAGAGGGTAGTCTCTATAGACTCTCTTCGTTTGTCTCTTCTGAGGGAGTTATTGTTGAATAGGAGGATTTATAAGGAGGATAGGCTGCAGGTGTGGCATATGGATCGTTTCTTTATTCTGCCGGTGTTGGGCGGTTTCTTGGTGGCGATGAGTGGCGACATCATCCACTTGTGGTTTTTGCCTTTTTAGGGTGTTTCAAACGTCACTCTTTATGAATGGGGGAGTCTGACCTTGGAGACCCTTTATTATTCTCTGGATACATTCATTCGGTACTACCGACAAACATTACTAAATCCACGTTTCTTTTATAGGTATTCTTTATTTTGCTTATTTTTCATTATCCATTCGCATTTTTCCTTTATGCGTTTTATTCTTGATTTCTTGATTGATGACCTTTTTCCCTTTGCATACGTGGTTCTATGAGGTGATTGGGTTTAACACCCAAATGATAGCTTTTAAGGATGAGTCTGTTGGGGACTTCTGTCAGATGTACCAATGGCGGAAGTCCAATCGATAGTCGAAGAAGTCTCTCTTTGGCGACGGTGCGTCAGGTCTTGAACGACATAATGAGAGAGCGAGTAACTCTTCTTTCTTCTTCTGAGATCAGTTTTCCTTTATGATCTTTTCTAATACTATTATTTATCTAGTGGGTATTTTGAAGGTGACCTTCTATCCATGGAGGACGACCATTCAGCACATGGGGTTGGCTGGGGGGACACGTAGATACAGAGTTTGTTGGCGCATGAGTTTGGCTACTCCTGATACCTCAGGTAGAGAGTAGTCCTCCGGGTTATAGAGGATGAGGTTACGGTGCCACTAGTGAGGCCCTCAATGTAAATGAGCTGAGTACAGGATATGGCGGATGACACGCGGGTAACGGTGATGTCGGTCAAGCCTTACTCATCCTATATTGGCATGGTGGAAGTGTATGAATACTTGGACTTTGTTTCGAGCTGGTTGATGGTGCCCAACATATGTGGCGTGATTCCTCTCCCTCAGGCGAGTTCGAGTCAGTCGGTGGGGTCCTACCATAGTGCTGGTGGTGCATCGGCATCGGCGGCGACGACGATGAAGACCACAGAGGTTTCTTTAGTGCAGCTGGCCCCTCATTCTTATAACATTTGACTGGATGATGGAAGGCCTATGTGTTTGCTGCACCGTCCTAATGAAATTGATTCATAGGATTTGGGTTTGGCAGAGGAGGTCCTTGAACCACCTGTATACTTTTCATCTCTTTGACTTTTTGATTTTTTTACTGCTTCCTTTGCTTTAGATTGACTGATTTACTCTTTTTTTTCTCTTTACATCATATTCGGGTCTCCACCACTTGGCTAAAGGATGCTCAGGATTGGATATCTTCTATGATCACCCACATTCGGGATGCGATTCCAGTTCCTTCTTGTCCGGTGCCATCTGCCTTGTTTGAGGAAGGGTATGGCTCGAGGAGTGGTGGTACGTCATCTCGTCGTCGGGGGAAGAGAGTGCGCCACGGGGAAGGAGGTTCCTAGGGAGAGATAAAGAGAAAGAGAAGAGAGAGAGAGAGAGATAGAGAGAGAGAGAGAGAGAGGGAAAATATAAGTGGGTGAGAGAGAAGGAAAGAGAAAAAAAATTGGGTTTCGACTGAGTCCCATTGTATTTTTCTTTTCTTCCTGCAAAATCGATGTAACACAACAAATAATCATGCAAAAAAATAAAGTTGTTGCTGAGACTGTAAAAATGATTTGGGAGATAATTTATTTAAAAAATAAGACAAGTAAAAAGCATAAAGAGAAGAAAATTCGGGATTATTTTGAGAATAGAAATTATTTTTATTGAGTTTTTTGGTTTTGATAGAAAAGGAATAAAGGGAATTTCCAAAAATAGGAGGTTGCCGATCGACATGACCCCTGTCCTGCCTATTAGCATATCAGTTAAGTCCAATCGATCCAAGGCTTTGATTGCACTTTCTTCAATTGATTGGTACTTGGTGGGGTCGGTTTTTGTCCAATTTTTGTACCTGTTATAGCAACGTTGTACCTGTTGAAACATCATATATCCAAATACACTAAAGATAATGAAAATATGTATTCAAAATAGAAACAATATACATGACGATATAATCCAAATATAATTCAAATGTACCAACTTAAAAATAATGTCAGTACATGTCTGGGGTAAATGTGAGGAGGTGAGTAGGCTACACGATATAATAATTGACACACCCACTAATATACATTGATCCGCATTGTTCACGCAACCACAATAGGGAGTTCTCCTTCCCGGGTATCACATGCGTGACAAGCACTTTGGATTCGATCTCTTGAAGCTCACGTCCATGAATAATTCCACCCTGGACGATATTCGGGTCCCCAGCCTCCGCCCTATCCGCTGGCCATCAAATACGTCCAATATGAACATGATCGGCCAACCAAGTGTCGATATAGGTCTTTTGAAGGGAGCCAAATAGGGAAGTGGATCATCGAAGTACGCACGTATCGGTGATGAAGTAGCGAGGTCCACATCCTCATCATCCTGCGCCTCGTCCTCCCGCACCTCCTCCTCCACTGTCTTCTCCTTCCCTTTCCCTTTCTCCTTACGGTCTCTGCCCAATGTACGCTTCATGAATGAGTACATATCTTGGACCTTCGCCTCCAAACGTGATAGCTTCGAGTCATGTGAATCCACCGTTCCCGGTAACCCAGTGTCGCTCGTCTCCAATTCGATGATCCTAGATTTGGACACTCATGAGCTCACCCCCCTTGTCCTCCCCTTGCGATCAGAGCCAAGCACTTGGTTGAGTGCGTCTGTGGACAAAGATGCCTTGTCGGCATCAGACTGCGACTCGTGCACTTCCTTAAGCTTTGCCTAAAATGACAAAAAGCGCATGATTAGTAAAATAAGTAAACTACAAAATTATAACGTAATTAACAAAAAGTAAACTGTCGGATTACTTTCAATCGTGGTCGTGATGCTCGGGGACACCTCCTTGTCCTTCCCCTTCTTCGTTCGAAGAGCCACATAACTATCGAGCCTATGTTGCTTACCCCCAGGGCCACTCCCTATCCCCTGAAATAAAATAGTGTGAAATTAGTATCGGCCTCATAATGTAAAATAATGCAGAATAATATATTTTTGTAGTTATAGAAAAATTAAATCTTACCATCATCCTATGCTCCACCTCGGCGTAAGACGTCCGACCGGAGTAGTGCACGCACGCCTTTTTTGCCCTATTTTCCCTCCCAGATTGGCGAGATGCCAATTGTCGTTCCCCGATCTCATTGTCAATGAACTTTTGCTATTGTGCCATTGAGATCGGCTCCTTCGGCAGGACAGATTCACGCCTTTGGATAATGGACTCTCGTGTTTTCCCAAAGTACCGTGTCCGCATATTTTTCTTCCACGTCTTTTGTTGCTCCCTCAACTGCTCCAAGACGGAATCGTTTAGCTTTGGATCCAAGTTGAACTGTTCCTGTCCAACAATACAATGTTAGTTGCGAATAAATGTAAATATAAATATAAATATAAAATGAAATTGAAATCAAAATTGAAATTGAAATATTCATATAAATATAAATATATTACCTGTAGTGCCACCCAAACAGATAACTTAAGCTCATATGGCACCTCCTTCCAACTCATAAACCCCGGATCGATGACCGTCTTTACCAGCTCGAGGGATCTCGCTAATATATCCGACTTGTTCTCGATGGTAATCCCAAATTTTCCATATTTGGGGAGCCTAGAGGCCGAGGAGCCCTCGTCGCCTCCGCTACCACCGAGCCTAGATGACATAATCATAACCAACATCATCATTCTCTCGTTAATACCTGAAGGAGACATTTGCTATAAAAAAATGTTATTAGTACATATAAAAAAAAATTAGAAGAAGACAGGCAAATATGTACAATTACTACAAATAAAAATGAGCATTAATTATTAATTTCCTTTTATACACCCCCTCCCCCACCGCACACACGCACACGTACATGCACACACACCACCCCCCGCCCCCCACCACACATACAATAATTATTTTCATCAATTAAACTAACAATTAAAGTACACAATTATTAATTTACTAATTTACAATAAGGGGCAATCCTACTTTCATAATTAATCACATATTAATTTACTAATTTACAATAAGGGGCAATCATATATTAATTTACTAAAAAAATTAATAATCAATCAATTCTTTTACAAGGGACACTACGCACATACACACACATAGACACACACGCAGCCCCCCACCCCTACCCCACCACCCATCCCCATCCCTGCCCCCTCCCCCCACCTTGCCCTACCCTCTTCCCCCACCTTGCCCCCACCCTCACCCCCACCCCCTTCCCTCCCCCACCACACACACCACCCCCTGCCCCCCACCACACACACAATAATTATTTTCATCAATTAAACTAACAATTATAAAGTATAAAATTATTAATTTACCAATTTACAATGAGGGGAAATCCCACTTTCATAATTAATCATATATTAATTTACTAATTTATAATAAGGGGCAATCATATATTAATTTACTAAAAAAATTAATAATCAATCAATTCTTTTACAAGGGACACTACATACATACACACACATAGACACACATGCAGCCCCCCACCCCTACCCCACCACCCTCCCCCCATCCCTGCCCCCTCCCCCCACCTTGCCCCTACCCCTTCCCCCACCCTTCCCCCACCCCCTCCCCCACCACACACACGCACACGTACACGTACACACACCACCCCCTGCCCCCCACCACACACACAATAATTATTAATAATACATGGACGAATTTAATACCCAAAATATGACTTTTGATGATTTGAAAATGGATTAATAAGGAGTCTTTGTATTCAATTAAATTCTTGGTTCATGTTCATAAGGTTTGAGGCAAGATTTGGGGATTTATGGTTATTACATATTGATTTGTAAGATTTGACCCCAAAAATATGTTAAGAAGTGACCTAGGGTGACTTAGAGTAGTTTAAAAACATTGAAACTTAATTGGTATGAACTTAGGATGGATTTAGAGAAAGAAAAATGGGGAAAAACGAAGTTGGGAGAAATTCTAGGCATTCTCGAAATTTTCGTTAGAAGAACAACCCAGGTCGTTCGAACGACCTCATTTTAATGAGCTTCTAACGAGATTCCAGTAGCCCATCTAACGAGTTCGTTCGAAGCTCTTCGTTCGAACGACACTCGTTCGAACTACCTCGTTCGAACGAGATTTCTAACGAGTTGACAGAATGACCTTGTTCAGCCGATTTTTGTTTTGGAGTTCACATAGGCTTATTTATAGGTGTTATTTTTGGGAGAACTTCAATAATTTTGACCCTAGAGAATTGATGTTGGGAACTCTGTGAACCTATACTCGAGGAAGACTAGTAGGTATATTTGATAGACCGGAGTATAACTTTCGATTTAATTTTAGAGAAATGCATATAAGACTTAATTAATTGAGATTTATGACGTGAGATGTGTCGGCGGTCTATATTGTATATTATCCAAATACTTATAAATGTGAAAACTTAGATGACGGTATAAGGGGGTGGAATATACCTCTATTAATATTATAAGATAACTAAGATGTGTGAATGCTTAGTATATGGACTTATATGTGTATAACTTACCTACCATACTTGCTATCATGGGAGGTCGGCTTTCGATCACGGCCATCTAATCTTTGTGTGCCTACGGGGGGATTTAGATTGATACCTCAAGAAGATAAGTCAGAGAATGACTTATTGGTGAGTTAATAAGTCAGATGACCATGGGAGCGTAGGTATGTGCATGATCCATGGGTATGTGAACTATGTTCGCCTCCATTATGTGTGTTTGTTTCTTATTGAAAGGTTTCATGAGAGATTCGGAACACGTTGTCCTTATGTACATGATGTACCGGTATTCGATAGCAGAGTATGTGTGCACCGTAGCTTAGACTAGGGGTGCCATTATTGTATATTTATAATGAGAATAATATACTGATAATTGAGATGAACTGTTTATTAAAGTGTAAGTGTGAATAATTGTGACATTTTTAGTAGAGTTAAAAGTGGAAAATTCTTAGTAATAATTATTATAACTAATTTTGCGTAATAAAAAGTAAGACTCTCAGTTTACATTAAGATGTCGGGAATTGAACCTTGAATTGTAAAGTACAGTCAGGTTATGGATTGGACTAGTTAGATAGTGGAATAACTAGAATGGGTACGGGTATGTTAGGCGTGCACAATTAGTTTAGAGGTGAGGAACTCATGTGAGTGCACGCACTATGATGTATTTTATATTCACTGTTTAATGATATTAAACACTTGTATACTTTAAACTGTTTTCACAATCGGGCTCTGACCCGTTTGCTTTCAAATCTATTTCTTGTAAAAACCTTTTAGGTGCCCAGCCACAAGGACACCAAGCTTCAGTGACGTGCGGTAGCTGCTGTGGAAGTTACAGGATCTCGATTGTAGAAGCCTCCACTTTTTGCTTGACTCTATTTAAGAATTGTTCATTTGTAGGGCATGTCGTCCCTTTTCTTTAGAGACATCTTATTTGCTCAGCTCTACTTCAGTTTCGAGTTTAATTAATTAGTGATTCAAAGTTTGTATTTGTTTTATTCAGTATTCGGTTATTTCAGAGGGGTGTCCCTCTATATTCATTTATTCCATTATTATTATATTGTGATTGTGATGTGGTTGTGGTATCATTATTTCATAATTTAAATTGGTTATAGGTTAATCTAATTTATTTAAAATTGACAACTCAATTTTTTATATTAGGTGGATAGAATTGTTTAAAAATGTTTTCGACAGTGATGCTACGAACTCAACTAACTTGACATTTTGTATTAATTTGAATAAAGGAGTAGCTACCCGGTATTTAATTAGACGAGGTGTCACAGGTGGTATTAGAGCATCAGGTTATGGTGTCCTTAGGATCTGTACGACTTGTTATGTTTCCGCTGAGCGTTCTTTGATGTAGAGACCTATATTTTAGGATTGTTGTACTCTTTTGTGTATCTTACGCTCTTCAGCTATTTTTGAGATAATAACTGTTGACTTGTAAGACTTCTCTTTCATTTAAGATGCCTCCATGACGTGCACAACGAGTTCCCAGGGATGCTCAGCCCGAGCCATAGCCTGCACCAGTTCAGGGCACCATGAAAGCCGCAGAGGTTGCCGCTATTGTGGCCCAAGCGGTAAATGCCGCTCTAGAAGTTGTGCAGCAGGCACCGCCTCAGGCGCCGGTAGTAGCACCAGTACAGGCTTAAGCATTCCCGTCTGCTTGGGAACGTGTTTGTGATGCTTTTCAGAATGCACACCCTTCGGAGTTTGCAGGTAGCTCCGACGTCGTTGTGTCCAGTCAGTGGAAGAAGGACATCTAAAGACACTTGAGGATGTACAAGTGTACGGATGTACAGAGGCAGATACTAACTACTTTTAAGCAGGTAGGGTCAACGTTGCAGTGGTGGGAGTCTATTACAACCACGGAGGAGAGGTATGTGCTTACTATTCAGGATTTTTGGGTGCGGTTCGACCGCAAGTATTTTTCCTCAGCCGTTCACACTAAGATGAGGAAAAAATTGATGAACTTCAAGCAAGAGGGGAGGACAGTTGCTGAATATGAGGCCAAATTCACAAATCTCTTAAACATCGTCCCCGATGAGAATCTGACAGAGGAGAAGAAGATACATAAGTTCATAGATGGGTTGACTTGGAGGATCCGTCAGCATTTACTGGGAAATCTCTCGTTGGCCACTTATTCTGATGTGGTTAATGTAGCACTGCTTCACTGCCAAGACCACCGCTTTCACTTATCAGAGGGTAAGCGATTAGGAGGGTCTAGCCATTAGGGCAGGACAGGGGGAAATGTTGCCAACGAGGCACAATCAGTTTAGGGTCAGCATAGGAAGGGTGATCAGAGTTCCCAACAGGGGATTGTAAGAGATTTCGATTTGGAGGTTTTAGAAATGGAAAGGGAGGTTTTTGTCATGGCCAAGAGGGTCAGTACGGTCATCAGGGTCAATAGGGCCAGTAGGGACAACAGTAGCAGTTTCATCAGGGCCAACATGGTCAGTGGAGAAATGGCAACGATCATCAAGGCCATGGGAAGCAGGGTCAGAGAGGGGGAAACTTTTCGGGGAAATGTTTTATTTGTGGCAAGATTGGCCACAAATGCCAGGAGTGTCCTGATAAGGGCAGGGCCCCACAGCAGCAGCAGTAGGGTGCTCGACATGAACCCCAGAGACCTATATTTCCCTCCGCCCTCCTAGCACCACTGCAGATGCCATCTTTGCCACCCATCCCAGCAGTTCCAGTTCAGCAGGGGCAGCTTCAGTACGGGCGAGTCTATCAGCTCTAGTAGGCTGCAGTCCCACAGGATCCACCCACTATAGAGGGTATGTTCTCTATTCAGGGGACTATAGGGCTTATTTTATTTGATACGGGATCCACACACTATTTCATTGCCACGAGATTTGCACGCATTATAGGGTCGTTAGACACTGCAAAGAGCACGATTACTTGCGTAAATTCACCGTTGAGTAGGGGTTCTGTGGTTTCTCTTATTTGTAGAGGTGTGGGTATAGAGATTGGGAGGTTTACTTTGCCTACTGATATGTTAGTATTAGATATGACTGAGTACGATGCGATCGTTGGTATGGATTAGCTAGTTGCGTATCGAGCCTTGATTGATTATTTCAGTAGGAGTATTATTTTTGCCATACCCGAGCAGGAGATGTTCTTAGTGGAGATGCCTCGTCCTGAGGGAGGATCATCCACTCTCTTGTATTATATAGAGGAGGAGACCTCTAAGGAAGTGGTAATACCACTCGATTCGATTCCCGTTGTTAGTGAGTTCACTGATGTATTTCAGGATATTTTGGGATTACCGCTTAGTAGGGAAATAGACTTTGTTATCGATTTGACGCTGAGCACTCGTACTATAGCCCGCGCACCTTACCGTATCGCTCCAGCGGAGATGAGAGAGCTACGAGATCAGATAGAGCAGTTGTTAGGTCAGGGGTTTATTCGTAGGATCACTTCTTCATGGGGTGCCCCTATGCTGTTTGTAAAGAAGAGGGATGGATCTTTGAGGTTGTGTGTAGATTATAGGGAGTTGAATAAAGTCACGATACGGAATAAGTATCCGTTGCCCCGAATTGATGACTTATTTGACCAGTTGAGAGGAGCTTCCTTCTTCTCAAAGATTGAATTGCGATCGGGATACCATCAGTTGCGTATCAGGGAACAGGACGTCTCGAAGACTTCCTTCTTGACGAGATATGGTTCCGACTAGTTTTGGGTTATGACTTTTGGCCTAACCAACACTCCAACCGTGTTTATGGACTTGATGAATAGGGTGTTCAGAGAGTTCCTAGACCAGTTCGTCATCGTTTTTATTGATGACATTATGGTTTACTCCTAGACAGAGGAGGAACACGTCGAGCACTTGAGACAGGTTTTGCAGACGTTGCGTCAGAACAAAGTATATGCAAAATATGAGAAGTGTGGGTTTTGGCTGAAGGAAGTACAGTTTTTGGGGCATATTATTTCCGACAGAGGAATATCAGTTGATTCGGGGAAGGTATAGATGGTGAGAGAGTGGGGACAACCCATGACACCAACTAAAATACGTAGTTTCTTGGGTCTAGCAAGATACTACAAGAGTTTTATTCGGGGTTTCTCTAAGATAGTAGGTCCTTTGACACATCTGACTCGCAAAGGTGTGCCATTCATCTGGATCAATGCCTGGCAGTTGGCATTCGATGAGTTGAAGGACAAGTTGACCTCAGCGCCAGTGTTAGCATTGCTCAGACCGGGAGTTGGGTATCTAGTCTACACCGATGCATCCTTACAAGGACTTGGAGGTGTACTGCAACAGGAGAGTCAGGCTATAGCTTATGCTACCCGTAAGCTTAAGCCTCACGAGAAGAATTACCCCACCCATAACTTGGAGTTAGCGGCAGTCGTATTTTCTCTTCGGAGTTGGAGACATTATCTCCTGTGAGAGAAATTTCATTTGTTCATGGACCACAAGTATCTACAGTACCTCTTCACGCAGAAGGAACTTAATATGCGTCAACGTCGGTGGCTTGAGTTAGTGAATAATTATCAGTTCGATATCCAATATCACCCAGGGAAGGTTAACGTGGTAGCAGACACATTGAGCCCTAGGCCAGTAAGTGAGGTGGCCGAAGTGTGGAGAGAAAAGTGAAAGGAGTTGGGACACCAGGATGCAGTGGCCCGATCATTCATGTCTGTGATGACTATTATGCCTCAGATTGTTACGAGAGTAATACAGGCCCAGGCAAAAGACTTGTTCTGTCAGGAGCATATAGTTTGATTACTAGCAGAGGGAGCCGAGTCCTATACCGTTAGTTCAGAATGGGGATTATGCTTCAATGGGAGACTGGTTGTTCCGGAAGGGAAAGACTTGCGACACGAGGTAATGTCAGAGTCGCACGGTTCACAGTACATCCTGCTAGGGATAAGATGTACCAGGATATGAGGCAACAATACTGGTGGAGCGGGATGAAAAGAGATATTGCCGAGTTCGTTTCTAAATGTGCCACTTCTCAGCTGGTAAAGGTGGACCATCAGAGACTGGCAGGACTTCTACAGCCATTAGAGGTCGCTATGTTGAAATGTGAGAGCATTTCCATGGATTTCATCACGGGGTTGCCTACGTCACAGAGGGGCCACGACTCCATATGGTTAATCGTGGATCGACTGACCAAAGTATGCCCAGATTTTCATAGCTAAGATAGTGAGACTTCATGGGGTACCTCTCAATATCGTGTCTGTCCGAGATAAGATATTTGTTTCATGATTTTGGGAGAGTTTCTAGGAGGCCATGGGTACGGAGTTGCGACTGAGTACGGCATATCACCCGTAGATAAATGGGCAAACCGAGCGAACAAACCAAATGTTAGAGGACATGTTGCGTATGTGCATCCTCGACTTTGGAGGTGGTTGGGTGTAGTACCTTCCACTAGTGGAGTTTTCTTATAATAACTCCTATCAGTTCACCATTGACATGGCTCCATTCGAGGTGTTGTATGTTAGACCTTGTCGTTCCCCAACATGTTGGTTAGAGGTGGGGGATAACAAACTCCTTGGGCCGGAAGTGATTCAGAATACTTTGGTAAGGATAGAGATGATATGGAGCCCTATTCGGGTAGCTCAGGACCTACAGAAGAGCTATGTTGATGCTAAGAAGTTCTTCAGAGAATTCAAGATGGGGGACCAGGTGCTACTCAGAGTATCTCCGATGAATGGGATTATGCGTTTTGGGAAGAAGGGGAAACTGGAACCAAGATATGTGGGGCCATTTCCTATGATCGAGCGGATTGGGCCAGTAGCGTATAGACTTTGATTACCGGAGCACTTGCATAGGATTCATGACGTGTTCCATATTTCCTCGCTAAGGAGATATCTTAGGGACAGTTTGGCTCATACTCACATTGCTTTAGAGGACATCGATCTACAGCCAGATAGTTCTGACGTGACTTAAAATTTGTCTTAAAAGTGCGTTCACTTTAGGTTCAAGTGCAAGCCTATCGCTCAAGTAATAACCCGGTAAGTCGGGATCGAATCCACAAGGAAGGAAAATGACAAATAGTAATCAGGAAAATTATTAAATCTGAAAATGATTTCTTAAAAGAAACAAAAAGATGATTAATGATTTTGGAAGATTTCTAGCGAAATAAAACTTTTCTTAACAAAAGCAAACTGGAAATTTTAATGAAAGCAGACTAAAAATTACAGGAAAAACTTTTAATCAAATGGGAGAAAACAGGGTAGAATGCAATCCCTCAATCCTAAGCAAATTATCATAGAGAATACTAGGCTTGTAAATTAAAATAATTGATTAGATCCAGCCTTTGTAACTTCTAAGCATTACATATATGAGGGATCTAGCCCGCACAATATGAAATCAAAAATAGGTATAAAGCGGTGAATGATAAATTATACTAGCAAATCTTTCTTAAACATCTCAAGTACCTAGGGCAAGAGAGATTAAAAGATTGACAGTTTTTGTATAATTTTCTTTCACGATTCAATCAATATTTTAATTTAACCTCTATTTTCTACATAGATAATCTGCCTTGGATTGAGTTCATATACCCCAACCCTTGGGAAATTTAGCTACTCATGATTGGATTGAAGAACAAATTCATACTCAGAATTATGGAACTACAAGACATGGGAAATAAATTTGCAAATAATAAAGTAAAAGAGAATAGAATGATATTACTTGAATTCAGCAGCAGGAAAGTAAATGAAATTGAAATCCAGATAACTTCTTCTTAATCACCAGTACAAACTAGGGTTCTTATGAATGAAATTTAAACTTCTGAATGGTTCTCTCAAAATCTAACTCTAAAATTCTTTAGCTAATTTGTAATCTAGCAACAACTAACAACTTGCTACAATTCTCTCTCTACTTACTTGGTTGGTCTGTAACCTTCAAATGATATAGGGCACTAGCTTTTATAACACCAAGTATCGAAATTGATAGCCAATAATTCTTTTTGGTACGTTTTTCCAAGAGTTGCTCTATTTTAATTGAACAATTAATTGTCAGCATTTCACACGACCGGACCGGTCCGGCTCAACCTCGGATAGGTCCGAATACACCGGATCGGTTCTTTTCTTTTTACTGGATGGGTCAGGGCCTAGTCGGATGGGTCCGAATTTTTGCTTCCATCGGTTCGTCATCAATCCGGGGTCTACTGGACTTTGTCAATTCGGATGGACCCGGATCCAACCCGGATAGGTCCGAAATTCTTCTAGTTTGACTTTTTCCTTGAACTGTGACTGACCATATCTTTTGATCTAGAACTCCGATTTGAGTGTCGTTTCTTCCTATGCTCTTGTGAACTCATGCTCTTCAACTTCAAATTTGACGTTGCTTCCGAATTCTGAATGGAATTTACACTTTTGCCCTTTTACATTTCTTCTAGTTTTCTTCTTTTCTTTTATTGCATTCCATTCCTGAAATCTTTATCACAATTACACAAAAACTAGGGAATTTTGTTAGAAACGAACAATAGAGTGATATGGACTAAAAATGATTCAATTACCTTGTTCGAGATATTAAAATCACTAACTTAAGGGGCTAAATTCGGAAGAATTTACGCTTGGTCAAATCCCCCTAACTTAGGACTTTGCACGTCCTGGACAATGTATCTGAATCTAACCAAAATTAAACTCTTGAAAATTCCTTTATTAAAATAAAATTCCACTTTCGCAGGTACGCGATTGCATTGAGCATATGCAACAAGCCTTTAAATCCCTAGGTTACCCTAGTAGGACGAGTTTTGTCTCGTGAGGGTTTGCAGTGAATACACCCACAAAATTCTTTATTTACTCAAATAAATATCAAAATACTTAAAAATTTGTACAATTTAAACTTTTTGAAAAAATAATCACCATAAATTCACATTCAACTGTCTCAAACCATAGTGTGTGTGTGCAAGGCCAAAAATTAAACCTCAAATTTCCACCGATTAAGCATTACATTACTTTCCGAAAATTCGTTTTGATTCAAATTCTTACGGATTGCACTCACAAACGAATCACTCGGATTGTGGCTATTTTCTCTTGGTATGCATGATATAAAGAGTAAATATAATGGACACAAATTCTTGCATACAAAATTGAAAAGAAGGAAATATATGGTGATAAGATCTCATCATCGGAATACAGTTATTAGGAAAAGGGAAACATCACCTCTAGTTCATACCATTTAGTCTCTCATATTATCTTTCCATGTCTTAGCTCTCCATGCAGTAATTAATTTCGCCATTTGGACTCAATTAGGAATTTTTTGGGTTAAAAGGTGTAAAGGGTAAAAATGGGAATAAGCGGATTGTTCGGAATTGGAAAATGTCCTTATGACGTCCATTTGTGCTTTTTCGAGCATTTGCTCATTTTCCTCTTTCTTTTTCAATTTTTTTTTTCACTATTATTTTTTTTTCTTTTCTTGCTATTTTTTTTCTATTTTTCTCTTGCCCCTTTTTATTGCACAATTTGGACTTACTTGATAAATTTGCTCAATTTCCACAATTCCGGGCTATTTGGGTTTTTCGGGTTATCAAACGAAAGGAAAATATTTTATTAGGCTCAAAGTGGGTTGCAAAGGGATAATTTTGTTTTTCACAACTTTTTATGGCTAATATTTTTGGGTAACAAACGAAGGCCTAATTCATTGTCCAAATTGATAATCACATTACCATATGCATCTCGAGATTAATTAAATTTAGAGATATATTTAGCACGAATTTCGAGATAATATTTCACACATTTCCCATAACCGATCAAAACAAAGGATTGAGATCATCAACGACTTATTAAAACGCTTAAAAGAACTTTTGAGTTAATCATAAACTCGGACTGATTTAAAAACTCATAAAAAATTGAAAGGCTCGAAATCTCACCGGGTTGGACTAATCTCCACACTTATTCGTAAAGTCGTCAATTTTCTTTCAATTTCCATCTTTGGTCAATTTTGTCTTAGTGTAATTGAGATTTAATAATTTGAGACTTTAAATAGAATAAAGGTGACATTTTTGAAAATTTTAAATTCCAATTTTTATTTATTTTGAACAAAAATATTTTTGGGTTTTATTTTTTTATTTTATTTTTATTATTATTATTTTTTAAATGAAATTGAAGCGAAGTTTTATGAAAGCACACCTGTCATCCCCCCTAACTTAATGATTTGCATTGTCCTCAATCAAAGGATAAGAGAGATAAAGAAGATAACAGAAGGAGTGCGAGAAATAAAACAAGCCAATATCATATTAAAACTGTATAATACAAAGAAACTGTGACACCATTGTGTAAGCAAAAATAAAAGAAAAAAAAATACAAACATAGGTAGAAAAATCCTAAAAGGGGATAGGGCATCCTAAGGGGCGGGTGGGTGATGGGAAGGTCCAGAAGCATTAGGATCATAAGGATTGTAGAAGTAAGGAGGAAGCGTGGCCTTGGGTCCTAAATGAAGTCGGTATAGGTCAGCCTGCATTCGCAGGACCAAACTCATGTCCCTCTCGTAGGAGGACACATACTAATCAAAACGCATTTCAAGAGAGAGAACACGCTCAGTCAAGCCCGTACCAACCGGAACATAATCCGGATCATCTGTCTCATCATATTCTTCCTCGTCACCTTCCCCCATCTCAACATCCTCCTCATCGCTCTCTTCGTCACTCGAATCGCCACCGTGCCTTGCACGGACTAGCTGAATTTTCCGCTCACTTCGAGTGAGGGAATCTTGACCTAAAGGCTTAGGCAGGTTGATAAGATCTTGAGGTGGTGCAATCCCGGCATCCCGAAGCATGGATGTAATGAGTCGACCATAAGGAAGAGGAGCGCGACCCTTTTTATCATAAGCCACAAAAAGGATATCGGTGTAAAATGTCAAGGCCAAGTTGATCACGGTCGCAGGGTCGAACAGATGATACATCATAGTGGCTTGGCGTGGCCTCATCGCCGAATCATTGGATGTTTGCAAGATATTGTCACAAACGATATGAAAGGTGAAGTGTGCCTTGTCGGATAATGGACCGACGGGAAAGGTCTCGGTATTCCAAACCGCACCGGGCTGGATTCGCGAGATACAAACCTCCTTAGTGAGAACGGGATCGGGACCCGGATAGTCAAACTGGGCCGGAGTGATCACACCAACAGACTCTAGTTTCCGTGCCACAAGGTTAAGTGAAAATGGAATAGGGATAGAATCCACAAATGCTTGGGATTCAAATTCAGCGGTACGGACAAGAGATCCGTAGAACTGACGCACTTCATTCTCCCAAACTGCCTCATAAGTTTCGTTGAAGAAGTGGCACCAGCCCCGTGATAGGAAAAGGGATGTGACATAATTGGGCATTTGATCCCACAACACTTGACGTTCGATATGAATTTTTTGCGTAGGGCTGAAAAACTTACGGCACCAATTTGCTTCGCGGTGGGAATGGTACTCTCCATTTATGTCGGGAAGGACTTCAATGGAAGTATATTTCTGGGGAGCAGCCATTAGTAGTGAGAAAGGAGATAGCAATAGAGATAGAGGATAGAAGATAGGTGTAGGTGTGAAGAAAATGGGTAGGGGAATGGATGTATTTATAGGAAGGAATGGGGAAAATGGAGGGAATGAAGGGGGACGAATTTTTGAAGGTAATAAAGGGATTGGGTGAAGTGAAAAGGTCGGGATTGAAGAGGTGGATTGAAGAGGTGTGAACCTAGGGATTTGTAATTCTGCAGACAACTGAACCGATCCGGGTTTGGGACCGGACAGATTCGCCTAACCGGATCGGTTCTTTTAATTCAGCCGGACCGATCCGGTCTGCTGATTTTCTTGAATTTCATCCTCTCACCTCTTTTCACCATACAAACTCGAATTCTCCATTCCAAAGATGATTTTTCAACCGCTCACACTTCAAACTATCCTCAATGCTTATCTAAAACAAAACACCCCTCACCCGTCGGATTCTCAACCCCCAGACTGACTCGAACCTACGATTCCTAATTCCTAAAACTCATATGTACAACAATCACCCCATACATGTCGGGGGTGCGACGACCTCACCTCTTTTTGTTCAGTCAATCCCCATAAATGGGGTCCGACAGCCAGATTGTGTCGACTTCCTTGACAATTGCTTCCAAATAGGGCTTGAGACGATGCCCATTATCTTTAAATGCGGTTCCCCCTTTCTCATCTATGAGTTCAACAGCTCCATGGGGAAATACCTCTTTCACAATGAATGGATCTGACCATCTTGACCGCAATTTTTCGGGAAATAAGTGAAACCTCGAGTTGTAGAGAAGTACTTTTTGTCCCGAATGAAATTCTTTCTTACGAATGATTCCGTCATGAGCTCGTTTCATTCGGTCCTTGGATATTTTAGCACTTTCATACGCATCATTGCGTATTTCTTCCAACTCATTCAACTGAAGTTTACCTATTTCACCGGCTTTATCCATACTAAAGTTCACCCTTTTGATAGCCCAATAGGCTTTGTGTTCGATTTCTACCGGAAGATGACAAGGTTTGCCATACACAAATCGAAATGGGGACATCCCAAGGGGATTCTTGTATGCGGTTCTATAAGCCCAGAGTGCATCATTCAATCTGAGAGACCAATCTTTCCTATTAGGATCGACTGCCTTTTCCAAGATATTTTTAATTTCCCGATTAGCAAGCTCGGCTTGGCCATTCGATTGAGGGTGATAAGTTGTTCCAACTTTATGGACAATTCCATAGTTCCGCATTAGTTTCTCCATAGGCCTATTGCAAAAATGAGTCCCATTATCACTGATTATGGCCTTAGGCATACCAAAACGAGAAAGTATATTTTCTTGAATAAATTTTATCACCACCTTGCTGTCATTTGTCCTTGTAGATATCGCCTCGACCCATTTTGAGACATAATCTACAGCGACGAGGATGTATAGAAAACCAAAAGAAGGTGGAAATGGGCCCATGAAGTCAATACCCCAACAATCAAACAACTCCAATACTAAAATTGGGGTTAATGGCATCATGTCACGGCGAGTAATAGCTCCCATTCTTTGGCATCTATCGCAAGATTTACAAAAATAATTCACATCCCGAAAGATTGTGGGCCAATAGAGACCACTTTGAAGGATTTTCGCAGCAGTTTTATTTTTAGAAAAATGACCTCCACATGCTTCCGTATGACAAAATCGAATTACCCCTTCAATTTCTTCATCGGGTACACATCTCCGGATGATTTGGTCAGCACAAAACTTAAATAAATAGGGATCATCATAAAAGAACATGCATGATTAAGTAATGAACTTCCTTCTCTCTTGCGGAGTCCAACTAGATGGAACGACTCCAGTGACAAGATAATTAACTATATTCGCAAACCAAGGGAGAGAAGAAGTAGCAAATAAATTTTCATATGGGAAATACTCGTCTATGGGAATGGGATCAATAGGCACGTCGGACGAGAGGCGTGACAAATGGTCCGCGACGACGTTTTCTACTCCTTTCTTATCTTGAATCGAGAGATTAAACTCTTGTAGGAGTAGGATCCACCTGATTAGTTGGGGTTTGGCATATTTTTTACTCAAGAGATATTTAAGTTCCGAATGATCAGTGAAGCATATGATAGGTGACCCAACAATGTACGAACGAAATTTGTCGAGAGCAAAAATGACTGCTAGTAACTCTTTCTCTGTAGTAGAGTAGTTAAGCCGAGGGCCAGATAATGTTCTACTAGCATAGTAAATAACATGAGCTTTCTTGTCTTTCCTCTGTCCAAGAATAACCCCAATAGCGTAATCACTTGCATCACACATAAGCTCAAATGGTAGTGACCAATCCGGAGCTTGCATAATAGGTGCGGAAACAAGCATGCTTTTAAGTTTATCAAAAGCTGCTTGACATGCTTTATTCCACTCAAATGGAGTGTCCTTCATGAGAATATTACTCAAAGGTCTAGCGATAGCGCTAAAGTCTTTGATAAACCTCCTATAAAATCCAGCATGGCCTAGAAAGGACCTCACATCTTTAAGTGATTTTGGCGAGGGTAACTCAGCTATTACTTCAATTTTGGCTCGATCAACTTCAATCCCCCTAGATGAGACTATGTGGCCTAAAACTACACCCTCGGTAACCATAAAATGGCATTTTTCCCAATTGAGGACTAAGTCTTTTTCCACACATCGGAATAGAACTCTTTCAAGATTAGCTAAACATTGGTCAAAAGATGGACCAAAAACGCTGAAATCGTCCATGAAAACCTCAAGACCTTTTTCAATCATGTCGCTAAAGAGACTTAACATGCACCTTTGAAAAGTAGCTAGCACATTACATAACCCAAATGGCATACGTTTATAGGCAAACGTACCAAACGGACATGTAAAAGTCGTATTTTCTTGATCAAGTACATCCACTTCAATCTGATTATATCCGGAATACCCATCTAGGAAACAATAGTAAGGATGGACCGCCACTCGTTCAATCACTTGATCGATGAACGGTAAGGGAAAATGATCTTTTCGAGTTCCGGCATTGAGCTTTCGGTAGTCAATGTAAACACGCCACCCGGTGGTGGTGCGTTGATGTATTAATTCTCCCTTAGCATTTTCAACCACGGTCATTCCTGACTTTTTTGGAACGACTTGAATTGGGATCACCCATTTATTATCTGAAATGGGATAGATAATTTCGGCATTTAACAATTTGATGATTTCCGCTCTTCCTACATCTTTCATGGTTGGGTTTAAACGCCTTTGCATCTCACGCGAGGGCTTCACTTGTTCCTCAAGATGGATTTTATGGGTACAAATCAATGGACTTATACCTTTCAAATCTTCTATAGTCCAACCAAAAGCACTTCTATGCTTTCGCAACACATTCAACAACATACCCTCTTTCCCTTTTTCTAGACGGTAAGACACAACAACAGGAAATGTATCATTCTCTCCTAGAAAGGCATATTTGACATGTGAGGGTAGTTTCTTCAACTCAAGACTAGGAAATCTATTTTTAGAGGGACTCATGGTTGTCTCCCTCGGAGGTAATTCTTCATACCTAGAAATCCAGTCAACATCTCTCAAACTCTCAAAACTCTCTTCATCTTGTAACTAATTTTTCAACTCTTCCATCTCACGCTCAAACTCAGTATAAGAACTCTTTTTCTCACCACTTTTCACTAAACACACTTCCAAATCATCTCCATTTATGATTTTCTCAATATTCTCATCCACTACCTCTTCAATAAGATCAACCTCAATAATTTCATCCTCATCACCCATTTGGTTAGCGACATTAAAAATATTGGTCTCGAGAGTCATGTTTTCAAAAGTGAGTTGCATTTGGCCATTCCGTGTATTGATCAAAGCATTAGCAGTAGCTAAGAACGGACGGACCAATATTATTGGAACATGATTTCTAGTATGGGGTACAGGCTCAGTGTCCCAAATGACAAAATCAACCGAAAAGTAGAACGTGTCCACTTGAACTATCACGTCTTCTACTATCCCTCGAGGCACTTTCACTATTTATCTCCTAACTGTAGAGTGATTCGGGTAGGTTTTAAATCACCTAATTCAAGATGCTTATAAATGGAGTATGGAAGGATATTGACACTCGCACCTAAATCAAGCAATGCTTTTTCCACTCTTTTTTCTCCTATGACGCACGAAATGGTAGGTGCACCTGAATCTTTGAATTTAGGTGGAAGATCGTTGAGAAGGATCGAGCTCACATTTTGTGCCAAGAAAACATTTTTCTTTACCTTAAGCCGTCTTTTGACAGTCAAAAGATCTTTGATAACCTTAGCATATGCTGGAATTTGTTGAATTGCATCAAGGAATGGCAAATTCAATTTTACTTGCTTCAACACATCCAACACCTCGGTACGTGAAGCCCCTTTCTTGGGTGGCTCTAAGTGTTGAGGAAATGGAGCAGCAATAGGCAACTTGACTTCAATTTCAAGTCGAACTTCCTTATCTTTCAATTCTTTTTCTAAGGGAGGTTCTTCGGACTCGAAAGTTTCAGATTCCTTAGAAATTCTGGGTTCAACCCCATCATCTTTCACCTTTGAAAGTTTAGGTGCTAGATCAATTACGCGGCCACTTCGAAGAGTAGTAACAGCTTGACATTGTTCTTGCAAATCCGATGATGTGGAGCCAACCGTGGTTTGACCTTGAAGAGGAGGTCTTTGGCCTTGGGCTGGAAGTTTACCTTTCTCTTGAGTATTCGCCACATCTTGCAACCTAGAGATGCTAGTTTGCAATTCAACGAACATTCGATCATATTTAGCATTACTCTCTTTTTGAGATTGGAGGAATTGATTGAAATTATCTTCAAGAGATCTCCTAGGTGGAGCTACATAAGGACCAGGAGGTGGTACTTGCATAGAATTTGGCATTGGAGGAGCCACTTGCTGAAATTAAGGAGGTGGTGGTAGAGTCATTTGTGGGTTATGAACCATCCCACCTTGGTGTTGTCCATAATTGAATCTAGGATTCCTCCACGACTGATTATATGCATTCCCTTGCTGTGCATTATAATTTCCTCGAAAACCCCCTATTGCCTCAACCTGTTCAGTATACATTGCTTTGTATGCAGGAATGGTAGGACATCCTTTGGTAGAATGACCCGCATTACAAATGGCACACACTTTCTCCTTTCTAGCTTGTACGGATCCAGACACATCTCTCAATCTCACTTCAAGCATATCTCTAAAATTCTTCTCTAATTGGTCAAATTTTTTATCCAACAAAGTGTCCTTGTCCAAGTGATAAATACCGGACGCAGCAGGCAAGTTGGACACTTGTCGATTTCTATTTTGACTATTGGGATCAGAAGTATCCCATGCTTGGGTAGTCTCAGCTATATATTTCAAATGAGCTTCAGCATCGCTCGAATTTAACTCCCAAAAAGGTCTTTCACACATGGTTTGGACAAGTTGTTTCGACGCTAATGTAAGGCCTTGATGGAAAAATGAAATTAAATGATGCTTTTCAAAACCGTGATGTGGTCACGCACTAACTAACTCCTAAAATCTCTCCCAACATTTATCAAAAGCCTCATTCTCATTTTGTCGAAAATCTTGAATTTGGGCTTTAACAGAATTAGTTTTGTGTTGTGGAATTTTTTTTGATATAAACTTGTTTTGCATATCTCTCCAAGATAACACAGAATTTGGGGGTAGGGACCATAACCAAGTTTTAGCTTTATCCTTTAAGGAAAAAGGGAAGAGTTTCAACCGGACTACATCTTGTGGACAGGCTTGGTCTCCAAAAGTCTCACATGTATCTTCGAACTCTCGAATATGGAGATATGGTTTTTCAGAATCCATCCCATGAAATGTAGGAAGGATTTGGATCATGCCATTCCGAAAATGGAACTGATCGGCATTATACGGGAGTAAAATGCAACCAGGGGTAACAATTCGCTCCGGAAATAACAAATCTTTCATAGGAAGATAGGGTATCTCATCCTCTCCAGCACCAACACCAACACTACCATGATCCGACATATCGCTACAAAAAGGTTCAGAATTCTCACTCCGAGTTTGACTCAATGTACGACTAGTGATGGAATTATTAGGCGAACGAGGTGGAACCCAAAAAGGAAGAGACTCAGAATTTTCAGAACTTGCTTCGGCTATAGGATTTTCGTGAACTTGGGTGGGGGATGAATTCAGCATAAGCACATAAGAGATGAAATGATTTTTTTTTTTATAGAAATCACTTGTAGATACAAATAACTTTCTTGAAAATTTAACAATTTTTCATTCCCCGGCAACGGCGCCAAAAACTTGACGCGACTTAAAATTTGTCTTAAAAGTGCGTTCACTCTAGGTTCAAGTGAAAACCTATCGCTCAAGTAATAACCCGGTAAGTCGGGATCGAATCCACAGGGAAGGAAAATGTCAAATAGTAATCAGGAAAATTATTAAATCTGAAAATGATTTCTTAAAAGAAACAAAAAGATGATTAATGATTTTGGAAGATTTCTAGCGAAATAAAACTTTTCTTAACAAAAGCAAACTGGAAATTTTAATGAAAGCAGACTAAAAATTGCAGGAAAAACTTTTAATCAAATGGGAGAAAACAGGGTAGAATACAATCCCTCAATCCTTAGCAAATTATCATAGAGAATACTAGACTTGTAAATTAAAATAATTGATTAGATCCAACCTTTATAACTTCTAGGCATTACATATATGAGGGATCTAGCCCGCACAATATGAAATCAAAAATAGGTATAAAGCGGTGAATGATAAATTATACTAGCAAAGCTTTCTTAAACATCTCAAGTACCTAGGGCAAGAGAGATTAAAAGATTGACAGTTTTTGTATAATTTTCTTTCACGATTCAATCAATATTTTAATTTAACCTCTATTTTCTACATAGATAATCTGCCTTGGATTGAGTTCATGTACCCCAACCCTTGGGAAATTTAGCTACTCATGATTGGATTGAAGAACAAATTCATACTCAGAATTATGGAACTACAAGACATGGGAAATAAATTTGCAAATAATAAAGTAAAAGAGAATATAATGATATTACTTGAATTCAGCAGCAGGAAAGTAAATGAAATTGAAATCCAGATAACTTCTTCTTAATCAGTAGTACAAACTAGGGTTCTTATGAAAGAAATTTAAACTTCTGAATGGTTCTCTCAAAAACTAACTCTAAAATGCTTTAGCTAATTTGTAATCTAGCAACAACTAACAACTTGCTACAATTCTCTCTCTACTTACTTGGTTGGTCTGTAACCTTCAAATGATATAGGGCACTAGCTTTTATATCACCAAGTATCGAAATTGATAGCCAAAATTGATTTTTGGTATGTTTTTCCAAGAGTTGCTCTATTTTAATTGAACAATTACTTGTCAGCATTTCACACGATCGGACCGGTCCGGCTCAACCTCGGATCGGTCCGAATACACCGAATCGGTTCTTTTCTTTTTACCGGATCGGTCCGGGCCTAGTCGGATGGGTCCAAATTTTTTCTTCCATCGGTTCATCATCAATCCGGGGTCTACTGGACTTTGTCAATTCGGATGGATCCGGATCCAACCCGGATCGGTCCGAAATTCTTATAGTTTGACTTTTTCCTTGAACTTTGACTGACCATATCTTTTGATCTAGAACTCCGATTTGAGTGCTGTTTCTTCCTATGCTCTTGTGAACTCATGCTCTTCAACTTCAATTTTGACGTTGCTTCCGAATTCTGAATGGAATTTACACTTTTGCCCTTTTACATTTCTTCTAGTTTTCTTCTTTTCTTTTATTGCATTCCATTCCTGAAATCTTTATCACAATTACACAAAAACTAGGGAATTTTGTTAGAAATGAACAATAGAGTGATATGGACTAAAAATGATTCAATTACCTTGTTTGAGATATTAAAATCACTAATTTAAGGGGCTAAATTCGAAAGAATTTACGCTTGGTCAAGTTCCTATGTGGAGGGGCCGATTGCCATTCTGGACCACTACGAGAGGAAACTAAGGTCAAAGATAGTACCATTAGTATGTGCTCAGTGGCGGCATCATAATGTCGAGGAGTCCACATGGGAGCGCGAGGATGAGATGCACGAACGTTATCCAGAGTTATTTGTACCAAGTATTCTTTAGTTTCGAATTTTGGGATGAAATTCTATTATCAGGGGGAAGTATGTAATACCCCATAATTTTATTGATTTTTATTTAAGGGATTAATTGAATTAAATGAGAATTAATTAAAAATTAATTCGGAGGTAAATACTAGCGAGATGTGAATTTGTATTTTATTATGATGTTAAAATAAAACATTACTGAGAATATACGGTAATATACGAGTATTGAAATATTAAAATTATCGCGAGGCAGAAATACGACAATTTGGGAAATTAAGTTGGGACGCGCGTGTCAGTCGCGTCAGGAATGAATTTAATTAGATTAAAAGTATTTGTATTTTTATCAACCTAATGGTCATTTTGAGTGCGCCAATGTGTCCGAAAGGGTCAAAATAATTCGAAAACACTAGCCAGGGGTTTAGTTTAGGTCTCGGGGAATTTTTAGGCAAAACCGACAACCCATAAGGGTATTTTGGTGATTTTAAACATTGAGGAATTAAAACCGACGAATTTTAGAGCTAAATTATATATTATTAGAGAGGCCACTAAGGCCATTATCAGCAAAAGACAGAGGAGTGGGCTACGGGGGTTTTGAGAGAAGTTGGAGAGAGGTTACAAGAGGTTCCAAACCAAAACCATCACCCATCACCACCATTCTGGAAGGATTTGTGACAAGAAAGAGGAGAGAATCAACCTATAATCATCAACAAAAAATCTGAAGAACAAACTTAAGGCAAGTGATTTGATGCTATTAATTTCAATGAATATTTCCTCCATGTTTAGTGTAGAAACTTTATATACCTTGAAAGTTTTGATGAAAACCCAAAATAGGATGGTTGCGGAACTCATAATTTTGGATATGGATTGCATGTAGAATGGTTATGGACGAATTTAATACCCAAAATATAACTTTTGATGATTTGAAAATGGATTAATAAGGAGTCTTTGTATTCAATTAAATTATGGGTTCATGTTCATAAGGTTTGGGGCAAGATTTGGGGATTTATGGTTATTAGATATTGATTAGTAAGATTTGACCCCAAAAATATGTTAAGAAGTGACCTAGGGTGACTTAGAGTACTTTAAAAATATTGAAACTTAATTGGTATGAACTTAGGATGGATTTAGAGAAAGAAAAATGGAAAAAAACGAAGTTGGGAGAAATTCTGGGCATTCTCGGAATTTTCATTAGAAGAACAACCCAGGTCATTTGAACGACCTCATTCGAATGAGATTCTAGTAGCCCTTCTAACAAGTTAGTTCGAAGCTCTTCGTTCGAACGACACTCATTCGAACTACCTCATTCGAATGAGATTTCTAACGAGTTGACAGAATGACCTTGTTCGGCCGATTTTTGTTTTGGACTTCACATAGGCTTATTTAGAGGTGTTATTTTTGGGAGAACTTCAATAATTTTGACCCTAGAGAATTGATGTTAGGAACTTTGTGAACACCTAGACTCGAGGAAGACTAGTAGGTATATTTGAGAGACTAGAGTATAACTTAGGATTTAATTTTGGAGAAATGCATATAAGACTTGAGTAATTGAGATTTACGACGTGAGATGTGTCGACGGTCTATATTGTATATTATCCAAATACTTATAAATGTGCAAACTTGAATGATGGTATAAGGGGGTGGAATATACCTCTATTAATATTATAAGATAACTAAGATGTGTGAATGCTTAGTATATGGACTTATATGTGTATAACATACCTACCATACTTGCTATCACGGGAGGTCGACTTTCGATCAGGGCCATCTAATCTTTGTGTGCCTACGGGGGGATTTAGATTGGTACCTCAAGAACATAAGTCAGAGAATGACTTATTGGTGAGTTAATAAGTCAGCTGACCATGGGAGCGTAGGTATGTGCGTGACCTATGGGTATGTGAACTAATTAATTAGTGTTTCAGACTTTGTATTTGTTTTATTTAGTATTCGGTTATTTCAGAGGGGTGTCCCTCCAGATTCATTTATTCAATTATTATTGTATTGTGACCGTGATGTGGCTGTGGTATAATTATTTCATAATTTAAACTGGTTGTAGGTTAATCTAATTTATTTAAAATTGACAACTCACTTTTTAAATATTCGGTGGCTAGAATTGTTTAAAAATGTTTTCGACAGTGATGCTACGAACTGAAACAACTTCACATTTTGTATTAATTTGAATAAAGGAGTAGCTACCCGGTATTTTATTAGACGGGGTGTCACAAGTCATTGTATAATAAAGCACACGCATTATCAATAAAAGAAACGCATTTGTTACTCAAGCAAATGATTGGTTTTATAAAGTACACACATTTTTTTATTGAACTACATGCATGTACTTTATTATGTACACGCATAAATTTAGAAAGTACACGCATATTATTTAATGATCATAGATTATATACATGCTTCAATTATTATTCTAACATTATTCCCTACCTTGAAATTCAACGATTGTCTCTATACAACAAAAGACTCATTATTCGTTTGCTCCGGCGATATGAAGGAATTGATGAAAAGCAAAGAAATATCAAATCATGTTTGTAATCGAAACATAGGACATTCATTAAATTTTCATATTTATATCCTTTTCTTTTTAAATATGTGAAACAGATAATGCAATGCTTCTCCCGTTTAATGGAGACAAAAATGAAGAAAAATGGGCTCCGAGCTACGCACGCTTTTTAAGTTATATGCTTGGGTAAGAAAAATAAAATCTAAAGCTTTGTCCATTACCATTAGATATATACTATCGTATTGTTTCTTACAAGAAAATCTATTACTTTTAAGAAGTAGCCGTCCTAAATAATGATAAAAAAATACATAAAGAACATATTGAAAAATACGTTTTGGAATTTTTTGGAATTTCTGATATTCTATTCATTCCCATGAGTCATTCAATAGAACATATTGCAGGACATTTTACGTTGTTAGTTATATACAAACAAGAAAATAAAGTTGTCCATATGGACTCATTTTTCCCGTTGGAAATTAATCAATTCTCATCATACTACAACGAGGCCGATAGGATGGTTACACCTTAAACTTATTTACATTACATGTACTTTAGTACTTTATATATGCTCATGTTTTTCCTCTTAACAGTTTTCTATTTTAAAAGAAAAATTGTACGAATTGAAGGACCAAGCTCCACAAATAAATGAAAGAGTTAAAATAAAAAGATACTTTGAAGGGGAGGAATTTGAAATGCACTATTCAACGAGGAAAAATAACAATAAACTGGCTCTTGAGTCATGATGTCAATTTTTAACTACTCAGAGATCATAATGCACGAGAAAAAATAATAGGTAAGATCAAACAGTCTTGAATAAATACATTCATAATTCATCATGACATATTTCAACAAATTTCATTCACATTATGCTAACCGATATATTTATTTTATTTTAATTTCAATGTTAACTGTGGCGAGTCCTGTATATACTACATCGAATAAATTGCCATAGGAACTGTGCTCAAAACATCATTTGAAGACGAAGAAATCCTCTAACAAAGAACATATATAGCTAATTAATTTTTATTTGTCGATTGTTAATATGAGGAAAAGTAATTGTAAAGGTCTTTTGAATTATTTTGTTAATATGAGAACAAATGATTGTAATTTTTTTGTTAATTTGTTTTTTGTTTTTTCCATATCATTTGTAGTAAAAAAATGGTGCCGCTGGCGCGGAGCATTCAACACATAGGCTATATAAAGGAATAAATATATTCTTACATTAGTACATACATATTGTTTGAATCTTTATGCATTAAACCATGTAAATTACAAGCATATATTGCGTGTACTTTATAGTATTATGCGGGTACTTTTCTTTGTTTGCCCATAACAAACAAAGAATTTCAAAGTACATGCAAAATGTGAACATAATTTCAAGTGTACTTTTTAATGATATGCATGTATTGTGCAATGTTTGTCTAGAACAAATAATGAATCAGAAAGTATACGCAAACACTATAAAGTACACGTACAACATTACAAAATTTTATGTGTACTTTGTAACTTTAAGCATGTACTTTTCTTTATTTACTTGTACTAAACCAATGTTCTTAAAGTACATGCACAATATTACAAAGTACGCTTAAAAATAAAGAAGAATTAAACCTATACAACATTCTATCCAAAGAGTTATACATGTACACCTATATACTACAATATTTATTAAGTCAAAATCGGCCAAATATATTCAATCCTTAGAAGTTTAAACGTTATTCACTTCATTTATCAATACAACCACCACTTACCATAATAATTAGGCTCAAAATCCTAAACCTTACTTGGCCTATAAAAACATAGCCTATTGTAAATGCCACTTGCATGCACCACAATTAATATAAGAGCTATGAAAATATAGAAAACATGTATATACTGAAAATTATATAAAAATGAAAAAAACATAACTTAAAAATAAAATAAGATTAAACATTTGCAATGTGCGTGCACTTTGTATTTCATGCGTGTACTTTAACTAAGTACACACATTATTTATTAAAGTACACGCACATTGACCATAATTTTAAATATATATTTGTATATAATACTTGTATAATGTACATTTTTTATAAAGCATATTTTGTATCGAAATACATTACATCCGGAGAGAACATTTTTGTACATTTTTATAATGTACATTAAATATATTTTGTACTTAAATACATGTATTAAATCTGCAGAGCAAGTATATTTTCTAAATTAAGAATATTACCACTAGCGCGAATCATATTCTGACAATACTCCGATAATAATGCCGTTGGCGTAGACCATAATACACATAAGAATGTGAAAATATGAGTGACATGTTCATTAAATATTGGAATATAATATAATAGAAGTAAAATCTTTAAAAAAAATGAACCCAACGAAACAAATGGAAGATTAGGTCGTGTGTCGTAAATGAGAGAAAGATAGTAAATGGACGAATTATATCATGGGACAAAATTTGAGAATTTAACAACATTTGTTCTTGAATTCTTCTTGTAATTTATAATGTCAAAATGACTAAAATAAATACAATAATACATAAAGTACAAGTGAAAATAGAAATGATAAGTTATATAGTTCATAAAAGACACGCATGTTTTTATAAAGAACACGAACAATGTACTGACAAAAATAAATTTCATTGTGTTACATAGAATGCATAAAGTAGACACACATAGAAAATGATTTGTTTAATCTAATGTGCATGTACTTTATAAACACATGTGTCTTTTTTACATTGATCCCATTCACAAACAAATAAAACAGAAATGAACACTCAATACTAGAATTACATTAATTTATTCAAATGTGAATTTTCGTTGATTTTATTCAAAACTATTGTTACAATGAACGAATTGGAAAATATTAAGTGGAATCAAATTAGTTCTTTACACGTGGATCTGTAATGACCCGTTTTACTACACTTAGAGAAAGTAACTTCTCATAACATGACCTCACCAACAAATTTTATTCTCTTATTTCTTGGCCTCCTTGTGGGTCTCTTTATTAATGGAGGAAGGGTTATTGGATTTTCAAGTAATGGAATATTTAGGGACATCAAATCAGGAAGAGGAACTAAAGGTGCTGAGTATAACTTTTTGTAAAAAAAAAACTTCTAATAATTCTCAATATGATCATAAATACTTCCACATATCTTCCGAATGATAGAAACAGTATGAGAACATGGAAAGCATCGTAGCCGCCAACTCTTACAAGAGAAAATTCCTTGTATTAAGTCAACTGTGGCCCGCACATCTGAATGAACCTCGAATACATGTTTACTTGAGCGACTAATATTCCAATGTCTATTTTTATTCCAATTTTTAATCAGTAATTTATCAAAATAAGGACATAACTCCTTTGACCATGTTTCAGATTGAATAAGTTTGTTTGGGTTGAAATTCATAATCTTGATCCTAATTTTGTCTAGTATATTCATTATCGGTAAATGCCTTTCCTCTAGGATCCGAGAGTTGAATGATTTCGCAACACTTGATGCCATGTGACCATAATGTTTGCCGATGAAATATGCACAAGACCAATTCTTCAGAGGTAAATTATGAAGAAAATTAGCAACACCGGCTCCACCTTCCATCTTCAGGGCATCAATTTTCTTCTGAAATTCATCAACTACTACAATTTATGCACAACACATGAAATCTTGCACAAGCTTCTTTCGAAGGTTCCCACTCCCCTGTATTTTCTTCTTTATATTTACCTATAAATGATGTATATAGTAGGAATGTGCAGACATTAGAAATACATTCGAAACACATTCAATGAGACCATTGTTTCGATCAGATATGAATGTGATGTATCGATCTTGATGAGATAGTGCATCATGAAAATTAATGAGAAACCACATCCAATTATCCTTTGTCTCTGAATCAACAACTTCATATACAAGAGGATAAATGCCTAAAAATATAATGAAATATATCAGTACATGAAGATTGTATGATGTATTAAAAAAATCGTGCCGCTCGCACGAACCATTAAACCCGTTGGCTATACAAAAGAATAAATATATTTGTAGTGATAAGATATACAAATGTAAATTATAAACATATTATTCATGTACTTTAATATATATATATATATATATATATATGGGTTGACTTTATTTCATTTGACCATAACAAAGAAAGAATCCCAAAGTACACGCATAACATTACTTAGTACATGTAAACTATATCAGAAGTTCACTTGTACTTTGTAATGATGTTCATGTACTTTGCAATGTTTTCCCAGAACAAACAATGAATCCTAAAGTACACGCATAACATTACAAATGACACGTAACACAAAAGATAAATTCACGTGTACTTTTTAATCTTATGCATATACTTTGGGATTCTATGTGAATAACAAGTACACACCTCAAAGTACACTCATATCACTAAAAAGTACACGCAAATATTCGCTGTACTTTGTAATGTCATGCCTGTACTTTATATTCTATCCAAAGAATATACAAAGAATTCCAAAGTAAAGGCATAGTATTGTAAAGTAAACTTTAATGCTTCATGTTTACCATTGTTCCCATTCCTTGCAGTTGCCGATAAAATCGTTCCACGATAGCGGCTTTTCAAAAAGGCACCATCAAGAAACAAAACAGTCCTATGGTACTAAAATCCATCAATGGATCATTCAAACATTAGAAAAATTGTTTTCAATAATTTTCTCTCTGATTCCAAATCTAGAATGCAATGCGATCTTGGATTATATAGTAATCGAAGTTCCCTTTAATCATTCATTAATGCATAGGAAACTTTCTCATCGCCATGTAACTCAGCAGCAACCATCTCTTTCCCACTCGATCCATAATGATATCCTATATAAAGATCATAGTTCTTCTTCATATCTCAAATTATATCTTGGTCTCAACAATGGTTTATCCCTTAGCTCATCAGCAAACAATGTCAAAACCAATTTGGAGTCCATCATTTTTCTTAATGGACCCCTACAATTATGCTCATTGTTCAAACTTCTTATATAAAAGTAACCATTTACTGTCGATAATGAAGTATAAACTCGCCACATGCAATTCTCAGTACTCTTTTTAGAATACTCCATTATCACCTGAGTTTTATCATTATTCAAATATATATACTTGAAACTAACCTCAACATCATACTTTCATAACTTATCACGAAACTCAACAACATCTCATTCGAAACATTACTCTTCATGACTAAAATATGTCTTCCAATCATTGGAGAGATAAAATTTTGACGTAATCAGCTCCGCATCTCCAATATAAACATCATTTTTAGCTCCACTACTAATATCAATCACAGTGGTTGCTGATATATAGTCTACCCTTTTTGTTCTTGTTCCACTGCATTCAACCCACTCGCTACTTGCCTAACTGTGGTCAATTCGTTCATGAAATCATTATGTGCATTCAACCTGTTCGCGAATTATACTAGTGGCCAAAGCTATTTGATCAAATACATATATCCCAAAAAAATTAACTTTGCCAATCACTTCAGACTGCAAGATACAGAGCACATCTTTATCGAAACCAACATGAATCGACTTTCATCACTAAGGCCATACTTCAATGAAAAATATCCATCTTTTAAATCCATAAACCTACTACATAACTCATTACATATGAAATCTATTGAGCTATCTTCAAATATTTCAATGCAAGCATATTTTTCATTCTTGTTTTGGCGCAAATGACTTTTAACTAAGAGAAGCAACCGGCTTCCCATTTTGGCGCAAAATATTTTAATACAAGCAAGATATTTCAATGAAAGAATATTTTTCAATGCTCCACTACTAATTTTGAATAGTTGAGGGCGACTCCCATTAACTTTTAACTAAAAGAAGCAATCGGCATCCCGTTTTGGCGCAAAACGGAACCCATTCTCGTCTTGCAAGATCGCAAGACAACTCGAACAACTCGTCAAAATTTTGTAAAGCTTGGATAGGTGCCATGGTTATTAACTCCTTGATGCATATGAAGGTCCTATCCGCCTCCTCTGTCCATCCAAACTCAATACTCAAAGAGGTACTCATCAAATCCATAATAGGTGCCATGACGGTGTTGAACCCCGCTATAAACCACCTACATGCAAAACTAATATAGTATCATTTTGATTGATCACATCACATAAAATCCAATCTCCATTAAAAAAAACCCATATCCCACATAGAGTTCTTGCTATTATATATCATATAACCTACAAACCCATAAGAAATCCATTCATCATAAAAATTAAAAACCCATCAAACCCATCATATCACATATAATTTTAGATGTTTTATCTAAAATAACCTATAATCCTACTTGAAATCCAAAATGCATTAAAAAAATAAAATCCACCAACCCCCTTTACGTTTTGAACGATCGGACCACCCACCTGTGATCCAAGGAGTCTTCCTCGTTCGAAAAAATATCCATGAAATGAGTCCTCCACCAAATATTCAATAATTGAAGTTACAACAGTAATCATTCTCAAATAAGTGGGTCCCGCCTTGGAGGATGATTGAAAAGGGAACCAAGATTGGTCTGTTGAGTCCCTCAAAAGGGTGTTCTCTAACTCTATGCCTCCGAGGTTTACAAGACTTAGGAACTCGTTCCACGTCCCAGCCTTACCATTTTCAAAATCTCTCGAGCATGAAGTGACCACTAAATTTATGCATTTCTGATTATTTGAGTCGATAAAGTTCGATTCGAATTTTAGAAAGTGGATATGTGAACAATGGAGAGTGACATCAACATTTACTGGCTTGATTCCATGTTGAAGAGCTAAACAAACTTCATTGGCCAGGCAGTGTGGATATTGGTTCCTTTTTGTAAAGACATCAGCTACCTGGGAGATCTTGCTTAGGCCTACAACCTATTGATATGATGGGACCTAACCCACATAATACTTGAATTGGAATGGGACCAAGATAAAAATCGATGAAATGGAAATTATTCATTTCCTCATGTGTTAATGTAACTTCAGCCATATCATTATAAATAGAGGGGAAGAAGTTAGGGAGAGGAGAAACATGATATGGAAAAGAATGGGAGGTGGATTTGATACAAAGGGATGGGTGAAAACTGAGGAGTTTGGAGAATAGGAAGAGTCAGTAATTTTTTGTTGGATTTGTGACAGAGAAATAAGGTAACAGATAATGAAACGAATAGGGAGAACATTATTCATCGAATAGTAGAGTTAGTTAATTTTAAAAAATAACACGTGGAAGGGCAGAGCCGGGATTAACTTTTGTGGTGGGCTAAAAATAAATAGTGAGCGTGGGTGGAGCTTTATGACCAAGTCATGGGGTGAAAGTCCCCAAGCCCATTTTTTAAAGGTTATTTTTGACTTTTTAGCAAAATATTACAAAAATATTTAACAATGATTATCATTTAGTATTATCATTCGCCAATACTAAGAATAACACATATACACAAATATTCATCAATTTAATATTTTATTCAAATTGAAAAATACTTGTCTATTGGATCCAAAAAAGCACGATAAAATTGAAAATCTCCAAATTTAAAATTAAGTAATACAAAATTAAAATTAGTAAGTTATATATTATTTGATACTTTTTCCCTAGAATTAGTATCATATTGCATTCGTAAAATTACTAAAAATACTCATTCATAAAATAAGGGCAAACAATAATTTGTTTAAATGAATTTTTTAAAAATGTTTAAAATACCTAAATTCTACTAATCATGAAAGAGATTGAAAAAGAAAAAAGAAAAAATGAGAATGTAATGTTATTTACCTTAATGATAAAGGAATTTGATGTTAATTCATATAAACTTTGGTCGCTGTCCTTTTATGTCTTCAAATAAACCCATCAACAAGAGATTTAGAGAGAGAATTATGAGAGTTAGAGAAAGGGAGGGTGAGGAAGTGGGGTGTGTGGATTTGTTCTGATCCCAAACCGAAAACAAGAGAGGTAGTTTCCAATTGAGTAAAAAAGGTGGGCTATGTAGTGGTTTTTGTTTGCTGAGTATAATTAGAGGGTTGAATAAAGGTTGGTATAGGGATAAATAGTTTTTTCTTTCACCTGAGCATATCATAGCAGTATCAATATATTTTTTTTTACCTTGGCTATAGCCCTGGTAAACACTCCCCTAAATCCCCCATTAGACACATGGACAATCTAAGAGAAAAGTAGAATTAATGCTTTGTCAAGCATTTTATAATATATAAAAAATGTAGATAGAGTTATGATGATGAATACAATTAGAATTGAAACTCTATGTATATTAATAAGTGTAATTAAATCTACATTAATAAGTGTAGCTATATGATTTGGACTTGTCGTTAATTAATTAAAAGTTTATGGGTCTAAAATACAAACAAGATTGTCATTTGGATTGATCATATATAAATAAACTTTCAAAGGATTTACTAGCTAATGGACATATTTATTCTATTAAATGTTTGTTTGGACTTATCACCCCACTTTTTATATCGATATTTGTGTTTTCACCCCACAGTTTAATTCCTTTATGTTTGCACCCGGTCATTAGTAATATCTGTTAGCTATAGTTAATTTAAAAAAAAAAGACTATTTCACCCCTGTTTCATCGAAGGACCACTATTTAAATAGGTCTAATATATCCATTTTGTCCCATTCCTCCATTTAATTCCTTATAAATTCAACTAACCAACTAATTTGTGAAGCATGACTAAGCTTCCACACCAAAAATCAGGATAAAATAGAAAGTTGTGTGGTCAAAATCAGTGGATGAAGGAATTAAGCTGCTTCAACTATGGAGAAGAAGATCATTGGCCTAAGGTTTCCCTTGGCATTGTTTTCCATGTATTTATGGATGTCCAAACAAAATGTTTATATGTTGGTCTTCTCAACCCCATAGCCATGGGTGTAGGTTTATTAAATTTTAATGGTATCCACAGTGAAAGGCGTTCAAGTGTATTAGCTAGCCTCACATCAGAAATTAATAATGTGCAGCCACTTCAAGCTATAAAGTAGAGGGAAGTGGTGATGTGAGACTAATAGTTGAATAAAAAGTAAAGAGAGTGACATATGAAGGTAAATTAAGTGATGTAATTGAGTTGATGAACAACAATTTAAAAATGCAATGTATTTTATAATATAATGGAATAAATTTATAGAAATTATTAATTCATTAAGTCATATCACTAACATTACACATATAGCATAATAATGCACAAAACCACATGTTTTAGCTCATATACATCAAGCATTATAGCATTCACAAATTCACAAAAAAACATATCCAACATTGGTAAAATAGACACCACATTGTACATTGCAATGCAAAAGTAAGACAACTGGATTGGACAAAAAATACTTCACTTTCCACCCACTAAGTTATTCCACCACCCTACCCTTCTACTACCAATGCCATTACCATTTCCTCTACCACCACCATCACCACTTGTACTAGCTATCGGACCTCCTTGAAATCCCCTTAAATATGACTAAATCCACCAAACTTTTTACATTTTTTTATGATTCCTCTTTGGTACTACTCTTCTTCATCTTCTCCTTTATTTTTGTCATTGTCCTCCCTGGAGCTCTTGTCATCACCGGTGGAAGAACATTTATATTTGGATGCACAAATATAGATTTTTTAAGAAAACAACGATGCGTAATGTGGAATAGATCTCAACAAGTGTTGTTTAATTACCTCTTCCCATTCTTTTTCATGTGGTATAAGCTTAATGTTGTCATCATAGGTTGTCTTATATGCTTTGAAAGTTAAATATGGGTTATAATATCTACAAAACAAACAAATTACATAATAATTGAACAACAAATGATTTTACATGATTAATCCTAAGAGAATTTAACTTATAAGTGCAAGTGTGGTTGTCTAAATCAACTGTCCAGTGCTCAAGATAGTAATGCCTTACAAAATATATTGCATTTGTAGATGGGTATGTGAGATAGTCATTCAACTTTATATTTTATTTTCTTATCACCTTCTCTACCCTTGGTACCAAATCATCATCCACCCAGATGCTTGTTGTTTTCATTGTGTCTTACATTTGATTTAGTAGGATAAATGACATACCAACAATCATAGGGCACATTAACATGCCCCTTGTGACCAGAATGAAATTGTTGAATCTCTTAGTGAAGTTATTTGTCAGGTGATCACATTTGCACACCTTGTCATAAGGTGGACTAGCCCAAAGACTTGGATCCTCCTTCAACAGGTATTGTTTGTCCCCAGGTGCAGTCACCTCTAACTCATCAAATTACTTTTTAAAATCCTGTACTCTATAATATGATGTGTTTTCCCTTAAAATAAGTGTTTAAGTTCTTGGACGTATGCCTAAAGCAATATTTATGACGGCATTTAGTTCTTTGAATGTCAGTAGTACTACCAAAAACATTCTCCACAACATTGATCAGAACCTTATGTCTATCAGAGATAAGTGTGAGGGGATGCTCATATTTTGTAACTTGTGGTATAATAAGTCTGAAGAATTATTCCCTATTTTATCCATCTTATTTCTTACATATGAAAATACCTAATGAAAACATACCATTATTGTCATCCTTTCCAATTTCACACAAATATACTCCACCATATATGTCTTTTTGGAAGTGACCATTTATACCCACAAATGGCATACACCCTCTCCTCTGTTATCCAGACTTGATTTGAATGAAACAAAAATATAATTAAATTTGTTTGTGTTCAAGCATGCATCCTAACACACCAAACTTCTAGGGTTAGTTATTTAAATCTACCTATGTAGTTTTAGGACTCTTATATAAATCCAATAAAAAATTTCATAAACCTTATACATTGTTATAGCCCTAGCATTCCAAGACTTCTAGATTTTGATGCTAACAATATATTTGTGCCAAACTACAGTAATAACATCCCTCGTAGTAAATCTCCCATGGTGCAACCTCATTTCTTTACAGACCATAAAAGCAATTCATCATGCATTAATAGACAACTTATGGTCATCCCATCATTCACACATGTGTGTTGATCAATCAAACCCTTACAAACTATAGTATACATGTAACGTCCTGTTCCAGGTTTGGGTCACTGTTGGGTCAACCTGCACCAAGTCAAGGAGTTAAAGGGGGAGGGAGGAATTACAATTTTATTACTTAAGAAAACCCTTTTAATTGCACCATTTATTAAATATTAATTTTCCATTTTTATGTTGGAATAGGGGAGGTCACTTTAAGTAATTTGGTCAATTTACGAGATTTATTTATAAAAAATCCGATTTAGTCCACATTAAAAATTAACTAAGAAATAAACCATATACATCCATGTATTATTAAAAACCATGGTAAAAGGACTGAATAAAAGTGTTTAAAGTACCGAATTAGCAATATACCAAAAGATAATTTAAACTTAATGACAGAGCGCTAACGACGTTGATTTTCTCTGGGGCCTTACCCGCATCCTTTTCGATGTCCTTACTTGAGGTACCTGGGGTGAGGTGGGGTTTTTTAACATAAAAATCAGGGATCAACGAATGCTAAGAACGGTTGGTAATAATAGGCTATACTTTTTCTATAAAAAGTACTATACATATAACATGTATTCTAATGAATTCAATAAACATGTAAGAATTTATCTGGTATTAATTCAACTACTATGCAATGCACCCGAGTGATGAGTTCATACTTAACTATTTCACACCGCCCTTTACCGGGTCTAGAGACTAATTGATTGACTTTTATCCTTTAATCTCGTTTCATCACATCTCATTAGGTTGTTTTACTTATTCATTTTCGAGCACAACCAATAGCATTTCCATTTTTTCTATTATCTTTTCTTGGTATCTTTCAATATTCGCATATTTTAACGGGCTCCACATTGCCGGCTATGCAACCATAGGCTCTGGCCAGTGATTTTGGACCTTTCATTCTAAGGCTCGGGGCCCTCCTTAATTATTCCGGTGTCATTTGAGTCCTTATTAATGTGTTTTAATGTTCATACTAATGTCCACATTACTCAAGCATTTTACCATTTTCATCATTCCTATAGTTGATTTCAACATCTGAACTTATTAGTGTGAAATTTTATCCACTTTATCAATTTTTCAATAAAAAAAGACCGATATGGTCTAACGAGGAAATACAATCATTAGGACCCTCAAATTTGTCAAAATCACCATTTTACCATTTGTTTCTTAATAACTTTGTGAAAAACATTATTGAATCATCATGACACAAATAAAATCAACATTTCCTTTCCGAACACACTATTTATGATTTTATGTCAAAAATCATGTTTACCACAAATTACATTTAATCATTCAAGACTATTTTTAACCAAATCCGTAACTTTGCCCTAATATCGTATTTGACTTCTAATATATATTTTTGGTCATTCTAACAATATTTATAACACATTTTAGGGTTGTTTGTCTAAAACCCATTTCAACATGATTTATCAACTCTAAAATACCATTTTTTTGTCTTACTATATGATTTTACACATGTCAATGAGGATTTCAAGCCTAAAAACTCCTCAAAATGCATTTATTCAAGATAATATTCATGGATTTATATTTTTCATGATTTCTTCCATATTTCAAGGTAAAAAGGCCATTTTATTCATATAAGCCCCATTTAGGGTTTGTATTCTTTTAAAACAAAAATCATTTTTTACAAGACTTAAATATTTTAACAAATATAAATATATTTGGCATTATATCATCTATATCATGCATCCTACACATTTATTTTATAGCTAAAACCATGAAATCAGAGGAAGAGGAAAATCGTACCTTAAAATTTGCAGAGGAGACGAAGAGAGAAGATGGCTATGGACTTTTTTAGCTCCAAAGATTCCAAAAGCTCTTCAAATAGCTCCAAAATCCCTCCTACAAGCTTAACTATACCCACTTCCTTCCTTGATAAGAGCTTTATTAATGAAGAACAAGATTGAAAATGGTGTATAATAGTGTTTGGAGGTGGTGGCAAGGTATGGGGAAGAATCTTGTTGAAGAAGATGGGTTTATGGATGTTAGAGAGAGAGAGAAATGCTGACAATAATTTATAGGGAAAGAACCTCCCCAACTCTATCTTTTTATAACCTTAAGAACCCTTATAAAATGATTTAAAAAATAACCCCACACATGATATACATGTTTTAGATCTTCTAGGTTCACCAAATGTCGACACGTCATCGGATTTATGGTCCAAAATGTGACAGCACACAAGGACAACTCAAAATAAATAATTCTTGAACAGGTCATTTGAACAAAATCACGTCTCATTCGATCGATGAACTATGGAGGGTAGAAATCTAAGGCAGAGGAAGTTCTTTTGTTCTTTCTTATAATCCCACTTCAAACGAGATGGACTTCTCGTTCGAGCCAACACCGTTCTAGTTCGGATGAGACATGAATCTCGTTTGAACGATTCTTAATTTCGTTTGAACCATATAATTCCACCAAATTTTAAATTTTCCCAAATAACTTTCAACAAGTACCACCAAGGACATAAGAATATGTAATAAACAACAACCCTTAATATATAAACATTATTAAAATCCCAAGATTTCTACATAATTATTGGTTTACAAGGAAAGAGATCAAATTGAGGGCACGAGTATTACATCCTCCCCATCTTAGGATATTTTATCCCTGAAATAAGAATAACCAACTAGGGGAAGAGCTCTAGGTGCTTCTACCACATCTCTAACTCATATTCCCAGGTAGCACCTTCAAAACCTTAAAATTCCTAAAGAACTTTCATAAGGGGGTGACCTTGTTACACATGACCTGATCCCCATGGTCCAAAATAGAGATAGGTCACCTTGGAAATGTAACATCTACCTTTAACTTGATGAGGTTCCAATCGATGACTTGCCGAGGGTCGTGAAGATACTTCTTCAACATAAGGATGTGGACACATTATGGACTTGGAACAAATGTGGAGGTAGTTCCAAGTGATAGGATACATCTATAATTCGTTATAATATCTCAAAGGTCCTAATATAACATGGGGATAACTTAGCCTTCGATCCAAACTGTTGACTATTGATCATTTCTCTAACCTTCAGCATGACATGGTCACCTACCCAAAACTCCACGACCACCCGATGATTATCGATGTAATTCTTTTGCTGGATTTATGGCATCATGATTCTCTACTGGATTACTCAAACCTTATCTATCATCTCTTGAATCAATTCTGAATTAGTGAGATGATTCTCACCTACCTCGGCCCAATAAAGTAAAGAGCGACACGGTATCCCAAAATGATCCTCATAGGGATCCATCGCAATGATCGTTTGATAACTATTGTTGTAGTATAACTCTGCCAGATGCAGATGTTTCGCCTAACTACCATAAAAACTGAACGTGCATGTCTTAGCATATCCTCCAAAATATGGATAGTTCGCCCTGACTTGCCATCGATCTCAGGATGATATGCTGTACTCATATTCATCTCGATACCCAACTCCTGTTGCAACTTTCAATATTGAGATACAAACTGAGGATACATGTCTGAGATGATTGAGAGTGGGGCACTTTGAAGTTTGACTATTTATCAGACATAAAACCTCGATAACTTAGCCACGCTATCAGTGACCTTGATCGGGAAGAAGTGTGCATCATTTATGAGTCGATCCACTATAAAATATACTATATCATGACCATAATAAGACCATGGTAAAGCCATGATTGAATCCATTATGATATGTTCCCAGTTCCACTCTTTTGCAGGCAGTGTCTACAATAGTCCTACTAGCTTCTTATGCTCAGCCTTTACCTGTTGATAAGTGTCGCACTTAGCTACATATGTCACTACATCCCTCTTCACGCCTAACCATTAAAAGTTTCTTCATAGATATATCTTGTTGGTACTGAGATGTATACTGAAGCATGAGTGATGGGCTTCCTCCATCACCTTGTCCTAAAGTTAATTGATAATAGGATAAATCAACCGACCCTTGTGTGGAACCCTTTCATCCTTATCCATGGTAAGAGTTTTGAACACCTCCCCATTATGAATATGATCTCGATACTGAACAAACTTGGGATCACATGACTGGGCATTAAGAACTTTTTACTGAATGAGTGGCCTAGCTACCATACCCCAAAGGTATGCCCTATTGTAACCCTGACGAGCAAATCAAACATCTGTAACTCACCGAACATTTTCACTCAATGTCACCTCATAGCCACAAGGGTGAGACTGGAATTTCGGATAAAAGTGTCATCCACCACATTGGACATGCTGAAATGATACTCCAATGAGTAGTCATTGTCTTCCATCAATTCCATCCATCGCCTCTGATGAAAATTAAGTCCACGTTGCGTGAAAATGTACTAGATGCTCTTATGATTGAAAAGGACTTAAAACTATTCCCCATATAAGTAATACATCCATCTCTAAAGAGTGAAAATACCATAATAGATAGTTCTAGATCACGGTTAGGGTAGTCCCTCTCATGCACTTTTAACTAATGGGATGCATAAGCAACTACCTGCCTATTCTGCATCAAAACTACACCAAATGCTGACCTCAAAGCGTTATAATACACAGTGTAACCCATGTCACGCTCCGGGAGGATGATAACGGGCACAAATGTCAATCTAACCTCTAATTCCTGAAAGGTCGACTCACAGGGCAAAGCGACCCTAGTGAAATCATGTACGAACCTGCAGTAGTAACTGACCAAACCCAAGCAGTACGTAGTTTTGCAATTGTCCTTGGCCTGTCCCATCCCAGGATGACCTACACTTTGGAAGGATAAAAATAAATTCCCTCACTGAAAACTACATGGCCAAGGAACTTGACCTCCTCCATCTAAAATTCTCAATCATTGAATTTAGGGCACAACTAATTCTACCCAAGAACTTGTAATATCGTGTGAATGTGCTCCTCGTGGACTATGTCTGAGGCTGAATGGACCAGTATGATGCCCATAAAGACCACCAAAAATTGATCCAGGTAGGGACGATAATTTCAGTTCATCAGATCCATAAATATCGTTGGGGCATTGGTTAAATCGAAGGGCATCACTAGGAACTCATATTGACCATACCAAGTTTGGAACGCCTTCTTAGGGATGTTCTCCTCTATGAAGCACTACTGATGGTATCTAGGCCGAAGGTCAATCTTTGAAAACCTTCTCACCCTGCGCACCTAATCGAATAAGTTATTGATATGAGGCATATGGTACTTGTTCTTCACCGTCACCCTATTAGACTACCTGTAGTCAGTGCAAAGTCTAAGAAAATTATCCTCCTTCTTCCTAAAGAGGGTTGGGGATGACTATGGGGACATACTTGGGTGAAGGAAGACCTTATTGGTCAAATTCTTCAATTGAACCCCCATCTTCTTTAATTCCACTAGAGCAATCCTATGAGATGGAATAGTGATGGGCGAGACGCCCTGATGCAACTTTATGGAAAATTAACCTCCCGCTGTGGAGGCAACCCAGGAAGATCATCTGAGAACATGTTGAGTAGTCCAACACCATATCATCCGACTTATTTTGAGCCACTATACTATTATTCCAACCAAAGTACCATAATTTCTCGTGTAAGTTAAAAAACTTGAAAGGATAATCGATGCCCTGATCACTACAAAACTGATGGCCAGACCCTTCTGGAAGTGATAGTAAGACACTGTGTTGATGGTATTCGATGATAACTTCAAAAAATGACGACCAATCCATACCAAGGATCATGTCAAATCCATCTACGTCCATAAGGATCAAATTATACTTAAGAACATAATCTCCAGCCATAACTACACACCTATGGCAAACCCTATTGAGAATTATACCGCCACCAATCGAAGTCCCTATGAAGATAGGAGGACTAAACTCCTCTACCTCTAGCCCCAAACTAAATTCCACTGAACTCGAAATGAAAGAATTCGATGCAACAACATCAAATAATGACTTAACCCATGTATTGTACAAATCAATCATACCTACTACCCCAGCCGTTTGGCCCCTGACCTAGCCTATTGTTACTGTACCCCTGGCTTGGACGTGAATAGTCCATACTATGCCTTGTGGACTCCTAATCACCCAAGGAGAACTACTACTGTTGGTGTTGAGTAGGTCCTGTATAAGTGGAACTCCAACCCGACACAAAATTTACAATCTACTCACTTTCCTATTGACTGTTCGAAGCCCACTATAGGAAATTTCTCTTAAAGTGACCATGGAACCTGTGAGAAAAATAAGTCTTCTCTGTGGGGGCTATAGGACTTTGATCACTGGTGCACTGGGTTGATGAAGAACCAACCCATATGGTGGCTTTTAGCTTTGCAAAGAACCCTCAAACCTCTCCCTGGAACGTCTTATGGCCATTACCCTAGGACCCATTGGGCTTCTTCTTCTCCTTAATGTCTTTTCCATCCTCAACATCAAAATCAAACCGAATATCCTTGTTCACTAAAGACCTGAAGTTAGGTAGATCCATAGCTACCAAAATCCATCGAATACTCAGGTTGAGGCCTTTATCAAATAGCCTCGTCTTTTCAGTCTCATCTTTTTGCACAATATCGACATACTTATACAAGATATCAAACTTGACCAAATACTTACTCATGGAAGTCTCCCCCTGTATCAACTGGGGGAACTCATCCTTATTGACATCCTTAAATGCCTAAGGAAAGTACTGGTCAAGAAGGCAGTTATGAAGCTGTCCCAGTTTAATGCCTCTAGAGTACTGGCAGAATAGGCTCTCCACGAGTGTCGGGCTTGATCCGTGAGATGGAACATAAGGACCTTGGCTCTGTGCCCATTTGGCACGTCAAGAATATCCATTATCCTAGTGACTTAAACGAGCAACTCTTCTATAAGATCGTGGCTAGATGCCCCATTAAAGGTGGGTGGGTTAAGCCTCATAAAATCCTTAAGTATGGAGATAAAAGTAGTACTCTCAACTATCCCACTGCGGTTGTTCCGCTACTGCAGTGTGAGGGAGTCGAAGAGCTGGGGCATGGCTTGCTCCATGCATCTAAGCACATTAGTGCCTGACCCACTAGCTATATCACATCATGGAGGAATCTACATATAAAAGGAGAGTTTAATACACCATGATACGGATAGAAATTGGCAGCGGAAGTGATTTACTAAATAGTACTAAAGCATTAAATAAGTAGGAATGTATAAAGAAAGCATAATAAGAAAGCGCAAACACTCTGTCACACCCGAGGATCTTATTGCCCTGATACCATTTCTAACTCCTCGGCTCGGGTTTTGGTCAACATTGGGTCAACCCACACCGAGTAAAGGAGCTAAAGGGATAGGGGGAAAGTTAAATTTTATTATTGAAGAAAACCTGTTTAATTTTACCATTTATTAAAGATTAATTTACCATTTTTAAGTTGGAAAAGGAGGGGCCACTTTAAGTAATTAGAACAATTTACAAGATTTATTTATAAAAAAATCCGATTTAATCTACATTACTAAATAACTAAGAAATAAAGCATATCCATCCTTGTATTGTTACAAACAATAGCCAAAAGTCCGAATAAAAGTGTTTAAGTCAAGGATTACAAATATTCCAAGAGATAATTTAATTAAATGACAAAGTGCTAACAACGTTGATTTCCCTCTGGGGCATTAGCATTGTCCTTTTCAACGTCCCTACGCAAGGTATTTGGGGTGGAGTGGGGGATTTAACATAAAAAGTAGGGGTGGGAGAACGCTCAGTAGGGTGGGTAATACTAGGCTATATGTTTTGTACAAAAAGTACTATACATATAACATGCGTTCTAATTAATTCTGAAAAACATTTAACAATTTAGCTAGTATTAATACAACTACTATGCAATGCACCCGAGCGATGAGATTATACTCACACTTAACCATTTCACACCACCCTTTATTGGGTCAAAAGATAAATTCATCGCCATTTATCCTTTAATATCATTTCATCACATTTCATTAGGTAATCTTACTTATTTATTTTTTAGAACAACTGATATCATTTTTATTTCTTCCATTGTCCTTTCTCACAATCTTCCAATAACCGCATACTTTCATAGGCTCCACACCACCGTTTATTCTACCATATGCTTTGTCTAGTGATTTTGAATCTTTCACCCCAGGGCTCAAGGCCCTCCTTAATTATCCCTGTGTCACCCGAGTCCTTACTAATGTGTTTTGATATTTTTACCAATGTCCACATTACTTCAACATTTTACCATTTTATTTATTATTACGATTTATTTCATCATCTCAACTTATTAATTTGCCATTTTATCCACTTTATCCGTTTAACAAGGAAATATAACCATTAGCATCCTCAAATGTTTCAAAATCACCATTTTACCCTTTGTTTCATTATAACTTTTTGAAAAACATTATTGAATAATCATGGTACAAATAAAATCAATTTTTCCTTTCCAAACATCCCTTTTATGATTTTATGTCAAAAATCATGTTTACCATTTTATGTTTACCACATAAATTACATTTAATCATTTAAGACTATTTTTAACCAAACGTCCATAACTTTGCGCTAATATCATCATTTTTGTTCATTCTAACAATATTTATAACACATTTTAGGGTTGTTTTTTTACATTTAATCATTTCTTCGTAGAACCCATTTCAACATGATTTATCAAGTCTAAAATGCCACTTTCTATCTTACTACATGATTCTACACATGTCAATGTGGATTTCAAGCCTGGAAACTACTAAAAAATGCACTTAATTAAGATAATAATCTTAAGTTTATATCTTTTATGCTTTATTCCATATTTCAAGGTAAAAATGTTATTTTATTCATAAAAGACCCATTTGGGGGATGTCTTCTTTTAAAACAAAAACCATATTATGTAAGACTTGAATATTTTAGCAAATATCAATATTTTTGGCATTATGTCATCTCTAGAATGTATCGTACACATTTTTTTCATCGCTAAAATCTTGAAATCATAAGTAGAGGAAAACCCCACCTCAAAGTTTGAAGCGGAGACAAACTTCTACCCACTTTTACCCACTTTTAGCTCCAAAGATTCTCAAAGTTCTTTAATTAGCTCCAAAATCCCTCCTGCAAGCTTACTTCTACCCACTTCCTTCCTTGGTAAGAGCTTTGGTGATGAAGAACAAGCTTGAAAATGGTGTATAATGGTATTTAGAGGTTTTGGTAAGGTGTGATTATGGGTAAAAATCTTGGGTAAGAAGATGGGTTTATAGAGCTTAGAGAGAGAGGGAGAAAAATGTTGATAATAATTTATGGGGGAAGAATCTCCCCAACTCTCTCTCTTCTTATAACCTTAAGAACCCACACAAAATGATTTAAAAACTCACCCCACACATGATATTAATGTTTTATATCTTTTGGCCTCACTAGATGTCGACATGTCATCAAATTAGTGGTCTAATACGTGACAACACACAGTGGCAACTCGAAATATACAATTTTTGACTATGTCGTTTAAATGAGATCACATCTCATTCGAATGAAAATATAAATCTCATTCGAACGACGTTCAAACGACATATTAATGAGGGTTGAAATATATGGCGAAGGAAGTCCATTTGTTCTTCATTAGAAGCCCACTTAAAATGAGATGGACTTCTAATTCGAACAAATAGCGTTCTCGTTCGAACATGATAGTAATCACACTTGAACTATTCTCAATTTCATTTGAATCACTTAATTACTCCAACATCCAAATTATCCCAAATAACTTCCTCCAAGTACCACCAAAGCCACAAGAATATGTAATAACCAACAACCTCCATATTTAAATAAGATTCAAATCCTAAGGTTTCTACATAATTATAGTTTTATAAGGAAAGAGATAATATTGGGGGAACATGTATTACAATGCTCATCATTTAGCCTCCGTACATAACATCACCGTGGACAACTCTTATCTATGCATCTTGCTATTATTTTTGTCAACATAATTCTTTTAAAATTAAAACTTGTTCTTGATCCCATACAACCTCTTTATATTTATACAATCATATACAGTGGCCCATTTTTGCCTCATAGTTAATGTGGAATTAGACATCCAACTCAATGGAGTTCTATAAGACTGGTTTGCAATAATCAAATGATTTATCAATAAAATGTTAGAAATCTGAATTTACATTCTCATATACTATAAAGGCACGTTATTCATTATCGTCTATACCATGATCACTCTTCAATTATACCCCATTGTCCTCATTATTATCTTCAATATGGTCAAGAAAAAAGTCAGAATCATCCTCAGACGAATGTGCACTTAAATATTTTTCATCACAATTGATTTCAACAAACTCAGCTGGGGGGGCGGGGGTAATATTTTGATCATTCAACCTAGTTTCTGTTTGATCATCTAAACCAACATCAAACTTGATCATCTAACCCAAAATCAAGCTGATCATCTACTCCATCCTCCATTTGACCATTTAAACCAGTCTTTGTTTCAATTCCAAAAATTTTGATATATGTGGAAAATGTAGACAAATCAGCCAAAAATTTTGAATCATCACTGCAGGAAATTTGGATGGTTGCATAAAAAGCATATTATTAGTATTGCTCAAAAGAATGTATTGATTATAAACATGTTTGAAAGTCACAAACAAATCATACATTGGGTCCTTTTTGGAGTCAACTCCTTTCTTTTTGGTGGATATGTTTTGTATGTCTTCTTTGGAGTTAATTTGGAAATGCTCGTAGAATTTTTTTTGTTGGACTAGCATTCAAAAATTATACTTCACCCCATGTATGTTTTTGTTGGTGAATGACATAAGATATTTGGGATGTGTAACAATTTTTAGCATTGGGTTTTATCCTGTACTTAAAATATATGTGTGTACCCATCCTGACGTGTACTATATTTCTCCACATAAATTTCAAATCATCAACATTGAAAATTTCAAACGTCACAACCATATATTAAATATTGAACGATTTCCTTCAATTTTTGGTAAAATCCAACAACTTGTGTCTAAATTTTTCTTGATTTAAATGTCATTGGAGTGAACATCTAACATATCCTTCATACAATCACTTTTATAATTATAAGTCTAAGCATTTCCTAATGCACCTTCGTCACAACTACCCCTATTATGAAATCTAATATTTCTCATCATACACTTAGTGCATACTTCATTTAGATACACAAACAAATCGAAATTCAAAGAAAAAATTATTTCCAAGCCAAAAATACAAAGTAAAAAGATGGTTAAAAAGATGTTCTTCAAACTCGAGTTAGGTTTTAGGGAGAGGCAAGTGATATGTTATGATAGTGCATCCATTTGTAATGTCTCACCTGAACCGGTTCCTAAGTTTGTGGTTAATATAATACGTATGTGCGTCGATCTAATCCACCAAAGAGAGCTAAACTTAAATGTGCTAACTAAGGTATACATAAACAAGTATATATTTGCACCCATTGTAAAAGAAGAGGTCACCTTAGGTAATTTCATCACAAGTTAGGAAGAGCTCCATGTATACATTCTCTCGCGCACTGCTATAACAACTTATCGAATCTTAGAGAGAAAGTTGAGTTCCTGGTCGCCACTTTTAAAAGCTTAATGGACAACTTGCAAAGGATATCTATGCCTTTTCATAACGCTTCTAATGTTACGACTAGAGTTAATAATGATAAGGAAAAATAAAAGGTTACCTCCGCTTGGGGTCCTAAGAATGAAAAAAAAAACCTTGTTATTCATGTTGCTCTGCAGGTTCAAGATACTTCTCAATGGTATTTTTATAACTAGTTATCTATACACATGATCGATGATAAGTCGTACTTTTCCAACCTTGTGGATCGTAAGGAAGAAAAAGTCACCTTTGGAGATGGGAGTAGGTCAAGCTTTTTAGGATGTGGTTTTGTTGAGATACCCAGATTTTCTAAGTTAAATTATGTGTTGTACGTTGAAGGGTTGAAACCGAACTTAATTATCATAAGACAAATTTACGATTCAAATTTTGCGATAAGGTTAATCGGTCCGAGTGTAACATTTATGATCAATCTGATGAACTATTACTATAAGGAGTGAGGATTGATGAAAATTGGTATGGGACTTCTTCGTATGAAATAATGCTAAGGTTTCATCTATGGACCTTTGGCATCAATGACCATGTCATGTTAATTTTAGAACCTTTGAGATATTAGTAAAGAAAGAACTAGTTCATGGCTTATCATCTCTTGGGAAATCAACTTCCTCGATTTGTGGTCCTAGCCAATAAGGAAAATAAATCAAGAGTTCCAATTGGAAGTTGAATCCCAATACCACCTCTCATGTGTTAGAATTGAGACACATGGATCTTATGAGTCCTGCGCGTATGGAGAGCATTGGTGGTAAGCAGTATATCCTAGTGATGGTTGATGAGCTTTTGAGACACTCCATTATTGGATTTCTCAGATAAAAGTCTGATGTGGCCGAGTTCCTAAAAACCAAGTGTCGTTTACTACAAAACCAATACGGTGTCATTATTAATCAGATGTGTGTGATAACGACACTGAATTTAAAAAAGCCAAGGTGGATAGCTATTGTGATGAAATGGGCATCAAACATGAGTTTTTGGCCTTTCGTACTCCTCTACAAAATAGGATTGTTGAGATGAAGAATCAAATGACTTAAGAGATGTCTAGATCTACTCTTCTTAATAGAAACATGCCTAGACATTTTTGGGCTAAGGAGGTTAATATCACATGCCATGCAATGAATATCGTATACCTTCGTCATCATATGATACACACTCCATATGAGTTGTGATAGGGAAGAAATCGAACCGATCATATTTCCAAGTTTTAAGAGTCCTTGATACATCCTTAGAGATAAAAAGGATTTAAGAAAGTTTGACTTCCGAAGCGATGAGGGGATATTTTTAAGATATTCATCGTCGAGTGGAGCCTATAGTAACCTTAAAAGCTCTAAGGTTATGCAATTGATAATTGTCACGATTAAAGATGAAGAGGCGCCTAATTTTATTATTCCTAACCTCGGCTGTGAGTCAGATGCACCCCCGGTGATGATGACATCATTCCTCATACCACCATAGTGAACCCCACTCTTAATTTAGAGAATCCACCTTTTTGGGTTTGAAAGGGTCATGACCATTCCGCTATAGTTGATGATACGACACTATGTGTCATGACTTGCCCTCAACATGAGAATGTGGTTCGCTACTTTTTCTAAATTTCCTTTGTAGATTCCAAGAATGTGAAAGAAGAACTCAGGGATGATCATTGGAGATGTGCTATGCAAGATAAGTTGCTTCAGTTACGATAGAAATATGTCTAGGAGTTAGTCCCTCATTTTAGTCATACTAATGTGATTGGTACGTAGTGGATTTAGAAGAATAAGGTGGATGGGAATGGTAACAAAGTTCATAATAAGGCTAGGTTGGTTTCTTAAGGCTACACACAGGTTGAGGGTGTCAAAATTTAATGAGGCATTAACTCCTGTTGCTGGGCTTAAGTCTGTCCCCTTATGACTCGCTAAAGCATGTCATCTACGGTTCAAGTTATACCTAATGGATGTCAAGAGTGTCTTCCTTAATGGGATTCCACAGGATGATGTTTACATGGAATAATGAAAGGAGTTTGAAGACCCAAAGAACTTAGTATGCATATTTTATTATAAGAAGTCCTTGCATGGTTTAGAGAAAGCACCCCGTGCCTCATACGAGAGGCTCACTTTTTATCTCTTCACCCATGGCTTTAAAAGAAGGGGAGCGGATAAGACGTTATTTGTGAGGAGAGAGAATAGTTCCATATTGGTTACCCAAGTCTATGTGGACAACATATTTTTGGAACCACATATTCCCAACATGCTCACAAGTTTAAGGAGAAGATGAAGAATTAGTTTTTATAATCATGGTTGGTGAACTTACATTCTTCTTAGGCCTCTAAATACATCAAACTTAGGACAGGATATTCATATCTCAATCTAAATATGCCAGGGATCTAGGGAAGAAGTTTCTTTTAGACTCTTCTAAGAACTTGCGAACCCCCATGAGTACATCAACTAATCTTAACAAATATACTTTAGACAATGACGTACATCAAATCCTTTATAGGATCATGATGGGTAGTATTCTTTACTTGATTGCTAATCGTCTCAAAATTTCCTTTAGCATTGGAGTTTTTTCACATTACCAAGCGTCCCAAAAAGAGTCACGCTTACTTGGTCTTAAACGTATCATTAAATGCATGAGTGACACTTTTTTGTAAGGTATTTGGTATTCCTTTGATACCAATGACCGTTTGTTAGCCTATTCGAATGATGATTGGGTCGGGGATATTGATGGTTATAGAAGAACCTCATGTGGATGATTTTACTTTGGGAGTGCTCTGGTCTCTTGGTTGGGCAATAAGAAAAACTCCATATCTTTGTCCATAGGGGAAGCGGATTACATCATCACTGGGTGATGTTGCTTACAACTTTTCTGGATGAAGAAAATATTGGAAGATTATGGGATCACTATAGGCACAATGACTTTCATGTGATCATATGAGTGAAATTCATATTTCCCGTAATCTGGTCCCATATTCCTTCATGAAACACATTATGATACGTGAGCTTTTCATTCCTGGTCTTGTCTAGGATAAGGTCATGTCCTTGGCTTTATGAGAACCAATTAGTCGATATTTTCTCAAAACCATTAGATGCACTTGGTTTTAAGGATCTTAGGAAGTCTTTGGGTATTTTCTTCGTTGAATGAGTTTGGGCATTATTACTAGAATAGGCTGATTACCATGTTTCTATTCTTTATCCCTTTTGCTAGACTATATTTCTATGTTTATATTGAAAATTTTAAAAATATTTTCATTTCTTTTAGAAAAAGAATTAAAAAGTTTTTTTTTTAGTTTTGATAAATTAAAAATGATTTTTGTATATTGGTTTTCACCATATATGGATGTGCATTTAAGGTGTTTGAAGAACAACTACATTCCTTCCATTCGTGTGACTTTTTCATATTGTTTTGATACATGGCTTCGTTTCTTTAGTGTGCTCGATAATGTGTGGTTATCCTTTTATGTTCATTGATGATTATTTTCTATGCGCCAAACTTTTTATTGCCTTTATTTTACACATGCATGGGCTTTCTGAACATTGTATTTACTTGTCATATGTCAAATACAATGTTCTCTTCTCAATGGTGTTTAATAATAAACCAAATGTACTAGAGATAATCTGTGCTTCTAATAACCATTGTTCGAATTTATTTTCCCAAAAAATTGATTTTATTTTAAGCAACGGAAAATGGAAACAAAAGAAAAAATTATCTTTACATTAAAAGACACCATTAGTAAGAGCCTAAGAGAAAAATTTTGGCACACAAATACATAAGTGACAAAGCTAGTGTTGTTACATTGATGCTTCGCCTTGCATGAGCAATATGATATCTTAAAAAAAATTGAAAGTGAATTCTTAAAAATGGGAGATCAAACTTTCTTGAAAAACATTAAATAGTTTGGCGTTATTAATTTGAGTATCATTTAAAGTCATGGCTTGTTGAATAATTCGAGTCAATTACATTTTTTTCAACATTCGTACACCAAAGGTTAAAATTGAGTTCTTTCTTTAGAAATATCTCATTGACTTCATGCGCATTTATTATGAATGCCTATGTTGATTTTCCCATCGAACTTGGTCACACAATTACATTATGATTTCATGATTTACATATTTTAATGCTATTCTATGGTGTGATGTATTTGTACCTATATGTACGTCCTATACATATTCTTTCACATACATAAAAATGTGACAAATTACAAAAATAGTTTGTGGCTTCTTTAGAGTTTCATCGCCTAGGATCAAGTGTTTGTCTTTATGATGTTATTTCATATTTAGATTCGGGTGATGCTAACTTTTCATGATTAGTTTCTAACCCTTTGTCTATTACGGACAAAAAGGGGAAGAACAAATTAAGGGGGAGTTTTATTTTTCCTTAAACTCTCGTATGTATGCTAATATTTCTTTTGCTTCATGTGTGTAGGCCATTCCACCTTGATAATTCCCTCTTGGTCTACACAAGATGAAGACTTTCAGTTGAAGAAAAAGTCGTGAGTATATTTCCTTTTTCAGTTTGGGAGGTCATTTATACTATATTTTCTTAGGGGTTTATTTTTTGTTTTTATTTTCTATCGAAATGGCCATACGGGAAGTTTTGTAAGAGCAAGTTTTTATAATTGCTCTTTTATTTTTATTTATTTTGGTGTATCCCATTACAAACTAAAAAAACCACATCCATATATGCTTCCCATGATCGTTGAAGACATGTTAGTGATCGAGAAATATACTGAAGATTGAATGCGTTTGGAATCATCACTACACTCATGAGGAGGCATATGGTATAAAGGTTTTTGATTTAATATTATCCATTTTATTTTGGGATGTGTTTAAATTTATTCGAGGAATTTTTCTAAAAAGATTTTCAACCTAATTTTTTTGGTTTTTTTTTGTCTTATTGGAACGAGGTTTGAATCTTGTTAGAATGAGATTGTGTTCTCATTGGAATGAACTTCCAACGCGTGTTCTCTACCCGAAAGCGTCTTACCTATTAGAAGCTCATTAAATGTTCGTTGGAATGACTAACTCTCGTTGATATACCCATATATACCCTCGACCAGGCCAAGGGTGTCCCTCACCTCGAATGAGGGCTCAAGTTCAGGACGAGGATTCAATAACTACTGCATATGGGTCTTGTCAGGGATAGACGACCCCTCAGCTTCGCCCGAACGACCCTTCAAGGGGCCGACCCCTCACCATGGGCCAAATGACCTTTCAAGGGAATGACCCCTCATCATGGCCCAGATGACCCTTCAAGGGGCCTCCCCCTCAGCTTGGCTTAGAAGACCCTATAAGGGGATGACCCCCTTACCATGGTCCAGACGACCTCTCAACGGGCCGACCCCTTAGCACGGGATGGAGGACCCTATGAGGGGATGAGAGTACGAGGCCCGCATCCAGTCGGGCCCAATTCCAGCATCAACTTTAGCCTCAGCTTGGCATCCTAGGTCAAGGGTGACATCATCCCAGCGTGTGACTTGGGAGACGCGTGGAACAGTGCGCATGGGACTCACATGGCAGGTGGACTAGATCGTTATAACAATATCATCTCCTCACGTGAGGGAATATTATGTCATCATTGATTGCAAGTGGCACATCCAATTGTGAGGAGGCGATTCGCCAGATCATCATTCACATACACCATGCATGCTTTGGGGGGGGGGGGGTACACTACACCCCCCAAGCCCTATATATACTTGTCACCTTTAACCCTATAGAGGGATCGATAATTGTAACCTTAGCTAAACTCTGCTTGTACACACAGTAGAGAGAGAGTGAGCTTATGTGCATTGTATCCAAAGCCATTAGTCCCCATATTTATTGGAACACACACTCACAGCGGATGCAGGCCTAATTGGCTGAACCACTATACATCGTTATCTTATTCCTCTTATACTCATCCCCTTTTATACACTTACACACATACACATCTCTATAGCTGCCATTATTATTACTATTTGAGCTCATCATCACTTATCTGGTGGTGCTGAATCTTAACATCATCAGTTTGGCACCGTCTGTGGGAACGAGAAGACATCTCTTCCTTTATACAGCTTGACCTCACCGGGCACTCTGGTGGTGAACCAGTTATCCCCTTTTGTGGAGTTGTTTCACCATTGAAAGAGACCCGTTAAGGTTCTCAAGCTCATCATTCTTTTGATTAGTAATCTTTCTATAGCTCAAACACATGGCACCGGAGATTCCACCACCACTTCCTCTACCGAATAGTGGAGTAGGACCTAGTTCTAGTCATCCACCACCTCAGTCTGAGATGGACGATGTGGCGACGGCCTTGATGTCTCTGGCATCAAGCCAGTGGATTATGCAGGAGAAATTTATTGCTCTCAGCCAAAACATACTAAGATCTTCGGGGGTCTCACCGAAGATGATTACTCCGGTAGAAGCGCCAGGGCAATAAGAGGCCAGGGGACCACCCCAGGCACTACGCACAGACTTTCCATCTCCACAGCGACAGAGGGATATTGCTGACCCCCGGCGTCCACGCCTGGGGAGGCAAGGAAACCCTTACCCTGAAGACATATATGACGATCTGGATGGGGAGGAGGTCCCCATAGAATGGTGAGAGCCGTATGAGGTCTCCAATAATACTATGTGACCTATCCAGGAAAGCATAGGGAATTGTGTAAGGCAAAATCCCGACGAACGCCCGAGGGGCTCTGTTTTTGATCGTCTGAGCAAGGGGTCGACCTTTGAGAGGCTGGGCCCAGTAAATGATATGCGGGAAAAATTATCCTCATCGGGAAGTATTGCGAGGTCCATAAGGGAGGCAACAAATGGCCGACCCCATGGGGGCCGACCCCACGAACGAAATGGTGATTAGGGAGAAGTAAGCAGCCGACACAGACCTGCCATAGCCGAACCCTCAGTTCACCTCAAAGAGGTGGTAGGGGATAACATTAGCCAAGCCGACCCTATGAGGACATAAAATGACTCAATCCAAAGGCTAGAGGATAAAATTTGTGACATCCTGAAGAGCCGGGACCCTCTTCAAAGAGGATACTCCATAGTCTCACCCTTTGTGGCGAAGATAGTCAACTTCCCATTACCATCTAAGTTTAAGCCACCTATGGTCACCCCAAGGTATGACCGGAGTACCAACCCTATCCATCATATCGAAATGTACTAGTCAGCGGCAGATATATACTCTATCTCAGATGAGATGAGGTGCCGTGCCTTTTCTGGCACTCTGACTGGGGCTGCATATGTCTGGTACATCTCTCTTACAAAGAACTCCATTGAAAGTTTCAAGCAGTTAGCAGAACGATTCATCCATAACTTTTTCATTCGAGTGAGGACACATAAGAATACCACACACCTGCTCTACGTTAAGCAGGGGAAGAATGAGAGCCTAAGAAACTACATAGCTAGATTTAACAAAGAAAAGTTAGAGGTCGAAAACTATGAGGAAAGCATAGCCATGACAACCCTCATTGGAGGACTGCAGAAGGAGAAGCTTTTATGGAAGCTTGCTGAAGACCCTCTAAAGACGATGGCTGAATTACTGTCAAAAATGAGAAAGGTGATGAACCTCTAAGAGATGATGGCCGCAAAATACGAAGACAAAAAAGGAGGCGCTAGTGGGGGTAAGTACCAGAAAAAGAATAAGGAGGGGAAAAAGAGGCTGGAAGATGAGAAATTTGCTAACTATACTCCTCTGACGGTCAACTACGAACACATCCTGAATGAGATAAAGAGTGACCGATCCTTGAAATGGCCCGAGAAGTTGAGGTCAACCCCTCACAAGAGGAACAAAAACTTATGGTGTGAATTTCATCAAGACCATGGCCATGTGACGGACAAGTGTTTTCCTCTAAAAGACGAAATTGAAAAAATTGTTAAATGAAGGGAAGTTAGGGAAATACGTTGACAAGAGTGCATTTAAGAGGGTCTGAGGGGATGACCCCAGGAAGAAGAGGGGTGACACATGCAGAGGAGATCCTCCAAACAGAAAAGATGACCCTTCAGAGGATGAGGACGACCTCCCACCAAGAGACGACCACAGCCCTATCAAGAGACTTAATATGATCTCACTCGATGTTGGGATGATCTCCGGGGGACTAGAAGGAGAAGGGTTAGAGGTTGCAGACAGGAAGGCCCATGTAGCTGAAGCCAAGGCAGTGATAAAAGTTGTGCACTCAACCTCTATGGAAGTAAAGTCAAAAAAGAGGAAGAAAGCTGACATGGATACCCTGATAGTGGGATTCTTAATAATGGACTTCAAAGGCCTCTTAGCCCCACATGATGACCCTCTCGTCATCACTACCAGGGTACACGGGTGCGAGGTGCCAAGAATCCTAATAGATGGGGGTAGTTTTTCATATGTGATGTTCTGTCCATGCTTTAAGGCCCTAGGACGCAGTCGTGCTAGGCTCGTCCCCTACCATAAAACCTTGATTGGTTTCAGTGGGGAAAAAGTTCATCCTCTAGGAGTGTATGAGGCGGATGTTAGAATGGGAGATGAGTGGCCGAGATGGCTAACCAAGAAGGTCAAACTTTTCATTATGGATGAACAAGTCTTCTTAGCCTACAACATTATTCTAGGGTGAGTGTACCTCAAGGAATTTGAGGCCGTGCCATCCATGGTTCACCAGATGATAAAATTCCTGACCCCTTACGGGGTAAGGGAAGTTCAGGAAGACCAGACGACGGCACGGGAGTGCCACTTTAACTCCGCCAAAGAAAGAGAGGCGTATAAGAAAGTAACAACCACTTATAACATTAGTATACTCGATCCTAGGGATGAGACAAAGCTGAAGAAAGGAGAATCTGCGGAAGAGATATAATTCATCATCCTCAATGAGGATGAGCTAGAAAAAACCATCCAAAGAGGCAAGGCTCTAAGGACAGACATTAAAGAAGACCTCATCAAGTTGTTAAGGATAATACAAAACATCTTAGCATGGAGTCATGCAGATATGCTGGGAATCGACCCTAAAATCATGTGCCATAAGCTCAACGTGGTAGAGGGTGAGAAGCCGATAAAGACAAAGAGGAAAATTTATTCTCGAGAAAAATATGAGGTCATAAGGGACGAGGTTAAGAAGCTAGAAGATGATGAGTTTATCAGAGAGGACATTTATCCCGATTGGCTATCCAATGCAGTCATAGTCCCCAAGGCCAACGAAAAACCGAGGATGTTCATAGACTTCACAGACCTCAACAACATTATCCCAAAGATAGCTTCCCTCTACCCCACATTGATCACATGGTAGACGCTATCGCAGGCCATGAGCTAATGAGATTCATGGATGCCTATTCAGGTTACAACCAGATCTTCATGAACCCTGAAGACTTAGAAAAAATGGCTTTCATTACCGACAAGGGGACATACTGTTATAGGGTTATCCCATTTGGCCTAAAGAATGCGGGGGCAACGTATTAGTGCATTGTGAATAAAATATTCGAAGACCAAATCGAGAAGTCTATGGGGGTTTATGTAAATGACATGCCAAATAAGAGTTTGAAGGATGAGGATCATGTGGCCAACCTCGAGAGGAACTTTAACATGATGGACAAGTATCGAATGAAGCTCAACCCAGCTAAATGTGTCTTTGGGGTTGGAGAAGGGAAGTTCTTGGGGTTCATCGTCAACCAAAGAAGAATGTCCATTCCTGAGAAGATAACGATCCTCCTATAAATGAAGTCACCCAAGACCATTAAAGCCGTTCAAAGGCTCACAGGGCGAGTGGTTGCTTTGAATAGGTTTGTATCCAGAGCCACAAACAAGTGTTTACCGTTCTTCAAAATCCTCAGACTAGCCTTTGAATGGAATGAAGAGTGTGACCAGGCTTTCAAGGAGCTAAAATCATACATACGGTATCCCTTGTTGTTGTCAAGACCAGTGTAAGGCGAACAACTACATATGTACTTAGATGTCTCAGAATCATCCGTTAGTGCAACCATTGTGAGAGAAGTGGACGGAGTATAAAAGCCTATGTATTTCAATAGTAAGTAACTCCAGGGGGCAGAGCAAAGATACCCAAGGATGGATAAGTTAGCCTATGCCTTGATCCATGCATAAAAAAAGATAAAATCATACTTCTAGTCCCATACAATGGTCATCCTCACCAACTCTCCTCTCAGGCAAGTCTTACACAGGCCAAAAAAATTGAGGAGGCTAATGGCCTGGGCTATAGAGATGGGAGAGTTTGACATTATATATCAACTAAGGGTTGTCATTAAGGGGAAAGCATTAGCTGATTTCATGGCTGAATTTACTTGGGAAGATAATGAGGCTGAAGAGGAAAGCCTTGAGAAGACAGATACCCGACAAAGCATAATTATTTACCCATCCGCAGGTAAGGCTAAGACAAGCGCCGCTAGAGAAAAAGTCATCGAAAATAAAAAGAGAAGATATCTCTTTAGATAAGGATCGCTCACTGAGGGAAATTTCTTAGAGGACCAGAGTGTGTGGAACCTCTTTGTTGATGAATCCTCTTACGAGAGTGGAAGTGGGGTTGGATTAATAGTATCAGCACCCGAAGGCACAAACATTGAGTATGCCCTGAGGTTCAACTTCAAAGCCTCCAACAACGAGTCTGAATATAAGGCCGTAATAGCAGGCCTCTCCTTCGCTAAGTCTCTTAGTATCGACCACATCTTGGTCTATAGTGATTCAAGGCTAGTAGTGAATTAAATACTGGGAGCCTACGAGGCTAAGGATGAAAGAATGGCCAAATATCTTGAAAGAGTGAAGTCACTATTGAAGAGCTTCAGAGAAGTAAAATTAAAGAGGATACCTAGGCTTGATAATGGTCGAGCCGATGCACTTGCAAGGCTGGCCACGAAAACTAGGACAAATATCAGGAGGATAGTCCCAGTGGAAATTTTGCTTCGACTAGTGATTGAAGAGGTAGAGGGAACACTCAGCTCTTTCTTAAATGTTGACAGGGAACCTTCATGGATTGACCCCCTTGCCAGATACATTAAAGAGGGGGAGATACCAAAAGCAAAACAAAAAAGGAAGAAGTGGACATACAGAGCTGCAAAATTCACTGTCATCGGAGACACCTTATACAAAAAGGGGTTTTTGCTCCCCTTGATCAGATGTGTGCACCTGTCTGAGGTCCCACACATCTTGCAAGATGTGCACGAGGGGTCATGTTTAAGCCATATTGGGGGAAAGTCGTTAGCAAAAAGGATAGTAACCAAGGATACTGGTGGCCGACCCTGGGGAAAGATGCCACGGCATATGTAAAAAAGTGTGATAAATGTTAAAGGCTTTCCACCATCCCTCACCAGCCCCATCAGCCTCTTACCTCCATCACATGCCTATGGCCAATCGCAGTATGGGGAATCGATCTAGTAGGTCCATTTCCTAGGGCCATCAATAACTATCGATACTTGATCGTAACAATTGACTATATATCAAAATGGGTGGAGGCGGACCCGATGGCAACGATCACCGAGCAGAAAACCTTCCAGTTTATCTGGAAAAACATTATATGTGGATATGGTCTCCCTAACACCCTCATCTATGATAATAGGACTCAATTCAAGAATGTATCCTTGGAGAAATACTGCGAAAGGGCCGGTTTCAAACAATTCTTCTCATCCCCAAGCCGACCTCAAGCTAATGGGAAAACTGAAGTTACAAACAGAACAATCCTAGATGGGATCAAGAAAAAACACTAGGAGGCAAAAGGAAGATGGGTTGAGGACTTGTACGCTGTACTGTGGGACAATAGGATGACGATAAAGACTCCTACCGGAGAAACCCCGTTCATGCTGTCGTATGGCTCAGAAGCCGTCATCCCCATCGAGATTGGGTTTCCTACTCACAGGGTCCAAATGTATGACCCACAGAGAAATATGGAAGAAAGGATACTTGACTTAGACTTGATCGAGGAAAGGAGGGAAGACGCTGAGATAAGGCAAGTTACTTACAAGTAGAGGACTGCCAAGTTATACAACCATAAGGTGAGGCAAAGTCCAATCGCTATGGGGGACCTAGTCCTCAAAAAGACTTGACAAAAGCCTAACAAACTCGACCCAAATTGGCATGGCCCATATAGGGTCATTGGTGAAGTTTTCCGTGGAACCTAAAGACTAGAGAACCTTGAGGGGGAAGACTTTTTGAACCCCAGGAATGCAGATCACTTGAAGAAATACTATCAATAATGTAATGTCCTATTGGACCACAGTTGTAATGAATGTGTTTCCCCAATAGAACACTTGAAATGTTAATGAGAATATTATCTTAGCTCCTTATCTTATTTGTCAATTTAGATACGTTGGGGAAATTCTTACCAAATTACCCTCGGCTAGGATGAGGGTGAATGGTAGGGACGACCCTCCATTCACTCTTAAAAAAGATGAGGGGGGAATTAAAATTGAAAACATCATTAAGTTGGAGGAAACCACCCTCGACTAGGATGAGGGTGAATGGTAGGGACGACCCTCCATTCATTCCTAAGAAAGACGAGGGGGGAATTAAAATTGAAAACATCATTTAGTTGGTGGAAACCACCCTCGGCTATGATGAGAGAAAATTTTGGGGACGACCCCCCATTTACCCTCAAGAAAGACGAGGGGGGACTTGAAATATTTGAAAACATCATTTAGTTGGTGGAAACCACCCTCGGCTATGATGAGGGAAAAATTTTGGGACGACCCCCCATTTACCTTCAAGAAAAACGAGGGGGACTTAAAATATTTGAAAACATCATTTAGCTGGTGGAAACCACCCTGGACTATGATGAAGGCAAATGGTTGGGACAACCCCCCATTTACCCTCAAGAAAGATGAGTGGGGATTACTAAATATTTGAGAACATCGTTTAGTTGGGGGAAACCACCCTTGGCTATGATGAGGGAAAATGGTGGGGACAAACCCCCATTTACCCTCAAGAAGGACAAGGGGGGACTTGAAATATTTGAAAACATCATTAAGTTGGTGGAAACCACCCTCGGCTATGATGATGGAAAATTTTGGGGACGACCCCCCATTTACCCTCAAGAAAGACGAGGGGGGACTTGAAATATTTGAACACATCATTTAGTTAGTGGAAACCACCCTCGGCAATGATGAAGGCAAATGGTTGGGAGGACCCCCCATTTACCCTCAAGAAAGACGAGGGGGATTACTAAATATTTGAAAACATCATTTAGTTGTTGGAAATCACCCTCGGCTATGATGAACGCAAATGGTGGGGACGAACCTCCATTAACCCTCAAGAAAGACGAGGGGGGACTAAATATTAGATAACATCATTTAGTTGGTAGAAACCACCCTAGGATATGATGAGGGCAAATGGTGGGACGACCCCCCATTTACCCTCAAGAAAGATGAGGGGGGACTTAAAATATTTGAAAACATAATTTAGTTGGTGGAAACCACCCTCGGCTATGATGAGGGAAAATGGTGGGGACGACCCCCCATTTACCCTCAAGAAAGATGAGGGGGGCTTGAAATATTTGAAAACATCATTTAGTTGGTGGAAATGAGGGAAAATGGTGGGGACGACCCCCATTTACCCTCAAGAAAGACAAGGGGGACTTGAAATATTTGAAAACATCATTTAGTTGGTGGAAACCACCCTCGGCTATGATGAGGGCACATGGCGGGGACGACCCCCCATGTACCCTCAAGAAAGACGAGGGGGACTTAAAATATTTGAAAACATCATTTAGTTGGTGGAAACCACCCTCTGCTATGATGAAGGAAAATGGTGAGGACGACCACCCATTTACCTTCAAGAAAGACGAGGGGGGACTACTGAATATTTGAAAACATTACTTAGTTAGTGTAAACCACCCTCGGCTATGATAAGGGAAAATGGTGGGGACGACCCCCCATTTACCCTCAAGAAAGACGAGGGAGTTAATGGGATGGTTAATTCAAAATATCATGAGCTAAGATAAATCACACAAGAGGAAAGCATAGAAGACAAGAAGAGGCTTTATATTATAAACCAAGTGTTACAAATGCTTGTCAACAAAAATAAAGCACAAAAATAGTCAATTACATGTAGAGGGTATTGGCTACAGGCAACCACCCTACCGAACAGTATCAGCAGGCAAGGTTTCCACGTCAATCAGAGGAGTTTCTTCAGTGACCAAAACAAGCCGATCCTCAGAGGTGCCGATGCCGGCAATGTGTACTTAAGACTCTACACGGGCTAGCACCTCAGCTATGAGAGGATCCTCCATCTCCACTGCTTTAAGAGAGGGACGAATGGATGACACGACGTCAGCAAATTTTAGGACGACCCACCGAAAGGCCGTCTTAATCCCTCTTTCCAGGTACTGAGGGCCAAAGACATGAAACTCATCAGAAAGATTATAAGACTCCACAACATCGACCTCTGACCTCTTCACTTCCTTATCTAGCTCAGCCTTGAGTTGGGCCCCCTGATTGATCAAGGCCTCATCCTTTTCTTTGATGACAGAGTCCTTCACCTTCAAGTCAGCCTCGTGCTGCTTTTCTAGCTCATTTAGGACCCTGGTATGCTCGATCCTCGCACTCTCCAACTTTGCCCTTGCAGTCTCCAGCTCGGTCTTCATATCGACCTCATGCTAAATAGCTCTCTCGGTCTCATGGAACTTCTGTTGATTCTCAGCCATCCATTTGGTGGCCGAGGTGAAGGAACAAATAGACTAAATAGATAAACACATGTTAAAAGGGGCCAAGGGAATAGTTCATGAAATGATAAATAAAAAAGAATGAAGTCGAAAGAAGTAACTGAGCCAAAGTGTGCAAACCATAATCATAGATCTTGGATGGGGGAATCCTTACAGAAAACATTGAGACTTTGGTTGCCCTCAAGTTGGCTATGAGGGAAGAGGTCTCAGCCTTGAGGAAAGAAAGATTCTAAGACCAATATGCACCCATGCTAGAAGAGGATTTTATCCCCTCAGTGTGTGCCTGAGACACCCCCACCCTCTCCCTTATCTGTGTGTCTAGTTGGGAGCCCTCAGGAACTTCGGGCTCCTTCCTTTTGTGACTGTAGGAGGTCGGCTCCACTTCCGTTGGCCTCACAGCCTTTGTCTTCTTCTGAGCCTACTGAGGCTCTTTGACTTTTTTCTTTCCCAAGCCAGATAGTAAACTTGGTGCAGTCATCTCCCAGAGTTGATCAGATATATTTGCAGGACGACCTCAAAAGGGGACGAGATATCATAAAGATATAGTGGCAAAGAGGAAACACTTGAAAAAAAATTAAAAATTGAGCAAAAATCTACTCACATAATTCTATCAGGGGGTCGGCCCTCAGACCAGCTTCTTTGAGGAAGCGAGGGGTCATCAAATCTTCAAATTTATGAAGTTCACCCTCTTTCCCTTATTCCCTTAGGTAGTAAAAAATGACCTTCTCCTCCAAGTTGAGCCCGGGGTCTAACCGTGCTCTCATAGAAGGGTTATACCATGACCTTGGAACCTTCAGATTGTCTTCTACAGGATCAGCCCTGGCGAGGAATTCCCAATCCCCAGAGATGAAGAAAAACCTCTTCATCCAGTCATGATTGGAAGTTTAAGCTACGTGAAGAAGCTTCTTGTCGGACTTCCTAGCCCCCAAATGAAAATACCCAGGCTGTTTGGACGATGAGGTGATGTTGTAACAAGCTATGAACAAATCAGTCGAGGGCTCGTTGGTGAAGGAATTCTTTCAGAGGGAAACGTAGCCAAGGATGGTCCTCCATGAATTGGGAGGAAGTTTAAAAGGAGCAACCCCAAGGGCAGATAATATGTTGATTATAGCAGAGTGCAGGGGGAACCTAACACATACACTAAGCATCTGCTCATAAATAGCAACCTCCCCTTCATTCCCCTGGAAGACTCTCTCATTGGCATTTCGGACCCTCATAGTCACATTGGGCTTTATACAAAATGTGTGCCTCCAAAGAAAGAGGTCGCGATCCTTAACGGATGAGACATAAGCCGAGGCACTAAAAGTGTTAACTTGGTGAGCATCCAGATCTTCACTATCATCCTCATGCTCTTCGTCCCCAGATCTCTCGGCCTCAACGTTTGTTGGTGGTCAATCTGAAAAGGCCACCTGGAAGGCAAGAGGGTACAAGGTTGTTATAAGGACAGCTTTAGAAGGTACTGTGCCCTCGGCCTGTCGATTTGGGCTAAGATTGGATGTCTCTCTCCTCCCAGAAGTCCCGGTGCCTGTTGGTGATGATACTCTCTCATTCATCTCTCCCTCGTATGTCTGACTATCGGCTAGACGACAAGACGAACCACAGGACTCAGATGGTACTATTATTGCTAAAGGAATGGGGAAGATGGGTCGTACCTAATTAGGGTCGGCCTCTCGTCTTCTTTCATCCTCCTCCTCTATTCGCCTAATCTCTACGAAGAATTTCTCTCTCAGGGATGGGAATTCCTTGGCTAAATCATAAAGTCTTATAAGCATTAAGGGGAAGACCCAACACTTCAGGGAATGTGTCTAAGCTAACTACAAACAAGTTCACAGTTGACTAAATTTGACTTTTGGATCAAACATAAAGAGATGAAGAGTTTTTAGGTTTGAACACTCAAGAACAGGAGAACCAAAGAACAACCGAAAAACCTAAGAAGTACCGTAAAGAGGCAGCAAACCACCATGAATTGGTAGAGGAGTAATCCTAAGAAGTCTAAAACCTAAGGCTCAACCCTATAACTACCATAGGAGGGCGAGCTCGCACGTCAGAAGGGTATAAAATAACCAAGAAAAAATGGAAAAACAAGCCTAAAGAAAGAAAACAAACAGAAATGAAAGATAAAGAGGGAATTGGGGCAGAAAGAGTACTTGAGAAAGTACGATGACACAACCTAGCTTGGAACACGAAGAAAGGTAGAGAATGGCAGAAATGTCATTTGAAGATGCTAAAGGAACTAGAGAGAGAAGGCTCAAATTGCGAGAACAAAAAAGAAATGATTGTTTAAAAATAGTTTAAATACTTTATTATTGGGGGGACATAAATCAAGGCGGTGCACAACCCATGAGGAAATGCATCATTGGGGCACCAAGCCCCATGTATAGTGTGCATACGCCACACCTGGGAAACTGAAACGACGATGGACACCTTACCACATGCAACTTGATAGATGTCACTTATTTATCTGACCACCCACTTAAGAATTCCAAGGCAACATTACCCCTTAGCCATCTCAACAACATCGATGGATAAGGGATGGGGGTGATTGATATACCCATATATACCCTTCGCCAGGCCAAGGGTGTCCCTCACCTCGGACGAGGGCTCAAGTACAGGACGAGGATTCAATAACTACTGCACAGGGGTTTGTCAGGGCCAAACGACCCTTCAAGAGGCCGACCCCTTAGCTTGTCCAGGATGACCGTACAAGGGGTTGATGCCTCACCATGGGCCAAACAACCTTTCAAGGGGATGACCCCTCATCATGGCTCAGACGACCGTTCAAGGGGCTGACCCCTTAGCTTGGCTCATACGAACCTACAAGGGGCTGACCCCCTCACCATGGCCCAGACGACCTCTCAAGGGGCTGATCCCTTAGCACGAGACGGATGACCCTATGAGGGGATGACAGTATGAGGCCCGCATCCAGCCGGGCCCAATTCCAACATAAGCTTTACCATCAGCTAGGCATCCTAGGCCGAGGGTGACATCATCACAGCACGTGACTTAGGAGATGCGTGGGACTCATATGGAACGTCGACTAGACCGTTATAACAATATCATCCCCTTACGTGAGGGAATATTATGTCATCATTGATTGCAAGTCACGCATCCGGGTGTCAGCAGGGGATTGGCCAGATCATCATTCACATACACCATGGATGCTTGGGGGGTACACTACCACCCTAAGCCCTATATATACTTGTCACCTTCAACCCTATAGAGGGATCAATAATTGTAACCCTAACTAAACTCTTCTTGTACACACAGTAGAGAGAGAGTGAGCTTATGTGCATTGTATCCAAGGCCATTAGTGCCCATATTTAGTGGATCACACACTCACAGTGGATGTAGGCCTAATTTGTTGAATCACTATACATCATTATCTTATTCCTCTTATACTCATCCCCTACTGTACACTTACACACATATACATCTCTATGGCTGCCATTGTTATTATTGTTTGAGCTCATCATCACTTATCTGGTGGTGCTGAATCTTAGCATCATCACTCGTTAAAACAAAATTTTAATTTCATTTGAACGAAATTCTATTGAAAGAAGTATGTTGCCTAAAATTTTGCGTTTTCTATAAATTGGACTCTAGTGAACTGATTTTCTCAAAACTTTTGGAAAAAAATGAATTTCCAATGCTATTTGAAAAATCTCACAAGTTTATTTTCCAAAAACAGTTTTGGTTTTCCAAATCACATTCTTAAGGATGATTTGTTAAGTTTAGTCACACACTAGTTACACATATACAATCAAACCCTTGTAGAGTGCTTCTGTACAATTAATATTTTGGAGATTTAATCTCTACTGCTAAGGAAGAAAGGGACCCCTTTTTAGAGGCGAATCATTAAATATCGAGGAAAGAATTGTTTGCAATGGGCGGTGTTGGACTGTGTTGTATATATGAAAGATTTGAAAATCATTATCGCATTATAATTAGTGAATCTCTAAGTAGTATGTAAGTCATTATGTTCTTGTCATATCTTAAAAAGTGTTGAAAATGGTTTTGCCTATAAGGAATTTTTCTTCAAACTCTTCTTGTGTTTGGTTTGATTGCCTGGGTTGGTAATTTACTTTGCACTTTATCTTGCATGTTAAACTAATTTTAATTATGATAAAATTTGGCTACAAATTCGATCTTTTTCTGTGTGTAACGTAATATATAATTGAATCAATATAACCCACATTTTCAGCCAATGAAGAAATCAACAAATAAAATAATTAAATCGAGAGCCCAAATGTTATTAGCCTAAAATACAAATATATTTTCAACAGTCACATACTAATTTATGACACTCTAAACATACAATTCTATAAAACTCATATTTAGAATTACTAGATTCAAAGAGAGGGACTTTACCAGATTACCAATGTTCTACTATGACAGTGATTTACCATTTGTACCCTCCTTGGGGTATAAAATACATCAAAGGATATAGAAGTTAAAAACCTTCCCAAAAGTGACACAAAGAGAGAATTTTGATAAACACGAAAAATCCACCAAAAATTCAAAGTAATATTGCAATCTCAAAATTGTCAATAAGGAATCAAAGTTTGGGATCAATTTCGTTCACTGTTAATATATGTTTAGGGGTTGGGGGAGTAGTTAAGCTACCGAGAGTGTGATGGATTGTAAATGATGAATATAGTGAGAACGCATTTGCTAACTTACTATGAGATGTGCAATTTATCATTAGGAGATCATTTTCTAATTTTTCTTTTGACTCCACACAGCTCATACCTAAAAAAATTAGATATTGTGCCTAACCAAAAAGCTTGAACATATTATTATAGAAAATCTTAAGACCCCATAAAGCTTGTAATTTATAGTATTGAACATATTATTATTCTACCTAACCAACTTGGATTCACTATACTTATTTACCTAACAACCCACACATTTAAAAAATGATGGACACTAGCAGTGTAACCATTGTTTTTAATAATCCAAAAAAGCCAAATCAAAAAACAATAAATAAGAGAGCATGAATAACTATAAATGTTAATAAAAAAAAAGCAGAACAAATATGCAATATTGGGGATATTGGATTCTCCATAGTTTTACCAAAATATATGGTCAATTTTCCTAAATGAACAAAACCAAGACAAACTCAAAAATTATTAAACTGAAAGGCTCGAATTTAAGACCATACAAACATTTTATCAAACATTAATGATTTTCACTATAGTTTACTGAATGAATGCTCACTTTTGAAGACGAGAATGTATGCTTGTTTAATATAAAAAAACATAACTACGAAAAATCTTAATATATCTCTTGTTTACATAAAGAAATATGACACTAGTTAAGTAATAACATTCATTGATGTTAAACCAAGAAAAATAGGTAAAAATAAACTCATGAAAATTTTAGAAAGAAATCACCTATATGCTTATAGCCACAATTATCAACCTTAAATGAAATAAAAAAGAAGACAAACTCAGGATTATTCAACCCAATACTCTAAAAATGAATTTAGTTGCTTATAAACACGTTCCAAAGGTATAACAATAGAAAAGCCACTGAGAATTAATGAAACTTAACCAAAGCCACTAAGAATTAATTTGATAATTATAAGCCTAACACCTCTTAGTAGGTATAACATAGTGCAATGCGATTGTGATTTGAGTCATAAGATGATTTTTGTAATGAATGATATTAGACACTAAAAAGAATTGTTGTTTAAATAAAAAAAATGTGTAAGTAGAAACCTTTTTCAGAGGTTTGTAAGAAAAAGATAAAGTAGTAATAAACGTCTCAAATAAAAGCCATGAGATAATATTTCCTTCCCCCAGTTATTGAGACAAGCAAAGAATAGAACAACCATTTAATTACATCATCACTACTTTTAACCTAATTTTAGTTACAGAACATTTTAATCGTACACACACACACACACACACACACACACACACACACACACACACACACATATATATATATATATATATATATATATATATATATGGGAAAAATTGTCTAATCTTTTTTATCCTACCGTTTACTAAATTTTCTTAAACTTCATTTCAATCTTCATTTGCTTAACCTTCTAGTCAAACTTGCATATTCTAGCAAATTTCATTCACTCCAAAAGTGCTTAACTCAAAGAAAAGTTTTGTAAGAACATAACTAATAGTAACATTAGTAATACAATTAAGCAACAGGGTAAAGGAAGCAAACGAAAAGAATGGAATCCATACAATCATAGTAACAAAAATAAGGGCTTCCATTAATAACCACTATCATGTATAAGGCTCATATAAAGTCATAACTTTCTAAAACCGGAGCAAAAAAAATTAGATTCCAACTATTAAAACACAAAAACAAATACTACAATTGTAGCAAGACTAAAAAAAACTGAACCCTAAAGGAAATGAAGGTGGGAGAAAACATAGAATACCTGATTTCTACCGAGAGGTGTGAAATCTACAAAACAAAACATAGAATATTTGAGCACACATGATATTATTGGGTTTGCAAAAAAACATGAGCACCATATTAGAGTTTTTGGAAAAAGATGATTTTGAACCTTAGAAGTATAATCAATCAAACATGGATTGGACATAACAGATATGGATGGAATAACGAATAACCTTATAAATTACCTTAAAAATACATTAGATAGACCCACAAATTAATGTGGTTGATTTTATTGACCAATAAGCCTAATCTTTGTCTTTACCAATTAAAAAATTATTAGATATTGAGGGGAAATTGAATGGATGATATAATCTCTCCCATATGTGATATATAAGAATTCACGGACATAGTTAAATCCATAGTGAAAAACACATTATGAACATACGCTAAGTAAAAGATTGCAAACTAAATAAAATACCTATTCATAATAGCGAACTAAAAAATCCCATAAAATTAGTGTCAATAATAAGACTCATAAATAAAAATTAAGCGATAACAAAAAAATTCCCTTAAATGTTTAATCTCTAAAATCGTAAGTGAAAACCCCTAAAACACAAATAAAAATAAAAATCACACATTAAGATGGTATCTCTTTCATGGAACCTAACCAAGTAGAAACACATCACAAACACAAATAAGGCATTCATTTCCTCCTCTTTATCAATTAAATATTTACCTTTTAAATATACATATGGTTCCAAATAGAGCTTCACCCCTATGTTCTATGAATTAAAAAATGGATAAAAATTACTAAAACAAAAAGAATATTTTTAACATGGCAACAAATAAAGTTTTAAGGAAAAATAATTAAAATTTGAAGTTCAAACAGATATTATCTTATCAATCTCTCAAACACCATGAGACAAAACTTCAAAATCAACCCTGAAACAAAAAAAAACTACTTGGGAGAATAAAGAGAAGTTTATTAAAGGAGTTTTGAACTTCAAATTGAAAACATTTGAAACAAATCAAAACCACTTCAAAATCCCCACAAAATCAGAACCATTTGCCTCATTTTTAAAATCAAAACCTCAAAAAAAAATTAGAGTTAGAACAGTGTGTGTGTGTGTGTGAGAGAGAGAAAAATGTACATATGTGGTTGTGTGTATGTGTTTATGCGTGTGTGTGTGTGTGTGTGTGCATGTGGGTGAGATTGAAGGAGTACAAGTGCGCGTGTGAGAGCTATAATCAGAGTTGGAGGTGGAGGCGAAGGGATAAGGGAGGCAGTGGAGGCAGAAAAATGAGTGAGAGGGAAAGAATAGTGAAAGGAGGCACTAAACGAGTGAGAGGGAGTGAATAAGGGTAGAATTTGAGTTTGGGGTTTCGCATGTGTTTTATCTAATTTTTCCATGTCATAAGTCTCCGCTTATGAATCGTAGTCTATGAGACCCTTGGATCTTAATAGATAGTCAAACCACAACCCTTAGAGCATCTAGAATAGTAAAACACCTCTCCACATATTATAAATATAACATATATCCATGTGTGTATGTGTGTTTTTAAAAGAGTTCATTGTAGGTAAAAATCTGTTTAGTGTTATCTCCTTCTTATTTGTTGATGTGTTTCTTGTTTGTGCATATTATAAATGAGTTCATTATGTCTTGGGTTGCTTTTTGAATGATAATCAATAGATATTCTCTAATAATCCAAATATGAACCTTGACCTAGTCAATGTCACCCTATCATCTATGGAATGTACTTTACATAGTTGGTGGTCAACTAATTACGGGGTAAAAAAATTAAGCCACGTGTTATGTCTTGATTGGTAAGCCGATTTATCCCCATTCAATGAAAATTTAGAAGAATCCCAAAACATTTATAATAAATGCATAAGATTAAAATGCATTTACTACTGACTTTAATGGGATTTTGGGCTTCGAGAGAGGGACAACGTGATATGTACATAGACACATTGATAAATAATTAGGTACATAGAGAGTGAAATGTTTACATTGGGAATGGCTAAAATTTTGATCTTCAAAACATTCAAAATGATAATGTTTTTTTGAAGTCTATATATCATTCGTATGTAATCAGTAGGAGATCATGACTACTCATATATATATATAAAGGATTTGGTTTGGGATTTTTGGTTTAGATTTGAACTATCTCACTTAGATCTCATTCCATTTCTGAGGAGAGGTTAGATTTTCCTGAAATACAAGTATTTTTGCAAAAATACAAGTGAAAATATAAAAAAAATGTATATAAACTTTTGCCAAATGTTCAAAATTAGGTCAAGTAATTATCTATTAGATTATATGGGTCTATATGGAGACACCCCATTCTAGCACCCCCTAACCTCTCCTTAGGTCCCTAGCACCTCCATTCACCGCTACAAACCTAAGTCATACCCTGGGTACTAACCTAGAGGCCATCAAGCCCTCCCAGGCTCCGTTTCACCACAAGTCAAACTCTTCAGCTCAATCGATACTGAAAGAATCTTCAAAAGGAACTAAAACCCCATTCCAACAGTCCACCCCGTGCAAGATTCTGACTTACGGTACGGACGAACGACTCGTTTTCCCCCAAAACTTGATCAGGAGGTCACTGGATGCTCCCAAGATCCACCTGGCCAAAGTCAACTCTTTATCTCAATTCGAACTGAATGAATCTTCAAAGGTCTCTGAATCCCCTCTCCAACGGTCCGCCCCGTGCGCTATTCTGACTTACGGTACGGACGAACGATCTGTTTTACTCCGAAAGGTCACCAAACGCTTCCAGGCCCCGATTGACCAAAGTCAACTCTTCAAACTGAGTCAAGCTCTTTGGAATGTCGAAGTGCATCTCCTAACCTTTCCAACAGTCTGCCCCGTGTGCGATTATGACATACCACGCGGACGAACGATCCGTTTGCACCTGATAATTTCCTGTCCAAGGGACCGATGAGCGCTTCCAAGCCACATTTGACCCGAAGTCAACTCCCAAACCTAGGATAAGTCCAAGGAATTTTGGAGGTCTCTGAAATACCTTTCCAATAGTTTACCCCGTTCGCGATTCGGATCAACGGTTTGCATTTTATGACCATTTTTTCGAAGAAACCTGAAAGAGACTGCCAAATGGCATGTTCCAAACTCTGTCTATCGGTGATGTGCCTAAAACCACCTGTCGATTGGTAGGACCAGGACTATGCCAATCGGCAATTCCCTTGGCCTAGAAAAATGTGGGTTTGACCTCATTGCAAGAGGACCCAAGATCTGAAATCCATCACTCTCAGCGAATTCAGAAAACCTCTCTCAAAGTCAGCGTGATTTCTACATCCAAATCCCTTTCCAACCCTCACTTTTCATCATATTTTTCATCAAATTTGGTGAATTAACTACTCTTCATCATCACCCAAGTAAAAGGGATTCTCTCTAACATTCAAGATCAAGCTCAAGATCTTTAAGAAGGTCCAACTTTCTCAACTCTCTCTTCAAATTCTCCTAAATTCGCATTAACTTACTTTTTTACTTAGAATTTTTATACTCTCATCCCAAGTATCCTAATACACTTTTTATTTAGTATTATTGCACATCTCTTATTTTTGTATAAATAAAATCGAAAAAAATAAGAAAAATAGGGTTTGCTCATAAATTCCAAACGAGAATTCTTACACTTTCCTCACAACTAAAACACTTTCTTTTCTACACATAAACACATATAAGAAAATTCCCCGGTTGGATTTATGGGATAAATCCCACCCCTCATTTTGCATACGAACTACGTGGACTTTGATGCCTCTCTAGGCTACGTAGGCATATCGGGGTAAAACCTGAGACTCGATTCCTATTCCTTCCATTCTTGTCATTTTTCCTATATGCTTTAACTTAATTATCTTAGATTCTACATATTTTCATATACATATATTTATTCTTAGTGGCGCATTATTCCATATGTGTTATCATTCCATTGTAATGATCAGCGCTAGGATAATCGCGTAAATCTTATTTTATAATATTCCTTTTAGGAACATTCATGTGGATGACTCGATTTATCTCTTCCATGATACAAGTCGATGATTCCTATCTCCATTACATATACACATGCACACATATCACGGGGAAATAAAGGAAAATAACAACAATCCATGAGAGACCGCAAGGGAGAAATGGGTGCCTAACACCTTTCCGTTTCGTAACTTGGCTTTCGGACCCCTTTCGAATCATTTTGGTTTCGTATGTATCAGTATGTCTTTAGATGTCGTCCTTCGGGATGGCTCCACCTTATTTTTGTCTATTTTGAGTAAAATAGTATGGCGACTCCATCTCTCTACATTTTTCACCTCACACATCACCGAACCCGGCCGAAGCACTCCCGAGAGGGATGCGCGAGACCAAGATTCTCTCACCACGGAGATGACACCCCTCCTCCTACACCCCCCCCCCTCGTCTCTCTCTTGCTCCGCGAGGATTAGGGATGGCCACAATGGCGACTCTGCTGGGGATTTTCTTTTGAGGGATAGACTCTATTTACATGGGTGTTTTATTTTCTTAGATATCCCCCTATTTTCATGTTCCCCTTATTATTAATGTGTGCCTCGTGCTTATGGTTCTCTTCACACACTTGTAAAATATTCTCCATGTACACATTGAACCACGTGCACTAGGATTAAATATATCTATATGTTGCACGCATCACCCATCTATACTTGGTATGCTATTGGTACTTGAACTTTGCTCCCTGTTTGGCATGATCAAGAAAGATACTCTCATCATAAGATACTAATAAGAGAATCATGCAAGATTCACACGACATCACCAAAGAGCCTTGGCATTGACTGAATTTTGTCCAGTAACTGGAGGGTCACTTCGTGATGGGTGCTGGTCCGACAAGGCACAGTTAGCCTAAGCGATATGATTCTCACCTTCCATTGGCCAAGTAACTTCGACGTATATCGAACGATTCCACCGCATCATACCGCTTGACCGAAGTCGTGATGAGAGGTATATCCCAAGGATCTCGTTCACGTATGCCGAGTATATCGAATTCGCTCTCACGCATACCTTCCCCACGAGGTATATAATGAGGCAATTCACGTACACTCAGGTTTATCAAATGGCTTGTCCACACGTACCGATTGCCCTCAAAAGTAAGAAGCATATAGTGGAAGCCATGCCAAAGAGGGGAACCTTTTCCAATTCACCCAACTAACTGGATAGCCACATATAGGTGTCAAGCCATGCCAAAGGACACATATGTTAGATTGCCGATTTCGACCCGAAGCTCTGTCGAAATTCCGGGTTGGCCTGCCGCCTAAATTTTTGTGCACTTTTAAATGGGACCCTGCCCATGAGCCTGGTTACAAGTCTAACCATAACTTTACGTATGTTATAAACCTAACTTTTCTAGGCTCGGGTCCTATCTGTATTTCAATTTGCATTTAGGAGAATTTAATACAAGTGAAAACATAATAATTATAATAATCATGCTGAGACCCATCTCCCAAAAAACATTTCTCGTTCCTTTATCAAAAATCTAAAAACATTTCTCATCTCTTTATTAAAAATACAAAAACATTTTTCCTTTCGTTATCAAAAATCCAAAAATATTTTATCTTTCAATCTAAAAAAAAGAAAAAATATCAAAAACATCTTCATTATTTTTCTCCAAAAATAAATCCCATTTTTACGCCTTCTCAGGTCGATCGCAGGCCCTTGGCCTGACTCCTTATTGGCTTCGGTCTTCAGTAAAATCACCCCAGAATTCTGTCCATTCCCCTGCTACTTCTTCCGAGTCCATAATCCATCGTTTTGCATGGAGAACACATATCAAGTACCAGTTGTGCAACCAGATATGATGACAGTCTTAGCTCAACTCATGTCCAAGATTGACAACCTCCAAACTGAGGTCCGAGAGATACAACGAAACTAGATTCCTGTTACACAGGATCCCGAGGTCATATTCCCTCGTGATATGGGTCCACCCGAGCCTATCTGGGTTACCTTAGAGTATCAACACGTTCCACATTCCCCTCTAGCTAATGTGTCGCCGCCTGCCCAGCTTCCTATGCCAAACCTTTCCCAGCCCGGGGCTAACCTGCCTATGATCATTGATTCAAAAAAGTAAGAGTTGAACAAGGTCAAAGAAGATCTCAAGATGCTAACTAATAAGTTCGACCATGTCAGAATCTCTGGAAATTACATGGACTACACCCACATGTCTCTTTATCCTAAGGAGAGGTTGCCTGAGAAGTTCAAGATGTCAAATATCAAGAAATTCGGAGGAAGTGGACCCCCGATTGTTCATCTACGTAGTTATCACCATTCTATAACTCTTCTAGGGGATTCTGAAGAAGTGACGACCCAATTATTTCAGCAAAATTTAAAGGATAGCGTCCTCCGATGGTTTTTATCTCTCGAGGAGTCCATAATCTGTAGCTGAGAAGATGTAGCTCGAGAATTCATATCGTAATACAAATACAACGAAGAGCTTGAGGTCACCCGCCGTAATTTAGAGCTGCTGAAATAGAACTCTAAGGAATCAGTCAGTAACTTCATAGCCCAATAGAGGGACAAGTCCGCCACCGTGACCAATCGGTCATGCGAGGAAAAATAAGTCAACATAGTGAAGAAGAATTTCTTACCCCATGTCCAAGAAACCATAGGAGGATAATACTATCCCCACTTTCGAGCTCTCACAGAAAAGGGAGTAGAAATCTAAGAGGGTCTTGCTAAAACAGAAGTTCAACCAAAGAAAGTGTCCGGACAGTTCACTCCCAGAAAATATGATAAGCCTGTTAGTGTTGCGGTCTCAACCATCAATAACATCTCTTAACCAACCACCTCATGGGCACCAAAAAGCCGCCATGTACCAGTCTGAAGAGAATACACTGAGCTCCATGCTCCCTTCTCCAAAGTTTATCAAGCCCTGTTAAGCCGAAACCTCATCAAACCCTTGGACCCCTGTCCATTGCCAAATCGACTTTTGAGAAACTTCAAGGCAGATGCCCATTGTGCCTTTTACCAAACTGCTGACCATACCACCAACCAATGCTTTCACCTTCGAAACATAATCCAAGGTCTAATTGATCAGGGTACCATCGTCTCACCAGCCAATCCTAAGAAAAACACTACTCACAACCCACTCCTAAATCATGCCAATGCTATCTTCCTAGAAAAGAACCCACAATTTGATCCCGCAACACAAATCACACCCATATACTCTCGTGAACCTCTCCGAATTTGCCCATATTTTTTCCTACACCATGCTAGCGATGCTGATCAGGCACTGTCACTCCTTACCAAAGCATGCATCGCTGTTTGTACCCATTCTGAAAATGGAAGTATGGAATTATCAAAAGTGTTAAACAAACTCCAAGAGTTCAGGCTAAAATTTCCCTTACAGATGATCATTAATTGTCAGAGGTTCAATACGCTATTCTTAGAAGCACGGAAATGGGCCCTAGAGTCAGACAATTGGGTAGTATCAAACGATGAAGTCTTCCTAGATGACGTTGTCCAGATCATAGCAGAATTATTCATGCAAACCAATAATATTTGTAGCATGACCGAGTTACTTGATACTCTCAAGTTACAAGGGCACCTGGTCCCTTCACCCTTACACCACCCCGTAGAATGGGAGGACCTTTACGAAGAAGCCATTGAAGTTGTGGAATGCATGGACTTTACATGGAAAGACATAATTGTTGCCACTAAATGGGGGTAAGAATTTAAAGATTCAAATGAAGAGGAAGCTTTCGATAAAATTGGCTCGGTAGCCAACATGTGTGGGATGATATCATTTGAATAATTCCTCGGAGAAATAAACAAGGTGGCAGAGAAACCTGAGATTTATGAGGAAATGGGATTCATGCTCTTCCCTTCTTCAGTAAATCACATAACCGGTTTGGGAAGGCATTACCAGATCCCAAGCTTACCACCAGCTAACGACAAAGACAAGGGCGTTGAAAACCTTCCTATTCCAGATATGACCCTCGAGGAAAGCAAGATCCTTGATCAATTGAGGAAAACTCAAGCTAACATCACTCTATGGGGGATTTTCAGGTCATTCCAGCTGCATATAAATGATTTGATCAAGTTTCTCACTAGACCCACAGTTCCTCCTTCCACCACACCAGAAGAAGCGATAAATTTAGTTAGATCCCCGACCTCTACCCGAATGTTATCCTTTTCCGAAGAAGAAATCCCCGTAATGGGGCCAAACCATTATCATGCACTCAACATCTCCGTCGAAGTTATGGGGAAGATCGTACCACTCCCTCTTATCGATAATGGATCCTCCCTGAATGTTTGCCCATTAAAAAGCTTCAAATTCTTAAGCCTGAAGGAAAGCGACCTATTCTAACCTCTGTTGTTGTAAGTGCCTACGATAATACCCGTTGGGAGGTTATGGGATCCATAAAACTCGTAATAGGAGCTAGCCCTATAAACCCTATCATTGAATTCCAAGTTATTGATATACCAACTTGTTTTAATATGTTGTTTGGAAGACCTTGGCTCCACAGTATCAAGGGTGTGTCTTCCTCATTCCATTCGAAATTGAAGTTCTTCGCCGACGGGCGACTCATCACCATTTTGGGTGACAACGACAATGCCGAGGGTGCAAGTACCAGCAATCCAATCCTCGAGATTCAACACCAGTTAAATGATATGCTCCTATCAAGATTCCGATTTGAGAAACTTCTACTCCTGGTAGGGGTTGATTTCAAAGAAAGGGTTTGTCTAGAATACAACCCTCATGGCTATGTCAACGTGATTCAGATGTTCAGAAACATGCACTTCATGCCCGAACTGTGGCTAGGACAAAGACAATAAGGGATAATTAAAGTCACTGACTGAAAAAATATTTCCCTCCTTGTGGTTTGGGGTATTAACCATCTAAAAAAGAGCTCAGAATGATCCGCCAGTCTCGACCAAAGAGAAGAGTAGACTGCATCCAGACTATCCCAGGTGATTCCTTGAATTGACGATTCATCAAAGAGGGTGAGGAATTCCCCTTTTAAGTCTTTCCAAAACCATGGTATGACCATAAAGATAAGAAGATAAAGCCTGGAATGGAGATCTTTTTCCAAGCCAGCTAACCATGGGCCAAAAATTCCCATCACCATGTACAACCACTCATCAAAGATACCGCAGATTCTGAGGGAAGTGACTTCGAGGATTCATTTGACTTACAGACACTGGGGCTGACACGCTGCATGGTTCATTCACGCACTACATCACTGGATCCATCCCACCTAATTAAAGTTGTTGATTCACCTCTCCTCAACTGGCATGCTGTGCGAGTTCTACCTGTTGAAATCCCACCTAACGCCAATGTTTACCCAATCTATTCTTCTGTTGTCTATCCTTGCTCAAATGCAATCTAGAACTCATTTGATGAGGTTATCCATGCTATTTTTCCTATCAATGAAATAAATGAAGATTTTGAGTATCTTGTTGTGCCTTACATTAATTGTTTAGATTCTAATCAAACTTTTGGTGATGATGATTTTGTAAATGAACAATTCTTAACTGATCTAAATAAGGTTAATAACAAACAACATAACTGCGTTCAAGTTAATGAAGAAGAAATTGTTATTGTTAACCTCGGTTCTAGTAGCCAACTACGCGAGATTAGGATAGGGGTACCCTTGACAAGTATGAGCGCACATAACTCGAAGAATTACTAAAGGAATTTGTGGATGTCTTCGCATGGTCCTATGACGATATGCCCGGCATTAATCCTGAAATAGCTTAACATGAGATCCCCGCTCTTCCAGATTACAAGACAGTTAAACAGAATTTGAGAAAGCTCTGCACCGAATGGTCGCTCAAAGTCAAAGAAGATGTGGTCAAACAATTGAACGTGGGCTTCATTCGCATGATCGAATATCTCACATGGCTAGCCAATATAGTGCCTATACCAAAATCGAGAGGGAAAGTTCGGATGTGTGTAGACTACCGGGACTTGAATAAAGCCTCACCAAAGGATGATTACTCGTTACCCAATATCGACATGATTGTGGACAACACAACCATTCATGCTCTTAAGTCATTCATCGGCGGGTTTGCCGAATACAACCAAATCAATGTGCACCCAGATCACCAAGAAAAAATCGCGTTCATCACACCGTGGGGAACCTTTTGCTTCACTCTTATGCCATTCGGTCTCAAGAATGTTGGGTCTACCTACCAGAGGGATGCACAACCATCCTGCACAATCTGATTCGAAAAAGTAGTCGAGGTCTATATGGATGAAATGGTTATCAAATCCAAAACTAGAGAAGGTCATGTTCCCACGTTCCAAAAGTTCTTCGAACGACTGCGACGGTATCAAATGAGACTCAATCCACAGAAATGTGTCTTCAGGGTTACAAAGGGAAATATCTTGGGATTCATGGTCAGTGAGAGGGGGATAGAAGCAGATCCTGCCAAACTGAAAGCCATACTTGAAATGCCACCTCCCCGAATGGAGAAAGAAGTCAGTGGTTTCCTTCGAAAATTACAATACATCAACTGGTTCATCATCCACCTAACCTCCATCTGTGAACCTATTTTGAAACTCCTCCGAGAGGATTAAACCAAAGTTTGGAATGAGGCCTGCCAAGAATCTTTTGACCGAATCAAATAATATCTAACCCAACCTCTGGTAATCATGCCACCATAGCTGGTCTCCCCTTAATCTCTAGTCTACGACATGGAAGTGGTCCTACCCGTGGAGCTAGATATCCATTAACTTCGTGTCATGCTCGAAAGCCAAGTTAGTGAGGAGGACTGGCATCAAAGTTGTCTCGACGAGCTATCACTTTTGGATGAAAGAAGACTAAAAGCGCTGTATCAGATACAAGGGTACCATCGTCGAATAGCGTGTTAATTTAATAAGAGAGTCAAGGACCGCGGTGTCCGAGAAGGGGATTTATCCCTCAAAAAAATAGTAGAGCCAATCTGGGACCCCAGAGGTAAATTTAAGTACAATTGGAGTAGCCCTTACATTGTGAAGAAGATCATGTCCAGCGGTGCCGCTATGCTCATCGACCTAGATGGAGAAGAGATGGCTTGTCCAGTCAACTTGTATCGGTTCAAGAAGTTCTACCCGTAGTCTGAAATCTCGGTGCACTACAACTCTTCTCATCTCCCTTATATTCTTAAAAAAATCTGCATTTCCATCTACCCAGAACTACATGGGCCTGATCCTCTGCAAAAAAACATTTTCAGAAAAATTAAAACCTTTAAAAAAAATAGAGGTACGTAGGCACCTCATACACACACATGAGCATGGCCCTTTCTTTTTCTTTTTTTTTTAAATATTATTTTCTTATCTCCGAGAATGACAGTTCATTCTAACATATACTTGAACAAAAGGATTATGCATGCCTTAGCGATAGGTATAGATAAATACAAAATTCGTCAAAAGGCACAACTGGATGATCAAAAACTTGTTTATTTCACTAATAAGAAGCTATAGTGCAATTACATAAGAAAAGGAACGGATAGATCCCTTCCCCCTACCTTCCTAAAAAGCCAAATAAATTCCCAAAATTATTCCCCATTACAAAATAAACTCCCCTAAGAGTCCTACCCACATCTACCAGAGGATCCCGCTCCGTCATCATCTACATCCTGGGGTCCCAAGCTTCCCTTGCCTGAATGGAGTCCCGCAGATGCTCTATGGATAAATAAGCTCAAAGCAGCCTTGAAAAAACTAGCACACCTCCCTCCATGGTATCGAATAAGGCAAACCACCTTTATCCAATCTCCACTACCAATATCTTGCTGACTAATCTTCTCCAAACCACTTCATATAATCCACAGGGATGTGCAAAAATCTCCCAAAAGACTGAGAGGGATGAGTCGACGAATGCCGACTCTCCCACAATGAACCAAGATGCATGCATAGACGCTCTGTCAGATGTTCTACCGGAAAGAAGTCTAGTGTCCGAGGTGGCACGATATACTCCCAACCAAATTGGTGAAGAAACCAGCAAGGGAAATAGAAAGAGGTCTATCTGAGACCAACCAGCCGAACATACGGGTATTCCCCCAGCTCTAGAATATGCAACAATTATCCCCACCAAGGCACTGACCAGCGCAAATTTAGATCCCCATGCTCCACAAACCAGTCCTCCCCGCTCTCAATATCCAGGCCAACACTGATGAAATGGCGCGAAAAGAATTTGGGTACAACCGACAAAGGGTATTTCGAAGGAGTCTTTCAGACAACCACATGAACAACATCACAGGGCTACCCCTCTGGAAGTTAGAACGACCTTCTTGCCAGGCATCTAGGGCATTCAAAGTCTCCACCGGTATCACCACCATAGGATTACAATTGGTAAGACATCTATGAAGTAACAGCTGCAAGTTATGGGTCCACCAGCAGTTCCCCAGTCACCAGCAATAATTTCAAAACCAAGCTCAGAACGACGACTCTGGCATATCAGCATCACCAACCTCCTGCAAATGCACAGACCATAGCACTTTTTAAAGGGAGATCATTCCTCCAGTGACCAAAGATCTACCCACCGAGGGCGAGACACAGAGAAGTCCAACCAACAACTCCTGAGGAAATCGAGAAAACTCAAGCATAATAACCGCCACAATAGAATTTACACCCAATATGGAAAAAAACTCCTCATAAGTCGAACAAACTTCTTCCAAGCCAAAGAAGAATACATGGTCTTCGAGGTACCAAAATTGTACCGCCGCCATCATCATGTTCCATTCTATGGGCTGATTTTTCCATAAAGAGACTCGGCGCATGTTGAAAGCATCGTAGTCAATATTATAAGAGCACATTGCTTCCAAGGCTTTGAGGTAGTTAGCAAACTCAATACAAACAGGGAGAGCCATCTTGCAATAAATAGTAAATAAGTAAGAATGTGGAAAAGGAAGAGTGTGAAGGTGTGATGAAAACACTCCACCCTTACCCCTTTTTATAGTCGAAAACCCTCACAAAAGACACAACCTTTACAGAAATTGGAGGGAATCCTACTGCATAAGGTACCAAAGGCTGAAGAGAATACCAATCAAAGCCTTGATTGATTAGACTGGACTGACCCATCGACAGGCAGGACAAGGGGCTTGCCGATCGATAACCTCCCATTTTTGGACATTTTCCTTTTTCCTCTTTTGTGAAAATCAGAAAACTCAATAAAAATAAATTGATATTCTCAAACAGAATTTCAAATTCCCTTTTCATCTTTATGTAATTCCTCATTATGAATAAAACTTCCTTTCAAAGCTTCCAAAAATATTTCTTTTTACGGTCTCAGTAGCAAAGTAAAAAGCGCATATGCATGCATTCATCCATTCATAATTAACTGAAGATAATAAAAAACTCCATTGCATTGCATAGATATTTTTCTGTGTTAGATAATTTTTGCAAAAAAATAAAGAAAAGCAGAAAAACAACGGGAATCATCCCGAACCCACACTCTCTCTCTCTCACTTACCCTTTCCCCTCCCTCTCCTAAGAGCTTCCATCCATGCGATGCGCTCTCTTTCCCCTACGAAGAGACGATGCACCACCACTAACAAAGTTAGACTCCTCCCCGGATGAGGCAAACGACACCAAGCAAGAAGGAACAAGAATCGCATCCCGAATATGGGTAGTCGCCGAAGATATCCAGTCCCTAATATACCTCATCTAAGTGGTGGACACCCAAACTTGGTGAAAGAAAAGGAAGAATTAGTATCAAGAAGAAAAGATCAAAAGAAACCAAAAAGGAAGAAAAAGAAAAGACTAGAAAAGTTTACCACAGGACGAAGGACTTCCTCTATCAAGCCCAACTCCTCCGGGTCCATCGCATGAGGACAATGCAACATGGTCACCTTCCTTCCGTTAGCCTGCCGAATGTTGTATAAAGGGGTATGCAATCGCAAAGTGAACCTCCAAAGTTGCCATCACCGCAGACATCGATGGACCACCACCACTGTGGGAGGACCCCACTGGCTAACTCGAACCTGTAGGAGGAAAAAGCAATGCATCATATATGATGGGCGCCATCAGCCAGCTCATCACGAAGTCCATATAATCATATGGCACAACCGTATCGGTGTATAATAAATAGGGCTCACCAATCATCATCGCAATCCTCACATCCTCTAGCAGCAGCCGTTCCCGCCTCATAGACATAGGGGGTCTTGCAGGCGGAACCACCACCTCCTCCTCATGAATCTGTCGGACCGCCATCTCCCCAAGATACTTGGAGTGGACAAACTCATGCGCCAATAAATGTCTTATCTACGCATTCACCCCAGTTAACCTCATGTCCTAAACAGCCATCCCCCAAGGGTAAAAGGTCACCTAAAAAATATCTAGCAAGATATAAGTCAATATGGAATCAGAGCACACAAAGATTTAGACTGAAAAAGGAAAGGGTCTCACCCTATCACTAGTGAGGCCATTCAAAACCTGACGCACCGCCTCCAGAGAAAGAGACTTCTTTGACTGTCGATTGGCCTTCCCCTACCAATACAACCGATAAGAATCTCCAACAGTCTCATCCCTCAGAGAAATCAGCTGGGCATTACACCCAATCACCTCATAGAACCATGTTTTCCAAAGAGAAGATTCCACAATAAAAAAGAGACACACAAGGAAAATGCGAATGCCTGAAAGGAAAATGCGCAAACTAAAGAATACCTTAAAAAGATACGTGGCTATAGTAAAAGTCTGCCAGAAGCACCTGCTAAATGCATCCAGAGAAAAATAAAGGGCCGCCAAAGTCAGGCTCCCCCAATCATAGAGAAGGATGTTAGAAAACATCATCAAGTATGGAAAAAACCATAAGTGAACAACGTCGCCGCTCGAAGCCACCAGAAATCCCTCTAGCACTAACAAAATAAACAAACGATCCATCTGCCTCACTTGCAGCCCGTCCTCCACATCAATTACCCTACCCAGTGAAACATCCCTCATCAGGGACAGATGGATAAAATCCCTAAATATTATCCTCCCCGCATCACCAAGAATTGCCTGCACCACCTCTGGCCTCATCCACAAAAAGCGATCCACCTCTATCTGCTCTCCATCATAATCCAACCATAGTAGCTAATGCACATCTATGGGAGTCACAGTCATCTCCCCAAAGACAAAATAGAAGGTGTGTGTAGTGTCCCTCCACCTCTCCCCGAGAGCACATAAGATCGTCGTTGAACGAGGAGTCTCATCCAGCACAGACACCAACCTTTTAAAGCATGTTGATGATACAACCCAGTGCACCACAGGTGTAAGGTGATGCCATACATCCTTAAGACCCGTCACCCCGCGGGCACGCATAGTCGATAAAGAAACATCAGACTGTAAAAGAAAAACCTTGTCAAAATCCAAGAAAAAAGGAAATCACCAAAAAAAGAATGCCAAAAGTCATTTTTGTAGTTACATAACCACCAGGGTGAACCACCATAGAAGAGCGATGACGCGACGGATCCCGCAGTAATGTCTGCTCATCCGCAATTGGATCTAATGCATCAAAAGAGTTCTGACTCCCCAAAGCAAGAGGCACCCTGACCCTCCACTACACATTCGCCCAGTCGTTAACAACCAACCATTCTCGATGTATCGCAGTGATCACGAAAGTGACCATTTTTTAGATTACGGAATGTTAGAATGATTTGCAGAAGAAAATTGAAGAAAGAGATAAGGCAAGAGGTTGTGAAAAATGAAGGGAACCCGCCCCTTTTTATAGGAAGCCAAGGGTCACGCCGATCGACACTGACCCCAAACCTACTAATCATCACTGAACTTTTACCTTCTCGAGGCAGTTCAAAAGTCCATGCCACTGCCGAATGGCACCCTCCACACCATGCCGACCGACACCCTCCTTAAATTTTCGTACAAAAATTCCCAGAAAATACCAAAAAACCCTGAAAAATGCTTAGAAAATTCCTAAAAATCTCGGAGAAGATTTATAACATTCTCACTAAGAAATTTTCACACTCCCTTAAGAAAAAACCCTATTTCCCCAACATAAATCTCAAAAGCCAAGCGAATCTCCTCCTAGCAACGTCCCCGGAGGACCCCGAAAGTATCCCAAACCTCAGGTTATCTCCTATTCCCCGTAAAGTCTCCAAAATATACAAAATTTTCCCCAACAATCATCTCCTCAGCTCAAATCAAAGTGACAAGTAAATTTCCCTGGTAGAGTTTCCCGAGAACATCTCAACTTAAGCCCTCAAAATTGGCTTCGACCTGCATTATTGGTCATCTCAACTCAAGACCTCTGAATTGGCTTCGACCCATAGAATTGGTCATCTCAACTTAAGACCTCATAATTGGCTTCGACCCGCAGAATTGGTCATCTGAACTTAAGATCTCAGAATTGGTTTCGACCCGCAGAATTGGTCATCTCAACTAAAGCCCTCAGAATTGGCTTCGACCCGCAGAAGTGGTCATCTCAACTGAAGCCCTCATAATTATCTTCAACCCACATAATTGGTCATCTCAACTTAAGCCCTCATAATTGGCTTCGACCCACAAAAATTATCATCTACACTCAAGCCCTTAGAATTGGCTTCGACCTACAGAATATTTCTCTCAACTTAATCCCTCAGAATTGGCTTCGACCCACAGAATTGGTCATCTAAGCTCAAGCCCTCAGAATTGGCTTCAACCCATAGAATTTTTCATCTCAATTCAGGCCCTCAGAATTGGCTTTGTCCCACAGAATTGGTCATCTCAACTCAAGACCTCCGAATTGGCTTCGACCCACAGAATCGGTCATCACATTTGAGCCCTCCGAATTGGCTTCGACCCACAGAATTGGTCATCTCAATCCAAGCCCTCAGAATTGGCTTCAACTCGCAGAATTGGTCATCTCAACTTAAGCCCTCAGAATTGGCTTCGACCCGCAGAATTGGTCATCTCAATTTATGCCCTCAGAATTGGCTTCGACCCGCAGAATTGGTCATCATAATTTAGGTCCTCAGAATCTAGATCCGACCCCCAAAATTAGTCACCCTTACCATTGGGTTGTCAGAATTGACCTCAACCCTCTGAATCGGTCATCCTCATCCCTAGGTCCACAGAATCGGCTTCGACCCACTGAATTGGTCATAATATTTCAAAGGCATCATGCGGTGTCTATTGGACGTCTATCGTTTATTCCCAAACTCACCCATCAAGGGGCTCTATAGACACCCCATTCTAGCACCCCCTAACCTCTGCTTAGGTCCCTAGCACCTCCTTCACTGCCACAAACCTAAGTCATACCCCGGGTACTGATCTAGAGGCCATCAGGCACTCCCAGGCTTCATTTGACCACAAGTCAAACTCTTCAACTCAATCGAGATTAAATGAATCTTCAAAGGGCACCGAAACCCCTTTCCAATAGTCCACCCTTTGCAAAATTCTAACTTACGGTACGGACGAACGACCTGTTTTCCTCCGAAACATAATCAGAAGGTCACCAGATGCTCCTGGGCTCCGTCTGACCAAAGTTAGCTCTTCAGCTCAATCGAGACTAAATGAATCTTCAAAGGTCACTGAATACCCTCTGTAACGGTCCACCCCGTGCGCGATTCTAACTTATGGTATGGACGAACAATCCGTTTTACTCCGAAAGGTCATAGAATGCTTCCAGGCCCCGGTTGACCAAAGTCAACTCCCCAAACTGAGTCAAGCTCTTTGGAATGTAGAAGTACATCTCCTAACCTTTCCAACAGTCCACCCTATTTGCTATTCTACCTTACCATGCGGACGAACGATCCGTTTGCATCCCAAAAATTCCCCGTCCAAATGACTGACTAGCGCTTCCAAGCCACATTTGACCTAAAGTCAACTCCCGGACCTGGGATCAGGCCAAAGGACTTTCGAGGGTATCTAAAATACCTTTCCATTAGTTCACCCCGTGCATGATTCAGATCAACGATTTACGTTTTATGACCATTTTTCTGAAGAAACCTGAAAGAGATTGCCAAACGACAGGTTCCAAACCCTGCCTATCGGCAGTGTACCTAAACAACTTGCCGATTGGTAGGACCAGGACTATGTCGATCGGCAATTCCCTTGGCCTATAAAAAGGAGGTCCTCACCTCATTACAAAAGGAACCAAGATCTGAAATCCATCACTCTCAACGAATTCAAAAAACCTCTCTCGAAGTCAACGTGATTTCTATATCCAAATCCCTTTCCAACCCTCACTTTTCATCATCTTTTTCATCAAACTTGATGAATGAACTCTTCATCGTCACCCAAGTAAAATGGCTTCTCTCCAACATTCAAGATCAAGCTCAAGATCTTGAAGAAGGTCCAACTTTCTCAACTCTCTGTTCAAATTCTCCTAAATTCGCATTAGCTTATTTTTTTACTTAGCATTTTTATTCTCTCATCCCACATATCCTAATACACTTATTATTTAGTATTATTGCACATATCATATTTTCATATGAATAAAACCCAAAAAAATAAGAAAAAGTGGGTTTGCTCATAAATTCCAAACGGGAATTCTTACACTTTTCTCACAACTAAAAAACTTTTTTTCTACACACAAACACATATAAGAGAAGTCCTCGGTTGGATTTATGGGATAAACCCCACCCCTCATTTTGCATACGAACTACGTGGACTTTTATGCCTCTCTAGGCTATGTAGGCATCTCGGGGTAAAACCTGAGACTCGAGTCCTATTCCTTCCATTCTTTTCATTTTTCCTATATTCTTTAACTTAATTCTCTTAGATTCTACATATTTGCATATACATATATTTATTCTTAGTGGCGCATTATTCCATATGCGTTATCGTTCCATTATAACGATCAACGCTAGGATAATCATGTAAACCCTATTTTTTAATATTACTTTTAGGAACATTGCTATCGATGACTCGCTTTATCTCCTCCATGATACAAGTCGATGATTCCTATCTCCATTATATATACACATGCACACATATCACGGGGAAATAAAGGAAAACATCAACAATCCGTGAGGGACCGCAAGGGCGGAATGGGTGCCTAACACCTTCCCATTTCGTAACTTAGCCTCCAGAGCCCTTTCGAATCATTTTAGTTTCGTATGTATTAGTATGACTTTGGATGCCGTCCTTCGGGATGGATCCACCTTCTTTTGTCTGTTTTGAGTAAAATAGTATGGAGACTCCATCTCTCTATATTTTTCACCTCACACATCACCGAAGCCGGCCAAAGCGCTCCCGAGAGGGATGCGCGAGACCAAAATCCTCTCACCACGAAGATGACACCCCTCGTCCTACACCCCCCTCATCTCTCTTTCCCTTCGCGAGGATCGGGGATGGCCACACTGTCATATACAATATTTTGAGGGGTTAATCCCCAAAAGGGTAGTAGAACCCAAATTACCTTAATATTTGTTTCGAAACATTAGTCATTTCACTCCAAATCCACCCCTTTTACAAACTTCTAACAATTTCTCATATTATAGAGCTATTGTCACATCCTGCTTTTTTTTGTATGAATTTTTAAGAGAGTGGGAAAGCAATGAATTGAAGTTATTGTGGAAAAACATAACTTTATTCATTAATTAATGTCGCATACTTATTGTGGTACCACCACAGGGGTGAATCACATTTTATTCTTAAATTGAAAAATAAAGTAGGTCATTGAAAGCTGTCACTCCTTGCTCCCATCTTCTTTAGTCTCCACCCATATAGTTAAATAAGCAAACATGTGGTTCGTGTATATAAAAAAAAGATGGGAGACGATCCTCTTTCTCTTGGGACATATGGTGGAAAAGGGAATCATCACAAATATGCTAAGAAAATATTACCAATTTTATAACACATATATGTAGATAGAAGATTGAAGTGTGCATAGAATTCACTACTTGATACAATAACTTAGTACAAATCGTATAGTAAGAAAGTCGGGGAATTTTACCTGATAATCCCATACGTAACAGATTGCAAATGGGTATAGAAATAAATGAATCTTTATCAGTATAACAAAATTATAATTACCCAAAACCTTTTGGAAAAAGTAACCGGCTAGGCACACTAATAAAGCGACACTCATACTAATGTAACTAAAATCCAGGCTCTCAAACATCTGAGACCTTCAGCCTAAATGGAAAAATTTCATGGGACAACATGGTAGTCTACTCCCTAGTTAATGCTAATGCTTTTTATAAAAAATAATATGCAAAGAGGTGTAGGGTAAAGGAAGGGATGTTCTTGGGCTTTATTGTAAACTAGCGAGGTATCAAAGATAATCCCATCAAGATCCAAGCTCTACTCAACATGAAGTATTCCACGAATAAGGACATGCAGAGGCTAAAAGGACGAGCAGTCACACTGAATAATTTCATTTCTAGAGGCATTGAAAAGTTCTTGCCTTTCTTCAAGGTGTTACAAAAGTCATTCGAATGGAATGAGGAATGCGAAAATACCTTCATAGAACTGAAGCATTACATAGGATCCCCACCTATCTTATCAAGACCCATTGGTGGCAAAAAATTGTACTTATATCTTGCAGTATTTGAATTAGAAGTTAGCTCGACACTAGTGAAGCAGTAGGAAGGGATCCAGAAATTGGTCTATTATTCCAGTAGAGTGCACCAGAGGGCTAAGGTTTAATATCCCCGAATGGAAAAATTGGAATTATCATTAAGAGAAGCTTCGCGAAGGATGAAACCATACTTCCAAGCCCACACTATAGTGATCTATATAGATCTACCTCTTCGATAAGTCCTATATAAACCAAAAAATATGGTCAGCTCATGGCATGGGCTATTAGCTGGGTGCGTATAATATACAGTATGAACCAAGGACCGTTATAAAAGGGTAGGTATTAGCGGACATCATGATAGAGTTCACTTATGATGAAAAACTGTTTGAGCAGACTCTCTTGGGAGAGAGTTCAGTTCCTAGAAATGAATAACTACGCCTAGAGGATACAATAAACCCTGGCCGAACCAAGCAGACTACTCAGGGAGAGAGCTCATTCAAATAAGCCAATGAATATCTTGAAGAGTCCCATTGCAAAATTTCCAGGTTCAATAAAATGGAAGAAGTGGGTTTTAACCAAGACAACACCATATGGAAGCTATATGTGGACGGATCATCCTATTCCACAAGAAGTGGCGCAAGCATTATCATTTCCACACCTAACGAGATAGATGTAGAATACGCATTGCATTTTTAATTTGAAGCTTCCAATAATGAAGTAGAGTATGAAGCCCTAATTACTGGGTTAATTCTAGCTTCATCCATGGGAGCCGATCACATTGCAGCACGTAACAACTCTCAGCTAGTCGTCAATTAGATATTGGGAGTTTACAAAGATAGGTAGGAGTCTATGGAGAAATACTTGTCCATTGTCCAAGAAAGTTTAGAAGGATTCGTGGAGGCAAAAGTAGTAAGAATTCCCAAATAGGAGAACGTCCGAGCAGACTCCCTGGACAGGCTGACCTTAGCGATGAGAACATCTTTACGAACAACCATACCAATTAATGTACTTGCATGGAGGAGCATTGAGGAAGATACACACAAAGTAATGGAGGTAAATATTGGACCCTCCTATATGGACCCCATACGAGCATATAACGAGGATGGTAAGCACCCTACAGATTTGAATGAGGCTAGAAAGTTTCGCTACAAGGTAACCCAGTATGTCATGGAAGCAGTAGAACTATACATGAGAGGGTACAATGTATCGCTACTTATGTGTGTTCACCCGACAGAAGTCAACAAGATCATTAAGGAGGTACACGAAGGATGTTGTGGAGCCCATTATGCTGGAAGATCGTTGGTAAAATGAATAGAGACCCAATGATATTTCTAGATGACCATGAAGGATTATTGCGCAGATTATGCAAGGAAATATGATAAGTGACAGAGGTTCGCAAAGATCCACCGTTCCCCTGGAGCCCCATTGACACTAATTGTATCACCCTTTTCGTTCGCGATATGGTGAATAGATATGGTCGGCCCATTGTTGAGGACGAAATGATGGTACAAGTAACTCGTAGTGGCAGTGGACTACTTTAAAAAATGGGTGGAAGTCAAACCCTTAGTGGAGATGCCTTATGAAAGGATATTTTAATTCATATGGGAAATGATAATATACCGCTACCATATGCCCTTCGCATTCATCACTGATCACGGCACACAGTTTGACAACCAAGACTTTGAAGACTACTGCACCAGATCCAAGATACGAATGCTACACCCCGCACTGGGGCACCCACAATGCAATGGACAAAGTGAGGTCACCAATAGGATGATATTAGACGGGATTAAGAAGAGAATTGATGATGCAAAGGGGAACTGGATCAACGAACTCCACAGTGTGCTCTGGGCATACCCGACCTCTACATGAACAACCATTAGAGAAACAATATATATGCTCACCTTTATCACTTAAGCGGTCGTCCTTACGGAGATAGGTCTCCCTATCCACAAAGTCCTCAATTTCGATTCCCCAATAAGAAATTTGACAAGAAAATTGGACCTTGATCTAGTGTAAGAGATCAAAGAAAATGCGGCATTATGCGTGGCTTCCTACTAGCATAGGGTTGCACGCTACTATAATTGTTAGGTGAAGACGAGCATCTTGAAGGAAGGGGACTACGTCCTTAAGAAAGCAATACATAAGAACAAAAATATAGAAACCAACTAGAACAGACCATACCGGGCAACTAGCGTCGTGAGGCCAGGGACTTACCGTATTGAAACTTTAGAGGGAGAACAGTTCAAGAATTCTTGGAACTTGGATCATCTTAGGAAATATTATTTGTAGCTTGTTAGTCATTTTATTTATATATCTAGCACCATTGAAAATAATAAGACGATATTTTCATCTCTCGTTTCATTGATTTTTCTATGCATGAGATACAGTGAACATATCTAAACTGCGCTGCCAAAAATAACAGTGTCAAAATAAAAATATCGGATCAGACTATATAACCCCGTAGGTCATGAAAAGTCATACTTTTATCAACTTGTTCTCATAAGTTTTCTAAACCGTTGTATGACCTCACAGGTTTCTAACATGGTGTTTGGAAACATCCATTGTATGACCTCACAAGTTGCGAATAATGTGGTCGGCTAAGAAAGTTGTATGAACTTATAGGTCATGAACAATTATACGACTTTCCTTCATAAGTTTTCCCAAACCTTTGTACAACCTCACAAGTCGCGTACGAGGTGGTCGACTACGTCCATTGTAAGACCTCACAAGTCACGAATAATGTGATCGACTAAAAAAATTATATGACCTCATAGGTCGTGAACAGTTATACGACTTGTCTTCACAAGTATTACCAAACCCTTGTATGACCTCACAGGTCGCGAATGAGGTGGTCGGCTACGTCCATCATACGACCTCACAGGTCACGAATAATGTGGTCGACTAAAAAAGTTTTACGACCTCATAGGTCATGAACAGTTACACATGTACCCATTTATTACCATAGGTGTGCAACCTAAACAATCTGTGAGACCTCACGAGTTGTAAACATAGGCCCAAAATAATATTTCCAATAAAGCAACAAGATGTAAAGAAGAAAATTAACAAAGCCATATTTAAAGAAGCAGAAACGCAGTCAGATTGATGTCATAGACGGGTTGTCCAAAATTTTAAAATCATTTTTAAACGCAAAAGAAGAAAAACATAACAAATCCATAAAAGTTTATCATGCTTGGGAATCAGCTGGCGGTTCATACCCTTTTTCCCAACAATGTTTATGGCCTCCTCCTCATCTCCTTGCCACCCGTTCACAGTCTTTGCAATATTGGGGTAACGAGTGGCCACTCTTTTTTCAGCTCTTCATATCCATCCAAAAAGTAGCCTAGGCATTCGGTGTTAAATTGGACCGAAGACTTGAAAGCTTCAACAATAGTAGTACCAGCACTGACTAGGTCATCCCAAGAAGCTTACATCTCTGAAGAAAGAGATGACTTATCTTTTTTAATCTTATCTCTTTCAGTAGTAAGAGCATCATTTAAGCTTTGAATTTTGGCATCGTCGTTGTTAGACTTCTCCTTAAGAGTAACATTCTCTCCCTCCACATTGCTCAAATCTTCTGTATTGGCCATTAATAACTCATTCCTTCCTTTCAAATCATTAAAAACCTCATAATACCCAGCCTTTAATGTCTTGTATTCCTCAACAAGCTCATTATAGGCTACGTGGTTTATCGAGGATTTCTTTCGCAAAATGGTACAAGCCATGGATGCCTAGATGACAAACAATAGAACATGGTCAAGATTTGATAATCAGGAACTTAAATATTACAACACAATATGGATAAGAGATATATACCATCAAAAATCAATGTGAGCCAAAGTCCACATGGTGTTTGGATCAAAATGACACAAAAACTTGAAATCTTTCACGTGGACCAATAGTCGAGCAGATCTAGAGATTCTTTGCATGATAAAAGATAGAGTCTTGATCTAATTTTAAGGCTTTATTAATAAGCTTTTTCTCAAGGTCAAAGCCTAACTCGAGAAATTTCTAATAATGAGAAATATGACCCGAGCGTAATTCTAATCTGGGCTCGAACATGTGACCGATTCCTCTAAGAATTTTTCATAAAGTTTGTTTGTCTTCCTCATCCTCCCTGGGCCTCTTATCCCCTATTAAAGGATCTATGGGGACTTTACCCTTAGCCTTTACATCTTTTGCATTCTCCTATTGATGAGCATCCTGGTCAGTCACCCTAAAATTAGTAGACTGCTCAGTTCTTGTCTGCTTTTGGCCAAGACCGCCTCTCTTTTGGTGATCTTCGGCTAACACCTTACGATTGATAAAATGAGGACCATAATCAAGGTTTCTTCAGAGGTATTATCTTCTACTCCTGAAAAAACAACAAACTTATACATTAGTATGTCAATTTAAAGTGGAAGAGGAGAGTAAATGAAGCACCATCATAATTTACCTGCTTCGAAATTACCTTCCCTACATACATACTAATCACTTGTATTAAAATGGGTTTCCTTTGCAACCCAACATTTGTAGGGCACCTCAAACTGTAATGGAACCCTACCACCAGGTGGAGTATGGTACCCTATAGTAATGAACCTTTACACAATAAATAAATCCTCAAATTTGGGGGGTTTCTTTCAACAGTAGGAGACAACCAGATCAAGAAGAGACTTAGGTAGCATGGGGGCTACCTTCAATGAAATACATAGAGAAGAATAATAATGTCAACATAATACGATAGACAGATTGAGTAAACGAGATATAAAATTATAGAAAAGGGTTTACCTATGTCATTGGGCTCATTCCATTCCCTAAGGACTTTATATGACCTGTCCCGCTCATAGGCCCTAAACTCCTAGTCTCATTTTATGAACACGTATAAACCCTTCCATCTTTGATTATTAGACTAGACCATAATAACCATCCTATATTGGGGTTTTTGAGCAGAAAAATAGTAAAATATTGGGGCTTTGGAACTATCCTTTCAACTATACACATACCTAAAGATATCCTCCGTAAAAAAAAAATCTAGGCTCTGAAAAGGGGGAAGAAATATAAGGAACACCAGGGTTAATGGAAGAACCAAAACTAGAGGGACTGTTAGGAGTACAAAGAGGGTGACCTGGATCCTCCTCTGGTCTAATCACTTAAATATGACGGGGAAACATCCTTTATGTAATCTGAGGGCGCTCTTATTCAAGACCACGAATGAAATTGTAAATTCTTTGAATATGAGAGGGGAAACTTATGCATCCTCCTATTTTCCTTCTACTAAACCTAGGACAACTACCTTAATTTACATCTAACGTCGCAATCACCAGATAAAGCAAGGAATGTGTACCTGACAAAGTAAATTAATGGCAAGTTAAGCTACGAAGAACGAAGAAGGAAGCACTGTAGTATTTTTAGCGACAAAAATATTAAGATCTCACGAACGATTGAAATGATGCTTGAATATTTCTCTCTCTTTAGCTCTATGAGAATACCCATAGTGAAGATAATGAGAAAAGTAATATATATTTATACTCTTTGATGAAATATTGAAATGACACAGCAGGCCAAATGTCAGCAAATTCGCAGTATTAAAATGGAGGTAAAGAGTATTAGTGTGCTTGTCCAATCACCATCATTACAAGTCAGACTCTTTGGATACCTAACACTTGTCCATAAAATATCATAAAAAAACTAAAGGAGAATTTCTCGGCTTAGGCTTAACAAAGGGATCCGACCACAAATGATTCAGTACGAGCATTACATAACACCTCATCTACTCACCCACTCTCAAGTTGAAGAGTTCATGCAAGAGGCCTTGAGGTTTTTCTATTATTCCCATATAACCCCAAAAGAAAATGAGATCTAAAGAAATGAAAAAATTGGTAAAATAATTAACAAATGTGCTCGGCCTTACTCCAAAGAGAGGTCGTTTATGTGTCAATCTTCTCGGCCGACCTATTTTAATTAGATTGGACATATTTATATTCCTGTGAGTGCATACATGTAAGACATCTCGTATTAAAAACATAGGACTATAATAACATATCAGTTACACCAAAATTATACACACACACACACACACACACACACACACACATATATATATATATGTGTGTGTGTGTGTGTGTGTGTGTGTGTGTGTATGAAATTAGCCCACGAAAGAAGGGGATTCCCTGATACCTTCTCAATTCAAGAGTTGTACTAAGGACCCTAATTGTAACCTTGTTAATAAGTGTAATAGAAAATCAGCAACACTGTGGATGTACGTTTCCTCAAAGGGATGAACCACGTAAAAAATCATTGTGTTTTCTCTGTCTCTCATCTCCATTCACTATAATTATTATTATTATCTCTCTCTCTCTCTCTCTCTCTATCTCTCTCTATCTCTCTCTATTTAATTATCTCTTTTATTATTTGTTGCTTCCAATTTTTGACGTTAACACCAAGCATATACAAAAGAGTTTTATGCCGTATTTCCTCTATACTATTTTACTGTGGAGTGCCTGATGAAGACAGTCGGATTGTAATACTCAACTGTTACAAGTGTTGACTAAACTATTCTAAAAGGAATTCCCCTAAATGATTATATTATAGATTATAGATTAGTTTATAGTGGAAATGTTCCACGTCAGACCTAAACTCTTTGAACTTATTAAAGGCTTCAGATATGTGGAGAATTAGGTAAACCTATCCAAACCTTGAGTAATCATAGATGAAATTGATCAAGTACTTGAAACTACCTCTTTCCTCGATAGTCAGAGGCCCACATAAGTTAGTATGAACCCATTCCAACACATCTTTGTCTTTATACACATTGCCAAACAATCTCTTAGTCATCTTTCCCTCTAAGTAGGATTCACGAACTAGAAGTGCCTCCACTTCCAATGAACTTAATTTTCGAGTTGAAATGAAGCATTGTATCCTTTTTCGATTGATATGACCTAAACATAAGTTCCATAAATATGATTGGTTCATCTTATAAGGTTCTTTGATCTTTATGTTATTTCCATTTAATTTATTCAATTCATTATAAAGTAGAAGTGGTGAGACATGTCTTAGAATATAAATATCATTATCAAATGTTCCAAAGAAGATAAGAGATTTGTTATTTTTTTTATAATAACTCCTTTATTAAAATAAACTAGGTATCCGTCCAGCACAAGATTAAAAATCGAAATCCATTTTTTTTATAATACTAGGAACATAAAAACAATTAATGAATACTAACTTATTATTTTTACCAAAATTTAAAACTAAATTTTTTACTTCTATAACTTTTGCCTTGAATTGATCTCCCATGAATAGAAACATCTTTCCATCACTGGGCTCCTTGGCTACCTGGAACCCCCCAAAAGAATTACAAGCATAATTTGCGGCTCTTAAATCTAAACGCTAGATTTCAATAGATTGCACCACAAAACACGTCTCAAAAATATAGAAGAAAATACCATTTTCATTCTTCCTTGATATGAAGATGAGGAATTTCTTCTTCTAATGTGCTTCTTGTTGACATATGTAACAACCACCTACCTTCTTTTTATCTCCACCCTAGGGATTAAATTTTTACTTGACAACTTTAGGATGTCCTTGAGACTTGACTTTTTTCTTTTTCTTTCCTTTCAGAATCGAAGTAGATGGGACATTCTATCTAACCTAAACCACACCCTCATGCCTATTGATATTCTATGAAGTTTGGAGTTCCTTAGGAAGTAGCCCCGGGTGTAATCAAACTGATTTATAGAATAGTTTAAGCGAAATTATTTAAAGGAATCCCGTAGTGATTGGATCACAAAATCAACTTGGGTTTCCCCATCGATTTTAGATCAAAGCACCTTAAGTTCTCCTAATATCGACATCATCTTTAGAACATACTCGTGTAGGAGAGTACCCACTAGCATCTTGTTGTTGATTAACCTTGCTATGGAATTTAACCTTACGGCTCATTTCTGACCCTCAAATATATCCTTGAAGTTCGAAATCATGTCATAAGTAGTGGGAATTTGCCAATGTTGATTCTGAAACACATTAGTAACATGCCATTTGATAAGCCTTTTTCCAGTTTTAGTAGTCTTGGACATCACTTTTGTGTGACCCTTCCTCCATCTTGGCAAGGAAGGACTCCATCAAGATAAACTTAAATTACTCAGTAAATAGGACAATTTCTAGGTTTATTTTCCAGTCTATTTATATCATGCTAGTAAGTTTGTTATTTTTTACGATTGAAGCAAGTGGATGAATGATGATCCCTTATTGAAATCTAAGAATCATAAATTTTGAAAAATGAATTAATTTAAAAATAACACGGGACAATTTAACTTTGTTTTAAATTTAAAGTGGCTCCCCCGTCGCCATTTTAGAGTAAAACTCGCTAGATATCTTAGGTCCCTTATGGAGTGAGATTTGTCCTGAGGAACTTAAATAACCCCACATTTAATTATGTAGACCTACATATTTTTATTATGTATCTGGATAGTTCAAGATCCTCTGGTCAACATAATTGAATAGTCAACGACTTTTGGTCCCATAATTACTGACAATGACTCCGCTGGGGGATATCATAAATTATCTAAATCTATATCACCAATTCATTCCTTGAATTATAACTCGCTCATGATGTACCTTGATGCTTTGATTAGTTCCATCCATAATGGGGTCAACCTAAATGACGCGAGAAATAAATCATATCCTTGATTCATGAAAATACCGATAGACACTGTGGGGTTTATATTGAAACCCCTCTCCCACTTAGTATTTTTAAACTTTGAGGGTTTATGCGAAAACCCGTCTCCCACTTAGCATTTTTAAACTTTGAGGGTTATCAGAAAACATTTATTCAATTCTAAAAGACTTATTTAATTTCTTGGTCATTTTCAAATTTACTTGTGTGAAATAAATATCTTGATTTCACATTTTAATTTTTCCTAAAATATAAATATAATTTAAATTTAAAAAAAAAAAAATCATAGATCTCAGTTTAAATCTCAACGTAAAATTTAACTACCTCAATTTTGATTCAATTTAGAAAAGAATAAGACACAACACAAATTGTCATAAAAAAAATAGTGATCTAGGTCGGTCTTAAAATAAATAATTCATGGTGTCCATAAAACGGGTATTGCTAATAATCCATTAATTAGTACACGAATTATTCAACATAATATAAATAAAGTCGCATGCAACAAATTCAATAATTAAATTCATAAACAAAAAAAAAACATTAATGCCCTTTCCATCATGGTCTAAACTTCTTCTTGAAGTAAAACTCTCCTCATCCACTTGTCCATGTTGTAGAAGACCTCCTTTGACAAGGAGTCTAATTTGAGGTAGAATTCATCACAAACCTCCATGGTCATGAAACAATCAAGGAAATAATCACTAGAAAACACCCAAAAAATTCCAAAACTCTTAGATTGTTAGTGAGGTGGTCAATCGATAGCCTTCCTTCTATCGGGTTTGCATGAAAAAACCTCCATAGACATCCCAAATCTTCAAGAACCTCCATTAAACCTTTTAAAAAACTAAAACCAACCCTAAGACATGATTATAAGTGAATAACAACATTACAACCCCTCCCAAATGCCTCATAATAAAACAATATGAAATAATTTCAAAACATAATTATCACAACAATATCGAGTCTAGATGCCAAAAATAACTATGGATAAAACACCGTAGGATCCAATCATACATAAAAATAATGTGTGACCGCAATGGAGGGGATATCCATGAAGAATCTCAACGACACCATGTTAGTACGAAAGCATACACACACATATATATATAATTCCACAACATGAAAAACTAGGATTTTCAAGTTTAGACAACATGGATGTTTCCAATGGATGAGTAATTTAAATCAAAAGATCTTATACCAATTATTGGGTATCGATTTATGCGAAATAAATTTCCATCCATGGATTTATGACTAATCAAACATGAGAAATCAGAAAACTAATAAGTATGCTTGAAGAACAAACCTAAGGTTTATATCACAATACCTTTGTGGATCCGGTTGCAATCCGATGGGGAGAAAGATATTTGTTGATGGTGAAGGTCTGTCTTATTTTGAATATTCAAAAGCTTGATTAACCTTCTAAAAATCTTGGATCTCATAGTTTATGATCCTTATTAAAGATGGGTAGATGTGTGGACACCTTTTGAGATGAAAATTTCTCTTTATAAGTGATATATGATGGCCTCTCTATAAGCCTCTTTATGAAAATGTGAATAATGTTTATATACAAGTACCAACGGTGGGAGCAGGCTAAAAACTGTGTTTTTTAGAGCCTGGGACTAACTACTTGGTTATATGGACTACACTAGGGACCCAAGACAAATAATTAAATTAAATTAAAATAAACACTCAATAATGCCCAATCACAACCATTGTAATTAATTTCCTTTCTTTATTCAATCTTAATTAATTACACTAAATAATTATGATTGCACTCCAATTTGTGTATCTAAAAAAGCACTCAGGTATAATGAGGTCTAATTTGAAAAGTTGATAATGGCATATACTTTGGCATACTTATTGGTCAAATCAATTTGATATGAACTGAATTTAACCAATATCTAATCAATTTCCTTGATTATCAGAATTAGCTTATTGTTTTACTTCCACCAAATTATATATAATCCACTAATCATGTTTACTAGTGGAAACAAAATCTTATTAGTCTATCAAGGGGGCATGACCATCCAAGGTGTCCCCGAATGTAGATTCCTTTGAATTAATATATCAAACCTACTCATTTAGATGTCCCTCGATATGCGAGGATCATTTGATTCAATCTAAAATTAAATCTCACCCATAGAAATCAAAGCGACAACTACATAAGCATTCCAATTGTCTTAATTCTTAAAATTAAAAACCTATACACCCTTTGCAAATGGTTTTAGATTTGTCGAGTCAAATATATACAAATTATAATCAAATCTCATGGGTGGACTTGTTTAATACATTCCTGGGATGCACCGATGGTAATCCTCTGTTGAACTATTGCATACATTTTTGAACCATTACAATGGTTCGCCATAGTTTGAGATAAACTAGAGGATTACATCGCAGCTATTCTGATAGGGCATTAATTTTCTATCTAGATTGTGAACATTTCAATAGTGTGAGAACCGAAAATACAATATCCGTGTGGTCAACCTAAAGTCGCATCATTGGAATTCCTACTAAGATCTATTAATCGACATTAATCTGAAATAATATATTTAAACAAATATAAAGCTTTATCACAAACTTGATTCTTATTTCAAAATGAATAATCAAAGCTTTATTAGTCAATAATACAATATTTTACAAATGATTTAAGAATAAATCCAATAATTTCCCACTTAATATTAAAGCCATGTGACCATAAACTTGAATCCCACTTCTTCTATGTAACTGCCAAATGTCATGGATGGTAAGATCTTTTGAAAAGGATACGCCAGGTTACCCTCAGATGAAATCTTGGTCACTATGACTTCTCCCCTCTATAGGATCTCCCGAATTAGGTAATATTTGCCCTCAATGTTCTTCTTCCTCTTATAAGTCCTTGCTTCTTTCGAATTCACTACCGTACTCACAATAAGGTTTAATAGATGATTTCACTGAAGTACCCACATCCAAGTAGCTTTGGATGTTCTGAAACTAGATAACCTCCTTTTCTACCTTTGAAGTGGCAATATACTTGGCTTCCATAGTGGAATCAACAATACAAGCCTCCTTGATACTCCCCCAACTTATGGCTCCACCTCCAAGGGTAAAAACATATCCAAAGGTTAATTTCCTGGAGTCCCTATCTTACTAACAATCCGAGTAAGTGTGTCCAACAGGTACTACTCTCTTCGTTGAGTAAACCAAGACATAATCCTTAGTACTCTTCAAATGCTTGAGAATATGCTTCAAAATAGTCTAGTGTTCCTCCACTAGATTAGACCAAAATCTCCCGACTATGACAACAACATAACGAATATTCTCTTTTGTACAAACCATACCATAGATGAGCCTGGCTGTAATTACAGGACCTTTCCCTGGTATGATAAGACCGGGAAGGATGCACATCTGGTGTACCAGTTATCGTGTCCACGGTAAATGCTAGGTAGAAAATACGGAGTGGATAACTACTGAAAGCATCTAAGTAGTAAGCCCACCCCAAGATGAGTGCTCTCATATTCCGACTTCCCCAGAGCCTCCGGTATCACAACCGAGATAACGACGGGTTCATAATTTCGAACAAAGCATATGTGTCATAGGATAGACTTTGAGTTGATGATCCCGTGACCCTATGACATTATTTGATGAAGATGTAGCGGCCTAGCTTCATAGAATGTATATTCTAAACCTTGTTTATAGTGCCACATTTGTCTTCTGATTCGGCATAAATATTGTATATTTATCCCCTTAATTTAGGTACCTTTATGAACCCGAGTAGTGCAATTGATATGGATTTAATTCACATTTATGCTACCAACCTTCGTTGCAAGTATTTCGTATTTTGTGTATCTCTTATGTGTTTTATAGGTTAATTATGCAAGCGGTGCAAAAGAGAAATCGATACAGTGAAAGAAGGGCTAAGAAGGAAAGTTCAAGGGAATTTTGTAATTTTATAGCATCATCCCGGAGGTGGGGCCAACTGGAAAGTTCAAGAGTTTGGAGTAACGAGAACACTAGAAGAAATGTCGCCCAAATCCGAGCTACGGTGAAAGAGTTATGACCATTTGAATTTGAGAAAAAATCCCAGAAGAAAAGAAGAAGAAAATTCTAAGTGTTGAATTGAAGAAATGAGACCCCGGAACTAGTAGGAATCCTCTAACCACAATGCGAACCGATTCTAGGGCAAACCGGTTTGGGGTACCTACGAACCTGTTCGGGGTTCCTGATGAGTGGATTTTTCTTTGGCTTCTTATTGGTTCAAAGAGTCCCATTTTATTACAACTTCTTCTAAAACGTATTTGTAAGAAGTTAATGACTTAGAAAACATAGTTTTTCATAGTTTTGATCCGTTTTGATAGAGAGAAAGGTAGAAGAACATCCTAGGAAGATAAATTTACTTTGTTGATTCAAGAGTGATTAATTTCGAGTTTGCTTTCAAGTTTTAATGCATAGTTTTATTCTCTCTATTATTACTCTTGCATGTAATTTTTCTTGCATGGACAATTTCCAGTTTTATAATTGTTCGTTGAATATTTCAAGATTGTTCCATTATGATTTCTCGTGCATTAAACATAGTTAAGTGATGCATAGTTAGGTTTAACATGTCCGACAAGATTTAAAAGGTCAGGATGCATGAACTCAACCTGATGTGGTAGTTGCATGTGTATAAAATTAATCCTCAAAATTTAATGATTTATTACGACCGTATTGCGTAGAAACACAACTATTGTAGATCTTTAGATTTCGTTTGCTTCAGGGTAACCGGGATGCTTCAAAATGCAATTTGAGTGTAACTATCGCAATACCGATTTACTCGTCCGCTGATTATGTATGGTGCGGGCTTGAACCTCATATATGTAATGCTTGGGAGTACTAAATTTTGGGTCTAATTAATCACTTAAATTTACGATTAGTTTTATACCATCAATACACTAGGGTTGAGGGATTGTATTCCCTCCCTATTTGCCCCATCATATAGTTCAAGTTTTAAGTCAATCATCATCAGTATTTTAGGTAATTTAGAATAATTACATTCCATTCATACTTTAGTTCATTAGTCAACCCTTTTCAAAATTGCATCTAGTTGTCATTATTTCACCATTCCAATCATCTTTTCCTTTTATTTTGAGTCAGAGTTAGGGTTCCTTCGTCTGTCCAACGTCGTTACAACTCCGTTGTCCTATTTCCCTGAGGATCGATACCCGACTTATCGTATTATTACTTGAGCGACCGGCTTGAACTTGATCCTATAGAGTAGCACTTATGAAACACATTCTTAGTCGCATCATCTTCATATACCGAGGATCTCGCAGGTATGAACTTATTTAGTTTATGAGTCCTCGAATTTTTTAATAAGGGTGTTCTATTTTAAAAACTGTTTGGAACTTAATTTTTCAAAAATATTTTTCATGAGGTTTAATGTAGGCAGAGTTTTAAATATCACTGAGATCGTTCAAACGGCATATCATTGTTTTTTGAATGAAATTGTAAGTTCTCTCAAAGGTTTCTTGAAATTTACATCTAGGGAGAGATTATTGTATTGGTTTTTGTTTCATCGTTGGAAGCAAGATGAACAGTCATTAAATAAGATCTATATCTCGTTAGAACGAAAAATTCAAATCGTTTGAACAATGCGCCACCTTGATTTTTCTATAATAGGATTTTTAGACTCTATTTTCTATATGACGAAGAAATTTTCACGAAAATGAAAAGTAGACGTTCTCAAAAGTTCCAACTCCAAAAGTTTCACCCTTTTGTTTTACAAGATCCAAGATTCATAATCTACTTTGAGATCTTGTTTGGGAACTTTGTTTATTCCTTCCCTCATTAGAAGAATTACTTTCATGTGGTGGATTTCGTACGTGATGATTGCGGTGAAGAAGCGATGGATTTTGTGTTTCGAATTATAGATGGTTGTCGAGATGCATTGGTTAATATCGAGGCATACGTAGACTCGTGTGTTGTGGACACTTGCATGGGTAGACTCCTGCATTGCACTGTTGAAGAATGGTTAAAAATAGAAGAGCGTCAATGATTATGGGGGATCAAGTCGTTGTGTAAGTCTAATGTCTTTGCTTTGTAAAACCATATTATAGTGATTGTCTCGCTTGGCCGTCTGAGGTTTTTTCCATTTGTGTTTTTCTCGTACATCGGCATTTTGTGGTTTAATTTATTTAAGTTATCTGCTATCATCTAGATGCATGTTTAGTGTAAAATGGGATAAAATGGTAAATCGATTTTCACAAGAAATGTTTAATCGGTACTAAGTTTAATTGGGAGAACTTTGTTTAAGGGTTCAATTATAAAAATTGAAAAAACATAAAAATATTAAACTTGTGTTTATATGTACCATCCTAGCATTTTCAAATTAGTATCAGAGCTAGTTGAACTAATTAATTGTGATAGATCCGTGTTTATTGATTTTGGGGTTCTTATTTATGTCTCTCTATTGCTTTTTTTGTCTCTCGGTGGATTCTCATTTGAATTTGATGTTTACCGAAAGAATTGAAATTCTTGGAAAAAAAAATCTCTTTTTAAAAATATTTGGAACTTTTGCAAACTGTTGAAAACCAAAGAGATATCATTTGTGAGAAGTTTTTTGACTTGGACCATGACTTTTAAATTTTGAAAGTGTACAAAAAGGAGAGTGATGATAGAGTTTGGTTTTTTGGAAAAAATTGGAGGACTATAGAAATCGTAGGGTTAATATTTATGTTGTTGAGGAAAATGTTTTGATTAATTATTTTTAGGCACATGAGAATATTCTTAGGGATAAGTTTTCTTGAATTGATGGGGAGTGAAATAACCTTCTAGGCATGACTGAAAATTTAACGAAGGAGTCCTTAAAATTAGAAGAGTCTAATTTGTTGCTTGAGTCCAAAATTTTAAAGTTAAAAGTTTATTTAGAAGACTTGAGTAGTGTTAGTAGTGATGGTAATGGCTTATCTTGTTCTAATGCTTCGTTAAAGACAAGAACATTGTTTATTTTAGAGGGTCAACCAAAACTAAGGACGTTAGAATAGGTCAACCGTAGGTAACATTCCTCCCATTGACACATGTTCACATTGTGGTAGGAAAGGTCACCTTAGGCATTTTTATTATGATCTTTGAAGAAGTCCTAGGAAGTTTAAGGGTAGTGACTCGTCGGTTCCCATAACCCCTCGATTTAGGTATACACCGGTTTGGGTTAGGAAATAAGTTTTGAAGATGCTAAATGTAAGATTGGTTGATTCTCACATGCTTGCACATGATACGTCACATGCTATATCTTATGAATGATTTCTTGCATGATTTTGTTTGTCATACTCTAGTTATGCTTCATGATATATGTTCGCTAGTGTTATGAAATCTGTAATTTTAGTATTATATTTTTCTTTTATTAGGTCATATCTGAAAAATACAAAAATATTTTGTTTTTTGAAAAATTCAAAATGACTTTCGGATCTTTGTGTGTTTTAGTTTTACAAATTTAGTGTGGCATATTGGTGTGTTTCAATCCAATTCATTCCGCAATTTCCACGTGGTTATGACATATAGTTAAGACTTTAGATGCTTATATTGTTCTTAACCATGTTTATGGAGTTGTTTCAAACATGACTTGCATTATGGATTCCACTTTGTATACGCCTCCACACACACATGCACGAGCTTGTTGAACGTTTACTTCACTATATATATTTGAGCTTTATGAGATATTCTCCCATCAATATTGTCATCTACATGTTTATTTGACTATGGGGGATTTGTGCATGCAAGAATCATTGCCCGTGAGAGTTTGTTTGATATTAAAAAAATGCGAGTGTATACGGGAAATGGCTGTGAGAGGCAAGTGAACTCGTCGTAAAATCCACCGTTTGAAAAGCGCCCAAGAAAAAAAAAGGTAATAAAAAGAGAAAAAAATGCCAAAAGGGGCCAAATAGTTTAGTTTGTTTGACCGCTTTAAAAGAAAAGGAAAGAATAGAAAATATGATAATGTTTATCTTTTGAGGGAGTTTGGTTGGAAATATCAACGAGTTTGCACAATGAATCCTAGTTATGTTAACTTTTTCATGAGGCTATCGATTTGTATAATCAGTAGTATTCTAGGGTTATGCGCATTGTGTTTGTTTTGCTCATTAAGTTCAACTTTACTTGTCACTTGAGGCTATCTTAGTTTGATAAATTTTTGCGGTCAATTAGAACTTCTTGAACATATTTGAATGTCTGGGTTATAATTATTTTGTTACTATTTGCCACCCATTGATTCCATCCCACATGTTTGGACACATTGATATTATGTTAGTGTGTAAAGCTTATGTTTTTTGTGTCATTTTTTCTGTTGTTTATACCTATATATGCGTGCCAAAATTTCATTAACATATTTTGGATATATTATATAGGGTATTGTATGTTGTATTTATGAAATTTGTTTCTTTTTGAAAACATGAATATTTTCAAAAATAGTTGGTTGTGTTTACCTTTGATATTGTCATTGATTTACATCATTTTGTGATGATATCTTATCTTCTACATGATGCTTCATATTTCATGCCTGTGTCTTTACTTCTTTATCTATTTCAGATAAAAACAAAGGGGCGAGAAAATTAAAAATGAGTTTTGATGAGTTTGATTTATGGGGGAGAATTTACTATGAGTTTTACCTTTTTTCAAACTTGATGTGTCACGAGGATATATGTGTTTGCCTCATGTGTGTAGGTACTTAAAGTGAAATTCAAGACACACAAATGAAGACAAAGTTTGTCAAATGGAGGAAAAATAAGTTTGAAGACAAAGAGACTTACACTGTTGCATTATAGGGTCATGAAGGGTTTTAGTATTTTTGTCATAGGAGATTTTTTTATTTTAATTTAGTTTTAGGTAATGTTTGTTTGTTTTTGTTCTGAATAGTCAAAGGAGGAGATTTGTAAGAATAATTTTTCTAACATTGTTTATAGGATAGTTTTAGACTAGTTTGGCATATCTCGTTACAAATCGTCATGCACCGTCAAGATGAACCGAACTCAAGCATCTCCAAGTTTGAAGACTTCACGACATCCCATAAAGGTATAAAATAATTTAGAGTTTAGATTAATTCATGAGATTATGTTTCGAATGTTTATTTTTATTCAAAATGAATAGGTCTTTTATTTTAGAAAAGATTTTTTTTATTTCCTATCTCGTTCAAATGATATCTAACGTCGTTGGGTAGGTCATTCCTTTAGGTTTTCAAGCGTGTATCAAAAGAGGCCTTACTGTTTTGTTTTTCAAAAGGTCGTTAGAAAGACATAAATGTCGTTCCAGCGAGATGAAGATCTTGTTAGAATGACACTGTTAAGTCGTTTGAATGATCGCGCCGTCTCGAAATTTATGAAAGTTCTATAAATACCTATTTCATGCTCAAAACATTTAAGACTTTTTCCAACTCCATTTTTGCATAACTTTTGTGAAAGTTCTTTATGTTTTAGTCTTACAAAACACTTTTCAATTCCCAAAAAGACATCCTTGAATATTTTTCTTGTGAATGTTTTTAAACCCTAGAAAGTTTAATATGTTTGCATACACCATGTGGAGAGGATCTCCATGGATAACTTGTGATAACTGTGGGGATTCATTGCTGAAGACGAAGGCTGAGGCTGATGGAGGACTGTGGTCTTGTTATTCTTGCAAGGATCATAGTTGTTGTTCACTAGATATTTTCAAATATTAGGGCTCTATGCTTGTGGCGGTTATCAAGTAGTTTGTAAGTCGATTATCTTATAGATTTTTAAGTGAATAGAAGGTTTTACCTGAAGTTTTTTTCCTGAAACTTGGACTTAGTTGACTTCTTTGTTTGATTTATTTGTTTTCTCACATAGATACATGTTTAAGATAAAAAGATAAAATCCATTTAAAATGTCTTCGGCATTATAAGAGCACTAAGTATTTCGATCCTACACTGCCTAACCCCAAAGCATAAGGTATATTCCTCATTTGATCAGGTGTCTTAGGATATTTATCGTTAGATAACAAAATTACAAGCCTAAAAGGGAGAAATACTTTCTTGGAATTATGCATGCTAAACCTTTTGAGTACCTATCAGTATAAGTGTCTTGGGATAAGCCTAATATCCAATTTTCTTATTCATGTAAAAGATTGATCCCAAGGATGTGACCTCCCTATCTTAAGTCCTTCATATCAAACTAACTAGATCATCACACTTCTATACAAGACAACACACCAACATTTTCCCTATTAGGATAATATCATCTATGTATAGTACTAAAAATACCACCACACTTCCATTATTTTTCTTATAAAAACAAGTTTCATTCAAACATTGATCAAAGACAAGATATTTGATTAACTAATCAATTTGGATATTTCAAGACCTTGATAACTGCTTAAGTACTCAAATGGATCTATTACTATTTCAAACCTTGCTTTTATGGCCCATTACTATGAATCCTATGATTTGCATCAGATAGATTCAATCATCAAGATTATCATTTTAGAATGCAGTCTTGGCATCCATTTGCCAAATCTTAAAATCGATATGTGCCACAGTGGATAAGAGAATTTAGATAGATGTGATCATGTCTATCGATGAATTTTTTTCCTCATAATCGATACCCTCTTTCAGAGTGAACCCTTTCTCAACAAGTCGTGCATTGAAGGTTTATACCTTCCTTTTTACCCCTATAATCCTCTTCTAGATCCACTTATACCCTATGGATTTAATCCCACTCGGTAAGTCTATAAGTTCCCATATTTGATTATTATACATTGAATCCATTTCGGCATCCATAGCCTTTAGTCAAATCTCAACTTCCATGTCTTGGAGTGCATCTTCGTTGGGGTAGCTATTCAGTTTATGTTTTCTTTGGACTTCGCTTAATTGCTCTCCTAAATATACTAACCTATTAGGCTGAGCCTAACCCTCCTACTACGATGAGGCTCCATTTGTGGTCCAGTATAAGTGACACGTGAAGCCTGATCAACGATAATACTCCCATTATGGTTAGGGAGTGTTTTCTCTTGATCAACATGCATTCCTTCCTATATGGATGGTCAATAAACATTTCCTTGTTATTGTTCTCTTATCTCTTATAAGATAATATTTCCTCTTGGGCTTGAGGTCAATCATATAATCTTTCTTTAAGAACCTAGAATTTATGCTAACAAATACTTTCCGGTCATTATGATCATATAATTGGCCACCCTTGGTTCCTCTAAGATGTCCCATAAATAGACATTCATCCATTCTAGATTGTAACTTATGTGAACCATTCTATAGCATGCATGATAGGCACCCCTATATCTTAGCATGACCTAGACTTGGATTTCACCATTTCTAAAGTTCAACGAGAGTTAGAGAGATCAATTTAGATGGAACAAAGTTTAACAAATATGTAGTTGTCTCTAATGTGTAATCCCAAAATAATTCCATCATATCTGAGTAATTCATCATATACCTAACCATATCTAAAAGAGTCTCTTCCTTCTTTTGGCTATACATTTTTCTGTGAAGTGCCTGGTTCAGTAAATTTGGATGTAATACCTCACTCTGACAAGTGCTACCTAAACTATCCCAAAAGGAATTCCCCTCCACGATCGGATCACAGAGTATAGATTTGTTTACATTGGAAAGTCACCACCTCAACCTTATACTCTTTGAACTTATCAAAGTCTTAAGACTTATGGCGCATTAGGTAAATGTATCCAAACCTTGAGTAATCATCGATGAAAGTGATGAAGTACTCAAAATCATATCTTGACCAGATAGTGATAGGCCCCATAATTTAGTATGAACCAATTCCAAAATATCTTTGGCTCTATACGTCTTGGTCGTAAACGACCTCTTGGTCAACTTTCTGTTTAAGCAGGATTCCCAGATTGAAAGTGCCTCCCGTTCCAGTGAACTTAAATTACTATTTGAAACTAATCTTTTTATCCTTCTTATATTGATATGACATGATCGTAAGTTCCATATATTTGTTTGGTTCATCTTAGAATGTTCCTTTCTCCTGAATTTATTTCCATTTATCTTATTCAATTCGGTATTAAGCTGCAGTGGCGAGACAAGTCTTAAAATATAATGATCATTATCCAATGTTCCAAAATAGATAAGAGATTTTGCATTTTTTTAATATAAACTCTTTCATCAAAATAATCCAAGTATTGATTCAGCACAAGCTTAGAAACTGAAATTCAATTTCTTTTAATACTTGGAACATGAAAATCATCTACCAATACTAACTAATTGTCTTTGCCAAAACTTAGATCTAAATTTTCCATTACTTCTACTATTTCATTGTGATGATAGCCCATTAATAATAACATCTCTCCATCACTGATCTTGTTGGTTACTTGGAACCCATGCAAAAGATTGCAAACATGATTAGTGGCTCCTGAATTTACACACTAGATTCTGGTAGATTGCACCACAAAATATATCTCAATGATATAGCAAAAATTATCATTTTATTCTTCCTCGCTAATAAGATGGAGCATTGCTTCTTATACTGTCCTTCCAATTTGCAGATGTCATAGCCAACTACCTTCTTCTTACCTCCACCCTGGGGCTTAAATTTTTTCTTAACAATTTTAGGTTGTTCCTAAGGATTACATTTCTTCTTCTTCTTTCCTTTAAGAATAGAAGTAGATGGGAATTTTTTAGCAAATTGAACCACACCTTTATGAATATTGATATTCTATGAAGCATGTAGTTCTTCAAGTAGTTGTGCGAATGAGTAAACAAACTTTTTCATAGAATAATTTATGCAAAAATGTTTACCGAATTTCGATAGTTATTGGAACACGATATCAACTTGGGTTTCCCCATCTATTTCATACCCAAGAACCTCTAGTTCTCCTAAGATTGACATTATCTTTAGAATGTGATCCTGTATGGGAGCACCCCTAGTCATCTTTATATTGACCAACCTTTCCATAATATCTAATCTTGTGGCATAGTTTTGATCCTGAAACATGTTCTTGAGGTTTGAAACCATGTCGTGAGCAGTGGGCATTTACTGATGATGAGGCTGCAACACATTAGTCCAAGATGCCAATATGTAGTAAAGATCCATCTGATTAACCTTTCGTTACTTCTGGTAGTTTTGGACATAATTTTTGGGTTCCCGACTTTGTAGAGTATGCCTTCGTAAAGACAAAATTAAAGTCCTCGGTAGTCACAACAATACCTAGTTTTCTTACAGTATGTATAGCTCATGCCAGTAAGTTTGTTGTCCTTTAAGATTCAAGAAAGTGGGTTGAATGATGATCCCATACTTAAATCTTAGAATCATAAATTTTGAAAAATAAATTAATTTCAAAATAACATGTGAGAAGTATGTGTCCCCCTCACTGCCATTTTAACGTAAAACTCGCTAGGAATCCTAGTTTTTTCACAGAGTGAGATTTATTGTGGGGAGTTTAAATAACCCTACCTTGAACTAGGCATACCTACATCTTTCAATTCTGTACCTGAACAGTTCAATATCCTCGGTGTAAGATAATTCAATAGTCAGGTACGTTCGGTTCCACAATTAATATTAATGACTTCGCGGGGTAGGGTGCGGGGGATATTATAAATTGCATCTACCACCAATTTATTTCTTAAATTAGTTATCTCTTATGATGAACTTCCAAATTGGGGGTTGGGGGATAAAAATTACTCACATTATAATTCTTATAACTATCACTCAGGAGTTTTAATGAATCCTTGATTCTTGATTAACTCCATATGTGGTGTGGTCAGCCTAACTGACCTGAGGAAACAATCACATCCTTGATTCCAAGAAATGCCAATGGAGATTGTGGGGTTTATGTTGAACCCCCTCTCCTAATTAGTATTGCTAAACTTTGAGGGTTATGAGAAAACATTTATTAAATTTTAAAAGACCGAATTTAAACCCTTGGTGATTTTTAAATTTAGTTGTGTGAAACAAATATCTTGATATCACATTTTAATTTTTATTAAAATAATATTATAATTTAAATTACCAAAAAATAAAAAATCAAAGATCTCAATTTAAATCTCACCTTAAAATTTAATTACCCCAATTTAAATTCAATCTAGAAAAGAATAAAACACATCACAAATTGTCATAGAAAATCGATGATCTAGTCCCATTTCAAATTATATAATCCCCGTTGTCCATAAAACGGGTGTTCCTAAAAAAACATTAATTAGCACACGAATTATGCAACATAATATAAATAAAGAGACATGCAAATAATTAAATAACTAAATGCAACAAAAATAAAAGAAATTAATGCCCTTTCCATCACAGTCTATACTTCTTCTAGAAGTAAAATTCTTCAAGTCTAAGAGTACTTGTTATAGAAGTCTTCATTTGACAAATAGTCTAACTTGAAGTAGACTTCATCACAAATAAGAGTGTTTAAGGGTCTTGATTGCTAAAATATGGTCCTCAATTTTCTAGGAATACTCTGGGAATAAACACCATGAACAACCATCGAAAAACACCCCAAAATGCCTTGGTTGTCAGCGGAGTGGTCAATCGATCGACCATGTCAAGTATGGTCTCCTTCCTCCTCTCATATTTGCATTCAAGAAACCTCCATAGACATCCTAAGTCTTAATGAACCTCCGTGAAACGTTAACAAACACTAAAACCCACCCTCATATATGATTTTATGTTAATATTAAACATTACATGCCCTCCCAAACACCTCCCAATACAACGATATGAAATAATTATAAAACTTAATTCTTACAAGCATATCAAATCTATATGAGAAAAATAACTAGAGATGAACCACTATAGGATCGAATCACATAGAAAAATAATGTGTGATCATTATGAATGGAATATAAATGAAGAACCTTTGTAAAACCATGTTAGTACGAAAGCATACACAAAGATATACAATGCCACAACATGTAGAAGTAGGGTTTTCAAATTTGGACAACATGAATCTTTGTAATGGATGAGTAATCTACACAAAACTCTCCAATACAATTTTTTGGCAATCGATATATGTTGAATAAAAATATTCAGTCGTGGAGCTTTGATTAATCTAACACAAAAAAACACAAAACCAATAATTAGGCTTGAAGAACAAACCTGGGGTTTAGAACACAATACCTTTGCAGATTCGATTGTTATCCTATGGGGATATATGTATTTCTTGATGATGAAAGGGAGCCTTCTTTTGGATATTCAAAATCTTGATCAACCTTCTAAAAATATTGGGTTTTCCAGTGTGTGATCCTTCCAAAACCTAAGTAGGCGTGTGGGCATATTTTGAGATGAAAACTCCCCCTTATGAGTGGGATTTGGTGCAATTTATCTAAGGCTCTTCAAAAAACTTGAATAATATTTTTTGTCACCTCTCTTAAATCTTAATGCTTAACAATTATGATTAAAACCCCTACCTACGCCTCTATATTCAAGTAGAAAAGGTGGACATGACCTAAACTGAATTTCTTAATAGTCTGGGCCTAAATACTTGAGTGTATGGACAATTATATTAAAATAAAAACTAAAAAATGACCAATTATAATAACCGTAATTTGTGTTATTTATTTATTTAATCATAATTAATTCCACTAAATAATATCACAACACTCCAATTTAATTATATCTTAAATCACTCAGATATAATGAGATCTAATTTGCAAACTTGATAATGGAACATACCCTAAATCCTCGCCTTAAGCTTTCGATACCCGCTTGATCAAATAAATTTGTTGTTAATAGACATTAACCATAATGTAATTAATTTTCTTAATTCTCATACTTCACTTATTTTGGTCCTTCTAACGGATTATAAACAATCCACTGATAGGGTTTACTGGAGCTAATTAAGTCTATCAAGGGGGTATCAGAATCAAAGATATCCTCGGATGAGGATTCCTCCAAATTAAGATCTCAAACCTACTCATATAATTGGCACCCAATATGCACGGATCATTTGATTCAATTTAAATTTTAATTGCACCCATAAAAATTAAAGCAACAATTACGTAATCATCCCAATCCTCCTAATTCTAAAGATTAAGAATGTATTAACCTTTTGGAAATGGTGTGAAATTTTTGGAGTCTAATATAGAAAACCCTTACACACAAATCTCATGGGTGGTCATGTTCAATACATTCCTGGGATATATCGATCGTAATCCTATGTTGAACTATCACATAAATTCCCGAACCATAACATCGAAACCGTATAGTTTAAGTTAATCTATGAGGATTTTATCAAGACCATTTTGATAGGATATCAAGATCATATATATGTTATGAACATTTTAGTTATATTAGTACTATAATTCCAATCTCCTTGTAATCAATTGAAGTCACATTACTGGAATTCCTACTAAAATCTATTGACCGACATTAATCCAAAATAATAAATTTAAACAAATATAAATCATTCTCATAAACTTGAATAAAAAACTATATTAATTAATAATAAAATGTTTTAAACATGGTTTTGAGAAAAAAAACCCAAACACTTAAGATAGTAATAAGTGACATTTGAGGCACGAGAGCCCATATCCTTAGCCCTACATGATATAATAAAGAAAGTGAGTATTAATGAGTTGGAGGTCATGTGTGGTGGTTGGTATTGGCATTATATTTAATTAGAGGGGATGCTTAATGTTTCACATTGTGAGTGCGGTTGGTAGAACAACGAGTGTAATTTATCACCAACCCACATACTGGTTCGATTCCCCCCTTTTTTTGGTAATATGTGGGAATTATTGACATTGAGGTCAGGGAAAGAGGTGATGGGGGGGGGGGGGGGGGTTAATTATGAACAAACATGACTTTTAATTATGGAGGAATAATGAATTTGTTGGAGGTTGATTCCCTTCATAAAAAGAAAACATCAATCATCTGCTAAAGTAGTATGTAACTTTCATCCCCTGGTTACACTTTGGGGATGACCGTGAGTCTTCCCACACCTTTGAGTATGGTTAGATGTTTTTTAAAGGTGTTTGCATCTTTAAAATTCGATCCAATTCACAAAACTAACAATTGAGGGTTGGTAGGGACATTAGTCCCTATTGAGGTTCCCTATAGAGCTCAATAAATATACCATTCTAGTACCCCCAAACTATTTCATTGGATTCATAGAAATTCCCTTCGAGTCCCGGACCCCCGATCCTCCTCCAAACTCTACCTAGAAAAAAATAATATTCTCGAAGACCCATTTTAGTTTGGTCAACTCTTGAACCTGAGAGTATATCAACACAATTTCATAGAGATCTGAATTTCCTTTCCAATGGTCCCAAACGTGAAAGAATCAGACTTATAGTTTTCATTACTGGAAGGTGGGACTTTACTTGGCTAGCAAATATGGCAACCCTTCTGAAAGATATCTCACCTCATATGACTGCCAAACCCCCAAGGGAAACATGGTCATTTTTATCCTATAAGGCTTCCTATTTAATAAAACCTTGACGTCACTATTTAAAAAGGCCCCAGCCTCGTAATTCATGAGATAGCTCTATTACATCACTCCTAAAAATATTCTCATGCATTCTATAACACTACCTCTCACCTCAACACTTGTCACCATTCCACCATACTTCCCAAAATAGGTAAACCCATTTAAAAAAATTCAATTTCGACAAAGCGTGTATGTCCGTGCAGACTCTTAGTCAACCTCCTCTCTGGACACCTCCATTTACAATCCAGGCATGGATAGTTTTATCTCACCACATAAAAATACCATAAACTTGGCCTCATCAAATTCCCGGAGATCAAACCACCAAAAAGGGAAATTAAAGGGGCCAAAACTAAAAATAAAAAAGTGTAGAAAAGCCTAAAAACAAAACCTTGGGACCTTCTTCTGATCGATAAAAGGCCTTCAAGATCATTTTGTCGATTGGTAACCCCCCTCCTTAGCAATAATTACCAAATCCAATGTATCCCCCATTCGTCCACATTTCATCCTACCCAAATCTAACGACCCTCCTCCTTTTGTCGTTCAGTAGAAGGCCTGATGAATACCCCTATAAAAAAAAGGTCATTACCAACCTTTAAAAGGGAATGAGAACCAGAACTCAATCTAGTCTTTTCACTTTATTTTTCCTCGAGTGTTTGAGATACTCGAGATAATTATGAAAATTCCTAAAGAAGTTCGTACCCCATAGAAGTCAATTTCCCATGAGAAAGTTTGTACTTTTGAAAAGTCGCTTTGGTCCCAAAAGAGGTTTGTACATCTGAAAGGTCACCTCTAAAAGAGAAACAATGGAAAACCTTTGTTGTGGTAATTTTTCAAATGTTATAAATTCTAAATGAATCTCTGCCCAGCTAAACAGGAACTTTGGGCGCGTCAAGAACCTCAAGTGGGGACACTCCCCGAGTAAAAATTTAGTTCATGCTATAAGTGTAAGGAAACTCTCCCTGAATTTCTAGTCTAACACCCCTAAAATGAATTGTTTAATACCCCATATATATTGTGATAAGCTATCCATATATGTTTATCTATTTTATCCCGACCACTGTTTAGGGAACTGAGTAGGCACATTACAATGTATATATTTCAAAGACTGGTTTTCAACCCAATACCTCTGTTAATTGACTTGACATGATCATATGCTAAAATAAGGCTAATAAAATTCCACAACAACCATTACAAAACATGAACACATACTTTTCAAAATCGTTCTCATGAGATTGTCCGTGAGCTGAGTCAGTCCAAAACCTTGCACCAATCCAAAGTTTTAAATCAGACTACTCCGACCTCTTCCCTAAATGAACAAAGCCCATCCCTGTGGTAAAAACCCGAATATGTGTTTTCATATCAAATACTCGTCAAACATCATCCTTTGATTAAATATACTATTAACATATAAATATATCAATCGAACATAATGGAAATGCTATATTGACGAATAGGCTCACTAAATAGCATAATGTTGTACATTGTATACCCGATATCTCATCATCTACACCCATAAATTTGTTCCATTTGTTGGAACTATGTTGGCTTTGATCCCAAGTCACATTTCGTACGTAGGTGTTATACCTAACTCAACTCATAAAACCCAAGTCTCATAATACATATCTCGGCATATTATTTCTTTGAAATGAATCCATCCGCGGTACAAACTCCCCTAACTTCCACATATACCTCCCTATCTAAGTATGTTTAAAACATTACATCCTTGGCATTATACCTCCAAAATATCCCTAAGGATCAACAAAACCTTCGAATTAGTGACTTCCCCAAGGTGATGAATGTCTTTGTCGACGACTTTGGGTAAACTCCTATTTTGAAGATAACCTCTATCCCGTAAATATCTTATACGCTTCCCAAGCCAAGCCCTACTCTTACACACACATCATGTCCGAACACATGAACACCCAAACTACATAAGCTTTAATATCGTGGACACATGGGTACATAGGAGCAATACCAAGTCCTTTTCGTGATCTCGAGCCTCGAAAAAATGTCTCATGATATATTTTTCCCACATAGATGCAATAATATCTCACCTCTCTCTGACACCCTCTTTCATGCATGCTATGAATGACATATACAACTATATCTAATCCACGATCGCTTGTGCACAAATGCTCAAACGCATACATACTATACATAACTAAAAAATGAACCATAGATCATCCATCTACCCACTGGAAAATAGTATTGTCCATTGAGATGTCAGAAGAAAAAGATGTATATTCACGTGTAATAGCCTATTTTTCTCATTAATCAAATAACATAGGCTTACATTTAGTTTTTAACATATCCTGTTACCGATTGATACGAGCCGAGATGAAGTCTAAGATCCAACATCTCTAACGCTCAAGAATCTCCATAATTTGATGGTATAATACTTTAGTGTTTGAATTTATTCCTTAAATATTTTTGGGGTGTTCATTTTTACTAAAACTGCAAAGAAGATTTTTTCTTTAAAAATTGAGGCAGTTTTTACTTTGTTTAAAAATAATTTTTGTACGTGTATCTCGTTCATACGATATGGAAATGCCATTCAAACGCGATTGGTATCTCGTTAGAAGGGTTCGTTAAAAGTTTTCTTTAATCAAACTTCTCATAAGGGATTATTGTTTTGATTTTGTGGGAGTCGTTAGAAGCGAGACACATCCCGTTAAAACATGATTATACCCTCGTTAGAACGAGAGTGAATTTTTGTGCGAATGATGACACTGCCTTGAAATTTGTGAATGTGCCACAAATACATGTTTATGTTTGATCTCATTGAGACTTTTTCTAGAATCGATTATTCATATCCTTTGCAAAAAAATTTAACCTTTTGGTTTAAGAAAATATTTTTGATTCACAAATCATCATCTCTAATATTTAGTTAAGTGAATCAAGTTAAAAACACTATCTCTTTTATCTTGCATGCAAAAATTCAGGAGATATTTCTTCACGATTGATCTTGTGATACCTACAGGAATTCACTGGTGACGACGAAGGTTGATAGGTGGATACTGAGTGTGGAAGGACACGTGTGGATGACTCTGGATGGATCCGTATTCTTTAGAGATTTTCTAGGCATCACACATTGTAATTGTTTTGTTTGACAAGTAGACTTTAAGCTGATAGTCTTGTAAACTCTCTAAAGTTCTTAAAAAAAAGGTTTTACCCGAAAGGGTTTCTTCCCTTAATTTACCCTAGCCAAATGCATGATTTATTTTATTAGGTTTATCACTTAGATGCAAGTTTTGAATAATATGAAAAAATTTGGACTTGTGTATGTTGGACACTTAATTATTGGAATTATCCATTAAGATCGAGATAGCGCACTCAAAAATTGGTATCAGAGGAGACCACTAAGTTATTTTGTTAGATCCTTATTTAGTGATTTTTGGGTGATTTATTTTTCTCTTGGTGGATTCCCATAGTTTTGACTTCTTAAATCATTCGAATTTGAAGTTTTCTATAAGAATTAAGATTCTTGAAAAAGGAAATTTTTATTTTAAATCCGCTATGGATGTTTTTCTATCTGTTCAAAATAAAAAAATATTTCTTTCGTGAGAAGCTTGTCGCATTGGACAATGATTTGAAAGAGTTGGAATTGTCCAAGAATAAGAGTGATGATAGAGTGTGATTTTTAGAAAAATAATTGGAGGAGTTAAACAATTCTAGGGTTTATGTTTGTGCCATTGAGGATAGTGTTTTGATTAATGATTTTAAGGCACATGATAAGAATTTTAGGAATAAGTCTTCTTTCATTGAGAGGGAGAAAGATAACCTTTTAGGAATGATTTAAATTATAAAAAAGGAGTCCCTAAAATTGGAAGAGTCAAACTCTTTACTTGAGTCTAATATTTTGAAGTTAAAAGATATTTTAAAAGACTCGAGTAGTGTTGGTACTAATGGCTCTAGCTCACATGTTTCAAATGATTTGAGTTTTAAAGACAAGAACATCATTTGTTTTAGAGGGTCAACCGCATCCAAAGATGTTAGAAAAGGTCAACCCTTAGTTAACATTCTATGAGTTTACACATGTTCACATTGTGGTACGAAAGGTCACTTTAGGCACTTTTGTTATGATCTTGGAAGAGGTCCTCGAAAGTTGAAGTCTAGTGTTCCATGGGTTCTCAAATCCTTACGTGTTAAGTATACATCTATTTGGATAATGAAATCTGTTTTAGTGGCACTAGATGATATATTAGTTGATTCTTGCATGCTTACAGATGATTATTCTCTTGTTATATCATATAGACGATTGCTTGCATGATTTTGTTTGTCATACTCTAGTTGTGCTTTATGATATAAATTTAATAGTGTTGGGACATATGTATTTTCGTATTTATATTTTTCTTTTATTGAGTAATATTGAAAAATAAAAAAAAATTATTTCGATAAATTTTTTGAAAAATACAAAAAAAATCAATTTTTGTGATTTTAGTTTTACACACTTGGTGTGGCATATTAGTGTGTTTGAATCCAACACACTCTGTAATTTCCATGTGGATTGGACATTTTATTATAACTTAGATATTTGGATTGATCTTAACCATTTTATGCAGTTGTTTCGAACTTGATTTGGCTTATAGATTTTACTTTGTATATGCCTCCGCAGACACATGCACGAGCTTGTTGGATTTTGGCTTTTCTATGTATATTTGATCTTGGTTAGATGTTATTTCATCAATTTTGTCATCTACATGCATGTAAGAACCATTTCTTGTGAGGATATTTGTATGTTATTGAAAAATATGAGTGAACATGGGAAATGGTTGGGAAAAACAAGTTGACTTTTCTTGAGAGCCACCATTTGAAAACAACCCAAGAAAAAATTAAGGTAATAAAAACATCAAAATTTTTCCAAAAAGGGGCCATAATTGTTTAGTTTGTTTAACCTGGCAAAATAATTCACTTCAAAAGAAAATAAAGGAAAATAATCTAATATATGATATATGTTTATCTTTAAAGGAAGTTTAGTTGAAGATCAATGGGTTTGCACAATGAATCCTAGTATGCTTATTGTTTTATGATGCTATTGATTTGTAGAATCATCAATTTTCTAGGCTTATGTGCATTGTTGTTGTTTTGTTCATTATGTTCATCTTTTTTTGTCACTTGAGGCTAAAGCTTATTTTGGGAAAGTTTTGCGGTTAATTAGAACTTTTTGAACATATTTGATTATTTGGGTTATAATTCTTTTGTTACTAGTTCATGCCCATGCATTCCATTCCACATGTTTAGACACATCAGTATTGTGCTAGTGTGTAAAGCTTATGTGTTTTGTATCATGTTTTTGCAGTCGTTTATACCTATATATAAGTGTTCCGGATTTTCTTTGACATATTTTGCATATATTATGTATGGTATTATGTTGTATTTATGATCTTTTTTTCTTGGAAAAATAAAAAATAGGTGGTTGTGTTTGCCTTTGAGATGATCATTTCACCTGCTTGATTTATATCTTTTTGTGATGATATATTATCTTCTCCATGATGCTTCATATTGGATTCCTATGTTTTTACTTCTTTGTCTATTTCAGATAAAAATAAAGTGGCCACCAAATTACAGTGGAGCGTTAGATTTATGGGAGGAAATTTTTGAATCTTTATGCATTTATTTGAATTTATTTGATATATTTCAAACTCGATGCATCACGAGGTGTTTTCTTTGTTTCATGTGTCTAGGTATTTTGAAAGATCATATTTGGATTACATTAAATGAAGACAAAGAGAACAAGAAAAGTCAAAGAAGAAATGGAGATTTGAAGGAGACTTGAAGACTTTATTTTCAGGACAAGTTTATCTTGTACCGGTCCATTTTAGGGTTTGGGAGGTTATTACGATTTTGTATTCATCTTAGGGGATTACTTTATAACTTGGATTTCGGTTTTATATTTGTACCTGAAATAACCAAAAAAGGGGAGATTTATAAGATCATATTTTCTCTCATTGGCTAAATAGCTTAGGCTTACATTTAATTTTGGCATATCCTATTACTGGTTGATATGAGCTGAGACGAATTCCAAGATCCAATGTCTCCAAGTTTCAAAAATCTCCTTACTTTGAAGGTATAATTCTTTAGTGTTGGAATTTATTCCTTAGATATATTTTGGATGTTTGTTTTTATTAAAGATGGAAACAAGATTTTTTATTTAAAAATTGAGGCATTATTTTACTTTTTTTAAAAATAATTTTTGCATGCGTATCTCGTTCACACGAGATCGAAATTTTGTTCAAACAATATTTGTACCTTGATAGAAGAGTTCTCTAGAAGGTTTCTTTAATCAAACTTCTCGCGAGGGCTTACTATTTTGATTTTGTGGATGTCGTTAGAAGAGAGACACTTCTCGTTCGAACAAGATCATACTCTTGTTAGAACGACAGTGAATTTTCATTCGAACGATGACACCACCTCAAAATTTGTGGACATGCTATAAATACCTATTTTGTGTTTGATTTTATTGATACTCTGCCAGAACTGATTCAGCATATCTTTTGAAAATGCTTTCAACCTTTTATTTTTTAGAAAACCTTTTTGATTCACAAATAATCATCCCCAAGATTTATCTGTGTTTCAAGTTTAAAACCTTATAGATTGTATTTATCATACAACTCTTGTCAGGATATTTCTTCACAGATGATTTTGTGAAACCCGAGGGAATTCACTACTGAAGATAAATGTTGATCGGTGGATACGCAACATTGAGGGACATGTGTGGATGACTTAGTACAATGTCGTATTTTTAGAGGTTTACTAGGCATTGCGCATTATACTTGTGGTGGTTATCAAGTAGTCTGTAAGTCGATTGTATTGTAAACTCTCTAAAGTTCTAAAAATAGGTTTTAACCGATAAGAGCTTTTTTCTTCAATTGCATTATTCAAATGCATGATTTATTTTATAATCTTTATCCCACAGATGCATGTTTATAATAACAAGATAAAATTTGGACTTGTGTTTCTTGGACACTTAATTATAGGGATTATCCATTAAGATCGAGATAGCGTACTCCCATCATAGTGTTAACGGTCCCATGGTTAAGTGATCCGTTATTTATGTAAGTCTTATAACTTGCATGGTTATGACTTACCTAAAGTGTGAGTGTAAATGTTGATATAACTATGAGCTTCTTAAAGTCGAGTATACATATTTCAAAGATGAAAAAACATTAACCCTTATCCTTCATCTCCTTTATAAAAATAATGATATATGAAACTATCTCAAGCCATGGATCCCCATAAAAACCTACATAAACTCCCAAATGCATACACAAAATTAAAATACGTAGGATTTTATCCCAATCCTTCTTCGGTACGTAGGTGCAAGCATGATCCATAAAAATATATCTCCTAATATGTCATCACAACATAAATGCACCCATCTCTCATATTACCTTTTTATCTCTCTTCGAACCTCGAAATAGATATCAAACTATCTTAAAACTGAGCTATCTCGCCCCTTCACATATGTACCAATGGTCACCTGTTATATAACCATAAAGTCATGCGCAAGCACCCTTGTGTACCTACACAGGTCGAAACTATGTTCTTCCACCTCTCACTCATACCATTTTCCTACCTAAGCACCTAACTGATATACATAAGTGTAAACTTGTCTAGATAAGACTCCACCCAATAGTATGAAACCTCACAACTTACCTTAGATGCACCCTCATATGGGCCTATGTCATAATGGGCCTGGTCTAATAGTCTTTGCCTTCGAGACCTAATCGGTTACTGTGGAGGGCTATCTCATCAGTCTCGGCCAGCTGAGACCTCATAGTTACAACACCAAGAATTAACATGGAACATGTGATCTAAATACCAATGGTACACGTGGATAAAATTGTTTTAAAAAATCAATCCCATGTGAGAGTAATATTTTCTCATAACGAATTACACATGAATGTACAACTGTCTCTCTTTTTGTCTTGCTTACCTCATGCACATAGGCTACATGTTAGGGGATAACACTACGCACCCCTATCACTATAAAATGATTGCTCCTCCGTCTTCTCAGGGGATGAAAAAATTTCTAATCAATGTTACTTTGTCAAATTACCATTATAGAGAAAGAGAGCGAGAGAGAGACAGAGAAAGAGAGATTTTAACACTTAAATGGATTTTAGCCAAATATTTTAGTAGAAACACTATTCATTTGCATAATGGATGTAAGCTAAGGCCAAATAACTTAAATACTTGTTTTCTGTTTATCTCTCATACGTTACGCTTATCATATATCTCATATATTATTGCATTTATTCCACCATGATAATAGAATTCTAGAAGCTTGAGTTGAACATATCTCAGGGGGATATCCCGTATCACTATTTTTTAGCATTGTCTATGGGAAGAAACTTTCTTCTTCTCCTTCTTTTTTTCTTCTTCTTATTTGTTTAGCACTCTCCTTTTGCCTCTGGTGACAATCTAGATCCACCGCTACTAGAGCTAAATCACCATTGAAAGAGATTGAATTTGTCAATCTTTTTATAAATAAAATCATTTCTAATTTCCTATTATTCGATCTTTTGTCTTTTATTTTAGATTAATCTCACCTGAAATAACCATTGATCCGTTGTGTAATGTTAAGGATAGCTTCAGCCAACTCCCTTAGCATTAAAGAAATGGCTGATGTGGCGATAAAGGTTAGATCCCTAGTAGTCAATAAGAAATATAGTGGAAGTTTATAGACTTCAGTCGAAGCATGATGGGTAGGATTCCTGATGATCCAATGTCAAATATCATAACTCTGGTGGCTAGAGAGGTGGAGGATGCAGCGGCAAGGGACCACCCCTAACCCTAGCGAAAGAAAAATAGCACCATCAGAGGCAGAGGCAGATGCATATTGATGATCCACGGTGTCTCCATTTAGAAAGCAGGTCCACGGATGCCCAAATAACCAAACATGTGAAGAGGAAGAATGTTGGGAGAGGTATGCAAATTTTAGTGACATCTGGAGCCCTAGAGCAACACCGAAATAAACCTACCAAATTAAGGTAATCCAACTCCGAGGAGCTCATTGAGAGGCTAGACATTTGACAATTTGAGCAAAGGATCATCTTTTGATTGCCTCGACCTAAGAGATAAATCAGGATGAGGCCAGCACTCCCTCTCTCGTAGCTTTGGTGGCATAAGGAGAAATGGTTGTCATAAAGATGAGAGCTCGAGATAGAATTAAAAAAGGGAGGATCACTGGGCCACCAAAATTCAGTAAAGAACTACCAGTCGAGAGATGGTCCCTGAAGTAGTTGTGGCAAAAGGGGATGGGATAACACAATGGTGGAAGAGAAACGCTGGAACGATTCCTTCCATAGTCTAGAAGATAAAAAGTTTTTAATTTGATAAAAGTTTAAGACACCAATCATCGAGGGTACATGGATGGCTCACCATTTGCTACAAAGATTATCAGTTATCCAACCCCTACCAAGTTCAAACCACCAAGCGTAACACTAAGTCTTGATGATAGCAAAAATTGTGTTCATTAAATTGAAATGTACCGAACATATTTTGACATTAACTCAACACCTGACGAGATGAGGTGTCGAGGTTTTTCACGTACCCTCACAGGCGCGACGCATGTATGGTATCCCGAATTGTCTAGAGGCTCTATAGAGAATTTTGAACAAGTGGTGGAGAAATTTATTAATAAATTTTTCTTCACCATGATGCCACGAAAGCATGCTACACAACTCCTGAATGTTAATCAAGTAAATAAATAACCTCTAAGAGAGTACATATCTATCTTTAATAAGGATAAATTAGAAGTGGAAGACTATGATGATACCATTGCAATGAAAACCTTTATTAGTCAACTGCAATCAGGAAAACTCCTATGGAACCTCCCAAAAGATCCTTCCAAAACCATGAAAGAATTACTAGCTACGTTCGGGAGAATCATGAATGCGTAGGAGGCCATGGTGACCAAGATAGGGGACATGAATAAGACTGGTAGTAGTAAGATCGGAAAAGGAAAAGATAAGGAGGGGAAGAAGAGGATGGACGATGATAAGTTTGCCAAATGAACTACACTAATTATAATCTCAGAGTTAATCTTGAATGAGATTAAGTATGATAATGAATGCAAGTGGTCGAAAAAGCTAAAATCTCGAACCCTTAAAAGAGACACGAGTAAGTGGTGTTAGTTCCATCGGGACTAAGGCCACACAATATATAGATGCTTTATCCTCGAAGATGAGATTGAAATTTTTTTAAGAAAGGGAAACTATGGAAATATGTTGACCAAAGTGGTGGTCGAGATGAGAGAAGAAAGATATTTAATTAAAGAAAGAACAAAAACTAAAAAAGGAAGTGTAGGAAAACAAGAATGAAGAAGAGTCTAGACACAGTGGAGATGATGATCACGACCTTCCAGCAAAAATCTCATCACCAAAAGGATCTTTGTGTATGATTTCTTTTAATGTAAAAATGATATTTATCGGACTAGCTGGTGGGAGCACTTAGCCAGAGGATAGAAAGGCTCATATAGTCAAAATAAAGGCAACACCCAAGAGGGTTGAGATTAACTCTCTCAATACAGAGGAAAATCCTAACAAGATAATAAGGTTAACATGTAAATTTTTGTTATAGGTTTCTCAAGACTAGATTTCAATGGAATACTGGCCGCGTACCATGACCCTTTTATCATTAGTACCCGAGTGCACGCTATGGCATGGCTCGTATTTTGGTCAACGGGGGTAGATGTAGTTTTGGTATTATTTCAAGGGCCTCAAAATGAGAAAGAAGATATTTATACCTCACCATTAACCCCTGATCAGATTCAGTGGAGAAAGGGTCCATCCTTTTGGATTATATGAGATGGATGTTTGTATGGGCACCTGGTCGAGGTGCCTAACCAGAAAAGTCAGATTCTTCATCATGGACGAGCACATCTTCTTAGCTTGTAAAATTATTTTAGGGAGAGTGGTGTTGAAAGAATTTTAGGTCCTGACATCTACTGTTCAACAGATAATGAAATTCCTAACTCCTTATGGATTAGGGGAAGTACAGGGTGACCATGTGGAAGCCTGGGAATGTTATTTTACCTTGATCGAGGAGAGAGAAGCTAGTAAGAAGAAGATGATGTCATATATTATTAACACCCTTGATCTAAGGAATGAGAGAAAGTTTAAAGGGGGCACTCGCAGACAAGGTAGAATCCGTCATCCTTCATGAGTAAGAGATGGAAAAATCATCCAAATTGGATTGTCCCTGAAAGATGAAGTGAAGATAGAATTGATAAAAACTCTTGAGTGAAGGGTGAAGCATATTTGCATGAACCATGTGTATATGTCGGGTATTGGCCCAAATATTATCTTCTATTGGCTCAATATATATGAGAGTGCTAAGTCGGTAAAGCAAAGGCACCAAACCTTTTCCCTAGATAGATATAAGGTGATTCAAGACGTGGTCAAAAAGTTACAGACAACTGACTTCATTAGAGAGGTCCAGTACTCAGACTTACTCTACCAAAACAGGATGGGTAGTGGTGGATGTGCATAGATTTCACGAACCTCAACAAATCCTGACCAAAAGAAAATTCTCCTTTACTTTAGATCGACCAAATAGTTGATGCCACATCCGAACATGATCCCATTAGCTTTATGGATGCATATTGTAGGTATAATCATATTTTCATGCATAAGGAAGACCCTGAGAAGACTTCATTTATCAATTATAAAGGAACCTAAAACTACAAAGTAATGCCTTTCCGCCTTAAGAATGCAAGGGCAATGACACGATTCAGAACGTGTGCAACATTGTGTACCAACGACTCAAGTGCAAGAGGCTCAATCAAGTAATACCCGATATGTCGGGATCGAATCCTTAGGGAATATGACGATGAATGTGAGAACAATGACTAAGTAGACTTCTAAAACCTAAGGAAAAAAGGTGATGATTTTTGGGAAAATTTTTACTTAACTAAAGAAACCTAACTAGGAAGTACAATTTTAATTTAAAAGAAAGCAAAGAATAAAATTTTGAGTTTTGAAAACTCATTGAAAAGTGGAGTAGGGGTCCAATCCACCGAACCATAGGTATTTTCGTTAGATACAAAAGTTTCTATAATGATATATTTAATTAAAAGAAAGCACTAATTCAATCAAATCACATAATATGTGAGAATACTACTCTGCACGATATTTAGTCAATAATTAAATTAATGTAAATGACTAGATTGTCGACACGTATATTATATCCTCAAACACTCCAATTGCATACGACAAATAGATTTAAGAGATTTTTAATATTAGTCTCGCTAAAATATGAATCCATAGTAATTATATATAATATTATGTCCAATTTTATATCTAACTTTCATGCCTAGGTTGGGTTCATGTTCCCCAACTCTTTGAAAATAGAGCGAGAAATTAACTAGCTCTTTGTTAAAATTTAAATGTAAGAATCTCTTAAATTTGATCCTATATGTTTATATTAATTTATAGTCTTACAATGAATTCCTTTAATGAAAAAATACTCCTAAAAACTAAATACAAAGGTTAGAAGTCGTTTAGAAGAGTCCCTAAACTTTACAATTCCAAGGCTAAAAGATAGGAAATATTTTAAAAACTTGCATCAACGAAACTGAACCCATTCTCTTAAACAAAGATGAACCCATTTTAAAACAAAATTGGTTAAGCTTAGGCAACCAAATGGGTTCACTCCAAGTATCTACCTAAAGATTCCTTATGTGCTCCAATTTCTCTTATTTATAATTCTGTCACTAGATTTTCTTCTCAACTTCAAATGCGCATAATTTCTTCACCGTAGCTCGGATTGAGGTGTTATTTTTTTCCAGTGTTCTCATAATTTTGAGATATTCAATTTTTAAATTGGCTCCTCCTTAAGATTTTGTCTAAAAATTATGAAAATGCCCTTAATGTTCCTTTCTTTCGATTCTTTCACCGTTTCAGATTTTCGCATCCATCCACTTGCACTAATTACCTATAAAACAAAAGAGAAATGCACAAAATACAAAATACTCGCCAAAAAAGGTTAGTATCATTAATATGAGATAAACTTGTGCTACATGCAATGTGTGAGGCTGTAAAAATACGAAAATTAAGGGGATAAATATGGAACATTTATGCCTAATCAAATCCCCCTAACTTAGAATGTTGCTTGTCCTAAGCAATATAAAATAATAAGAGAATGGATCTAAATGGACTTCTAAAAAACTAGTATGAGAGGACACCTCTTTACATGCAAGTGATTGCATTTAGCGTATGCAATAAGCCATTAAACCCTGAGATTACCCTATTAAAATGAGTGGTGTCACGTGAGGGTTTACATTGAATTTACCCACGGAATTCCTTTTTGTACGCCTCAAAAAAAATATCAAAATAGTTAAAAACCATACAATTTAAATTCCACAAGAATAATCACTTCAATTTTTTATTGGATAAATTCTCAATTCATAGTGTGTATGTGTGTGTGCACTCGAAGTCGAGATTAAATCGCTAATTTCCACTGATTGATCATGACGTTACTTTTTGAAAGTTTTCTTTGATTAATTTTCTCGTGGAATGCACTCACAAACGAATCACTTGAATTGTGGCTATTTTCTCCCACTGCATGTGATATTGAGAGTAAATGTAATGAAACATGAGTCCATGCACACAATTTGATAGACACAAATATTTAGGGTGAAAAGATCTCATGAACAGATTGCGGTCATTGAAAAATGAAAAAACACCATCCCTTATTCTCACAGGTTTGTCTCTTTAATATCTTTTTATGTTTTAGCTCTCCCCGCTATAATTAATTTCAATAATAATACTTGATTAGGACTTTTTTGGGTTAAGGGTTTTTAGGTAATAATGGGAATGTTTGGGAATTTCAGAGTGAGAATTTGTTTTTTGATGAATGTTGGCACTTTTTCAGACATTTTCTCATTTTCTCTTGTTCTTTCTTTTTCCTTCTATTTTTTATATTATTCTATTTTTTTACAGTTTTTTTATTTTGGTTTGAGCATTTTTCTATTTTTCTTGCCCCTTTTTATACACTGGACGAAATTAATTGGCAAACCTTTTGATTTTCATAACTCCGAGATACTTGAGTTTTTTGGGCAAATTAAACGATAAGGTTATACAATTTTAGGCTAAAAGTGGCTTGCAAAAGGATGATTTTTTTCATGATTTTTTATAGCTAACATTTTTGGGTAAACAAACGATGGTCTAACTTCATTTATCAAAATTACTAATCAAGTTACCATATGTGTCTCGAGATTATTTTTAATTATGAGACATTTTTAGTGCATTTCAAAACAATACCTCAGTCGTTTTCCATAACCAATCAAACAATGATTTAGAGATCAACAACGAATTTTTAGCACTGAAAATAACTTTTGAGAGAACTTTTTGACTATGAATGGTTTAATTTCTCAAAAAAAGTGATTGGCTCAAAAATCTCACTAGGTTAAAAATTTTCACACTTATTCGTTAAGTAGTTAGTTTTCACTCAATTTTTGGTTTTTGTCAATTTTAACTTGCATTAGATGTTTACAAATTTAGACTTCAAACAACAGTTTAGTGAAATTGTTGAATAATTTAAATTCCAATTTTAATTTATTTTGAAGATTTTTTTTACTTTCGGATTTTTTATTTTTATTTTTGCAAAATTTTGATATTTTTAAATTTTTTTGGTAGCTTGTTTGACAATTTTCAAATTTTCAGTGATTTTAAAATTTATGAAGTTTAAAGATGCGCGTGTACCCACCCACCCCACCCCACACACACTTACACTTTTACGTTGTCCTCAATCAAAATGACTAAAATGAGTGTAAAAATAAAATGAACAGAATATTAAAATCCAATAAGAAACTATATAACACCAACACACGACTAAAAATACAACAAAAATTCCCTCCATACACATCGAGGGTGAGACGAACTTTCTCCTAAAACATACTCATCCCCCTATACGAGGTCCGATAACATCGTCTCTACTTTCCCCCAATCATAAATCAAAAGTCTAAACAATTGGGAATCGATCCAATAGAAAAAAGGGACACCTAGGGGCACATGATGAATGAGGTGAGTGAAATCGTCGAGGTGCCCAATCACCTTATAGGATAAATGGTCAAACTTAGAGATACTATCATAACGAAATTTTGAATGATGTGCTAAGCCTATTTTTGTCTTAAACTCGACACTGCATGGATCCCACTCTAAATCAGATGATGCTCCACTCATGTCATCGATTGTATTCGAGAACTCAAGTGTAATGGTTAGACGTTCACACTGAAGGAATTGATCTATTCTATCTTTCCAATCGTTCTCATCTAAGTGGAAAAATTAGTCCCATAACGATTGGACTTGAACAGTGAGGTTCTCATCCACCTACCCAAATTTTTTCTCAAATTTTCCAAGGTCATATTTAAAGACAAATCAGGTGGCCAAGAAAGTAGATCGATTATGTCACTAGCTTCATTCTCACCTAGCATCTCTCTAGTCACACTCATCTCTGGATCAATCACTGAATACTCTCTCACTCTCGATAGCCGTGACTAAGCATGCCTCACGTGGATTCTCAAAATGAATACCCTCAAATGGTTCGTGTACTACCTCCTCATTAACATTCATGTCATGTAAATAATCCTCATCACTCATTTTCTTGGTGACGTTGAAGATATTTTTTTTCAAATGTCATGTTCCCAAACATGAGTCGCATTTGCCCATTACGCATGTTAATCAACGCGTTAGCCGTGTCTAATAAAGGGCAACCAAGAAAATAGGAACATGATGACTTAATGGGGAGGAGGACTCCGTGTCCCAAATAAAAAAATATATCGGGAACTAGAAAGTGTCGACTTGGATGATCACATCCTTAACTACTCCATGGGGTATCTTCACAGAACGATCCTCAAGTTGGAGATTAATTTTGTTGGGATTAAGTGTAGTCACCAAATTTTATGACCACCTAAGTCTTTCCTTAGGTCTAAAGAACCTCCCTATTTCATTAAAAAACTTGGGTCATACTCTGAGTATTGATCTAGAGGCCATCGAGCGATCCCGGTCCCCGTTTGACTCCGGTCAACTCTATTTTCATAGAGAAAGATCAATGAACCTTTGAAAGGCTCTGAATCTCATTTCCAATGGTCTTCCCCATTCACGAATCGGCATAATGGTTCGGACGAATGAACTATTTTAATACTAAAAATCGATCTAGAGGCCACCGAGTTCTCCCGAGTCCCGATTTGGCACCAATCAACTTCATCCTCATAGATAAATACCTTTGGATACTTTATGAGTGCTTGAACCTTTTTCCAATAGTATACCCCATGCATGAAACAGTATAACCATTCGGATGAACGATTCATTTTCCCCCAAAAATTAATCCGGAGGCCACCGAGTACTCCCGAGCTCTATTTGACCAAGTTCAACTCTTCAACTCGAACGATAGTGAATGAATCTTTGAAAATCACTGAATACCCTTTCCAATGGTCTGGACCGTGCACGAATCAGCCTTACAGTACAAACAAATTACCAGTTTTACTCCAAAAGGTCATCGGGCGCTTTTGGGAAACGGTTGACCTAAGTCAACTCTATGAACCGAGAGAAGCTCTTTGTAATGTCGAATTACCTCACATAACCTTTCCAACGGTCCGAACCATGTGTGATTCTGACTTATGGTTTGGACGAACGATCCATTACAGTCTGATGATCTCCTGTCCAAAGGACCGACCAATGCTTTTGAGTCCCGTTTGACCATTACAGTCGTATGCGAACTACGTGAACTTTGATGACCTTATAGGCTAGATAGGTATCTCGGATTAAACCCAAAACTCGATTCTTATTTCTCAATTTTTTAATTTTCCCATTTTCGCATTTTCATCCTTTTCATCGATACATTATTTAATATATATTATATTTGTGCTCCATATTGGCATTTTATCTAACATATATTATCGTTTCATCATAACGATTAATAACTATATAAACACATACATCTCATTTTCTAAATATTATTTTGGAGCATTCCTATAGATGACCTCACTCTATCTTTTTCATGATATGAGTTAAGTGATTCTTATCTCCATTTATACACACACACACACACACACACATTACAGAGAAATTAAGGAAAATATTAACACAAGCCCATGAGAGACCTAAAGGGCGGGATGGGTGCCTAACACCTTCCTATTCCGTAACTTAGCCCCCGAACCTCTGAACTATTGGTTTCGAAAGCATCAGATTGTCTTTGATCCAGCACTCTCAAGGCGGTAACATGTTTTTTTACTTATTTTGTGCGAAATAGGTTGGCGACTCCATCTAATTACATCACCCCACATCGTCGATGGTTGAAGTTCTCCTAAAAAAATAGGGAAGGAGACCTTCTCCCCTTTTTTCCACAACCTGGAAGGGAGATTGGGATGGCCATAGTGGAGACTCCGTCGGGGACTGCTTAAGAGGACTGGACTCTGTTTTCATGGGTGTTATTATTTTTTGTTTGTGTACGTATTCACCTACCTTTATGTTCATTTTTTTCTCCTTCAATTATTTCTTGTATATATCTACCTCATGTTTATATCACATCTCACTTACTCCTCATTCACACACTTTTAGATATTCTCCATATACACTTCACATTACTTACATGTAGGATCACTTATATCCACATATTGCACACACTACTTAGAATATCCATGCTTAGGTGGCACTAAATCACACCTCCACTTATCACACTTGTATATATCCATGCTCACTCACACTTGTCACACACCATTTGTAGTTGATCCATGTTTAGGTTCACTATAACACACTTACTTATAGATATTCATAGATAACTCACTCTCACGTATCCATACTTAGTGCAATCTCCATTGCTAAATTTATTTTTCATGACACTTGTACATTCTTACCTATTAGTATAGTTATCATCATGTTAAATAAGATACTCTCTCCATAATATACTAATCAATAATAATGCATTTTTCACATTACATCGCCAAGATCATGGCTATTGACCAAATTTCATCCCGTAACTGGGGGTCACTTTGTGATGGGAGCAGGTCCGGCAGCTTATAGTTAGCCTAAGAAATATGACTCTTACCTTCTAATGGCTAAGTTCCTTCGACGTATATCAAACGGCTCCCCCCGCATTGTACTGCTTTACCGAAGTTACGATGGGAGGTATATCATAGGAACTCGTTCACGTACGTCGAGTATATCGAATTCGCTCTCACACATACTATCCCCACGAGGTATATAATGAGGAAATTCACGTAAACTTAGGTATTTCAAATGGCTTGTCCACATGTACCGATTGCCCTTAATAGCAAGATGTATATCGTGGAAGTCATGCCAAAGGGGGGAATCCTTTTATGACACCTCGCCTAATTAAATGTCGGGTGATCAGTCCTTTATTAAATTAATTCAAATTGATCGATTGGTTCATTCTTAGCATCACTGTCGTAAAACAATTTTATTTATTAACACCATAATAAATAATTAAACTAAGTGTCAAAATATTTAATTTTCTTTAATTTAAATTCCATTGTAAAGGCCTTATGTATATAAACCAATTTATGAATAGTACTCATGATAAATAAATATAAACCATTCAAATGAGTTATGTCCACAACTACCGTCAACGTAATAGATAAAACAATCCCAAATAAAATAGAATACTGAAAGAATAGATAAGTAGGAAAACTCTCTCAAATATAAATAGAAATCTAGAAATGGGCAACACATGCCCTAACTAAAGATAACTAAATCAGAAGTTTAGGAGTCAAAGGAAGAATCGTCTACTGTAAGGACCTGCACCTCCCACACAAGTTGCAACACGTCCAATCCAAGGAACCTACGCCTGACGCCCCTGTGGATGGGCACCTATAATTTATACATACAACAGAAGGAAAAATGACAGGAAGCGGATCAGAGCCCGTGTATAAAATAACTTTAAAATTAGTTTAGCAAGTATTTAAAATGATTACTAGTTAATATGACCCACATGTTAGTACCCGACACTCTCTTGAGAATTCTCACATCTCATCTAGTGTGCACACCTATCGTATTACTAAAATGACTCATAAGTCTAACCCAACTCTCCTCCCATAAATTCTGATTCACGAAATCGTATGTCTATGATTTATTTAAAATACCATCCTCTTAAGAATCATTTAAGTCAATTATGTATTTCTCAATACTGCTGGGAAGGGATAGGTTCTAACTATAATGAAAAGAATTTATTCAATATTTATCTACTTATACGCACAGTAGAATAATTCCAGGTATAAGCATATATATGAATTACTCATACAATATATATATAATTATCGACACCCCACATAAAATCTATGTTGCTAGCATACTCTGCTATCAAGTCCCCGTATCTCATACAAAAAGGAAAATACTAGTTCGGAATCACTCTCGAACTGTATTAACACAATACACACAAAATGGAGGTAAAACATAGTTCCAAGTCACTAAGAGGTCAACACATACACTTACGTCTCTTAGGACCGTCTGACTATTATTCTCAGATAGCCTATACCAAGGAATCCTTTGTTTTAGGGCACGAGTCAATATCCCCCCAAAAGGTCCCATCGAGATCGGACTGTCTCGGTGCGAAAACCTCCGTGATAGCAAGTAACGCGGGTATGATTATATATATATATATACACACACTCACTCGGTTATATATATATATATATTCCCATTATTCTTTTAGGTACGCCCATGACCCATAATAATATTTAAACCATACTTGGTACAAATCACCCAAGTCCTACGTATAATTAACCCATTTCTTTTTATTCTAAATTGTCGTCATTTCTTAGGTACTTCTCATCCCTCGAAGTATTTTCTTTTACTAGATGTAAATTCAGTAGGTGTACCCTCACTAATAGACATGTCTAAGTCTTTCTTAAGTCTCCCAATACCCCACATAACGTACGCACAATTTCTAATAAATTTTATGCCCCCATTATCCCACGGTTACATCTCGTTTTAAATTTCATTTACCGAACACTACTTCGACCCTATTGGTCCTTTCCATGTCCCATCATGATCTTCAAATTATTCCCAAGGGTCCTTACATATTTTAATCGAATTAATCAAAAAGGGAAATACATTCAATTTTCAGGAGGGGTCGATCGATCGACATTCTTGAGTCAATTGATTGATCGAGCAGTTCTTGCCCAGATTCAACTATTCCAACCTACGGGTTTCCTCCGTAAAAACTTCACCAAATCTCCATTAGTGAGTTCCAAACTCCCAACCAACCACAAGCAACATTATATAAACAATAATAGATGATTTTAAATGTAAATTTCCTCTGGAAGCATCAATAATCATCATCAACTGAATTAAATTCAAAATATATCTTTAACCATAGTTTATTTAATTTCTCAAGAAATTCATTGAATAACAGATTCCTATCTCTACTAGATATCAATTTCAATTTCACCAATCTAAATTCAACAAGGACTCATCCTAACATGATTTATATTCTGCAATTTTCACAATTTGTCCCAAACATCAGTTATCTTTTATTGAAACATAAATATTGTACTCCTACACTAGCATGGGTGTAATATCAACCAAGATTTGAGCAAGATAGATACTTGACTCGGATATGAAGGTCTGATTATCAGGTGTTGATGGGTATGGTTGCATCCCTCGTTTCCCGATCTATGTCTTGGTGGTGAAAGATGGCAAAGGTGGTGTAGGTAGGGTGGTTCTCTCCTTTAGTGTCTTCTCTCTTATCCCTTCCTTATCCTCTCTACAACTCTACCAATTCTAATCCTCGAAGAATCTCACTCCCATCATATATACCCCTTTAATTTTCGTCCATAATTAAGCCTTAAAAGGGAAAATTACTAAAATACCCTCACGGGTTACCTGTTAGGCCTAAAAACGTTCCGAGACCCAAACTAAACCCCCAGATACCTTTTTATAACTATCTCAACCCTTTAGGACATGTTGGGGCACTCGAAATGACCATACGGGCAACTTATAAATTAATTACTTTATATTCCATTGATTTAGTCCCGACACGACTCAAGCGCGCCCCGACTTAAATTCTATGATTATTGTGTTATTCACTCGCGATAATATTAATAAATTCAAGGTCATATATTACTTTACTCATCTAGTAATATTCAACATATAATTACTTACTGTCATCACGCTATTAATTATTTATTATAAAATACAGATTAATATTAAATTAATTTATCTTAATTAAATTTAATAAATCCACAAATTAAAAGCCATAAACATAAGGGGTATTAAAAACTTCCCCCCTAATAATAGAATTTCATCCCGAAATTCAGAAATAAGGCATACCTGGTAAAAATAAATCTGGATATTTTTTGTGCATGTCCGCCTCGCGCTCCCAAGTGGATTCCTCCATTTTATGATGCTCTTACTAGACCCGTACAAGTGGAAATACCTTTGACCTCAATCTCCTATCGATATGGTCAATGATAGCCACTGGTCTCTCCTTACAAAAACTGTCGGCCTGTAAGTCAATCTCCCATATCGCGATGTGAGTATGGGCCATATCATCCCGAAGATATCGCCTCAACGACGAAATGTGGAACACATCATGAACACGGTGCAAGTGCTCCGGAAATCCCAATTTGTATGCCACGGTCCTACCGTCTCGATAATGGGGAATGGTCATAAATTCCTCGGAATCAATTTCACTTTCTTTTCGAACCTCATTACTCCCTTTATAGGAGACACTCGCAGTAATACTTTGTCTCCCACGCCAAACTCCCTGAAAGGCCGTTTTGCATTAGTTTTCTTTTCTGCATGTCCTGGGCTACCCGAATACGACTCCTGATTAACTCGATTCTGGCTAACGTGTCCTGAATCACCTCTGGCCCGAGCAACTTATTATCCCCCACATCTAGCCAACAAGCAGGATAATGCCAAGGTATGCCATACAAAGCCTCAAATGGGTCCATACTGATCGTAAACTGATAGGAGTTATTATAAGCGAACTCCACCAGTGGAAGATATAACTCCCAACACCCTCCAAAATCAAATACACACATGCGTAGCATATCCTCCATTATCTGATTGGTACGCTCAGTTTGTCCGTCTGTCTGTAAGTGATAAGTTTAACTCAATCTCAACTTTGTACCCATAGCCTCCTGAAAGGTCTACCAGAAGCGTGACAAAAAAATCTTGTGTCTATGAGACATAATATCCAGGGACACCCCATGTAATCTCACTACCTCGACAATAAACAACTGTGCATACTAGCCCGTAGTGTTGTCTATCCGGACTGGAAGAAAGTGACCTACCTTGGTCAACCGATCCACTATTACCCATATAGAATCGTGACCCCGCTGTGATGTAGGAAGCCTATTGATGAAATCCGTGAAAATGCTATCCCATTTCCATGTAGGCATCTTCAGCGACTGAAGTAATCCTGGCGATCTCTGGTGGTCCACCTTTACCGTCTGACAGGTGTTATAATTGGACACGAACTCTAAAATTTCCTTCTTCTTCCCATTATACCAGTACTGTCGCCTAATGTCCTGGTACATTTTATCCCCTCCGGGATGTGTCATAAATCTGGACCCTTGCGACTGCATCATAACTGCATAACATAAGTCTTCTCCTTTCGGGATCACTAATCTCCCATTAAACAGAAAACCTCCATCCAAACTCACTGATCAGGACTCAACACCCTCATCTAAGAGCCGTACAATCTGATCCTGACAAAACGTATCAGCTGATTAGGCCTGGATCACCCTTGTAACAATCTCTGGTGTGACCGTCATCACAGATACCAAGGACCGGGCCACTGCATCCTAGTGCCCCAACTCTTTCCACGTAGCCTTCCATACTTCCGCTACCTCACCTACCGACCTACGACTTAACGCATTAGCAGCCACGTTAGCACTCCTCGAATGGTAATGTATCTCGAACTGGTAGTGACCTGCGCTGACACATGTTCAACTCCCACTGAGTGAACACGTATTGCAGTGACTTGTGGCCTATGAACAAGAGAAACTTCTCCCCTAGTAAATAATGACTCCAAATCCGAAATGCAAACACGATCATTGCTAGCTCCAGGTCATGGGTGGGGAATTTCTTTCATGAGGCTTAAGCTTACGAGAGGCATAAGATATAACCTACTCCTCCTATTGAAGTACTCCCCCGAGTCCTTATAAAAAGGCATCAGTGTACACCAGGTACTCCTTCCCCAGCCTGGGAAAAGAAGTAACTGGCACTGAAGTTAACGTATCCTTCAGCTCGCCAAAAGCCAATTGATAAGCGTCATCCCATACGTACGTCACCCCTTTACGAGTCAGATTCGTCAATGGATCCGCTATTTTTTAAAAGCCTCGAATGAATCGCATGTAGTATTCAGCTAACCCCAAGAAACTACACACCTCTGTCAGTGTCGTGGTTTGTCCGCACTCCCTCACTGCCGAAACTCTGCTTAGGTCCACAGATATCACCAATTCTGACACAACATGCCCCAAAAACTATACCTCCTGTAACCAAAATCCGTACTTCTCATATTTGGCATATAGTTGATGCTCTCTTAGAGTCTGAAGAACCCATCTGAAGCGCTCGGTATGATGCTCCTCAGTCTATGAATAAATCAGTATGTCATCTATGAAGATGATGACAAACTGATCTAAGAACTCTCTGAACACTCAGTTCATCAAGTCCGTGAATATAGCTGGAGCATTTATCAGCCCAAACGGCATGACTTTGAACTCATAGGACCCATATCTCGTCAATAAAGCAGTTTTCGACACATCCTTCTCCCTAATTCGTAGTTGATGGTATCCCGATCTCAAGTCTATCTTTGAAAAGAAGGAAACTCCCATCAGTTGGTTGAATAAGTCATCGATTCGGGGTAACGGATACTTATTCTGTATCGTGACCTTTTTTATCTTTCGGTAGTCCATGCATAATCTCAATGAATCATCTCTATTTTTCACAAACAACACCGAAATGCCCAAAGGCGAGGTGCTCCTATGAATGAAGCCCTAGACTAACAGTTGCTCAATCTGATCCCGCAACTCCGTCATCTCAGCTGGAGCCATACGGTATAGTGCACGAGCTATCGGTCGAGTTCCAGACATCAAGTCTATAATGAAGTCTATCTCTCTACTGGGGGTAGGACCAGTATCTCTTGGAATACATCCAAAAACTTACGAATAACCAAAATCGAATCCAGGGTAATCACAATCTTCATAGAGGTCTCCTCCTCGATGTAGTATAAATGGGTGGACGGTCCTACCTCAGGGCGAGGCATCGCCACCAAAAACATCTTCTAGCCAGGAATGGAAAAGATAATACTCCTACCTAAGAAATATATCTTGGCCTTATAAGTCTCTAGCCAATCCATTCCAATAATGGCGTCGTGCTCATGCATATCGAAAACTAACATATCCGTAGGTAGAATCAAGATACCAATCTCTATACCTACTCCCTGGCATATAAAGAAAATCAAAGACCCATTCCCCAATGGTGAGTCTACACATGTCACTATACTCTCCACTGTGCCTAATAATCTCGTGGATCATTCAAAGCTAGTGGCTATAAAATAGTGTGATGCCCTAGTATCAAATAAAACTTACCCCATAGTTCCATGGATAAGAAACATACCCTCAGTCGTGGGTGGCGCATGTGGTGCTGTTGGCTGGTGGACATTATAAACACATACATACTGCAATTTCCCCTACTAAATGGGGGTTATTGGAAATGATGGTAGGGCTAGCATCTGAGCTGGCACTGGGAAGATGACTGGGAACAGCGACCTTTGCAGCTCATGACGGGAACCCTGCTGCTATGGGGCCCTATCTCCCTTTGGGCAATCCTGGAGACTATGGCCATTCTCACCACATCCAAATAACCTTCTCCTGAAGTTTCCTCCCCCCTGTCCCTGCTGGCCGTTACCACCCCCCACTGGCCCTGCTGAAAATGTTGTTAGCCCCGATGGACCTAATGTTGACGATGTTGTCCCTACTAGCCATGATGACTGGACTGGCCCAGCTAAAGCCCCCATATCCTTACCTGGAATCACTAGATCGAAATATCTTAGCAGGGACTCCCTAATTGGAACTCTACTCACTATGGAGGATATGTCCCTAAGTTGTTGGTGCCCCACCGGCACCACTTACTCCAGTCCGGCCCTGCTAGTTGGACTCCCCTACTCGTTTGCTTCCCTGTTGATGGAAGTTGTGATCCTGGCAATGCAACAAAGCGACGTTGAGCACATTAGTGTAAGTACTCAACGACATATTACCTATTAGATGCTGAAGAATCTTCCAGGCCAATCCATCCAAGAACATCAATATGTTATTCTCTTCGGGGGGAACCTCACCAAGCACTATAATGATAAGTCTTGTGAACTCCTCCTTATACTCTGCGACCGTCATACTCTCCTACTTTAGATTCAGTAATCTCCACCTCATCTCAGTCTGCATGGCGGATGAGAAATATTTCTAGTCAAATTGCACCTAAAAAGTCATAATCGACATGTTATCCATCTCCTCTAAGGTAGTAGTGGATTACCACCACTTCAAAGTCTCCCTTACTAGCTTAAAGGAAGCCAGTAACTGTCTCTGAAGATCAGTGCACTCATACATGCGCAGATTCCTCTAGATGTATTTCTTCCATTTGTTGGCGATGATAATATCAGAATTACCCAAGAACTCCAGGGGATGTGCCTTATGAAAGGCATCCCAAACCCTTTCCCATGACGTGGGAAGTTGTGCTGGCACTGGAGCTATAGCCTCAACCTAGAGTGGGGCCTGCTGCACCACCTCTAACGCTGCATTCACTGCCTGAGCAACTATAGTGGTGACCTCAGTTGTGTTCATCATTCCCTGAGCCGGAGCTACTGGCTGCTCAGGCTGGACATTCCTGTCTCGGGGTGATCGTCTTAGAGGCGTCCGAAATGAGAAAGAATTTTATTAGTCTACAGTTTATTATCAATCTCAAATAGCTAAAGACGTAATCGTAAATGCAATAATTTGATAGTCCTAACAATAGGGCTGTACATCAAACACGCTAAGCTGGAAGCATAATGAGTCATACATATCCTAAAGGACACTAGAATCTGATGCTCTGATACCACCTGTGACACCCCACCTAATTAAATACCAGGTGATCAGTCCTTTACTAAATTAATTCAATGTGCTCGAGTTGTTCATTCTTAGCATCACTGTCGTAAAATAATTTTCCTTATTAAAACCCTAATAAATAATAAAACTAAGTCTCAAAACATTTAATTTTGTTTAATTTAAATTCCATTGTAAAGGCCTTATGTATATAAAATAATTTATGAATAGTACTAATGATAAATAAAACAAACCATTCAAATGAGTTATTTAAACTAGATTACTCAATGCAAATAAATGTCCACAACAGCTGTCAACGTAATAGATAAAATAATCCCAAATAAAACAGAATACTAAAATAATAGATAAGTAGGAAAGCTCTCTCAAATATAAACAAAAATATGGAAATGGGAGGCATATGCCCTAACTAAAGAGAACTAAATCAGAAGTTGAGGAGTCAAAGTAAGAATCGCCTACTGCAAGGACCTGCAACTCCCACACAAGCTGCAGCACGTCTAGTCCAAGGAACCTACGCATGACGCCCCTGTGGCTGGGCACCTGTAATATATATATATATATATATATATATATATATATATATATAAGAGAAGAAAAAATGATAGGAAACGGGTCAAAGCCCGAGTGTAAAACAACTTTAAAAGCATGTTAGTACGCGAAACTCTCTTAAGAATTCTCACCTCTTATCTAGTGTGAATGCCTATCGTATTACTAAAATGACTCATAAGTCTAACCTATTCTCCTCCCATAAATTCCGATTCATGAAATCATATGTCTATGATTTATTTAAAATACCATCCTCTTAAGGATCATTTAAGTCAATTATGTATTTCTCAATACTGCTGGGAAGTGACAGGTTCTTATTATAATTAAAAGCATTTTTTTCAATATTTATCTACTTATATGCACAGTAGAATAATTCCATGTATAAGCATATATATAAATTACTCATACAATATATATATATATATATATATATATTAATCGGTACCCCACATAAAATCTATGGTGCAGGCATACTCTGCTATCAAGTTCCCGTATCTCGTACAAAAAGGGAAATACTAGTTCGGAATCAGTCTCGAACTGTATTAACACAATACACACAAAATGGAGGCGAAGCATAGTTCCAAGTCACTAAGAGGTCGGCACATACCCTCACGTCTCTTAGGATTGTCTCACTATCATTATGAGATAGCCTATACAAAGTAATCCTATGTTCTAGGGCACGAGTTAATATCCCCATAAAGGTCCCATCAAGATAACACTGTCCCGGTGCAAAAACCTCTATGATAGCAAGTAGCGCGAGTATGATTATACATAGATCAATATCATTACATATATATATATATATATACACATGCACCCGGTTAATTATATATTTTCCCAATATTCTTTTAGGTACTCCCACAACCCATAATAATATTTAAACCATACATGGTACAAATCACCCAAGTCCTACGTATAATTAACCCATTTCTTTTTATTCTCAATTGTCGCCATTTCATAGGTACTTCTCGTCCCTCGAAGTATTTTCTTTTACTAGATGTAAATTCAGTAGGTGTATTCTCACTAACATACTGGTCTAAGTCTTTCTTGAGTCTCCCAATACCTCACTTAACGTACGCATGATTTCTAATAAATTTTATGCCCCCGTTACCCACGGTTACATCTCGTATTAAATTTCACTTCCGAACCCTTATTAGACCCTACTGGTCCTTTCCATATCCCATCATGATCTTCAAATTATTCCCAAGGTCCCTATGTATTTTAATCGAATTAATCAAAAAGGGAAAAATATTCAATTTTCAGGAGGGGTCGATTGATCAGTCTTTCGATCGATCGACATTCTAGAGTCGATCGATCGATCGAGCAGTTCTTGCCCAGATTCTGCTATTCCAATCTACGGGTTTCCTCTATAAAATTTCACCAGATCTCCATTAGTGAGTCCTAAACTCCCAACCAACCAGAAGGAACATTATATAAACAATAATAGATGATTTCTAACTTAAATTTCCTCTTGAATCATTAATATTCATCATCACCTGAACTAAATTTAAAATATATCTTTAACCCTAGTTTATTTAATTTCTCAAGAAATTCATTGAATAACAGATTCTTATCTCTACTAGATATGAATTTCATTTTCACCAATCTAAATTCAACAAGGACTCATCATAACCTGATTTCTATCCTGCAATTTTTACAATTTGTCCCAAACATCAATTATTTTTTATTGAAACATAAATATTTTCCTCCTACACTAGCATGGGTGTAATATCAACCAAGATTAGAGAAACATAGATACTTGCCTCAGATATGAAGGTCTGATTCTCAAGTGTTGACGAGTATGGTTGCGTCCCTCGTTTCTCGATCTACGCATTGGTGGTGAAAGATGGCAAAGGTGGTGTAGTTAGGGTGGGTCTCTCCTTTGGAGTCCTCTCTCTTATCCCTTACATAGACTCTCTGCAACTCTACGAATTCTAATCCTCGAAGACTCTCACTCCCATAAGATATTCCCCTTTAATTTTTGTCCATAATTAACCCTTAAAAAGGAAATTTACTAAAATGCCCTCCCGGACTACTGATTAGGCCTAAAAATATCCCGAGACCCAAACTAAACCCCCGGGTATAGTTTTCTGACTATCTCGACCCTTCTGGACACGTTGACTCATTCGAAATGACCGTACGGGCGACTTATAAATTAATTACTTTATATTCCATTAATTTAGTCTTGGCACGACACAAGCGCATCCTGACTTAAATTATATGATTGTCGTGTTATTCATTCACGATAATATTAATAAATTCAAGCTCATATATTACTTTACTCATCTAGTAATATTCAACATATAATTACTAACTCTCATCACGCTAGTAATTATTTATTATAAAATCTGGATTAATATTAAATTAATTTATCTCAATTAAATTTAATAAATCCTCAAATTAAAAGCCATTAAAAGCCATAAAAATACGGGGTATTAAAAACTTCCCCCCAAGTAACGGAATTTCATCCCGAAATTCAGAAATAAGGCATACATGGTAAAAACAAATCTGGATATTTTTCGTGCATATCCGCCTTGCGCTCCCAACTGGATTCCTCCACATTATGATGCTGCTACTAGGCCCGTACAAGTGGAACTACCTTTGACCTCAATCTCCTCTCGCTTTGGTCAAGGATAGCCACGGGTCTCTCTTTACAAGAACTGTCGGCCTGTAAGTTAATCTCCCCTATCGCGATGTGAGTATGGGCCATATCATCCCGAAAATATCGCCTCAACGACGAAATGTGGAACACATCATGAATATGGTGCAAGTGCTCTGGCAATCCCAATTTGTATTCCACGGTCCTACCGTCTCGATAATGGGAAATGGTCATACATAACTCGGAGCCAATTTCACTTTCTTTTCGAGCCTCATTGCTCCCTTCATAGGAGACCCTCGCAGTAATACTTTGTCTCCCATGCCAAACTCCCTGAAAGGCCGTTTTGCATTAGTTTTCTTTTCTACCTGTCCAGGGCTACCTGGATGTGACTCATGATTAACTCGATTCTGGCTAACGTGTCCTGAATCACCTCTGGCCTGAGCAACAGTTAATTACATTATATTCCATGAATTTATTTTCGACACGACACAAGCGCGTCCCGACTTAAATTCTATGATTGTCGTGTTATTCACTTGCGACAATATTAATAAATTCAATCTCATATATTACTTTACTCATCTAGTAATATTTAACATCTAATTACTAATTCTCGTCGCGTTAGTAATAATTTATTATAAAATTCGAATTAATATTAAATTAATTTATCTCAATTAAATTTAACACATCCCCAAATTAAAAGCCATAAAAATACGGGGTATTACACATTCCAATTAATCCATCAACTGCATACCCTCATATAGGCGTCACACCTAGGGCACTCATATTTAGTTTGTCGGTTACTACCCGAAACTCTGCCGAAATTATGGGCCAGCATGCCGCCCAAATTTTTGTGCAATTTCGTCTTTTTTAGAATGAGACCCTGTCCATGAGCCTGGTAACAAGTCAAACCGTAATTTTTTTCAAACCCAATTTACCCAGGCTTGGGTCCCGCTCAACATTTCTTTTTTCATTTAGGTAAACCTAATTCAAGTGAGAACATAATAATAATAATAATAATAATAATAATAATAATAATAATAATAATAATAATAATAATAATAATAATAATAATAATAATAATAATAATAATAATAATAATAATAATAATAATAATAATAATAATAATAATAATAATAATAATAATAATAATGTTGGGACCCTTTTTCTCAAATTTCCTCTTTCTTTACCAAAAGTGTCAAAAATATTTTCCCCTATTTTGTAAAAATATCTTTTATCATAAATTTCAAAAGCATTTTTTCTCTTTTTTTTCCCAAAAACATTTTGTCCTCTTTTCGAAGAATGTCAAAAACATTTCCCTCCTATGATAAACGTTTCCCTCCTCTCTTTTGAAATAAATTCGAATCATTTATTTCCTTCTTAGGTCGATCGCATACCTGACCCTTGGCTTGGCTCGTAGAGGAATTTTTTTTATATACTTGAGAGGTTCAAGTTTGGTAGATTTTTTTGAGCGGATAATTTCTCTCCTAGTTGTGCTAGTTTTGAGAACTTGGAAATGGTTAGCAGTATTGTATTTGTTGAGGCCTTGTGTTCTAAACATAAAGTGTTTGTTTGGTGGCATGCTCTCCATGGAAAATTCAGACCCAGTACCGAATGTGAAACCTGATTTGATGACGGTTCTAGCCTTACTTACTGCAAGATTGACAACCTCCAAACCGAGGTTCATGAGATTCAACGAAACCAGGTCCCTATTCCTGAAAATCTCGAGGTCCTCTTCCCCCATGCTATAGGTATGCCTGAACCTGAGCCTATTTGGGTCCTGGAAGAATATCAGCATGCTCCATATGCCCCTCCTGCCAGTGGGCCACTGACAGCTCAGCTCCCTATGCCAAATCTTGAGTAGGCAGGGTCTAAACTACCTGTGACCATTGATCCATAGGAAGAAGAGTTGAACAAGGTCAAGATATACTTTAATATGTTGACCAATAAGTTTGAGAAAGTTTTAATCTCCAGAAACTACATGGATTACACCCAGATGTCTCCCTACCCTAAATCAAGTCTGTCGAAAAAGTTCAAGATGCCTAACAGTAAGAAGTTCGGGGGTAGTGGCCCCCTAATTGTTCATCTTCGAAGTTATCATCGAGCCATGACTCTCCTATGTTCCTCCAAGGAAATAATAGCCCAAATGTTCCAGCAGACTTTAAAGGACATCGCTCTTCGTTGGTTCTTATCTCTCTAATAATCTTGAATTCACAGTTAGGAGGATGTATCCCGTGAATTTATGTCACAGTATAAGTACAACGAGGGGTTGGAGGTTAATCGCATGTGATTTAGAAATTCTCAAACAAAATCTAGGGGAAACTGTCAATAAATTAATAGCAAAATGGGGTGAGAAAGCAGCCACCATGACCAACCCACTATCCGAAGATGAACAAGTCTGTATTGTGAAGAAGATTTTTTTCCCCATATCCAAGAAACACTGGGATAGTAATACCCCCATTTTTTAGCCCTCCGAGAAACAGGAGTAGAGATTGAAGAATGTCTTTCCAAGATGAAAGTTGAGCCAAAGAAAGTATCCGGACAGTTCACTCCCAGAAAGTATTAGAAGCCTTCCAATATCACAGTTTCAACCATCAATAACATTTCTCAGCCTATCACTTCATGGGAACGAAAGAGTCACTCTAATTCGTCAAAAAGAAATACGCCAAGATTTACGCTCCCCTCTCCAAAGTTTACTAATCCCTTTTAAGCCAAAATCTTATTAATCTATTGCACCCTCGTCCATTACCAAACCCACTTCCAAAAAAATTCAAACCCGATGCCCATTGTGATTTACATCAAAATGTCACCCATACCATTGATCAGTGTTTCCATCTTCGAAATGTAATCTAAGGCCTGATTGACTGGGGAATCATCGCCCCACCAGCCAATCCTAAACCAAACACTACCGACAATTCACTCCCAAATCATACAAAATCCATATTCCTAGAAGAAGACACAGAATTGGATCCATCTACCCAGATTATACCCAGTAAATCTCCCATTATACCCATATATTACCCTAAAACCCCGAAGTTTGCCCATATTTTCTCCAATATCCTACATATTTTGTCGACAGGCTCTATCACTCCTTGCAAGATCATACATTGTTTTTCGTACCCATGTTGGTAGTAAAGATATGAAATTATCAGTAGTATTGAACCAACTTCTAGAGTTCGAGTTGAAATTTCCCTCAGAGATGACCATTGACTAGAAAAGATTCAACCAACTATTCTTGGAAGCTTAGAAATAGGCTCGATAGTCGGATAATTAGGTGGTACCTACTCATGAAGTCGGTTTAGATGATGTCATCCAGATCATGGCAGACTAATTTCGATACATGAATGAAATTTGCAGTATGCCCAAGCTACTTGATGCAATAAAACTACAAGGGCATCTGGTCCCTTCATTTCTACATCTCCCCATTGAGTGGGAGGATCTATACGAAGAGGCCATTGAAATTATAGAATGCATTGACTTCTCTTAAAAAGATGATGTCATTGTCACCAAATGGGGGGATGAATTCAATAGTACAGATATAGCGAAAAAACCAAAAAATACTTGCCCAATAATCAATATGCGGAAAGATATCATTTGAGGAGCTACTAGGGGAAATCAACAAAGTGGTTGAATAACCTGAGATAGATGAAGAAATAGGTTACTGTTTTTCCCTCTTTTGTGAACCGTATGACTAGATCAAAGAGGAATTACCAGGTTCCAAACCCATAATAAGCAACGATCAATAAGGGAAATGGTGTTGAGAAACTTCATAAGTTGGATATGACCCTTGAGGAGAGCAAGATCCTCGATTAATTAAAGAAAACTCGGGCTAACATCACTATATGGGGACTCTTTATATCTTTTTTGTTTCATTAAAATGCTTTGATTAAACTACTTACCGAGCCCACAGTCCCTCCTTCCACCACAATAGAAGTAGTAGTGAATCTGGTAAAATATCTAACTTATACTAGAATGCTATCCTTTTCCAAAGAAGAAATCCCTATGTTTGGTCCAAATCATAACTATGCTCTCAATATCTCTGTTGAACTCATGGGGAAGATCGTCCCATCACTTAATGTCTTCCCACTAAGAACCCTCAACTGCTTGGAATTGAAAGTAAGCAACCTCGCTCCAACTTCTACCTCAGTGCGTACTTATCATAATACTCGTCAGGAGGTGATGGGATCAATAAATCTTAATGTAGGGGCTGGACACATAAATCCCATTACTAAATTCTAGGTCATCGACATCCTAACCTATTTGAGCTTATTGCTGGAACGACCATGGCTCTATAGTTATAAGGGTGTGTCTTCCTCCGTCTATCAGAAACTGAAGTTTTTTGCCAATGGCTAGGTCATCACCATCTCGGGCGATGATGATAATACTGAGAATCCAAGCACCAGTAATTCGGCACTAGAGATACAATATGAGAATAATGATATGCTTCAATCAAGTTTTCAAGTCAAACCACTTCCACTCCCATTAGGGGATGATTTCGAAGACGGAGTTTCTCCGGAACAAAACCCTCACGACAATGTCAATGAGATACAAATATTCAAAAATATGCATTTTATGCTCAGACTGGAGCAGGGACGATGACAACAAGGAATACTAGAACCCATAGTGTTGAAGAAGTCCTTTCCTCCTTATGCTTCAGGTTATCCACCATCAATAGAGGAACTCAGAATGGTTTTCCAACCTTGGTTGAAAACAAGTCTAGAAATACCAAGACTATCTCAAGGGATTCCTTAAATGAAATATTCATAAAAAAGGGTGAAGATTTCCCTTTTGTGGCTTTCTCGAACCATGGTATGATCACGTGGACAAGAAAATGAAGCCGGGAATGGAGATCTTTTTCCACGACATCTACTCTTGGGCTAAAAGTTCCCAATATCATGTGCAACCACTCATTAAGAATACTATGACTCCTATTAGAGATTCCGGGGGAAATGACTCCAAGGATTCAATCAATATGCTGACACTGGGGCTAACACGCTACATGATCCACTCAAATGCTACATCATCATATCCATCCTACATGATCAAAGCTCCTGATGCACCTATCTTTAATTAGAATCTTATACAAGCCCCACTCGCTAAAATGCAACCCAACTCAGGTGTTTATCCAATTTCCTCTTCTTTTGTTATTCCTACTTATTCTGATCATAATATATTGATCATAATGTAATAGAGACCTCCTTTGATGAGGTTCTCAACTCTATTTGTCTTAACAATGAAATAAATTAAGATTTTAAGTATCTTGTTATGCCTTGCATTAATTGTCTTGATTGTAATCAAACTCTTGGTGATGATGATCTTGCAAATGAATAACTCTTAACCGATCTTAATAAGGTTAATAAGAAACAACATAATCACATTCAAATTAATGAAAATGAAACTTTTGTTATTAATCTCGATTCTAGTATCCAACTGCGTGAGATTAGGATAGGTTTTACCCTTGATGAGTAAGAGCGAGTGCAACTCGAGGAACTACTAAAGGAATTTGTGGATGTCTTCGCATGGTCCTACAGCGGAATGACCAAAATTTATCCTGAGATAAATCGACACGAGATTCTAATGCTCCCAAAATGTAAACCGATCAAACAAAAAATGGGTAGGCCCCGCATCGAATGGCCACTCAAGGTTAAGGAAGAAGTAGTCAAACAGTTGAATGTAGGCTTCATCCGAGTGATTGAATGTCCCACATGGATAGATAAAATTGTACCCGTATTGAAATTTACAATAAAGGTTCACATGTGCGTTGATTATCGAGATTGGAACAACATCTCTCCAAAGGATGATTATCCGCTACCCAATCTCGATATGATTATAGACAACATAACTAGCCACGCTCTAAAGTCATTCATTGACCAATTTATCAGATACAATAAAATCAAGATGCACATGGATCATCAAGAGAAAATTGCATTCATCACTCCTTGGGTAACCTTATGTTACACCGTTATCCCGTTTGGCCTAAAAAATGCAGGGTATACCTACAAGAGGGATTCCACCACTATCTTACATGATCTAATACACAAATAAGTCAAGTTCTATGTGGGTGTTATGATCATCAAGTCTAAGACTAGGTAAGGTCATGTTCCCCCTCTCCAAAAGTTCTTCGAGCGACTACGGAGATACCAAACGCGACTTAACCCACAAAAATGTGTTTTTCGCATTACCAAAGGAAAGATCTTAGTATTCATGGTTAGTGAGAAAGGGATTGAAGCATTTCTTGCCAAATTGAAAACCATACTCAAATTTCCACCACCCTAAACGAAAAAAGAAGTCTGAGGATTCCTTAGAAAATTACAACATATCAGCCAGTTAACTTCCATTTGTGAACCCATATTCAAACTCCTCCGGAAGGATTCAACTATGGTTTGGAATGAAGCTTGTCAGGAAGCCTTCGACCGAATCAAGAAATATTTAACCCGACCTCCGTTACTCATTCCACCGTAACCAGGTCCACCCTTACTCTTATACATAACCATAACAGGCACTGTACTTGGTGCTTTGTTATCCTAATACCTAAAAGAATTTTGCAAAGAGAGATCCATCTAGTACACCAATCGCAAGTTGGTCGGGTAATAAGTTAACTACATTTCCTTGGAGAAAGCATGTATCTCCCTAGTTTGGGTCACCCAAAAATTACTGCACTATATGCTTACTTTTCCCATTAAACTTGTATCCCGTATGGACCTTATCAAATACCTGCTCGAGAAACCCTCCTTGTCTAGTCAAATTGCCCAATGGTTGATGATGTTAGCCAAATTTGATATTGTGTATGTCACACTGAAAGCCTTGAAAGGGAGAGCCATCTCTGAATACCTTGCTAGCTACCCTACGGAAGAAGCTGATGTTTGGATCTCCAAATTCTTGGATGAAAATATCCTTTGTACCTCCCAAGAAGACCTCCAATGGAAAATGCTCTTGGATGGTGCCACCGACGAGAAAGGATATTGCATTGGGATACTCTTAATTGCCTCTGATGACTCTCACACTCCTATTGCCATCAAGCTAGATTTTCCATGCACCAAGAACATGACCGAATATGATTCATGCATGGTAGGCCTTAAAGTTTCTCTCACGAAAGGAATTCGATGCCAAGATGTTGACGAGAATTCATCCCTTATCATCGGTTATGTCCTCGGAAGATGGAAAGTCAAGGATAAGAAACTCTTACCCTTCCACGCCGACCTATAAGAGATGTCCTAACAAATTCCAATGTATCACCATGGCATCTCCACCACCCTCATGTTGACCCTATAGAAATTGCAAGTGAAGTATATAAAAATAAAATAAGGGAAAAACTATACGTATTGAATCATACTTAATTTTAAAAAAAATACACATTTCGTTCATTTCCTTGTGTCATTCGACTTTCGATGTGCATCTTCCATTCCAAAAGTTGTTGAATTTGAGTTTCAAGAGTCGTTACCCTTGTATTACTATGTAATGATGGATCTACCTTCGTTGGCACCACCCCTAATCAAAAACCTCGGACATGACCAGGATGTTCAGGAGCAAGCACCTTTACTATTGCATCATCTCTAACCAATGTTGAATCATGAGATGGAATTTTTCCATCTTTTCCTAAAATAAATACCATAATTCAACATATTAAAAAAATATAATAAACACATTATATCTTTTAAAAAAAAATTCATGTGTTGTGTAAGTGTTTAAGTCGTTACTCTCGTTTCACCAACAACTTGATTAACCGAATCGCCATTTTCTCTCTTATGTCCCCTTATCCAAACATCAACATGACATATAGTTTTATTTGGGTACAAAATTACGAAATAATGTAAGTTATTTATGAATTATTCAACTTTAAAGGGGAATCATACCATGTTTTCCTTAAGTCTTCCATAGCCTCTATGACTAGTTGTGTGTGGATGGATTTAATTTACTCTAACCTCCTTATGCTTATCACGTGTTTCCTATTAAAATAAGAGAAATCATATATAATTGCAAGAAATACAAGAATACTAAAACTGGACTTTAATCTACTAATAAAAATAAAAAATAAATAATCCAATTCACTTGCATCAAATTCAGGTGACAAGCGAGATTTAACAAATTCATCCCATTCATTTGACTTCATTCTAGGGGGCTTGAGTAATGTTAGATGGTGAGTGGAATTTCGTCCTTTATCTTCTTCTCGCATCTGTGTTGATAATTTTGACTTATAATATTTCCAATCTCTACCCATCTGATCCAAAACAATGGCCTTTCGACATTCTTCAAGGTTATATTTTTGGTGCATCATATAGAACAAATACACTATATTAGTTACAATTCAATATATACAAAGTTACATTCGAAATATTACATAATTGTGCAAAGGTTAGAGAAATAAAATTCTCACAGTAACACCTTATCCCAACCTTTATGTGTTACTGGTATGGATTCTCATGCTAAAATCCCAATCATAGAACTAAGCTGGATGGAATTGAGTACAATTAGTTGCCCAAACTCATTGAATTCTACCTCTTTACGGCCTTTTATCCCAGTTTCAATTACATTTAGTTTTGATGGCACCGCTTGTTTTTCTTGTAATGAGCCCATGCACAAATTCGCACAAAGGTTTGGATGAGCGAACCATTTTACAAATGAAAATAAATTTAGAGGCCACCGGGGGCTCCCGAGTCCCTATTTGACCCTAATCAACTTCATCATCAAAGTAAAATCTCTTTGGATCCTCGAAGGGCACTGAAATCCCTTTTCCAATGGTCTACCATGTTCATGAAATGGCATAACCATTCGGACGAACGATCCATTTTCTCTCAAAAATTGATCTGGAGGCCACTAGGCACTCCTGGTCTCCGTTTGACCAAGGTCAAATCTTCAGCTCGAATGATAATGAATGAATCTTTTAAGGGCAATGAATACCCTTTCCAATATTTTGCCTCGTGCACAAATCAGCCTTACGGCATGGACAAACTACCTGTTTTAGTCTGAAAGGTCACTTGGTGCTTTCGGGCACCGATTGACCAAAGTCAACTCTCTGAACCGAGTGAATCTCTTTGTAATGTTGAAGCACCTCACATAACCTTTCCAAAGGTCTTTCCCCTGTGATATTTTAACTTACGGTTTGGAGGAATGATTTATTACCGTCCGGCCATCTCCCGTCCAAACGACAAATGAGCGCTTTCGAGCCCTATTTGACCCAAAGTCGTCTCCCGAACTCGGGAGCGGCCCAAAGGATTCTTGAAGGTCTCTGAATTACCTTTCTAATGGTATACCTTATGTGAGATTTGAATTTACTAATTTCTTTCTACGGACATTTTTTTAAAGAAATATGCACGAGAATGCTGATTTTTAGGTCCATTTCCCTACCTATCAGCAGTGCGTCTAGGGTTACCTACTGATTGGCAGGGCTAGGGCTATGACGATCGGCACCCAACCCTATAAATAGAATGCATGAGCTCACTCTCAAGGCATACCTCAGATCCATTAATACTAGTGATGTCAACCACATTCTCTTGCAATCAGCGAAGTTTCCTTGTGTGAAATTCCTTTCCATCTTTCCTTCCCATCATTTTCATAACATATTTAGCATAATCTCCTTCTCTCTAATATAACATTCATCTCAACATTTAAGGGAGCTCATCAAGGATCAATATTAAGCCTCAATGCTCCAAAGAATGTGGAAACATCCTTCTCTCTCTTTAAATTTCTTTATATTCGCATTAGTTACATAATTTCTTAATTTAGTTTTTAACATCTCATACACATTAACATCCAATCATTTATTAACATCTCATCATTTATTAGTTATATTTCACATAATCTATATTCTATTAAAAACCCAAAATCAATAAAAGAGGGTTACACCTATAAATTTGGACGGGATTCCTTATCTCATTTTCTCAAAATTAAAGAAACATTTTCTACACACACATATATAATAAGTTTCCATTCGAATCGATGGGATAAATACCACCCTTATGTCTCATGAAAACTACGTGGACTTTAATGACTTTATAGGCTACGTAAGCGTCTCGGGTTAAAACCTAAGACTCGAGTCCAATTTCTCAATTTTTCAATTTTTTCAATTTTTGTATTTGCATCATTTTAATCTATACATTATTTAATATATATTATATGTGTGATTCATATTAGCATTAATATTATATATATTATCATTTCTTCATGACAATTAATATCTCGATAAACACATACATCGTATTTTCTAGATATTATTTTGGGAACATTCCAATGGATGATCTCATTCTATCTTTTTCATGATATGAGTTAGGCAATTCCAGTCTCCGTTTATATATACACGCACACACTTTTCATAGAGAAATTACGGAGAATATTAACACAATCCCATGAGAGACTGAGTGGGCGGAATGGGTTATTAACACCTTCCCATTTCGTAGCTTAGCCCCCGAACCTCTGAACTATTGGTTTTATAAGAATCGGTTTGTCTTTGATACCGCTCTCTCCAAGCAGCAACAAGTTTTTTTTTTCATTTTTTGTGAAAAAATGGCTAGCGACTCCATCTTTTTACATCACCCCAGTGCTCTTAGAGAAAGAGGGTGCGAGACCTTCTCCCTCTTTTTCCCACTCCGGGAAGGGAGATTGGGATAGACACATTATGATCTCCTAAATTAACTTTTTATATATGAACAAGGTAAAATGTTGACACTCGCCTTTAATAAATCTCTCTCAATTTTATTATTTCCAATAATACACGAAATAGTGGGGGCTCCCTAATCTTTATACTTTGGTGGGAGGTCTCAAGAAAGTCCAAAACTCATATTTCTTCCTAGACATGCCTTCTTTTTCACCTTTATTATTTTTTTCACCATAAGAAAGTCCTTTAAGAACTTAGCGTACGGGGGAATTTACTTTATCGTCTCAAAAAAGGTAGGTTTATTTTCACTTGCTTAAAAAACTCTAAAATGTCATCACGAGCGGCCCCTTTTGAAGGAGGTAGAAACCATATAGGGTATGGTTCGATGATAGGGAGTTTCACTACCACTTCGGGACTAATTGTGTCTTCTTTTTCACATTCCTCCAAGGGGGAATTTTCGTCCTCCTTCGTGCCAAGCGAAACCTCCTAGTCTTTTTGCACGTCGTGTGGAGTGTTTGACAAGTCAAAAACTCTTCCACTATATAGTGTGGTTATCTCATTACATTTCTCTTGACTTTTATTGGTAATAGAGTTAACATAATTTTGACCTTGGGGAAGTCATTGGTGTAGGGCGGGAAACTTGCCCTTCTCTTGGACACTTACAAAAGAGTGCAACATTGAAAGCGATGTCCTTAAGTCGGTAAAATTTTGAGTGTTTTGGTATTTATTACTGACTAAGTTTGCACAAATTTAGCAAGAGTGTACCCGAGACTCTTTCGTTGTGGGATCACATAAGGCGCGGGAGGAGGCTCTTGCTAGTGGCACTTGTTAATTAGGTGGGAGTGGTTGAGGTTGCTGGAAAATGTGTGGATTCGAGTTCATTGCTGCATTTGGTTGCCCATAACTAAAATTAAGATAGTTTCACCATGAGGGATTAAAATAATTCCTGTAAGGGGTGTCACGGTTACCCTTGAAAACTCCAACTACCTAAACTTGCTCTTGAAGCATAACTTTGAAGGCGAATATCATAAAACATTCCTTTATTAAATGTCCTGCATCAGAAATAGCATAAATCTCCTCTTTAATTGCTTGAGATGATCCAGATATAACTCTCCCCCTAGAGTCTACCATTTCTTTCAACCTGTTGGATAATTGGTAGTTTTAACTCACCATTCTCATTCAAGTGGTAGAGTCTGGGCGAGGAAGGAGTTGTGGATGTGTGACTAGCTTTGGGTTGGACGTTCAGATCCAATGTATCCCATACTTGAGTAGTCTCGGCGACATACTTAATGTGGAACTCTTCATTGTCTGCATCTAACCATAAGAACTCTCTTGGGCACATAGTTTCAACAAGTTTCTTAGAGATTGGGCTAAGCCCATGATGGAAGTAAGAGATAAGTCTCCACTTCTCAAAGCCATGATGTGGGCACATATTGACTAACTCATTGAATCTCTCCCTACATCTATCAAAAGGCTAGTTATCGTTTTAAATAAAAGTCTAGACTTGAGACCAAATAGAATTGGTCCTATGTGCGGGAAAGAACTTTTGGAGAAATCTATCCTACACATCTCTCCATGTGCCTATCGAGTTCAATGATAATGACCAAAGCCAAGTCTTGGTCTACTTTTAAGTGAAAAAGGAAAAATCTTGATTCACACTACATCTCGGGTGCAAGCTTGATCATTAAACGTCTCATACCCTTCCTTTAACTCTATAATGTGGAGATAAGGCTTATCCGACTACATGCCTTAAAATTGTGGGAGAATTTGAATCAAATCATTCCACATTATATGGAAATATAATGCATCCCAGAGCGATGTCTTGCTTGGGGTATAAGAGGTGTCTTATGGGGAGGTATGACATAACTCGCTGGCTCGTTCCGAAACTAGCTTTATCTGATATCGCACTCACACTTGAAGTATCACTACCCTCATTGGATTTCCTAGATGTTTAACTCATAGTGTGACTACTCAGTGTACAAGGTAGTACCCAGAAATTTCGAAATGTTTGCAATGTTTTTGTTAGAGGGAGGGAGTTCAACTATAGGCTCGAGATTCGGATTTGGCTGAGTATTTTGCATTTAAGCCTTCAAGAGAATATTTTTATATTTATGTTTCTGATTTTTTTCATGTTTTGGAATATTTTTCGGATTTTTAGGATTTACACTCAAATTCTTAGATTAATTCGACTTAGTGTGTCTACCTAGTCTCCGTTATGACGCTAAAAACTTGACGCGATGCAAAATATGTGTCCTACGTGAGTACCTACGGCTCAAGTAAAAGTTGGTCATTAAGGTAATACCTGGTAAGTCGAGGTTGAATCCTTAAGGAATATGATGATGAACGTGATGACGATAACGCTATCTAGGTAGGCTGCTAAGACCTTAGTTTCTACTCTCAAAAGAAAATGATTATTTTTGTGAAAATTTCTACTTAACTAAAGAAACCTAACTAGCAAATGCAATTTTATTTAAATGAAAGAAAAAACTGAAATCTTAATTTTCAAAAACTATTTGGAAAAGTGTAGTCGGGACCTAATCCACCGTACCATAGGTATTTTTGTTAGATACAAAATTTTCTATAATGATATATTTAATTAAAAGAAAACATTTATTCAATCAAAGCACTAAATATGTGAGAATATTACTTCGCACGATATTTGGTCAATAATTAAATTAACGTGACTGATTAGATTGTCGATACATATATCCTCAAACACTCCGGTTGCCTACGACAAACGGATTTAAGAGACCTACATCAACCCCTAGTAATTATATATAGGATTATGTCCAATTTATATATAATTTTGATGCCTTGGTTGGGTTCATATTCCACAAGTCTCTAAAGTTTTAGCAAGACTTGATTGTATTCAATGATTTTCATGATGGCATGATGATTAAATGATGAGAATAAAGCACAAAAATAATATTACCAAAGCCGGAGAACATAAGGCATGCACAAGATCAAGCTTTTAAAGAAAATTGTAAATTAACTAACTCTTTATTAAAATTTGAATGCAATAATATCTTGAATTTTCTCCTAGATGGTCCTATTGATTTCTAGTCTTATAATGAATTCCTTTCGTGATAAAAGACCCCGAATAATGAAATACTAAGGTTAGACGTCGTTTAAAAAAATTCCCTAAACTCTAAAATTCTTTAGGCTATAAGATAGTCAAAATCTTAAAATCCCGCATTAGCGAAACTGAACCCGTACGCTTAAGCAAGATCGAACCCATTTTAAAATCGAACTTGTTCTCCCCAGGAAATCGAGTGGGTTCACTCCAAGTCTCTTCCTAAAGATGTGTTGTGTGCTCTAATTTCTGTTATTTATAATTCTGCCACTAGATTTTCTTCTCAACTTCAAAACCACATAACTTCTTCACCGTAGGTCAAATCGAGCCTCCATTTTTTCCAATATTCTTGTGATTTCAAGTTGTTCAACATTTTCATTCAATTCGCCTCCAGGTTCTGGCTGAAAAATTATGAAAAGTCCCTTGACTTTCCTTTCTTTTGAATCTTTCACCATTTAGGCTTTCCTCATCCATCCACTTGCACTAATTACCTGTAAAACATGATATAAACTCATCGAAAAAGGTTCGTAGCATAAATATGAGATAAATACGAGCTAAATGCAATGTACGGGACCAAAAAAATACAAAGATTAAGGGGATACATATGGACTATCTTTTCCCAATCAGGAAATTTACCAGAGGTTAGTCAATAAGATGTTTGAAGATTATATTGGGAAGACTATAGAGGTGTATATATATGATACGTTGAAAAAGAGATAAAAGTCCAAGATTCATGTGTCCGACTTAGCGTGAACTTTTGGAATGATGGATAAGTACAAAATGAAGTTGAATACAACACGTGTGTCTTACGGGTCGGTGCAGTGAAATTTCTTGGCTTTATCGAGAATCAAAGGGGGATTGAGGCAAACCCTCACAAGATTAAATCACTTATATACTTGAAAATTCCGAAGACTATCATGGAGTTTAGAGAATGACAGGGCGAGTGGCTGAACACAATCATTTTATCTCCCAATGATCGGCAAGTGATTGTTATTTTTCAAAATTTAAGAAAGGATTTCATTTGGGATGAGGGATGTGGAAGAGCCTTTCAGGACTTCAAGGTTTACCTCGACTGTTCCAAGATACTCTCTCAAACTATGAAAGAGAAAAGTTGTTCTTCTACCTGGTCATCTCAGAGTCATCCATTAGTTCATCCATTGTCTGAGATGACGATGGATTTCAGAAACCGGTGTATTTCGATAGAAAATCTTTATAAGCGACATAATTGAACTATCAAAAGATATAAAACTAATGTATGTCTTAATACACGCCTTAAGGAAAAAGAATCCCTATTTTCAGGTACATACAATGGTGGTGCTCACCGACATTATGCTAAGGTAAGTCATTCATAATCTCGAGAAATCGGGTGCACTAATGGCTTGGCTAGTAGAGCTACGTGAGTTTGACATCATTTACCAACCAAGGAATGAAATTAAGGGGTAGGCATTAGAAAACTTCTTGGTCGAGTTAACCCGGGATACAAATGAATATGACCAAATCGAAGAGAAATCTAAGGGCCATTACATGTCTAAAAAGAGATAATGTCCGAGAAGTCACATGCCACTGTTATAAAAAATATATATATTTCTTGTTTAAGTAAGGCATATTGGATGAGGGACCCTACATTAAAGGAGGACCCATTTGGAGTTTATTTGTTGACGACTTGTCTCATGAAAGAGGGAAAGTAGTAGGATTGATACTATTGGCCCCGGATGGAAGAAATATCGAGTACACTTTGCCAGGTCTTTCCCTAGATAACACATTTAATGTCAGCCAGATGATAACCCACAATAATTCTCAATTGGTCGTCAATTAGATACTCGGAGTCTACGAGGCTAGAGATGAGAAAACGGACAAATACTTGGCCAGGGTGAGAAAATATTGGTAAATTTTTAAGAAGTCAAAATGACGAGGATTACTAGATTGGAGAACAACAAAGTCGGTGCCTTGGTAAGATTTTCATCGACAACCAAAACCGAAATTAGGCACACTTTTCCTATTGAAAAATTAACGAGGCCGAGCATTAAAGGGGGAGAGAATAACATGAATTTTTATCTAAACATGAATTTGGGGGAATCTTAGACGGACCCCATAATAGACTACTTTAAGGACGGGAAGCTGCCACAATTGGAAGAAGGTGAGGTATCGGGTGGCCAAGTTCACCATCATTAATGATATTATTTACAAAAGAGGATTTCTACTCCCATTTTTCTGATGTGTGCACTCCTTAGAAACATAATATATTATTCGAGATGTGCATGAAGGATATTGTACTAGTCACGTGGGTGGACGATCTCTCACCAAGGGGATTGTTACTTATGGGTATTTTTGGTCGACACTTGCCAAAGATTTAGCATAATATAGTTCGTGACGATTCCACACCAACCCCATGAACCACTTTCATCCATAATGACCCCATGGTCGTTTATAGTCTGGGGGATAGATCAGGTCGACTCTCTACCTAGATAGAAAGGAAATTATAGATGTCTAATTGTGGAGATTGATTACTTTTCAAAGTAGGTGGAGGATCAAGTGATGATAACTCTTACCGAAGTGAAGACATTCAATTTCATATGGAAAAACATCATTTGCTAATACATCTTACCCGACATAATGATATTAGATAATGGGAAATAATTCATAAAAATGTCTTCGGAAGCATATTATACAAGGTTTGGCGTCAAATAGTTCTTTTCCTCGATCGTTCGACCTCAAACCAACAGCCAAACAGAAGTCACAAACATGAACATCCTTGATGGAATAAATAAAAACCTTGAAGATGTGAATGGAAAGCGGATCAACGAGCTACATGGAGTCTTGTGGGACTACAGGATTATTAAGAGAACTCCAAGAAGAAAGACACCATTCATGCTGGCCTGTGGGTCTCAGGTGGTCATCTTAATATAGCTCGGGCTCCCAAGCCATAGGCTCCAAATCATAACACAAAGACCAACTTAGAAGAAACAAGGTTAGATTTGGACCAAATCTAAGAAAGACGAGAGGACATTGCAGTGAGACAGTCAGTGTACCAGTAGAGAGCAGATGATTTCTATAACAAAAGGGTGAAGTCTCGGTCTATAGCTATTAGAAACCTCATCCTAAAGAAATTTTGGAAAAAAACTAACAACTTGCATCCAAATTGGCACGGGATTTATAGAGTGGGAGAAGAAGTTTCATCGATAATGTTATGTCTTCAAAATTGTGAAGGTGAACTATTTTTCAACCTTTGGAATGGGGATCACCTAAAAAGATATTATCAGTAGTCTTCCAATGTCTCTATCCTAAGTTCGATGTATTGTTCAATTTATTGTTCCTAGTTCAGTTCAAAAGATCGTGGTCTATGTTATTTCAATGAGATTGTACTACAGTAAGTTATAAAGAACATTGTTACCATTGTTACCATTGTTAATATTGTCACGATTATTACAACATAGTGAAAATTAAAGTGTTGTTTCATAATCCTTCTATTTTAGCCCTACTTCATGCATGGTCTGTACAACACCTAATTAAAGAACATCATTTATTAAGGTGAATTTATTTACAACTCTCTCTCGGCGATACGAGAGCGATTGAAAAATTTCGACTCCAACATACCCTACTAAGGATGCCAAGAGGGAGGGTCTACCTTGAACATCACTTTTAGTTGTGAAGGAATCAAATCATTTAAATATGGTTGCATGACATCATCTATTATGGAGAATTAATTTATAACTCTCCCTCGGTGATACGAGATCAATTGAGGAGTCTCGGCTCCAACACATCCTTCTAATAACGCCGAGAGGGGAGATCACCCCATGAACATAACATTAAGCTGTGAAGGCAAAAAACCATTTAAATATGATTGTTTAACAACATTTATTATAATGAATTAATTTGTAACTCTCTCTCGACGATACGAGAACAATTAAGGAGTCTCAACTCCAACATATTCTTCCAATAATGCCGAGAGGGGGGATCACCCATTGGACATCACTTTAAGTGGTGAAGGACAAAAAATCATCAAATATGGTTTTGTAACACCATTTATTATGGTGAATTGATTTATAACTCTCTCTCGGCGATACGAGAATGATTAAGGAGTCTCGACTCCAACATATCCTCCCCATAACACCGAGAGAGAACGAGCACTTAATTAAATAATTTGAATGTTATGTTTTCAAACACCAATAGTTGATGAAAAATGCTAGTTCAGATTAATAACACTCCATACATTCAAGATGATAGTGGACTTGCACAAATTTAAGTAGTGTTATTAAATGGCATTCCAATAGGCCATACGATGAAAATTACATGCAAAATTGTTCAGATTAATTAAAAATAAGAGAATTACTAGATACCATTAGTGTTCATGATATAATATTGTTCAAAGTGGTTATGTTACATTATAATGGAGGCATAAGACCATAAATGATCGCCCAACAGAGAGATAAAAATCAACTCTCGGTAATTTTATACTCGGCCTCGGGAGGGTTGGAAGTTTTAGGAGGGTTGGTGGTGTTCCCCTCCCGATCACCGATTACTCCATCGAGCACTTCAGGATCCACCACTATCGTCTTGGCCTCCACAGTCGGAGCTTCAACCTCGGTCTGCAACTTATTCATTGCCTCCACACTCTTAGGATCCATTAGGTTGAATAACGTGAGAACATCGGCGAGTTAGGGGTCCGAAGATGCCAAGTCTGGGAGTATATTAATCACTCAGTGACAAGTAGTATTGGCGCCCTTCTCCAAGTACTGAATAACATAATCAGAAAACTCATTAGACTCCTTGATGTTCGACATCGCCTTCTTAACTGCAGCCCTAATTTTAGCATCCTTGGCCTTGACCAACTCCTTCATATTCTCATTCAAGTCATTAATTTTGTCCTGAAGTTCGAGCCTTTGCATCTTTAGTCATTCCTTGTGCATCTCTCTGCTCATAAGCCTGCACCTCATAATTTTTCTTGATTATTTCCATCTATTCCTTTAAATTATTGTTCTCAGACAAAGCAGTCTCCGTTACCTTAATCTTTTGATCGACTTCGGTCTCCTATAGTAGGACATTCTGAAGTGTGATTACAGACTGCAAGATGAGAGTGTGAGTTAGCATAAGACGATACAACACTTAGATGAAAACTATTAAATTATAATAGGAAATATAAGAATTATTACATAGGTAGTTCAGTATAGAGAAAAACTTATGACCCGAGAGGGGTCCTAGCCATCAAAGTACCAACTGTCACATTCTCGAACAATCGTAGAAATATTGTCTCAGGCCCTCTTTTGACTGCTGAGCAAAGAATTAACTTTCATGGTTTGCTAAACAAGGCATGCATTTTTTATTGTGTCATCAGTGATCAAAATTATTGGGTCCATGTTACTATGTCAAGTGGCGTCCTTATTCCTCTTTTGTGGCGGGGGAGGGTTAGTGGAAAAACCCTCAGGCACCTCCTTTATCTTCCTTAGTCCCTCGACGATTGAGGGACCTACATTGTTGTTTTTTGTCTAGTCCGTGTCAGCACATTGGTCTTACCATCATGACGGGCCAGAAGATTACTAATAATTGGAGCCTCCATTTCCTAGACTTCGTCTAACACTCCTTCGAGATGATCTGCAAATAAAACAAGTAAATGAATATCGGTTCAATCAGAAATAAAAAAGATGACATAAAGTTCAAAAACATTTTTAAACTTATGCAGGTCAGTTAGGGGATCAGCCCCCAACCCAGTTCTTACAACCATATTAGGATCCATTAGATCCTCAAAAATGATAAGTCCCTCATCCTTAATAGAGGTATGCAAAAGTTTGATGCTCTTCTTGACATCTATGCTGAGGTCGGGGTCTAGTATGGCCGCCATGGTTACATTACCCCATTTTTAGGGGACTCTCACCTTGTCGGCATCGAAAGGGACATTACTCTCAAAATCCTAGTCATTGGATACAAATAAATAGTCAGACTTCCATTAATGGTTAGAAGTCTAATTTATGTGAAAAAAATTATTGTCGAATTGCCGAGTTATGAAATGGAAGTATTACGGTGCTGCCTTAGTTATGGAAATGGTGTAGCATGCGTAAAATATATCAATCAAAAAGTTGGCCTCATATGCTAGCTTTCAGAGATGGACATCCCCAAGTAGTGTCCTCCAAGCATTGGGGGTTAGTTGGGTAGGGGAAAGGCCAATACGTGTAAAGATGGCCCTTATGTTGGGATGAATCGGTCGGCAAAAGCCATTATTGAACATATTCTAATACATGGCAACTTTACACTCGACTTGGATACTAAAAGTCGCCTTAGCCTCAGAAGCGAATCTAATCCTAATTGAAGATTCGACACCACACATGTGCCTCCAAAGTATTAAGTCCATTTCTTAGACATCACTCAAGATGGACGAGGCCTAGGTTGTATCATGTTTGTCTTATTCCTCCTCCTTCTCATCAACAAGAGCTTGACAAAGTAGATCCCAACTTGCAAACTCGATCTCTGTCATGGTCGGGAGGGGGAAACCATTGGTGGCACATGGTATGCCACATAAACCTCTGACTTGTCATTAGAGATATCTAAAACCTTGGGCTAGGGATTGAATTATTACCAAGCAGACGTTGTGGGATGACCATAATTGTTAGATTCGGTTTCTCCACTCTTTCCCAGTCGATCATTGGAAACCTTATAACCTCCCTGAAAGTGTTGGTCATAACTCCTCGTGATAATTGGGAGGTTTAGAAATATGATATGGACTATAAATTGGGGAATATGTGGATAAAAAATCTCGAAAAGATGCAACAGACATGGAATTAATGATGAAAATTATAACCCTAGGCTCGACCAAAGTGGCACTTACCACTACCACTACTTAGGCATCATGCTCTACTAACCAGAGGGTGATAGGTGCACATGTTACGTTGAAACGTCACCTTTTCCAGACGTTGAAGAGATGTCTTTGACATCATGTAAGTACACTCAAATCACCAAGAAATATTCTGACACTTAGAGATATCTACTCGGAGGACAACATATAATTTTACACCTCTCCCTCCCATTATCATTGAAGACTAAGGTCTAGGGGTGATTGGTATATATAAGTGTGACCTCGTCTAGACGAGACTCCACCCATTATCATGCCCCCTCATAACTTACCGCAAACTCACCCTCATATGGACCCACATCACAATGGGCCCCGTCAAATAGTCTCGGCCTATGAGACCTACTTCCAAGAATAATCGGTTACTACTCATAAAGGCTACTACTAGACTAGGGTCATGACATCGTATTATCTTGACTATAGCCTACGTCAACCTCGTACATCCTATTTAGGTCGAGACCGGACATATCAACCGGGAACCAGATATCACTCTCGGCCTCATCCACATGGAGGGCTACCTAATCAATCTTATCCAATCGAGACCTCATAGGGCCCACACCAACAACTTGTATGGACCATGTGATCTGGATACTAATGGAACACAATGACAAAAAAGTTACAGTAATCAACCCCACATGAGGGTAATATTTTTTCATCATGGATTTCACATGTACTGTACAATTGTCCCTCTCTATTTAGATCACTTACCTTATGCATATAGGTTGCATGATAGGGGGTGACATTGTGCACCCCCAACACTATAAAAGGATTTATCCTTCATATCTGGAATAGATTGAAATTTTTCTAACTTAATATTACTCTGTTAAATTACCATTGTAAATAGAGTAACACTTTAATGGCTTATAGCCTCATATTATAGTAGAAACACTAGTCATTTGCACAGTCGATGGAGGCAATGGTTGAACCACTAAAATACTTGTTTTCTTTTTGTCTCTTATCTCTTATGATTATCATATATCTCATATATTGATGCTTTTATTCCACCATGGCAACACAGTTCTAGAATCTTGAGTTGAACATATCTTAGGGTGACATCCTATATCATCACTAACTACGTTTAAGGTATTCTCAACCTAACATCTCTAAACATGTTCTAAAATAAATAAAAAAGTAATAAACTAATGTAAAGAGAGATAAAAGTATATAATTAAGGAATCATAATGTATATGTGGGGTGACTAATACCTTCTCAAGTCGTAACCCAGTTCCCAAAACTGCATAATAATAAGAATCTTTAACCCATCACAGACTTTAACATGCCTTAGTATTAGACCAAAAGGGCTAACGCAAATATTTTTTTTCTATTTTTGTATAAAATAAAATGGAGACTCTAAAAAAACTAACCAAACCCCTTATCCTATGAAACACACAATAAACCTAAGGCCTAAAACTAGGGGTGTGCGACTCAAATTGGACATGGCATCACACATCTTCTAGGGTCAAGCCACTTTGACACACATAGAATCGATAACCGTACCTCGGAGGGATGTGGTGAATCGAGAGAAAAGAATTATGGGCAGCCACCATCAGTACACAAGTTCCCTCGGGGAGCACACAAAAAACTCTCAGGGGTTGCAATGCAATAATGGCGGCTCTGATGGGGACAAACCGAGTCAACTGAATCATTTTTATGCATCCTTTCACATATGATTATTATTGCTCCCTTAATTAACCACTTTATGAAAATTTTAGAAGTATTTACCAACATTAGTTTAGAGTCCCTCAAAACGTAGATATGTACTTAGCTCCTCATTTATAAAATTGTACATTTTCCCAAATATATAGTTTTGTGCAAAAGACCTACTCCATAGTCTTGATTTTCATATTATTTAAACCAATTACCCTCAAGACCAAAACTGGTTAACCGAGAGGAAGTTCATACCTTAGGAAAGTCTCTTCACTAGAAAAGAGACTTGTATTTTAGAGAAGTCACTTATCCCCGGAGGAAGTTCATACTTTCAAGAAATTGGTTCCTCACGTAAACTTTGTACTTTTGATAAGTTTCTTCCCCAAATGGCTAATTGTGAATTGATTATCACTCTTTTTGCCCACCGTCTTGTATATCTAACTTCTCTCTTGATCCCAAAGTCTCGATAATAGGGCACGTTTGAATTGTTTTAGTACTGGGTATATTGAATAGCCTCTTACAGCTATTCAGTACTAGGATAAAGTGGTTTTACATGTACCTTAAGGGTTTGTCAGTCCAAGCAACTCAGTATATCGTGATCTATGGAAATGAAAAGTGATGCACCGACCACCAAGTCACATCACCCTTTTTCATATAGAAATAATCTCTAAGAACGCACCCTATTGCATAAAAAGAACAGATACTTATAAGCCATTCTCTTTGACAAAAAATTCAAAAAACTGTTAGACAGCCAGAGGCTTGTCAAAAACCTCTCAAATTTCAGACTGAATGTCTTCCTATTTTAGGTGGAAGATAAACATTATGAATTCACAAATTATTTCCCAAGAAGATCTCACTTACATTGGATTCACCTACCCACTTTTTATTTTGGAGGAAATAATAGACCACAATCTATTACTTCCTCAACCCTCATATGAAAAATGAGAGCTCACCCCTGTTTAACCTAATCTAATGGAACTCTGTTCAATTCTTCCCCTCAGAAGATACAACAAAAATTACAGAAAATAAAATACGATCCATATGTGGATAAAAAAATTCATCAGAAAACATCATGCATACATAAGTCCTTCTCCCCCTATGTATTGTCCTTCCATTCATATAAACATTAAAATAAATTCCTCGAAATTTTTTGTATTTTCAATCATCAGCAGAGAGATCGCACTAAGTCATTACCCAAGAAACACGAGTTCATGCTCCACATGGACGATTAGTTTTCGTCAGCCAGATCCTCACCCATGATTGTCATGTTTACCTTGCACTATGCTCTATTTCTACCGAAGAACACCAGGTCCTATCCATAATAGATCAGATCTTGAGATATCTTGAAATCATCACCACCTTATAAAATACCATGCATCTGGAGACCGGGGCCTTACACATTGCACAAGAAGCCAATATAAATCCCATAATAGGAGAGAAGGTAATTTCTCCTCCCATTCCCAATACTAGAACACCACTTGCGGTGACTGATAAAGTAATACTAATTAATCCCCAAGATCAACCTACACCAGTCCTAGCATCGGCTTGCTAATCCTAGCGCCCCTCACCTTCAAATACAATTTCTTCCATATGGACACTTCGAACCCTACCAAAAGTACCCCGAGTAGCCACACACCTCCTTCAAAGGCCCTCCATGATCTAATCTATATATCCCTTATCGATTGATGAAGTTGTTCCCATACCTCGAAATGAGTAGATCATGCAGGTCCAGTTTGAACCGTGTCTCCTACAAGAAGCCATTAGAAAAATGCAAACTACTTATGAACTCACTAATATAGAGAAGATGGACGTCTATCCTGAAGCCCTATTTTAAAAAATTGAAGATTCCAGTCTTTAAAACCTACAAAGGACTAGGCTAACCAACCACTCCCTTTATCCAATTACCCTTTCAAATGTAGATCCAAAACATAAAATTAGGGTATCTAAAGACCATGTTCTGTTCCACTCTGTCTATAGGGTCCCTAACCTGGTATATGGAGTAAAACATAAAAGGATCGCAAAAACTTGGGACGATGTAGATCGTGATTTCCTAAAGTAATACAAATATAAGGAGGAACTTTGCATTACCTGTAAAGAATTAGAGATGATGAACAAAGAAGAGGGGGAGATAGTTGGTGCTTTCATCACTGGCTAGAAAGGGAAATACAATCAAATAGTCAATCTTCCCCTAAAAATAACCAGATAAAATAATCAGGAACATATGGAAAGAGGTACATAATGAACTTGGGCTCACCTGGATCCGCAACTTCAAAGCACTTACCACGTACGGTGAAAGATCAAGGAAAGTTAAGATGCTAGTGTTGCCATATATGTTAAGGGACCTTGTTGAGCTGTTAATAATTTATCCACCCATAATAACTCACCTCTAGATTCTACATCTCACATCACCACACTCCTAGTCAACTCTAAACTAAAATCTCATTTAGTTTCTAATACTTCCCAAGCTATGACAACGACCCTTGTACCTTTCCAATAATTCCCCCTCCCATCAACTACCAAGTTGTGCCCCGTCCCAATGAGTTCCAAACTCCACCCAAATTACTAATTAATCTTTAATCTCCCCTTGTTCGAGTATACTATGCCTTGAAAATGGATGGTCACTTAGAACCTCTCAACCCTAGACCACTCACTGCATTTCTAGATAAGAACAAGAGGGCCAACGTCCATTGCACATTCCATCAAGGAACTGACCACAATACCAATAATTGGTGAGACCTGATATTTCCCATCCAATATCTCATTAATGCTTCGAGACTAATCCCTCTAAAGAATAATGTCACAAACAACCCACTACCATATATCCCAACCCCATCACTAAGGTCTTATCAGAAGCCCCCCTCCCAAACAACGACCCCTTCACCCTGATAGTCCTCATTCATCATAAATTGATAATGAGGAAACACTCCCAAGACCAAACATCCATGCCTATAATGGCACCATCACCGTCCCTAGAAATCATTTTAAAATCCACTCCCACTATTGACCATATGGCATTCTTCATTATGGCCATACATTTAACGCGAAGTAACCACTGCAGCCAAAACTTATTCTTGGTCACGAAATTCATTATGTTAAAAGATATCAGACTCCTAACTCCATATCTAGAATAAAAATATCACTTAGACACATGTGAGGATATGTAAGATGAAGATCTTTAAGCCACTTGAGTATATCTCCTTCGTAATCCCATTTTAATCCTCCATATGGGAAGGGTCCACCTTAGAGGGAAAGTTATTCACCCTCGTGAATTCAAGAGGAAATAATGATACCCACTCACCCATTACATCAAACATACTTTTGGTCAATACTATAAGAAATAGTAGGGAAACCACCTCTACAAGTCACCAGATAGGGGACCCATAATTCATGTGCCCCGATGTCCTATCCCTCTTACACAAATGAGTGAATGATACAGATAACTCAGGGAAGATGACCACGTCACATGGGAATTCCAAATCCATTAGAAATTATTATACAAAGATGAAAAAAGAGTCAGGTACCACATCACTCAAAGGGTGCCGCATAGAAGGCCAAATTGAGGGCTAAACCTGGATCAATTGTATATGATGAGCACATAAACCTTTGAAACTAGAAATGGAACCTACTTCATGAATACTAACTAATCATTCCCTCTAAAATATTATTCCATGTTAGATACGATAAACAATGAGGAATAACTTTCAGGGCAAATTTTTTAGGAAATGAATCATGAGTTCAACCTTTAGTTACCATTCACATGATGAGAACAACCACCTAAGGTGACATTGATCCATGTCGACTGATAGGCCAATGACTATACTAAACCTCACAGTGAGAAACATCACCTGTGGCAGATTGGAGCTTGCTCTAAAACCTTCAAGACTCGAGTCGAATTAGGTCTACTACTCCCGTTTGCCAAAGCAGGGCATCAGTATTGTTTCAACCACCTTTTGATCATTGAGGGTAACACATTCATGAGGTCATGAGATGAATACATCATCAAACCCCAAATATGGGAAATAATGGAAAGGATTCAGACACCATGAATAAGGACCCACGTCATTCAAAGCTCCTAGCATCCGAGACTACAAGTTCGAGATCAAGTAAAAAGCTACCACGAAAGAACTTGACCGGCTTAAACAACATGAGCACTGGACTTATCGAATGAAGAAGTTAGGTGACATTGAATAAAATTTATAACTAAGCCTCTCATATAAAGGGCCACCCTCCAGTTCATCAATATCCAGAGGGATCTCAATTACCCCCAACGTTAACATATAACACAACATCCAACCTAGCGAATGGGGGTACTTACCCTTATAAACAAAGAGCACCCCTCTTAAAGTCAACACACCTATGGAAGAGCCCGTTGATCCTTATAGTGAGCTTGACCTACATGTTCTAAAACTAGCATTTGACATCTTTATACTCGGGGTATCACTATGGACCCACCACGGGAACATTTACCATTTGGAAGTTGCTAGATATGTCCCAAAAACAGCAAATCGCCCTCATCCATCTATTGTCCTAAGCTTCTATACGTGTAGACTAACTCAAACTGAGATGTCAGCTACCATCGGATCTATCACCACTGAAAGACACATCAACTTCTTTGATAAGAGCCTCCCCTTGCAGGTCCAAAATCACCGATTCATTTTGAACATCACCATATAGACCTATGGATATATTTTACCACTTCTACTAATAGTCAATAGGTCCACCATCAATGTGTACCCCTTAGTACCACCATCGGTCTAGGATATACTACCTTGGAATTCATAGATTCCTATGAGGCCATTAGGGCCTGTGGAAACACTCATTGAGAGGTCCTTGGGGATATTGTCCTCACCCTTATTATAAATCTTATTGAATTTGATGTGGATTTTAAGTACTCAACGTTCTAGACATATTCAACCTCTTACTCTAAAGAGCCTGTATATACCCCATGGTGGCATTACCCTCATCATTACACATGAAATTCAGGTTCCCATTCAATACTTTCACTATTTATGGAAATGACATCTTTACTTGTGTTTTTAACTAGGGAGGATCTATATAAACCAATTATCCAATCATTCCCTTGACCTTCTGGGAGATCTGTCAAGTGTGCGTCTTCATAGTCCAGGGGGTGAAAACTGGGCCATAGTTGCAAACACTAGTACTATTACCCTATTGGGTACCAATTCATCCCATAGTCACAAACACCTAGTAATATTACCCTCATGGATACCAAGTCTTCCCACTTTCTCACATGATAGAATATAAGTAGATTATTCACAATGTAGACGACCGAGTCATACATAAAATGGGTTATATGATGGATTCGATCATAGACGAAACCAACGAGGAACCCTTGAAGTTGTCACCGCCAAAAAATATAATGGAAAATCTGGCCTAAGGTACACCCCTAATAGAAAAACTCCCATCTTGATCCTAAAGACCCCATTAAGACTGGAATGGTCATTTATATGTCCATTGAGAAGACTTTTCTTATCACGAATTTTCCAAACCATGGTTTGAATGAAACCAATAAATTATTATAAGCAAGGTTGTACATCATCTCCGAGGAAGAACTACATGTAGACTATGAGAAGATTCATTAGGTAAGCCATAATGAGTTCAACATCTCATGGGTCACTGAGGAAGACAAAAATAATTTCGAACGTGATGGATAAAGTGACTCTAATAGATATGTTGTGAACCTTAAAGTTAACTCTTATAGAATGCTTCCATCATTTGTACGCTGCCTCTGTTTTTGAAAGTATCACCACTGAGAAGGGACGAATAATCAACATACCTGAACTCAATCTCTACCTTTGAGTGACGTACTTAATTACCCTAATGATTGAAACACCACCCTCAATCGAGCCTTAGGATGTGATGTTCCATTCCCCTTATGGCTATCAGTGGAATGAAAAAAGCCACCATATTTTGATACAAGCACTCTGTAAGCCACTCCTCTACACGAAAAATATGCTCGGACTAGCAAAGGATCCCACTGCAAACATTGAGGAAGAAATAAATCGTGTCAAGAAACACCACCTACCCTAGCCTGTATTTTGTGCTAATGTACTAGATACCCCTAATGGCCACTCTAAAGGTCCCCCAACAGAGTCTATCCCACTTCATCACTAGTGTCACAGGAGCTACAATACTCAATAACTGATCTTCTATCAAATGAATCCTGTCACTTGTCATTCAAAGTCCCTTTGAGTCTTTCCTGATAGTAAAAAGGTCCCCCCATCCCCTTTCCTAATGTCTACATCTATAAAGACTAATTTTATGTTATTACAAATGTTGTTTTGTCTCCCTTTGATGGCCCAATAAAAAATGATTCCCAGTATTTTCCTGCGTGTGTCTCATATGATGATTACGAATTCAATAACGGACTAGAACTCCCACTTAATAATGATAACTCCATAAACTTTAAATGCTTAAAACCCTTATAAAAACTTGACCAAAGTCAAAATAGACATATGTATCTCTCCCGATGAGGATGATGTAATAATAATAAATCGAGGCACTCCCTAAGATATTAAATAGTTAAAAATAATGGCATCCCTAAACAAGAAGGATCAAGGTGATCTCACATATCTCCTAGTCAGTTTTGAAGATGTATTTGTTTATTCTTATGCTGACATACCCAACATCGACCCAATTATCGTTATGCATGATATACCCACTTTAACTGACAAAAAAACCATAACATAAAGGCTCCATAAACTGATACTTCAATGTTCATCAAAGGTAAAGGAGGAAGTAGATAAGTAACTCAATGTTGGATTCATCCGAGTAATCGAATATCCCACTTGACTTGCCAACATCGTACTAGTACCCAAATCCAGTGGCAAAGTCTGAATCTGCGTAGACTATACGTATCTTAATCGGGACTTCACCAAAGAAGATTTACCTCCACCTCACATTAACTTGCTGGTAAATATTATAACCAGTAATGTGATAAAGTCCACTGTCGATGGATTCGCAGGCTATAATCAGATAAAAATGAACCCTAATCACTAAGAGAAAGCTAGGTTCATTACCAGTTGGGTAGATAGTTTTATATAATTATACTTTCAGATCTAAAAAATATCGGTGAAACTTATCCAAGAGCAGCAACAACCCTCCTGCATGATCTCATACAACAGTAAGTAGAGGTATATTGACAATATGATCATCGAATCTAAAGTTCGAGAAGGACATATCCCAAAACTCTAGAAATTCTTTCAAAGGTTGAGCCTCCTGAAAATGAGGCTAACTATGTAAAACAAATATGTATTCAACATCATTAAAGGGAAAGTTCTCGATTTCATTGTCATTAAGGAAGAAAACAAAATAGACCTTGCCAAGATCAAAGCCATATGATAAATTCTACAGCCCAAAATATAAAAAAATGACAAAGGGTTCCTCGGCCAAATAGAATTCATAATTCAGTCAATTAATCAACTTACTGCCATTTGTTAACCCATATTCAAAGTACTCAAGAAGGACTCACCCAAAGAATGAAACATCCAATGTCAAGAAGCATTCTAGAAGATATATGAGTACCTCACTCACCCACTGTTACTGGTACCTTCCTAATTGGAACAAACTCCCCTACTATACATGATCATAACTGACATGGCTGTCGGAGCCATGTTGGCCGAAACTATGTTAGTAAAGAGATAGTCTTTTATGAGTTGGAATACACCGCCTTGGAAAAGGATTTTGTATTCATCATATGGATAACTTGCAAAATACGGCACTACATGATGTCCTTTAATATATGACTCATTCCAGGATAGATCCACTGAAATACCTCTTTGATAAATCCGCTCACTTTAGAAAAATGGGAAGTCATCTTTTGATGATATCCGAGTTCGAAATTACGTATGTCATGTAAAAATCCACCAGAGGACATGCCATCTCTGACCTACTCAAAGGGTAGCACTTGTTGGATGAAAAAAACCAAAACAAGGCATAATTACCTAAAGTGTATCTCTTTGTCCTAAATAATATAGAAACTTGGGAACTCTACTTTGATGGGGACTCCAATAAAATTGGGTTTCGCATTAGAATGCTACCCATCTCTCGTGACTCATGACGGTTCCCCATGGCCATCAAACTAACCTACGAATGGACCGATAACATGGATGATTAATAGTCTTGCATCAAAAGTTTAGAAATTGCCTTGGAAATGGGAATCATCGATCTGCAAGCCTAAGGGGATGTAAGCTTAGTTATCAATATGATATTTGACAAATGGAAAATCTAGGATGATAAACTTCAACCATATCTTTTGTACATAGTAAATATAGCTTCACGATTCGAACATATTGAATTTGAGTTCCTCTCAAGGGCAAAAAATATATTCGTAGAAGCACTTACACCCTATCCTCAATCACATTTATCTTGACCAACCCGAGCACCATATCCTATTTATTTGAGGTTGATAGCATTGGGGAAACAACTGTAGGGTCCACGGTATGGTACTACGACATATGAAAATTTCTCAACAAGGACCACTACCCACCCGATGCTTCCCCAAATAATCGTTAGACTAAAAAATGATTGGCAACCCGGTTCATTATACGTAGGGGCCAATTCTACAAAATAGGGTTTGATGGAATAGTTTAATGATGCGTCACCAAAGACAAGACCTTCAAGATCATGGAAAAAATCCATAGCAATGAATGTGGCCTACACATGAGTGAGCACACCCTCTCCAAAAAAATCCTCCAACAATTGTACTACTAGACTACTATGCAAAAGGATTGCATGTATTACATCAAAAGGTACCCCAAGTGTCAATTGTATGGCACATGGCAACATATGCCTCCCATATAACTCTACTGCATGACCTCACTCTAGACTTTCTCCACTTGGGGAATAAACATCATGGGTAAGGTAACTCCTAAGGCCGCTACTGGGCATAAATTTATTCTAGTCCTAATTGACTAGTTCACCAGATGGGTCAAGGTCGAAGCTTATGTAGTGGTAAACATTAAGAAAGTGGCCAAATTTGTATGATGAAAGCTCATCTACATCTTTAGCATGCCCCATGATATAGTATTAGATAATGTGTCTTACATCGCGAAAGAGGTCTCAAACCTACTACAAGAATATGGGATTACTCGACATAAGTCATCTCCATATAGACCACAAACCAACAAATCAGTCGAAACCACCAACAAGAACCTTAAGAACATCATCACCAAGATGATTGGGGCTTACAAAGATTGGTCAGACAAATACCATATGCCTTTTTGGGCTACTGCACTGCATAGAGAAACTCAAGAGGGTCCACCACATACTCTTTATTTTTTAGCATGGAACTAGTCCTACCCATAGAACTTGAGATACCATCATTAAAGGTCATGCTCGAAAGCCAAGTGTCCAAAACCAATTGGCCAAGCCCGTTATGATGGACTAGTTCTTCTCGGTGAAAGGGGATTGAAGGCCACTTATTAAAACGAAGGCTACATCAGTGTATTGCCTGAGCAGTCAATAAAAGGGTAAAGAAGTAAAACATCCGAGAAGAAGACCTAGTCTGAAAAGAGAATCTCAAGACTTCCCAAAATCTCGGACTAAACTTGCACCCAACTAGGGAGGACCCTAACATATCAATAAAATAAACTCAATCGAGGCATTCACCTTGGCTGATCTCGACAGAGTCATTTTTTTCTAACCCTCTAATGTCGATCAATTAAAGAAATTCTTTCCTTAATATTGCCAACGGTAAAAAGAAGAAGATTAGTTTTGAGCACAAAAAACAATTGGTCGTAATGGGTAGGGAAGGCTACCCCAAATCAAAAATCCCACTTGAACCACTAAAATTTTGCTTGTAGTCAGTTAAAATTCTTTAAACCCCCAACAATATCTTCCACACAGAACGATGTACACCTAATTGCCCACTATATATTTATCACAAATATTCAATATAGACACTCAGTTGTCCTTGAATCATAGATACGTGGGAAACCTGAGATATCACTTCGGCCTCAATTTAAATAAACGCAAAAAACCCTTCTTGAAAGGAAAACACTTATTCTACTCATTCTGATATTTCTCCCAAAGAGTTGGTATAGTTTAAATAAACTAAGTATCATGTAATAAAATAGTTCTTTGAGGGCATTTTAAGACTCCACAAGGTCATCCTTATTTAGTAAACAAGATATAAAGGCTAATGCTACTAAATCCACAGTCAAAAGAAGCCAAAAATAAAAATACACTACCCATACACACTTCTTTCCCTAAAAAATAAACACCAAATAATATCCCCACAAACCACCCCACATCTTAGGACGAATCATTTAAATAGGAATACTGGCTAAGGACTCCCATAAAATGGCACCTTATCTAGGACAAGGGGTGACACTCCGATTCAAAGTCTAAATCAAAGGTATCTTGCCCGACTACCAAGAAAAGAAAAAGGAACTTCCTTCCCTCGTCACTTTAATGTTAATACGTACAAAGGTCTCACCTTAATGTAGATAAAAGTCATATCTCGCCAAAAAAGAAAAGTCTCAAAAAGGAGAGTCATATTTTATTCCCATGTGTATATGCATATTTTATATGTGTCACCTTTATTTAATAAACGATCTTGGACTCACCTTCTTGTTTCCATACGTGTATATGTAGCTTTTAGTTTGTTATGTTTTTCTCCTGTCTAAACTACCCACATTTTAAGGGCTTATTTTCACTCTATTTTCACGCACATGTTAAGCATTATTTCTCCTATAAATGAAATAACGTGTCCCCTGCTATGTCAAAGTATCATCGATAATCTTTCCCCGTGGAATGTATAAAAGACCCGAATCATAAAATGAAACCCAAATTGAGTTCTTATAAAACATAAAAATATCAAATATATTGTATCTAACTACCAAGACCTAAATAAAGAATAGGGTCCAAAATAAAAGGAAACAAATAAACATATAAATTGATGGAGAAAGTCCATCCACCTAGATAATAAGAGTAAAAAAACTAACCATGACGGGACCTCTTTGCCCATTCAACTACATCACCAACCACACTGGAAGTAGTATTATTTTTAGGATTCTTGGGGGTCAGATGAACTGGAGAAGGAGGAACGCAAGTTGATCCCTGGACTTCAACCAACCCAATATTCTATTCGAAAACCTCATCATGACATAAGGGCACATGAGCATGGGTACGAGACTCAGAGAGATATGCCACCCGACTAGACGTCTGACTCTAATGAGATGACATATGACCATGAACTTGGATAGAGTAGGATAACTCCCGGTACAATGAGGACTAGTGAAACATCACCCTCTGCAGAGCAGACGCTAAAACCAACACCTCCTGAAAAACACCAAAATAAGGAAGTCATCAGTACTAAAAATGTGGGAAAGGAGAAGAATAGAAAAAATTCAAGAAATCATACCCCGTCATCTCCCAAATCCCCCAGGAATCCAGGAGTCAAGTGATCCAAGTGGTAGGTTAATGAAGAAAAGGGAATGAAGTCGAGATTCCATATCCTGAGAATCCACCTTAAAACGAAAAATAGGAAGATTGACCCACCTAAAGGGAGCCTCCTCCTAAACAACATCACCTTATTGCCTCATTTATAAGGCCTCTGTCACCAGATCCCTCACCTTGGCCTCCAAGTTGGCAGTATAGGTTGTAGTGGCACCCTCCACATCAGTGCACCAGTGGGTTAACCCCTCCTCCATTACCTTGGACCTCTCAACCTTGGTAAATTGCACGCCCCAATAGTCACTATCATTTAAACTCATCAAATTCCCTAACTTTGAAAAAAAAAACTCGTAGTTTAAGAATTGCCAAAAAGAAAGGGTCCCCACACTCACCCAAGCCTGTTCTGATGTGCCAGTCACCTCTGAGCCCAACTGCAAGTCTGCCTCCATCATATCTTGTAACCAAAGAATAACCATCAACACTGGCAACAAAATTCCTCTCTAAGGACCAGGTTCCCTCCGAACCCCACTACCCCTGGATGTACCTTGCACATATGAATCTTTAGTCCTAACCTCCTCCACAAGAACCTCCATTGGGCCCCGACACCACCCTTTGGCATCAACTCCTACCCCTCATGCTCAACCTCATCATCTAGTTGATCCTCACCTACTACATCTAGCTCACCTACTAGGGCTACTGACTCCCTATATGCCACCACAGGCACCGATCCAATCAAAATCACTCTAGATCTGGACTACAAGGTCTCCCTAATTACACGGTAAGGTATTGATATAACCCGTTGATCCATGAAATCCAAGAAGTCAAGGTCCTCCCAGAGTAAACCAACTATATGAATGACCTACGCAAACACCTATTGATCCTATGCCATCATCCCCTCAGTATGCCTCATATGTAAGGAGGTGGGAATGAAACCCTAATTAGGTCCCACCTACATAAAAGAGAGCCCCATACGGATCCTCCAATAATAACCATTGCCTAAATAACTCCCATGCCTTGACACTCGCCCCTGACACGTGAATGGTCAAACCATAGGGAACCTAAAAAAGCACTAGGAGAGGAAATGAGTCAAGATAAGAATCTAAATAATAGAATAACGAAAAAGGAAAGGATAGAAGACATATAGATACTTAGGGTCTCAATAGTCATTCCATCCAGAAGCTCCCTAGATGAATCCAATAACACGGATGAACCCGCTCTCAGATTCCCATGCACATATCATCAGGAAAAATGGAACACACTAACCATTAGCTCTATAATCCAAGGACTCTCAAAATAACTGGCCACGAAGAAAAGTTCCACATCTGACCAAAAGAAAAAAATGACATGAGTAACATCGAAAATAACCTTTAAACTAGAATGAGAAAAAAAAATTAAAATGAGCACATACCTCCCACAAATATACAAAACTTATAGAGTTGTCCTTACGAAATCTTGATTAAAGGGACATGGACCGTTACTATAAGAGTCTGCGCCAATCGATTAACCTTATTTCCTCTATGTATATATATGTATATATGATTTGCTATTGCGCATCGTATAAACATACAAAAACAACCAAGAAATAAACATCTTAGACATTACCTAGTTAAACATCAAGGAAACCCTAAATTATGAAATAGTCCCTGAGTTATAATAATTACCAAAATGACCCCTAAACTTTTTTAATGTTATCTAAACCTCATAAATGAACCATGGATCCCGAACTTTTTTACATTTAATTTTCTATACATTTCAGATTGCAATACATACCCTAACAATATTAAGTCAATGAAATTACGCTTTATCCCCTAAACTTAAAAGACTATAAAAATTTAAAAATATGCTTAAAATAAATCTAGCAATCACCAAAAACTAAAGCCTGGAAAGTTTACACATCAACCCAACTTACTAGAATTCCACCTAGGTAGCCACCAAGCCTTGGACCCATAGGTTTATGTATGGAAACACATGCTTTCTCCTTATATCATGACCAAAACTATCCTACACTTCTCTAAAATCCACGTACAAACTCACCCATAAAACGACCCTAACCTCCCCTATAAAGTGCCCAACATCCCCTATAGAAACACACCAGTGAGTGTTAGAAAAAACAAAGATCAAGTTTGAGAAATTTTGATATTTATATATTTTATATATTAAATTTAGTCCCATACTTTCAAGATGGATTCTGCACTTTTGTAGGATTCATTCATGCATTTATATGTGAGTATTCATGCAGAAATACACTCAAAATGATCGAAACCCAAAAAACACAATTAAAGCTTGAGCTTCGATGGTGAATTATGTATTTAGGTCAATGAACTAGTTTTAATGTGGGAATATTCGATCTTAGACCTTAAGGAGCTTTTATGCAACACTTAATTAGATCACCGTATAGTTAGAAGATTCAAATCACCAATTTTCAATTTCGATAGTGAAAATTTTAGAAACCAAATTCTTCTTCCATACCATGAATTAAACCTTCAAACACTCAGGAACAAAAGTATATCCTTGATATAGCTCGAATTTGACTAAGAAACTATGAATGTTAAAATAAAAATTTTAGAAATTTACAGAAAATGGATAGGAGGGTACAGTCTACCTCAAACCATAAAAATTACATTTTTGGATTCATTGTGAAAAATTAGAAAGAATGGCTTTTGAATCACTCAAAATATTTTTTTACACTGGCTTGAATTGAAGGTCAAACCCTAAAGTCAAAACTTTTAAGGTTGAAGATGAAGTGGTCAACACGCGAGCGAGTCGAGTAAACAGCAGTGTGTTGAAAGTTTGAACTAAAGCACGAGGATGCGTGCCTAATTAGAAAATTATGAAACTTTTTTCAAAAAATTTATTTTATTCTTCTACTCAAAATGTATATTACATCACCTTATTTTGTCAACTAGAATCTAAGTTTGAAGAACCCCAAACTTTGAATTTAAATTTAAAAACTTTCTTTTCCACTAAATCCCTAACTTTTTTTACTTATGAATTTCAAATCCAAACTTCACACAATGATTTTTTATAACATTAGGAACAAAAAAGTCTACAATACCAAAATTTAAATAATCTATGGAAATAGGTGCAATTCAACAGAAAAGAAAATTACATATTAGCCCATAAAAATTATTTTAATTCATAACAATATCTTTATGCATTGTAGTATTTATGAAATTTAGAACGTTACTTTGTTTTTTTTAAAATTTCAAATAATCCCAGACCCTAGTTGTAAACACCTTGACCTGAACATAAAAAAAATCCCTAAATAAGTAGGTGATTCTTATTTAATATTATTTCATGCAATGCTTTTATATATGTCAATTGTTTATATCACTACATGATAGCCCTAGTTATGTCATTCTCATTTGTTAACTTATTTGCTAAGTTCAAATTATGTTACATTTGATTCAATTATATGAAACCCTGTGTTGATTTTTGAAACAATGATATCAATTTAATCCGATTTCATTGAACATGGTATATTATAGCGTACATGATATCTAGGTAATAGACTATTGTTATACTCACTATAAAATTATTTATCCTGAAGGATAAGTGCCTAGTTTATGCTAACCATATGGATTTCCGTTGTGGCTCAGCATTGTTACTTTATTTCCAAAGATTTTGGATTGATTTGTTATTTGTATGGGTATTAACAATTAACCTTTTTAACAGATAATTATGGGTTATTGTGTTTTAAAAATTATCCGCAACCTTAACCATTCTAAACTTGTTATTTCTAATTGTATAAATATCATCAGACTAATTATTTTACACAACTTCAAATAAATTATTAAATCCATCTTCATTTACGCATGTGATTATTATAATATTCAAAGATTATTTTGCAATTTGTTATAGAATTGGAATTATCTATCTGGTAACTCTTGCTTATTCTTTTAAAAAACTTACAAATGAACCCTGAGCATAAGGAAGGAAACATTCCTCCTGACCCCACAATTTTTTGTGTGTCATCATGTGTCTCTATCAATCATTTACGTATGAAAACTCATTAGCAGGACTAGAAACCCATTATGATCATATACACCACTACTTACTAGTTGATGTAGCATCTTTATGTAGCACAATTTTTTTCCTTTTTCCTCCTTTCTTTATTTCAGTACGTTGTCCGTTATAGATCATGATTGTAATAAATAATCTCCCAATCACTATACTTAGTTCCTCTTTGATGTAATAAAAACATTTTCTGTTATACATACATACATACATACATACATACATACATACATACATACATATATCATGAATTATTATGGTGTTATCGGCTAGAGCCATCCGTACCATGAATATCCTGAAATCCAAAAAATTCAATCAAAAATGGAAACCACCATAAATGGATCCCACCTGAACCACCTAATGACAAAAGGAGTCCAATAGTGTAAAACACCAACCACTTAGCATGTCGTCTCGTTGCCACCATATCGAGCCCCCGATCTAGCAACCCTTCCAAGTAAGCATTCAAAGCATTAATATTAAGGTAATTCTCCCAAATAAGAGGCAATTATATACCCAAAGTCGCCCTTAGACCCCCAATAGTGATAGTTAAGGTTTGATCCACCACAAAGGACCCTCTGACAAAAAGGAGACCCTTGAAGGCATAAAAATCCAAGGGCGTCATATTCATCTCCCCTATCGACAACGGAAAATTACTACTAGCATCCAACCAACGCTCCCTCGAGACTGTAGTAGTAATAGATCTCCTCCTAAAGGAAGCATCAGTGATACAGTACAATAAAGGGCCAAATTCCACGTCATGAACAAAGGCATGGGCAAAGGGAGTGTACCTTGCCCAAACCCTAGCCAACGGTGCCACAGAGTACAGAACCCACGAGCGGCCCTTCTGGGCTGCGATGAAAAAAAATACAACACAAAATTAATTAGTAATTAAAAAAATACTCTTTATATCAAAAATTTGGGTCACAATGAATATTCCCACTTAATCTCCCTACCCTCGATTAAAGCTAACAAATAAGGATAATCTATTGTGAGGTAGTCAAGAACCCCTCGGAGCTTACTCCCTCTCGGTGCTTTAATATCCCCACAGTCACACATAATCCACCTCTCTTTAATTATTGTTAAATAAGAAGGATGACTAGTCGTGAAGAGATCTAACAACCTTATAGATGCCTTCGAAACCTCTAGTTTTTACGTCTGGTCCCCCTAACGACCTAAAATTGAAGGGTTGGAATATTTTGAATATTTCTAAAACCAAAGTAAAAATTTAAAATACTGTGCACCCCACCAGAGCTTTATCCCTTTCAGTGTTTTAATCGTCCCACACTTACACTTAAGCCACCTCTCTTTAGTTCCCGCTGACTAAGAAGGTTCAGTAGTTATGAGGAGACTTTCACTATTATAAATGCTTCCAAAACTTTTATTTTCTATATCTAGTCCCCCTAGTGACCAAAAATAAAAAGGGTTGGAATATTTCAAATATTTTCCAAAACCAAAGTCAAAAATTCAAATATCCTACACCCTCCAAAGCATTACTTCTCTCGGTATTTTAATCCTCTGACCTTCACACTTAAGCCACCTGTCATAAGTTACTTCTAACTAAGAAGGTTAACTAGTCCTGAAGTGATATTATACCCTTATAGATGATGTCGAAACCTCGAGTTTCACTGCTTAGTGACTTAAATATAAAGGGTTGGAATATTTTGAATCTTTGACAAAACCTAAGTCAAATATAAAAATACCCTGAACCCCACTCTATCTTCCCCCTCATGGTGTTTTAATCGCTCCACACTCACACTTAAGCCACCTCTATTAAATTTCCACTATTTAAGAAGGTTAATCAATCGTGAATCAATCATACACCCTTATAAATGTCGTTGTGGCCTCGACTTTTCTATGTCTAGTCCCCCTAGTGATCGAAAATAAAAGGGGTAGGAATATTTTGAAGCTTTGCAAAAATTCAAGAGTAAAAATAGAAATACCCTGCACCTCACCAGAGCTTTATACCTCTCGGTGTTTTAATTGCTCCACACTTACACTTAAGCCACTTCTCTTTATTCCCCACTAACTAAGAAGTTTGGCTAGTAATTAAGAGATCTTACACCATTATAGATGCCTCCAAAATCTCAATTTTCTACATCTCGTCCCCCTAGTGACCTAAAGTAAAAGGGGTTGGAATATCTTGAATCTCTGTTAAAACCAAAGTCGAAAATCAAAATACCTTGAAATTCTTTGAGCTTTATCCTTCTCGGTGTTTTAATCATCCCACATTCACACTTAAGCCACTGTTCTTGAGTTCCAGCTAACTAATAACGTTAAGCAGTTGTTAAGCGATACTTCACCCTAGTAGACGCTGCCAAAACCCTGATGTTATCTTCATGGTCCCCCTAGTGACCTAAAATAGAATGGATTGTATTATTTTGAATCTTTAATGAAACCTAAGTCAAAAATCGGAATACCCTTCACCCCACTGAATCTTTCGCCCTCTCAGTATTTTAATTTTTCCCACTCATACTTAAGCCACCTCTTTAGGGTTTTACGTCCAAATGAAAAGTTATAAACATATGAGGTCAAGGACATTAATTTACACATTACTAGACAACAACTAACTGATCTTACTAATGGTGGAGTGCAAACACAAAGGAATCGAATGCGGGGTGCAAACACAAATATCGATATAACACATGGCGGGAAAAGTTACAAACCCTATATTAAATGTATAAATATTAAAAAATATAATATAAAAAGTAAAGGCCATTTAGACTTAATTCTTTTGGTGTATGGTCTAGCAACCAATTTCCATTTGGTTCTAGTTTTGAGTTTTTTACATGATTTAGCGTGAAGTCAGTGGTCATATGACACTGTTATATTATACAAATACAAGCAAAATACAATTATATTCCTATATAATTTGAATATATAACAATGTATAAGTGTTTTATCACAATGTGAGAGTGACACATTATAAATATAATTGTTAAAAATATTATTATATGGGAGAGTAACCCTTATGCAATATGGATTAACAATCTTAACTGTGAAGCATAATGCAGAATGTGATGAGACTAGATTTATGTGGCTGAGCAAGTTTGGTCTTACCTATTGAAGGGATGTTTGACCGATTAGGCCACATGGCATCTAGAAGTCAAGGAGGCGTAGTTTGTCAAATATCAAGGAGCTTCTAATAGATAATCGGAAGAAACTATAGCCTAGAATGGACGAATACAAGTCAAGTAGAAATATGTCACTCCATAGGTAAGATTCAAGAATAATAACGATAAGTAGAGGAAATATTTAGGTTTATAGGACACTTGTACTTATAAATAGGGGAAATCCCAATTATTTGGGGTACAATCAATTGCACTCTTGTAATAACAAAAAGACTCTAAGCTAGATACCCTTCCACTCCAGTTATCATCTCAGATAATAAATAGATCTCCCCCTTCCCTATAGATGTAAGTAAGACGATCTGTCGAACCACATAATTCTCTATGTCCTTTCTTATATTGCGTTCATATCTTGGGGCCAATTAATAATATTGTAATTATTATGGGTATGATACTCCCTATAATTTGGCACCATATGTGACAAATATTTGAATCCCCTCCACCAAGAAATGTCAACCCTGTCATAATAGGAGTGCTCAACTGTCTCATCGGTCACATGCTAGAAGTCGTATCCAATCAAAAGTATGAATCGTCAGGAGGGAGGATACTCCTTAGAGGTCCCCTTCGCTTCCTAATGAAACAAGGTCAAGGGAATGCACACCCAAAACTTTTGGTCCTAGTCAGGAACGTTACACTCCCTCCATAATGCGAGTCGTAGGAAAAAAAATGTTATGATTGGTCAGCCTCTATGAAAATCAACTGGATGAGCATGGCGAAGAAATTTCACGGTTAATGGGACAATTGGCCATGCGTTCAGAAGAGAATGACTCTAGTTCTCATAAACTGGAGCGTTAAAAAAGGAGAAATATTTTTTCTCCATTGCACCACAAATCCAACTGAACTGACTGATCTTCTATATCAAAAGTTCCCACATGCATTGCATTCTAACAATGTCATGAAAACCATGGGACAACTTATCATTTCATTAGTCTTAGTCATGTGACCATTAGGTCATTTAAATCCACACGTAGTAAAAAGTTGGCCAAACCTAGGCTATCGTCGAAGAAGGTCATAAGTGATGACCTTAGGGATTTTATCCAAAAGGAATTAGAAGGATGATTTAATCCTAATTTTTCATGAACTCTAAAGTACCTTACTAGAAGTGCACTCAGGCATGAATCAACTTCTCATTTAACCATTGAAATGGAGATGTCATAACTAATGAATAAGTTTTATGTCCTAGAGATCATAACCTATAATAGAAAGAAATATCTTGATTTGACACTTCAGGCAGTCAATGTCTTTGTTGACTCATCAAGATCCCCTTATGTGTTATGTTTTCCCCTCAACCTCTTGGGAGATCAGTCTTAGGTGATTTGAAGTATTAACCCTTAGATCAATTTCCTCATTTAGGGAGTTGGCTGAGTAGTACATGTCTTGATATATCATTAACAACAAGGAAATCAAGGAGGTCAATTCATTTATTTCCCTAAATATAAACAATGGGGAATCCCTTTGAAAGTATGCACAATGCAATTAGGAATTGTTCAATGTGATCGATAATTGTAATGGGCAGTTGGTAATCTCATCCTTCAAGTTTGGTCTCACCATGTCAGACGATCTTTACCATTTACCACCCAATAATCCAATATCAAACATAGATAACCTTATGGCCCATATTGAAAAGTAAGTTAATGTGGAGGACGAACTCCTCAATGAAGATGATCTAATCGGACAAAACCCCAAGAATTAGGATTCAAAGAAAACGTCCAACGAAGGAAATTAATCACTTCAATAATGAAGGGAGTAAGACTAATACCTCTAAAGAATGATCCAAGGCATAGGGTAATGAGAAAACCTATCAAGAAATGGACACTTTGTTCAAGGTACTGATTTACAAGTTGATTCCTCAAATACAGGATAAGTCATTCTTCAGGAGACATCATAAGATAGACAACGATCCAAGATTACTCATGTATATGCACATACATACCATATTTACTGTGGTGACAATTATTATTCAAAACAAACAGATAACAGAAGCGCAATCACCAAGAAAAATAAAGGAGATAAAATGCCAGTCACACAACAAAAAATGTACGTGATTTAGAAAGAATGCATATGTCCACGGTGGTGCAGTCAGTATTATTTTTATATACTCCGGGGAGCGATTACAGAGAATACAATGCGTGTCTTATGCCCCAGACTTGGGGTTTATTATATACATGTTATTTTCAGGGAGTGAGGGTGTTGGACTCCCCCACGTCTTCCATCTTCTCCTCGAACACCTCTTTACGAGGGTATGGGAGAAGACCAAGTCATAGACGAATTAATGTTAAGGTATGGAGGGTCTTTACTTTGGGCCTATTTCAATTGGGTTACTCATCCAGGCCCGTTACTCTTAATTCTTGTACCCATAATTGCCCCTAAGTTTGTTGGTCCATAATTTTAGGCTCAGTAAATTTAAATGATTTGTCATAATGGCTTCTTTGTACATCGTGCAACTCTTCCCAAAGTTTGAGGACTGAATTAAGCGGCACTTGCATCATGTTCTGTGCACTATGATTAGTAACATTCAAAATTTATTCAGAGCAGTCGTTTCACAATCACCGCTTCAAGCTTCTTAGTATTCTCCCATTTTCTGCGAGCTCTAGCGATTCACGTTCTCTCCTCCCGGTCATCATTCTTTTCGCTTTCGATCTTCTTCGTTACTTGGGCTTGTGATTCCTCATCGTTCAAGTTAAACCTCCATTTTGTAAGTCTTCTGTGCCTTCTCTTTGTGTTTTCTCTTTGAATTTATATTTTTAGGATTTCCAATTGGCAAAGATTGGTAATAGATCGGTGTCTGAGTTTAGGAAGTTTATAATATCCCAGAGTGGGTAGAGATTGAGTGCGCCTCTCCTCCTAGAAATATTTGAGAGATAGAGGGTGCCCATTGGATTCATATCTTGTTGCTTTCCTAAGGGGGGCTTACTTTTCGTCCGAATAATCTATTCTTGCACTTCTTTGGTTATTTCAACATTGTTCCTGCACAGTGTTCGCCTAATGTGTGGAAGATAATCAATGGCGTCCATAGAATAAATCAGCTTTATGGCACCAAATTAGGGCTCGCCGAAGTTTGCTTTTGCTATTCCTTTTCTCAAACTACTTTTGGTGTACTCTATCTCACATCCAGGAGTCCTAATAGGGTGTTGGTAGTAAACCTACCTGATTCCCACAAGGACTATTGGCAAGATGGGTTTCTTACTAGAAATTGGCAGTTTCCCCCCCCCCCCCCCCCAGACTGAGGGGTCGAGGTCTGATAGGTTTACTGTTCCCTTTTATGGGGAAGAGTATATAGGTAGTCTCTGCTCTGTTCTTTCAATTTATTTATTAATGTGTGATTGTTCTGACTTTTCCCTGCTTTTTCTTCAGCGAGGTCGAAGAACTTGGAACCTGCTCTTAGCGAGGTTTGTCTTTCTGAGTTGGTCAAAGAGTGGAATATCAGGGAGCTCCTAGCTCACGGAGAGCATCCCTGGTCTGCTACTTTCTTGCTTGAGTATAAAAACATTGGTTCTAGCTTTATAGCGAAGTCGGTAGATAGCATTCCCGAGTTTGATACCTTTGAAGAGACTGCTGTTGATCCTATTTAGTTGGATGAGGAGGAGAGAAGTTATGAGAGTGATATTGTAGGCGGTGCTGAAGGCAATTTTGGCGAGGGGAGCTCCAGTGGTGATAGTTCTTCTGATTCAGAAGAGGTTTCTGAAGCCTGAGAAACTTCGAGCTCGTCTAGCAGCTCAAGAGAGGAGATGGTTCCTCCAAGGAAAAATTTGATTCGGGATGACGATTATGATGATCATGTGCTCCTTGATCAGAGGTTGAAGAAGCAAAAGTCCAACACTGGGGCTATTGCTACTGGCTCTCGGTTTACTTCTCAGGAGAAAGAGAGGAAGATGAAAGAAGAAGAACAGATGAGAGAGAGAGAGAGGAAAAAGGAAGGGGAAAGAAAGAAGATAGAAGAGAAGAAAAGGGTGAAGGAGAAGAAGAGAATGGAGAAGGAGAAGGAGGAAGAGAGGCAAAAATGGAATCGAGGACGAAGGCTGGCAGGCCTTAGTCCCAGTGTTCGCATTGCCCAAGGGGGCCTCAGTTGCCATTTCTCCTAAATTGGCACCTGCGCTGCTCGAGAGGGTAGTTCTTCCTATAGATCGCTAAAGGACGCTGGGGTCTGATCAATTAGCTCTGCAAGCTAGCCAGAGGATAGCCTTGGTAATACCTTTTCCTTTTTCTAATAAATTTTAGTTGTTTCCTTTTCCTGATGTCTTCTTTTAATTGCAGTTTGTAACTGACTTTGCCGTTCTCTATCGCTCTCGCGATGAGCTGCTGAGTAGGAACAACGAGCTGGAGCAGCAAAATGTTGCCTTAAAAATAAGGGGCACACAACTGGAGGCTGGTCTGAAGACTGTTGATGTTGCCCGAGCTTCTTCTGACCTGGCCCTCGCTAATTCCAACCGAGAAAGGGATGCGATAATTAAAGATCTGAATGAGATGAGGCGAGGTTATGACCTGGTCTACTTGAGCAATTTGGTCGTTATAGAGGAGAATAAGGTGATGACCAAGAAGCTAAAGGAAAAAGAGTCTCAGGAAGCCACCATCAAGGAGGACTCATATAACTCCTAGTGGGCTTCTGCATACGAAGACGTCGAGGTTCATATAGGCTACATCAGCCATCTGAACTTCAAAAAAGGCTGGAACGAGGCCCTCATAGCTGCTGGTGTCGATGTTGCCTCTACTTTGTTCGATGAGCACAACCCAGGTCCAAAGCCAATTGTGGATGAAGTCCCTGCCCCAATTACTGAAGGAGTTGATCCTTCCTCCTAGACAGTTCTTGTTGATGCTTCTCCTGCTCAGGTGACAGAGGTTATCCCTATTGAGGGGGTGCTTCTACTGCGGCTGACAAGGGGAAGCAGCCAGCATCTTCTGAGCAGCCAGAGGTTGCTAGCTAATTTTACCCTTATGGTTGCTCTTGTATTTTCTTTGTTTGTAATTTTCCCTTTGACCATTCAATGTATTCTGATCCTCTTCGTATTAATGAAATAAGAAGGTTTTTCATTCCCTTAGTGTACTGAATGATTATATCTTTCATTGCTCTTTTATTGTTTATAGTCGATTGATGTTGATGATTATAAATTAGGAAAAATGCTTGGACTTGATGTAAGCACTGAAGTTCGTCATACCTTTGTGAGGATTTTCAAATCATTGTGATTGAGTAACAAGCGCTTCATAGAGCAGAATGAGCTCGTCGTTAAACTGAAAGATAGGCTCCAAGAGATGGAGGAAGTTGGTGCTTTAGTTCAAGAAGAGGTGAATACACTAAGAGCAAAGCTTATAGATGCTTCTGAGATCAACCAGGTTGGGGAATTTCTTCAGCAAGAGAATGAGGTTTTGAGGAGAGAGGTCTCGCGACTTAGGGAGCATGCGCTGAGCATCACTCCCGCAGTATTGCGAGATTATTCCTCATCGCGAGCTAGAATTGGGCCGAGAGATGTTCCTCCGGTGCTACGAAGTTCTACCCCTCCTATCGTTTCTCAAGCTGGAAGGAACACCAAGAGTTCAGCTAGGGAAATGGAAGAGCTTCGTGGTGATGTCCAGCGAGCGTATGTGATTGTTGCTGGGCTTCAAAGGGACGTCACCCGGCTGAGGCATTTATTTAGGAGAGGTCCTCGGCAAGTATGGGCCGATGGTTAAAACTAAGGTTGCCTAGATGCTCTGACGAGGCTAACAAAGTTTGAAGAGCTCGCCTTTATCAAGGGATGGTTGAGTGCTCTGAAGGAGCTGCAAGTCCCAAGGAACTCGATGCTTTGGTACCGTCACGAGATTTCTCCTTCTACTCTACTGCCTAATCCCTTTCGGAGAGATGATCAGTGGATCCCTATTGATGCCATCCCCAGGAAGCTATTGGAGTCGGATGTGAATGAAGTCGAGGAGGAGCTAGTTCCTCATCCTGACGATGGTCGAAGAGCCCAAGTGGATGATTATCTCGTCCAGAGGCCTCACCATCACTAAGATTTTTCCAGTAGTAACTCTGTGTATTTTGTAATGAAGTGATGTAATGTTGATGTTTTGGGCGAGTCTTACCAACTAAACATGTATTATATTTGCTGTAAATGTGATGAATTAATATAAAATTTATGTTTTGGGCGAATTTGTCGACTAAACAAGTGTCTTATATTTTCCACATCTTTGCTCAATAATCTTGAGCCTCTCTTGGCTGAATAGATTTGTACATTTGTATTATCAAGTAAGTGTCCCTCCAGTACAGTATGCCAACGAGATACCATTCTTCCCCACTTTACCTTTTAGGTTGTGTCGTCACACTCCCTTAGGCCTAAATGTGGTACTTGGCGAGGACACACCTGGTATTGGATTCTCTATCCGATCAGGGTTTTGTTCAACCAAACATTATTTGGTGACCAATCTAGACTTGGCTATATTTCCTAAGGATCTCCCGTAGGGCTTTATATATTTCCAGGGGTAATGCTAAGAGGTCTTTCATGTTTCATAATGAAAACTTGAGGATGGTTATTTCCTTGCTATAGTTTAATGATCAGTGTGTCTGTTACTTGGAAAAGGTGTGTGGGTTATAAAGTTTATACATTAGCTACTTGACACCTTGTACAATGCGAATTAGTTAACTGAGACTCCGTAGAATGCATCTTTCAAACAACTTTTATAAATGATAAGAAAATGAACTTCCAGTTTCATAATTACAGATCAAAAGAAGAATCTAGAAATATAATTTCTTAAGATTGGCTGCATTCCATGCTCGGGGTATCTCTCTGCCTTCCAGCATTTCTAAGTGATAGGCTCCCTGCAGATCATCTCTAGTTATCTTGAATGGTCCTTTCCAGTTTGGCCCTAACTTGTCGTCTGACGATTTTGCTGCGTTGCCCAGGACTTTCCTTAGGGCATAGTCCCCAACTCGGAATGCCCTTGGATTGACCTTCTTGTTATAGTGCCTTATGAGCTGTTGCTGATAGCTCACTAGTTTTATTAGGGCCAGCTCGTAGTGTTCGTCAGCTAGGCCGAGTTCAGCGAGCAATGCTACATCATTACAGCCCTGGTCGACAAGGCTGGACCTCATTGTTGGCAAGCCTGCTTCTAATGGGATGATAGCTTCCATTCCATACGTCAATGAGAAGGGGGTTTCCCCTATCGCTCGTCGTGGAGTAGTACGGTAGGCCCATAGAATATATGGTAGCTCATTTACCCATGCACCTTTGGCTCGCTCTAATCGTTTCTTCAATACGTCGATCACCATTTTGTTGGAAGCCTCATCTTGGCCATTGATTTGAGGGTAGGCCACCGAGCTGAAATGGTGTCTGATTCCATGCTCGCCACAGAAACTTTGAAAGGAGCCACTCTCGAACTGCGTTCCATTGTTAGTAATGATGGTTCTAGGGATGCCAAAATGGGTGATTATATTCCTCCATATGAATCTTATCATATCTACATCTCGAATGTTTTCTAGGGGTTCCGCCTCGATCCATTTGGTGAAGTAGTCAGTTGCGACCAACAGATACTTAAGATTGCCGGCGATGGTAGGAAGTGGTCCCATGATGTCCATTCCCCATTGGGCGAATGGCCATGGACTGGACAGTGATTTTAGGTCGCTAGAAGGTTGGTGGACCATAGGAGCGTGAAGTTGGCATTTCAGGCACTTGCAAACATACACCCTAGAGTCATTTTGCATGTTTGGCCACCAATACCCTTCCTTCATTACTTGTAAATCCAGGGTCCTTCCTCCACTATGGATTCCACAGATTCCCTCGTGAAGCTCATATAGAACTTGCTCGATATCCTTCGGGTGAACACATTAAAGGTAGGGACCGAAAAATGATCTCTTATTTAGGTTCCCCTCAGGAGATAAGTGAAAGCGAGCAGCTTTGACTCTTATCTAGTGGGCGGTCTTCTTATCGGTTAGAAGTGAGCCATCCTTCAAATAGTCCTTTAAAGGATCCATCCAACTAGGTGCTGATTCAATTTGGAGCACATGTTCGACGATTGGTGGTTCATCATCATGGTCAATGCTCGAACGAGCGAGGAAGTCGATGGGGTTATTCTTTTTAAATCGGAATCGATTGCCAATCTTAGGGCTGCCAGGGCGTCGGCATGGCTATTCTGTCCTCTAGGAAACTGCTGGACACTGAATTCCTCAAAGCTAACCATTAGCCTTTTTGCTAAGGCGAGGTAGGCTGCCATTCTTTCATCTTTTGCATTGTAGTCTCCATTTATCTGATTGGAGACTAATTGAGAATCGCCAAACACCTGTAAATGCTTTTCCCCTAAGGTGTGTGCCTTCTGGAGGCCGGCTATTAAAGCTTCGTATTTTTCTTCGTTCTTGGAGGCTCTAAATCCAAGCCTGATTCCTTGTTCGAGGATTGTATCTTCTGGAGTAATAAGGACAATGCCTATTCCTGCCTCCTTTGAGTTGGAGGCTCCATTAATAAATAATTTCCAGACTCCCTCTGTTGCGTGGTTTACTCTTTACACTACTGGTCGAGATTGGCTGAGGGGATGCTCACTTGTGAATTCGAATATGAAATCAGCAAGGACCTGCCCCTTGATTGCGTTCCTTGGTTAAAATTGGATGTCAAATCGTACGAGCTCGACTGACCATTTAGACAGTATGCCCGACAAATTCGCCTTCCTCAGGACTACTTTAAGGGGGTGCGATGTAAGGACGATGATAGTGTGATATTCAAAGTAGTGATTTAACTTCCTCGAGGCAACTACAAGTGTAAAGGAGAGCTTTTTTAGTGGTAGGTATCTCTGCTCGGCCTCTAATGAGGTCTTGCTCGCGTAATAAATGGGGTACTGGATTCCTACTTTTTCACACATAAATGCATAACTGACAGTGTGGTTGGAAACGGAGATGGCCACCAATAGCCTTCCTTCATTGCTCGGAAAGCCAGGGACCTTCCTCCATTATGGCTTCCACAGATTCACTCGTGAAGCTCATGTAAAACTTGCTCGACATCCTTCGGGTGAACGCATTGAAGGTAGGGACCGAAAAACGATCTCTTATATAGCTTGCCCTCGGGAGATAAGTGAAAGAGAGTGGCTTTAACTCTTATCTGGTTGGTGGTCTTCTTATCGGTTGGAAGCTAATCATCCTTCAAATAGTCCCTTAAAGGATCCATCCAACTGGGTGTTGATTCAATTTGGATCACGTGTTCGACGGTTGGTGGTTCATCATCATGGTCAATGCTCGAATGAGCGAGGAAGTCGATGGGGATTGTTCTTTTTAAATTGAAATCGATTACCGAACTCATGGCTGCCAGGGCGTCGGCATGGCTATTTTATCCTCTGGGAAACTGCTGGACACTGACTTCCTCGAAGCTAGCCATTAGCCTTTTTGCTAAGGTGAGGTAGGCTGCCATTATTTCATCTTTTGCATTGTAGTCTCCATTTATCTGATTGGAATAATTGAGAATCGCCAAACACCTGTAAATGCTTTGCCCCCAAGGTGTGTGCCTTCTGGAGGCCAACTATTAAAGCTTCGTATTCAGCTTCATTGTTGGAGGCTGTAAATCCAAGCCTAATTCCTTGTTCGAGGATTGTATCTCTAGAGTAATAAGGACAATGCCTATTCCTGCCCCCTTTGAGTTGGAGGCTCCATCAATAAATAATTTCCAGGCTCCCTCTGTTGCGTGGTTTATACTTTGCATTACTAGTCGAGATTGGTCGAGGGGCTGTTCGCCTATGAATTCGTCTATGAAATCAGCAAGGACCTGCCCCTTGATTGCGTTCCTTGGTTGAAATTGGATGTCAAATCGTCCGAGCTCGGCTGACCATTTAGACAGTCTGCCCGACAAATCCTCCTTCCTCAAGATTTCTTTAAGGGGGTGCGATGTATGGACAATAATAGTGTGAGCTTCAAAGTAGTGCTTTAATTTCCTCAAGGCAACTACAAGTGCAAAGGCGAGCTTTTCTGGTGGTAGGTACCGCTGCTCGGCCTCTAATAAGGTCTTGCTTGCGTAATAAATGGGGTGCTAGATTCCTGCTTTTTCACATAATAATGCAGAACTGACAGTGTGGATGGAAAAGGAGAGGTATGAAGCACCTTATACTCTTGACTCATTTGAGTCTATATTGTATAAGTGTTCATCTAGTTTGGAAATTGTGACAAAATTGTGTTTATCCCAGAATCCAAAGAACCCCAGAGCTTGGTTTGCTATTTCTCCTTATTTGGTTGATCTAGACCATATTACCAACACTCACACACAGTAGAATTGATCTCATACATTTCATATTGCATATAATTGTGTGTACATATGTTGAATGTGTTTAAATCCCTAAAATTAATTTTTAAATATTTTTTTGGATTTTATAAACATTTTAAATAAGTTTTTATTAATTAAAACTTGTTCTTTAAAACTTTTTTGGGTCAATCTGCAATTAAGGTTTTATGGTTATATTGGCTTAAAGTTACCTTGGGAAGAATCCGAAAGCGGCAAAGACTTCAGGGTGTGTTTTTAATTAATTTTGACGCACATTTGATATCTTATTATTGGCCAACATGTGTTGTCTTCTGATTGGTAGAGAGTGTGTTTCTTTATAGAGAGGGAACCAGTGCCTGTTTTCAACCCTTGGATCGTTTTTTATCAACGATCTGCATGCTCCCTTTCATAATCCCTGTGAACCCCATATGAACCAATCAGGAGAGATTTAATCACCGCATATCGTGAACCCTTGGATCAAATTCAATCAACCTTGACTCAATCAGAACCCTTGATTTTAAACGTTATTCTCGAATCTTCTCAACCTCCTATAAAAGGACCCCTTCACTCAGCCTTCTGAGACTTTTTCCATTTCGTCCTTTTGAGAGAAAAAAGAGAGTAGAGAGATAAGAGAGAAAAGAGAAAAGAGAAAAGAGAGTGAAGAGAGAAGCCAGAAGAGAGCGAATGAGTTAGAAACCCTAACCCTAACCCTAAATCGTCCAAACCATTTTTCAAACCTAAAACTCTTTTCAAACTCCTATATATCCCAAACACAACCTTCAGTGTTTGAGTGTTTTTGTGAGTTGGTTTGTGTAGTTGGTTTGTAGCTGTAACCTCTTCGTTCTTTAGATCTTGTGTCCAACTTAAACATTATTTCTTAGATCTATTTTCTGCTTTATAGAAATTTCAGATCTGAGTACTTCATGTTACATTACACTTAGGTTCATATTTTGTTTCTCAGCTTGAGAAATATATTGTTGATTCTTTTCTGTAAATGTTTTTGAAACTTTGAAATCAACAATAATGTTTTATGTTTCTAGTTCTCTTGAAACAAGACCTTTGACCTAGTTTGGAATCGCACTTGGTGATTTTCAATCTCAAAAAACTTTTCAAAACTGAGATTGATTAAGATCTTGATACGTCTTCTGAGCAAGATAGCCGTGGATTCTGGGATTGTTATAAAGGTTAAATAAGGTTAAGTTTTGTGAGAAGAGAGAAAAAGAAAAATCACAGCATATAGTCTTATATGTAATTTGTTAAGAGTGGTTGTACATAATAAGTGTGTGTGTGTGCGCATGCATGTGTTAGAAAGCACCTCCACAAACACTTTCACCCTACCACACTAAAAGTGTTGGTAATAAGATCTTGAGAACAAGAGTCAACGTAAAGAACTTGAACAAATTGGAAGTTATCAAACTGGGAGGACAACATCAACAATCAGAACTGCAGAAAAGTTATAAGGACACCAGAGGGTACATTCCTAAACTTATATAGGTCTGAGTTGTATGCATGTTTGTTAAATAGTTTGTAACTGTTAAAATTTGTTTATAGTGGAATTTTTGGTTTACTCCTTAGAGGGAGTCGTGGATATTTCCTCAGTTGGGTGAGGTTTTACCACGTAAAAATCTTGTTCTTAATTTTTCTACATCTCCTCAACTCATTCTTAGTTGTGCTGGGTTTAAAGTTTTTTTTTAAACTATTTTATTAAACCTGTTAACCAAATCTTGAACAGATCTCATACATACTTTTGTTAAACACATCTTGTGTTCTATTAGTTTTGGTTTTTAAGAAAAGAGTTTCTTCAAAAAACTGTTCGGAGTTACTTAAATAGTTTAATTTTATTAAACGGCTTTAGTAACAAATTTTCAAGGTATAAGTATAAGTAATCTGTTTCATGTGGTATGATGAGTAGTGGTGGGGAGCTAAGGTAAGCCTTGAGCTCATCCAATGCCCGCGAGCAATCTTGGGTCCATTCTACCATTTTGTTTCCCTTTAGAAGCTGGGAGAAAGGCTTGCACTTCTCGGAGGACTTAGAGATAAAGCGGTTCAAGGCAGCGAGCATACCGGTGAGCTTCTGTATGTCTCGAATTGTTCGAGGAGGTTGTACCCTGTTTATTGCATCGATCTGGTCTGGGTTAGCCTCGAAGCCTCTCTTACTGACCAAGTACCCAAGAAATTTTCCTGACTGGACACCGAAAGAACACTTGCTTGCATTAAGTTTCATTCGGTACTTCCTGAGGATATCAAAGTTCTTGATAGGTCCGAGAGGTGGTTTTATTTCTTCCTGCTTTTGATGAGCATATCATCGATGTAGACTTCCATGGTGTCTCCCATTTGGTCCTTAAAAATCTTGGTGACCAGCCGCTGGTAGGTTGCCCCTGCATTTTTGAGCTTGAAAGGCATGACCTTGTAACAGTACAATCCAATGGTGGTAATGAATGTTGTTTTGTCCTGGTCTAGAGCGTACAAGGGGATCTGATGATACCCTGAGTATGCGTCCAGAAAACTCATTCTCTCGTGAGCTGTTGTGGCGTCCACTAGTTGATCAATTTTTGGAAGAGGGAAGATGTCTTTAGGGCACGCCCTGTTAAGGTCAATGAAGTCGATGCAGACTCTCCACTTCCCGTTGTTTTTTGTAACTACTACTAGGTTGGATAACCATTTGGGGAATTTGACCTCCCGTATGGATCCTGGATCCAGCAGTTTTCCAACTTCTTTTTCATGGCTTTTGCCTTCTCGAGTGCAGTTCGTCGTGCCTTCTGCACGATTGGCTTGATGGTGGGATCGATGTGTATCTGATGGCAAACCATACTGGGATTAATTCATGGCAACTCGTATGCTTCCAATGCGAAGACGTCTACATTGGTTCTTAGCAGAATCGTCAATTCCTTCTTTTCATGATCTGTGAGAGAAACTCCGATCAAGAAGATGCTGCTATCGTCTCTATCTCCAGCTGTGACTTCCTCCAGGTCCTCAATGACCCGTTTGGAGGGGAGGAGCCTGGTCTCCTCTACCCTGGGCCTTCCGTATTTTAATTGATATTTCGAAGGTATCAGACCTTCGTGTTCTTCAACTTTCTCACTGGGGTTGTCGAACTTCTTCTCTGGTCTTGGTCGGATGGCTGCTATAAAGCATCTTCTTGCCATTGCTTGATCTTCATGGATCTCCATTACTCCTCGCTCGGTCACATACTTGAGCTTATGATGATAGGTCGAGGAGACTACCTTCATTGTGTGAAGCCAACCTCTGTCGAGGATAGCCTGGTATGGCGAGTCAATGTCGATCACCAGAAACTCGATCATTTTGGAAGCATTTCCTGCCCTTACCGACTGCACGATCTTTCCCAAGGGCATAGTCACCTTTCCAGTGAAGCCAACCAAAGGGACAATAGCTTCCTTCAGGTCGACGATGCTTAATTTTAATTTTCTGAACATGTCGAGATACATTACATCAGACGAACTTCCTTAGTCAACGAGCAACTTGTCGACATCATAGTTTGCTATCCTGAGAGTAATGACTAAAGCATCATGATGTGGGGTTCTCACTCCCACCAGATCTTCATCTATAAATAGGATATGCTTACTATAGTCGATGTTATCTGCTCGCCGACGCTTTCCTGACTGTGTTTTCGCTAGATCGATCTGAAAATCTTGCATCATCGCTGTAATCTTTTTTACCTCCATTTGAGCTGAATTTCCCTGAATATGCTTCACGTCAGATGCCCCATGAATTACTGGGAATTCATGGCCAGCACCGTCTTCAAGTACATTATCGAGTCATGCTTCTTTATGGGCAGCAACTTTCTCTGCCTTCTTTTCCACGAATTCGTTCAGATGCCCGGACTGAGCCGGTTCTTCGAGGTGGGACTTAAGAGCCTTGCAATGCTCGGTTTTATGTCCTCCTTCTTTGTGGAAAGCGCATCTCAGTGCGTTGTTTCTCTTCGAGGGATCTCCTCCCATCTTTTTGGGCCTCTTAATAAATGGCTCGTCTTTGATTTTTGTGAGAATTTTGTAAATTGGTTCCCTAAAGACAGTGTTGATCGCCTGAAATGCTTTTGCCACATCATTGTTGCTTCCGTTCTTGGAGCTATTCTTGCCCCCTTTCTTCCCTCCTTTCTTTTGGTTCTCAATTTTATTATTGCCTTTGGCAGTGAGCTTAGCTTGACCGTTTTCCCCTGTGCTGAGGTGGGTCACATCCTCCACCTTGGCGTAATTATCGATGCGGGACATCAATTCGTCGATGGTTATGGCCTCTTTCTTGGTTAGGGATTGGTACAGAAAAGAATAACTGGGTAGCCCAATTTTGAAAGAGGCTACTGCCACTTGCTTCGAGCAGTCCTTAACCTCGTTGAATAACTCCCAGTACCTCTTAGCATAGTCTCGGAGGGTCTCTTGAGGCGTCTTTTTCATTGTTAGAAAAGCATCCATCCTTTTGGGATGGGAGTTGCTAGTAATGAAGCGTGCCATAAAGAGCTCAGCCAGGGACTTGAAGCTTCTGATGGACCTATGGAGGAGCCTTTCGATCCATTTCTGCGCCACGTCATGCAGGCTCAAGGGAAAAATTTAGCACATTAGTGCGTCTCGATGGTTCCAGAGGGTCATGGCTTGCCTGTACTACCTGACGTGATCAATGGGATCAGTCTTACCATCATAGATATTGAACCTTGGAATAGAAAACTTCTTGGGGGCTTCCTCTTCTTCTATATCTCTCGAGAAAGGTGATTTCATCTGAGTTTTGAGCGCTCGCCTAGTGAGTTCTCGGGTCGATCAAATACCGCGATGTGCAGGGTGTTGGTCCATCTCCCTTCGGACCAGACTTTGTATGTTCTCGTTGTTGCGAGTTGGGCTTCTGTGATTGCGAGCTAGTTGCAGTTGCTCGAGTAGGTCATCCTCTGACTCGTTTCCCTCAACTTTCTGGGACTCGCGTCTAGGGATCCTTCCTCGACTGCGAGACTTGCTCGCCTGAGGGCTAGGAGTGCGGTATGGACGTCTCCTGGTGCCACGATGGAGCTCTATCTCCATTCTTTCTAACCTTCTCTTGAGGTCAGCATTCTCAGCTTCGTGCCTGCGAGAAGACTGCCTTTGCTCTTGGAGCCTCGCCTCATAAGCATCAATCAACCTGGATATTTGTGTGGACCTCGTTGGTCCTTGGCTTTCTTCTGAGGCTGGCCTTTCTAGGCGAGCCCTCTGATCTGAACGCCGAACTTCAGATCTGTTCCTGCGAGGGGTAGGTTGTTCTTGGATATCTCCTGCCTGAGGAGCATTACTACTGCGACCAGACATTTCAGACTTCTTTGTTGGTGTGGGATTTCTCAAGGAAGATAAATGCTTCCCACAGACGATGCCAATTGTGGTGACAATTATTATTCAACATAAACAGATATGAGAAGCGCAATCACCAAGAAAAATAAAGGAGATAAAATGCCAGTCACACAACAAGAAATGTATGTAATTCAGCAACAATGCCTACGTCCATGGTGGTGTAGTCAGTATTATTTTTATATACTCCGGGGAGCGATTACAGAGAATATAATGCGTGTCTTATGCCCCAGACCTAGGGTTTATTATATACATGTTATTTTCAGGGAGTGGGGGTGTTGGACTCCCCCACATCTTCCATCTTCTCCTGGAACACCTGTTTATGAGGGTATGGGAGAAGACCAAGTCATAGCCTAATTAATGTTAAGGTATAGAGGGTTTGGACTTTGGGCCTGTTTTAATTGGGCTACTCATCCAGGACCGTTACTCTTAATCCGTGTACCCACATATACATATACATGAATTCATACCCTTATAAACTTACTCATGTATATGAACTAACACATACAATACTACTTGTGCACCCACATTCATTTAATTATATATTGGTACATATCTCCATTCATATATCTATTTATTTTATATCAACTATTTTTTGTTACTTATTATAGTTTCATACTTAATTCTTTACATATATAATTATATTAAAATCCCTTATAGTAAATAAAAGATATATTTATTTATCTTTAAAAGGAGAAACTCATTAAATACAATAGGAGCTAATTTCCTTTTGTGTGAAGATTCATAATCTTCAGGGGATCAAGTTTCTACAAGAATAAGAAGTAACTGAGTTAAAGCCAATACAAATAAGGATATAAGTACAAGAAATAACTAAAGCCTTACTAAAGGAAGAAGTCTTCAAAGGATCTGTGAGTACTTCTAATGGTTTAAAAAAGAATTGGATGTACATGGACGACCAATCCTTAAAAAATGGGGTCACCTTGAATTAAATCATCTCCTTCTATACTAAAGGTACTTCAAACCCTATGTTACTCAACTATGCATTAAAAAATAATGACCTTCGATAGTTGAGAAGACCTAGGGAACACATAAGGATTGGCTTGGCTTCTATTAGAATTAGAATAGATTGATAAAAGCCAAATTGCCTTCCAAATTGGGCAGGTAGGTATATCTCACCGAAAGAATTAGAATTAGGGGAAAAGGAATGTGATGTTCCAAGATACAAATCCATAGGAATCAAGAAACTTATCCAACATGCATTAGTCTATTCTGTAGTTTGAGGATCCCTCATAATTGGGACTAACCAAAGTGGTGCTTTAATGGGAAAAAATAGGGGATGGAAGAAAATCCTTGGCCTATCAATAGGCAGACTTCTAAACATGGTGATGAGAACTTTAAAGATTTTATTATAGCTTAAGAGATATGATAAGAATATAAATGGATAAGTCTAGAATCATGTTTGACATAGCCAGCACTAGGAAAGTATGCACGATGCCACATTTGAAAGACCCATAGTGTCCTACCTTGTTTGGCATAAAAAGAGTTCTCTGCAATCTCTAAACAACTCTTATAAATAGAGCCTAATAGCTAAAGATCAATATAAACTTCATTACTGAAAACGATAGGACACCCAATTTTTAAAATCTTTCACAAAGTAATTTCAATTTCCTTTAAATATGGATAATAGAGATAGTTCAATTAAAACAAAAACATAAACCAAATTTTAATTTCTTTCAAATTAAAATAGAACTTAACTCAAAGTGACATCAAGGTAAACAACAAATTAATTTATCACTTAAACAAATTAACTCAACCCAAGTCCTAGAAATTTTCCTAACAATTAATTAATACAATTTTGCAAATTAGGCTAAACCAAATTTTATCCAATAAAATTAATGACTTTAAATAAATTAATTAAACATTACCCAAATTAATTTTAGCACCAACTTAAGCATGAGTAGTGATTTAAACCAATTTTATCTTTTTACCTAAGCATGCATCTAATGTGAATATACAAAAGATAAAATGAACAAATAACCATTACGCCGCGATGTACGACGAAACCCGGCCCGAGCCTCAAATCCACTAAGTACGGTATTACAAGTACAAGACAGTAAGACTTTCAACAATCGACTTGACTCCGTCCAAGCCCCGATGCTCCTTCTTGTACACACCCCTGCCTAGCGAATAACTACGGAGATCCACCGCGGTCTCGAAATCCACCGATCGAACTTTTAAAAACCCATCAACCACACACGGTGCCTTTCACCGTATGAGAATGTCGCAGCAACAACCAAGTCTTCTTCTTTGTGGGATGTAGAAGTAAACCCAAACAGACTTCCAATGGTAGAGATAAAACCGATGCCAAAACTCCAAGAAAAATATGTATAATAAGTAACCTGGATAAACTAAACAATTGGGTGTAAACAAAAGTGCTTTAGGATTTTCCTTTTAAAAAAAACACTCAAACTTGAACCTTTTCATTTGGAAATGAGACTCAAAAAAACTCTCTCTAGGAGATGGAGGAATATGAAAATGTTACATTGAAAAAGTTGGTTCCCGCACTTAATAATTTTGTTAAAAAGTAGTGGGGAAAAGGTAGTGGGAACATAGAGAAAACTGTAAAAAAAAAACACCAAAGAAACTATTCCTGCGAAAGTCGTTCGAATGACTTTTTCGTTGAACGACTTTTCGTTCGAACGACTTTACTAACGAGGTTCCAGTGCAAAAAAACAATCTCGTTAGAAGTATCGTTCGAACGATGTGGCAATCTCGTTCGAACGAGATTCCAATTCATTCGAACGATTTGGGAATCTCGTTCAAACAAGATTCCTGTTCGTTCGAACGACTTGTCAGAAAAATTAAATATTCCTTTTAAGTCTAAAACTTTTTATGAAAAGTTCTAAAAATATTTTCTGAGTAAAACAAAGTCTTTAAAACTATTATGTAAAGATTGTAAATTACACCTAATAAATTTCAAAGCTCCTCTATATATATATAAAATGCATTCATACCTTAGGAGAATTAGAACAATGTTGTTGATGTAGAAACGAGTTACACTAAACTCGGCATATGATGAAACTTTATAAACTTGGTCGCTACGTCTTCAAGTTACATGTCATGGGCTTGGATGGATACACTAGAACACTATCCTATGACTCAAATGTTTTTGTCCGAAATTGAGCCAACACTACATTAAGACTCAATCGGAGACTTGTGTCCTTACAGAACTCCCCCTTTGGCTATTCCGGGACAAAAACCAACCAAAAATCCTAAAGGACCATCAAGCTCTACTAGACAAAAAAAATCATCCCACCCAAACTAAAAATTACATAGTTTGACTCAATAACCCAAGGATCAATATCTTTGCCGACGATGAAAGTTGCCATTTAGAAGAATTCCTGCACACTTAAGCAAACTATCAAACGCATAGGGAATATCAAGAATATTAAATGCAATTAAAATATATACTCCCCCTAAATTAAGTCTCCCCTTTATCAAATAAATGACCTACTTAGAAAGACATCTCCCCCAAAGATAAATCTCCCAAACTAATATGAGATTACAATAGGAATAGATACCATTTCTCCCCCTAGCATTCTCCCCCTTTTTGTTCAGGTATAAACAAAGGATTAAAAATTAATTTAAACATGAAGCTTAGAGTGATAATATCATGAAAGAATATGGGCAACCAAATCATAACTAATCCAACAAATAATAACGGATACCAACGAAGATGAAAACAAAAATGATACCAATGATGATACATAGGATACTAAGCATGTGATATCAACAAACTATGCACCAATATAGATACCAATTATGAATTAAAAGCATAGATGGACTAGAAAGTAAGGCAAAGAAAAAATACCATATATATGTACACATAATGAATATCACTAATGCACATGCACATATATATAGGTGTAGACATCACACATGACACAAAATATAATAAGTTTTTCACACTCGTATGGCAAAAACGTGTCATATGGAAACGGAAGTGTAGGGGTGTGAATTAGTAATAATTAAATTTAGACCCAATCACTTAAAACATGTTCACGGAGTTCTCAATTGATTGCAAACTTCATCACATTTGAATATAACCTCATATGACAATATAAATTGAACTCAATGAGCAAACATACACAAGGCATACAAGCCTAGAATTTTGATGATTCTACAAACCAATAGAGTCATGACATTAAAAGTACAACTAGGATAAATGGACATTGTGCAAACCGTTGATATACCATCCAAACTCCCTCAATTTAAGCATATAGACTTCAATCTTTTGAATGAATAAATCAACTAAACAAAATCGGCCTTGGAAAATATTTTCTTTTAATACCATTATTATTTTAGGCCTTTGGACCAAGAATTTATTTTAGGTCCAAACAAACGGTGGCTTACTCGCAAAGGATGATATTTCCTTTCGGAGCACTTCCCCGTGCATATATATATATATATATATATATATATATATATATATATATATATATGAAGCTTTTTAAATCTCACACAAATATCACGTGCAACGGATTTTAGCATGCAGTATTCCTCCTAGATCATATAATATGTAGATGACCAGATTGGTAGGAGAAGACCTCACAAAGCTCAAATATACATATGAAGTTAAACTTTCAAGTGAGCTAGTGCATGTGCGAATTGAGGCATATAAAAATAGAATCCATTATAACAACACAAAATCCAACTACTCCATGTAAGCATGGTAAAGAATATTTTAAGGATTGACAATCTAAACCAAAAGTTCAAGCCATATGGGAGCGAAAAAGATGGGATTCAAACACATGTATAGGCCACATAGAGTGTGTCAAAATAAAATACACAAAAAAAATATTTTTGTGTTTTGGACAATTTTTAACCAAAAATAAAGATATTTACTTACAATACAAACAAAAATCATTTTTATTTTTCATTAAGCCTAAATTACTAAAAGGTGAAACACAAATGATAAACAAAATGCACACTAAAATGAAAGAACTATAATACAACAGATAAACAAATATCATAATTCTAGCATGTGATATGTGATAAAGCAATGACTAGAAAGTGATAAAGAAGCATACAATTAGCATGATAATTTAGCATGAAATACAAAAGCTAAAGTATGCAAACAACTAACACATTCAACCTTTAGATTTAGCAAGGGAGATATCGTGTGAAAGTAAATGAGAATATAATATCCTATTTTGTAAAGCTACCAAGTCGGATCTCCTAACCCAAACTAATGACGATCTCGGGATGTAGGAATCTTGTCTACCTCGGTTTCCTTACGTTGGGATTTTCTAAGACCTCGTTTAAGATCAAAACAAAATTTCCAAAGATGACCTTTTTGACCGCAATGTGAGCACTAACAGACTTGGCGAAAAGACTTACCTAAAGAAGGATCTATAACATTTTTCCTAGAAGATTATCCTAAAACATTAGTTTTGTCTTTATGAGTTGACCCATTACAAGTATCGAAGCCTAAACCACACGTGTCATTTTTAATTTGTACTGTTCCTAAGATTTTATCTAACTTATCCGAACGACACTCCAAATTAAATTTGACTTTACTAGAGACTTTTAATTTATTCTCTAATTCTAAAATGTTAGATTCTAATAAAACATTTCGCTTTTCAAACGTAAGAAGCTCCTTTTTCAAGGATTCCATTAAACCTTTAAGGTTATCTATCTCGCCTTCTACATATTCAAGCTTCTCACGAAGAGCTCTCTCATGTGTCCTAAGGTATTCCACTAAAACACTCTCATCAATGACCTTGACACGCTCTCTTAAACTAGCTTCTAAATTTAAATTTGTTCTTTTTAATTTAATAAATTCTTCAAATAATTATTGAAATGCAATTTGAAGTTCACTCACATCAACCTCATTTTCACTTTCACTCTTTCTTTCTCCTCCACTCTCACTACCATCATCTTTTATAGCTTCAAAAACAAAGACCTCGGAAGTGTTGTGTATTAAGATGTCCTCATTGGATGATTCCTCACTATCACTTACATAACTAGAAATGAATGCGATAAAGTTGCGCTCAATGGGATAATTGGATCCCTCTTCCTTATCACTATCACTAAGGGTTGCAATAAAAGATATTTGTTGCTTACCCTCTTTCCTTAGTTAAGTGGGGCACTCTTTTGCCCTATGGCCATACCCTTCGGAACCATAACACCTATTTGACTCGTCCCTATTTAAATTTTCATTAAAAGTTTTAGGGATCTTCTCGGCTTTGTCATGCTTAGAATTTTCAAATTTCTTAAAATCATTTTTAAATTTATCTTTGTTAAATTAAGAAATTTATGAAACTTCCTAGCAAACATAGCCATATCTTCCGAGTCACTATCACTTTCACTCTCTACTACTTGTTTTTCCTCCTTTCGGGCTTTCAAAGCAGCGCCCTTATCTATTTTCTTTTCATTTTTAATGGGAAACATGTCTAGTTTATATATTTGTAAATCACCTACGAGCTCTTCTAATTTCGTAGAGGCTAAAGTGGGTAAAGAATTTAACACGGTCACCTTAGGAATAAATCTATCGGGTAGGGACCTTAAAATTTTCTTTACTACTCGGTTGTCGGGTATTTTCTCTCCCAAATTAAAAGATGAATTAACTATATCGGAAAGTCTAGCATAACATTTATCAAAAGTTTCTTTCTCATTCATTTTTATGGTTTCAAATTGAGTGGTGAGGTTTTGGAGTTTCGAAGCTTTTACGATGCTAGTTCCTTCATGAGTGAGTTGTAAAATGTCCCAAGCTTCTTTAGCGATTTCACATGTCATAATGCGTCAGAATTCATACGTTAACGACAGACAAACCAAACCCTCTCATCCAGAGACCTAAGTGTCGAACGCATACGTGCTTTCCAATATGCGTAATTAGAACCATCGAAAATAGGAAATTTTGAAAATGGGGAAAAATCCATTTTTGTCAAAAATATTTAAAGGATCTTAAACACAATAATTTAGCGATCCCGCTCTAATACCAATTTGAAAATGATAGGACCCCCAATTTTTAAAATCTTTCACAAAGTAATTTCAATTTCCTTTAAAGATGTGGAATGGAGATGGTTCAATTAAACAAGTACACCAACCAAATTTTAATTTCTTTCAAATTAAAATATAACTTAACTCAAAGTGACATCTAGGTAAATAACAAATTAATTTATCACTTAAACAAATTAACTCAACCCAAGTCCTAGAAATTTGCCTAGCAATTAATTAATTCAATTTTGGGCCAAACCAAAGTTTATCCAATAAAATTAATGACTTGAACTAAATTAATTAAACATTATCGAAATTAATTTTAGAACCAACTTAAGCAAGAGTAGTGATTTAAACTAATTTTATCTTTTTACCTAGGCATGCATCTAATTTGAATATGCAAACGATAAAATAAAAAAATAACCACTGCGCCGTGATGTACAAGGAAAAACTCACAACGGGAAAAAACCTGGGACGGCCCTAGCCTCAAATCCACTATGTACGGTATTACAAGTACAAGACAGTAAGACTTACAAAACTCGACTTGACTCTGTCCAAGCCCCGACTCTCCTTCTTGTACACACCTCTGCCTAGCGAATAACCACAGAGATCCACCGCAGTCTCGGAATCTACCGATCGGACTTTTAGGAACCCATCAACCACACACGGTGCCTTTCACCGTATGAGAATGCTGAAACAACAACCAAGTCTTCTTCTTTGTGGGATATAGAAGTAAACCCAAACACTCTTCCAATGGTAGAGATAAAATTAATGCCAAAACTCCAAGCAAAATTTGTATATTAAGGAACTTGGATAAACTAAACAATTGGGTGTAAACAAAAGTGTTTTAGGGTTTTTCTTTTAAAAATAAACACTCAAACTTGAACCTTTTCGTTTGGAATTGAGACTCACAAAAACTCTCTCTAGGAGATAGAGGAATATGAAAAAAGTTACTTGAAAAAGGTTGGTTCCCGCACTTGATAATTCTGTCAAAAAGTAGTGGGTAAAAGGTAGTGGGAACATGGAGAAAACTGCAAAAAAACACCAAAAAAACTGTTCCTACCAAAGTCGTTCGAACGAATTGTTCGTTCGAACGACTTTACTAACGATGTTCCAGTGCGAAAAAAACAATCTTGTTATAAGTATCATTCGAACGACCTGGCAATCTCGTTAGAACGAGATGCAAGTTCGTTCAAACGACATGGGAATCTCGTTCGAACGACTTGTCAAAAAATGAAATACTCCTTTTAAGTCCAAAACTTTTTATGAAAAGTTCAAAAAAATATTTTCTGAGTAAAACAAAGTCGTTAAAATTATTTTATAAAGATTATAAATTACACCCAATAAATTTCCAAGCTCCTATATATATATAAAATTCATTCATACCTTAGGAGCATTAGAATAATGTTGTTGACATAGAAACGAGGCACACTAAACCCGAAATATGATGAAGCTTTATAAACTTGGTCGCTACGTCTTCAACTTACACGTCGTAAGCTTGGATGGATACACTTGAACACTATCCTATGACTCAAATGTTTTTGCCCATAATTGAGACAACACTACATTAAGACTCAATCGGAGACTTGTGTCCTTACAATTACCTTTCATAAGATTGGCAATTAAGAAAGAGTATTCTAGAATTACTCTTTCGGACTTAACATAAAAGACATGTCTTGATAACCAGAACAAAAGGAAACAAAAATACTCCTTATCAGTTACACTTGGAGTGTCATTCATATGTGCATGCATGAAGGTGGAATTTTCGAAATGGAGTTTTCGACTTTTTATTGTCCATAGAGTCTCAAATAATGATATATGTGGGTGTATTTCCTCTCCCAAAGGCTTGAACTCAGTCAGCTGAAAAATATCCAAAATAATGGGACCCTCCATCCTAAAATTAAATTCAAAATAATTAAATACTAGATTTTGAAAAATTGGCACTTGGGATAACAAAAGGGTCAATCTCAAAATCTTTTAACTGAGTTTAATGACGTCAAATATAACAGATTTTTGCATATCTGATGCTTTGAGGGCCAATAATTATGGCGTTGTAGGCCTCGAGAGATGATGCCTTTGGGGTGGGGGGGACCCGTGTGTTGGCAGTGGATGCCCATGAGTGTTTGTCTCTAGGTCCAGTGCATCCTCTCGAGGCCAGGTTATCAATTCAACGTGGGTCGATGTGACTTTCCCAACGAATATGTTTAACGACATGTCCAGTTTGAGTCATACACCCCTAGTTTTAGCCCCTAGGCCTAAACTGTGCTTCGTGGGATAAGGGGTTCATTTGGTTCATTCAGAATCGCCAGGTTGATTTATACAAAAATAAACAAAAGGTTCGAGTTAGCCTTTTTAGGCTAATATTAAGGCAGTTCTAAATATGTGGTTGGTCCAGATATTCTTGTTATATGGGTTCAAAAATTGTTGTAACTGAACCAAATTCATAAAATAAAGTGTGAAGAATGGACTTCAATAGAAATATTAAAATTAATATAGTGTAAACAATGGCACGATGCATTATATTGCTAAATGAAAGAAAGTAAGAATAAAAAGAAAACTTTCAAGTCGCAAATATTTCAGGAATTCTGCCCCATTAATAATTGACGAAATACATTTCAAGATACGAATAAAGAAATCAACATAAATTTCACCTGGTAACAAAACTAAAAATTAACCCAAATTATTTATGAAAACTGGTTAACCCAAATATATCAGCATATTGGGTTTAAATAATATATTTAATGGTGTACTAAATTACAGCCACATATAATAAATCTAGAAGCAAAACTAAGATATACATAAGGAATAGAAAATAAATAGAACACATGCAGTAGCTAACACAGTTTTAGATAACAGATAGTAACAGAAGTGAAACACCAATTGAAGAAAAAAAATAATTAAGAACAATGAAACTCATAAATTGTCCTTATTTATGGAGAAGACAAATTGGAATGTGTATATTCCCTCATGTTTATAAACTACATTTATGTCAAAACTGTGTGCCTCACTTTGCAGACCGAAATGCCTCGACAACTCAAGGTCGCCAACTTATTGATTGAAATCTTCGTGTCAATAACAATACCGAAGATTTTTTTTCATATAAATTTTGAACATATCGTCTTCTCAAAACCTAAGGAAAAACTCCTTTAAGGAACCATACACAACCAGTTCTCTTATTGTTATCAGTGGTGGGCTCTTTTCTAAGCCTTTTAAAGCACAAATGTAGACATAAACATGTATTATGAAATTATAACATGACCAATATAGAATACAATGTCTTCTTGATAAAATGAAAAAAATGTGTATATAATCCAAATAAAGGATAAAATAGATTTTATAGGAAATAAACATAAACAAATAATGAAAAAACACATACGTGTCCAAATTTTAAAGGAAATATCACAATCTAATATATAAAAAATGCTCGTACATTACCCCATAGCAATGAGTGCCTCAAACTATCATGCCTGATAAACCCTTCATTTCCTTAAAATAAAAATCAACATACATAGTAAGCTATCAACCAACTATATTGGTAAAAAGAAAGACAATTAGGCAAGAATAAGATGTTTGTATTGTCAAATTTACAAATCAAAAGGTAAATAAAATAAGCATAGTGATATGAAATAGTGGTTTAGTTACTCCTTTTTTACAGAAGTCTAGATGCAAAACACCACATTATCATTAAGTGTTTAAACTAAGATACTCTAGAAGTGTCCTAAAATGTATACATAATTAAAATAAAGATCAATTAAGGGATTTAAATGATGTTTACAACCTGTGCAGTTGTGCATACAAAGACCATTGATAATATTTAAATATATAACTTTCAATCAACCAAGAATGTCCTCTTCTGGGTTAGAAGGTTGTAATTAATAAAAAAATATAACAAACTTACCACTGCCATGTTTTTGAAACCAACTTATGAGGTGCATATTACTAAATCAAGAAGCGTAATTTGTATCCAAATATCTGAAAGCCTGTAAGAGAACGTATAAAATTTAGTAGCATAAAAGTATACGAATAGTTTTAAGATCCAATATACCCAATTTGCAAGAGTCGACAGAATATGAGAAAACTAACAAAATAAATGCTAATTTCCTTCCTTAAGGAAATAACATTTCAATCTACAAAGAAATTATTTTTTTATAGAATATTACATAAAAATTCTAATGAGACATAATAAGTTGGGAGTAAGATAATGAAGTAAGTAATTTGTAATAAGGAAGAACATAGAACTAAAATGTGAATATAGGTGGAAACCAATCCTAGACTTCAACCTGTATAAAACCAATCTTTGACATCGACCTTTAGTGTGGTACAAAACATGGAAAATGTACATGTTAATGGTAACTAGAAAAAAATAATCAAATTACATTCTTTCTAATTTTACATTTCCAAATTACGCGTATATGGTAATTAGAAGTAAATATCATATTTGTTCATATACATTCGACCACATTTATAATTTGATATTAACTTAAACCCCAAACCCCAAAGTTTCATAAATACTTACAAAGGAGTTAATAAAAATATATATTTACTAGAGTGAAGGCCACGCGATGCGTGGCCGAATTTAGGGAAGCTTTATTCTTTTATTATTGTGTCTTTTTTCACATAATATACTTCATGAATGAAAGGAGATAGGATTTTAAATTGATATAGCATGTGTGGGTACCCGAAATTTAGAACCATGGGCCCGGACGAGTAGTCCAGTCCTGGCAGCCCAAAGTTCGGACCCCTCATCTCTTATATTGATCCGGTCTCCCCCACGTTTTCACAAATTGGAAGTTATACGGGAGATGGAAAACATGGAGAAACCCATCACCTCCACTTACCTACATATACATGTATATATTAAACCCTAGGTCCGGGGCAAAAGGACAAGTGGTATTCTCTGTAATTACTCTCCGGAGTGTATAGAAATAATAGTGACTGCACCACCGTGGACGTAGGCACTTCCTTGTTGAACCACGTACATCCTTTGTTGTATGATTGGCATCTTATATTCCTTATTCTTTTCTTGATAATTGCTTCTCTCGTATTTATTTGTGTTGCATAATAATTGCATCAACAATTGGCGTCGTCTGTGGGAAACGTTCATCTTTCCCCGAGAAGAACCCACGTCAAGAAAGGAGTTTAAGATGTCTGGCCACAGCAGCAATGCTCCCCAAGCAGGGGATATTCAAGAGCCACTTGCTCTTCGCAGGATTAGGTCTAAAGTCCGACGTTCAGATCAGAGAGCTCGCCTTGAAAGACCAGCCTCAGAAGAAAGTCAAGGACTAGCGAGGTCCACGCAGATATCCAGGTTGATTGATGCATATGAGGCAAGGCTCCACGAGCAGAGGGAGTCTTCTCGCAGATACGAGGCTGAGATTGCTCGCTTGAAAAGAAGAATGGAAATACTGGAGAGGGAGCTTTGTCCTGATAACAAGAGACGCCCATATCGCACTCCTAGCCCTCAGGCGAGCAAATCTCGCAGCCGAGGAAGGATCCCTAGGCGAGAATCACAAAGGGACGAAGGAGGCGAGTCAGACGACGTGCTCTACGAACAGCTGGGAAGAGCTCGCCGCTACCAGAGTCCTGCTCGCAGCGACGAGAACATACGAAACATGGTCTACAGGGAGATGGACCAGCATCCCGCTCACCACGAAACAAGATCAACCAGAGAACTCGCGAGGCGAGCTCTCAAAACCCAGATGAAGTCACCTTTCACAAGAGAAATCGAAGAGGAAGAAGCTCCCAAGAAATTTGCCATTCCAAGGTTCAAGATTTACGACGGAAAAACTGGTCCCAACGATCACATCAGGCAATACCGACAGGCCATGACCCTATGGAGTCACCGAGATGCCCTGATGTGCCACATTTTTCCCTCGAGCCTTTATGATGTAGCACAGAAGTGGTTCGAAAGGCTCCCCCACCGGTCGATCAAGAATTTCAAATCCCTAGCCGAACTTTTTACGGCCTGATTCATTACCAGTAGCTCCCATCCCAAAAGGATGGATGCTCTACTGACAATGAAGAAAACCCTCTGAGAATACACGAAGAGGTACTGGGAGTTATTCAATGAGATCGAGGACTACGCGGAGGAAGTGGTAGTGGGCTCCTTTAAAATTGGGCTCGCTAGTTCTTCCCTCCTCTACCAGTCCCTGACGAAGAAGGAAGCTATGGCTATTGATGACCTAATGGCCCGAATCGAGAAATACGCAAAGGTGGAAGATGTCACCCCCCCTAATACAGGAGAAAACGGTCGAGCTAAGCTCACTACCAAGGTAGGTGAGAAAACTGAGAACCAGAGGAAAGGAGGAAAGAACGGAGGCAAAAATGGCTCTAAGAACGGAGGGAATCATGACGCGTCGAAAGTATTCCATGCGGTCAACACCGTCTTCAAAGAACCAATTTACAAGATTCTCGTGAAGATCAAGGATGAGCCATTCATCAAGTGGACCAGGAAAATGGGAGGAGATCCCACGAAGAGGAACAATGCGTTGAGATGCGCTTTTCACAAAGAGGGAGGACACAAGACCGAGCACTGGAAAGCTCTTAAGTCTCACCTCGAAGAGTTGGACCAGTCCGGGCATTTGAACGACTTTGTGGAAAAAAGGGCAGAGAAAGTGACTGTCAGCAGAGAGGCGAGACCCGACAACGTGCTGGAAGATGATGCTGGACACGAGTTCGCAGTAATCCACGAAGTATCTGACGTCAAGCAGATACAAGGGAACTCAGCTCGAATGGAAATGAAAAAACTTACAGCGGTAATGCAGGCTTTTTAAATCGATCCAGCAAAGTCACAGTCAGGAAAGCGTCGACGAGTAAAGGACGTCAACTATAACAAGCATATTATTTTCACGGATGAAGATTTGATGGGAGTAAGGACCCCACATCATGATGCCCTGGTCATTACACTCAGGATAGCCAACTTTGACATCGACAAGATGTTCGTCGATCAAGGAAGTTCATCCGAAGTAATGTACCTCGACCTATTCAGGAAATTGAAGTTGAGTGTCGCCGACCTAAAGGAAGCTACTGTTCCTTTGGTCGGCTTCGCTGGAAACATAACCATGCCCCTAGGCAAGATAGTGCTGCCAGTTTGTGCTGGGAACGTCTCCAAGATGATTGAGTTTTTGGTAGTTGATATCGAATCACCGTACCAGGCCATCCTCGGCAGAGGATGGCTTCATGCAATGAAGGCGGTCTCCTCAACCTACCATCAGAAGCTCAAGTATGTAACCGAGCGAGGAGTAATGGAGAGCTACGGTGACCAAGCGATGGAGAGGAAGTGCTTCATAGCAGTCATCCGACCAAAGCCAGAGAAGAAGGTTGGTCAACCTAGCGAGAAAGTTGAAGAGGGTGTGATACCTTCTAAATAGAAATTAAAGTATGGAAGACCTGGAGTCGAGGAGACCAGGATCCTCCCCTCCGAGCGTGTTGTCGAGGACCTGGTAGAAGTTATAGCTGAAGTTCATGACAGTAGCAGAGTCTTCTTGATTGGAGCATCTCTCACCGACCAAGAACAAAAGGAGTTGACGACCTTGCTGAGACACAACGTAGATGTTTTGGCATGGGAACCATACGAGCTGCATGGCATTGATCCTGATATGGTTTGTCATCAGCTTCACGTCTACCCCACATTCAAGCCAGCCACGCAGAAGGCACGGAGAACTGCACCTGAGAAGGCTAAAGCAGTCGAAAAGGAAGTCGAAAAACTACTGGATACAGGATCCATACGGGAAGTGCAATTCCCTAAGTGGTTGTCCAACCCAGTAGTAGTTCCGAAGAATAATAGGAAGTGGAGAGTTTGCATCGACTTCACTGATCTCAACAAAGCATGGCCTAAGGATAGTTTCCCCCTCCCAAAGATAGACTAACTAGTAGATGCCACTGCAGCTCACGAGCGAATGAGTTTCCTGGATGCATACTCAGGATATCACCAGATCCCCTTGTATGCTCCAGACCAGGACAACACGGCGTTCATCATGACAGTTAGGTTATATTACTACAAGGTCATGCCATTTGGGCTCAAGAATGCGAGGGCAACCTATCAGCGGCTGGTCAAAAAAATGTTCAAGGATCAAATGGGAGACAAAATGGAGGTCTACATCGATGACATGCTCGTTAAGAGCAAGAAGAAGGAAAATCACCTTTCAGACCTGTCAAAAACCTTCGAAATCCTCAGGAAGTACCGAATGAAGCTTAATGCGAGAAAGTGTTCCTTCGGTGTCCAGTCAAGAAAATTTCTTGGATACTTGGTCTGTAAGAGAGGCATAGAATCTAATCCATACCAAATCGATGCAATCAACAGGGTACAACCCCCTCGAACAATCCGGGACGTGAAGAATCTCACTGGAATGCTCTTCGCCTTAAATCGCTTCATATCCAAATCCTCTGAGAAATGCAAACCTTTTTTCCATCTTCTAAAGGGGAGTAAAATGATAGAATGGATCCCAGACTGCTCGCGAGCTTTGGACGAGCTCAAGGCCTACTTAAGATCCCCATCGCTGCTTGTCATACCATAGCTAATGGATTCTTTGTACATGTACCTCTCGGTATCCAATCACACAGTCAGCTCTGCGTTAATATGCGAGGTTGCAGGAATCCAACACCCCGTTTACTACGCGAGCAAGACCTAATTAGACGCCGAGCAAAGGTACTTGCCATTGGAGAAGCTCGCCTTTGCACTGGTAATCTCCTCGAGGAAACTGAAGCATTATTTTGAAGCCCATACTGTCATCGTCCTTACATCGCATCCCCTTAAGGCTGTCCTAAGGAAAGCGGACTTATCGGGCAGACTGTCTAAGTGGTCAATCGAGCTCGGCCGATTTGACATCCAATTTCAACCAAGGACAGCTATCAAGGGTCAGATCCTTACTAATTTCATAGTCGAATTCACTGGCGAGGAACTCTCCGACCAACCTCAACCGACAAAGCAAAAAAAGAACCAAACAACAGAAAGAACCTGGAAACTCTTTGTTGATGGAGCCTCCAACTCAAAGGGGGCAGGGGTAGGCATTGTCTTCATCACTCCATAAAACACAATCCTCGAACAAGGAATCAAGCTTGGATTTGCAACCTCCAATAACAAAGCAGAATACGAAGCCCTAATAGCCGGTCTCTAAAAGTCACAAACTCTAGGAGCAAAATGTTTACAGATGTTCGGTGACTCTCAGTTAGTCTCCAATCAGATAAGTGGAGATTACAATGCAAAGGATGAAAGAATGGAAGCCTACCTCACCTTAGTAAGAGAATTAATGTCAAGTTTTGAAGAGATCCACATCCAGCAGTTTCCCAAGGGGCAAAACAGTCACGCTGATGCCTTAGCAGCCTTGAGTTCGGCAGTTGACTCTGACCTTAAAAGGGTCATCCCCATCGATTTCCTCATTTATTCGAGCATTAATCGCAACAGCAAGTTACCAAACACGGAACAAGTACTCCAGGTGGGATCAGCCCCCAGCTGGATGGACCCCTTAAGGGACTATTTAAAGGATGGCACGCTCCCAGATGATAAGAAAACTGCCCACCAGATAAGAGTCAAAGCTTCTCGCTTTCACTTATCCACAGGAGGCGACTTGTATAAGAAATCCTTCTCCGGTCCCTACCTTAGATGCGTCCACCCATGTGATGTCGAGAAAGTGCTACACGAGCTTCACGAAGGAATCTGTGGAAGTCATATCGAAGGAAGGTCTCTAGCCTTTCGAGCAATGAAGGAAGGCTATTAGTGGCCATACATGCAAAAGGACTCCGCAGTATATGTTCGCAAATGCCTGAAATGCCAATTCCACGCTCCTATGGTCCACCAACCCGCCAGCGATCTGAAGTCCCTATCCAGCCAATGGCCCTTCGCCCAATGGGGAATGGACATCGTGGGACCACTGCCTCCCACCGTCGACAATCGTAAATACCTGTTGGTTGCGACTGACTACTTCACCAAATGGATCGAGGCTGAATCCCTGGCGAACATCCGAGATGATGATATGATAAGGTTCATATGGAGAAATATAATCACTCGGTTTGGAATCCCCAGAACCATCATCACCGATAATGGAATGCAGTTCAAAAGTGGCCCCTTTCATAACTTCTGTAACGAACATGGGATCAGACACCACTTCAGCTTTGTAGCCTGCCCTCAAAGCAATGGACAAGCCGAAGCTTCCAATAAAATTGTGATCGACGGATTAAAGAAGCGATTAGAACGAGCCAAGGGCACATGGGTAACAGAGCTACCCCATGTTCTATTGGCATACCGAACCACTCCTCGGCTAGCAACAGGAGAAACCCCATTTTCACTGATATATGGCATGGAAGCAGTCATCCCATTAGAAGCAGGTTTGCCAACAATGAGATCCAACCTTGTCGAACAAGGCCTGAATGAAGAAGCATTGCTCGCCGAACTCGACCTAGCCGACGAGCGTAGAGAACTGGCCCTGGTGAAGCTTGCGAGCTATCAGCAACAGCTCGCAAAGCACTACCATAACAGGGTTAACCCGAGAAGATTCCAAGTTAGGGACTATGTTCTAAGAAAAGTCTTGGGCAACACGGTGAAGTCATCAAATGGCAAGCTAGGCCCAAACTGGGAAGGACCCTTTAAAACAACTAAAGACGACCTGCAAGGTGCCTATCATTTGGAAACGATGGAGGGCAGAGAGATACCACGAGCATGGAACGCAGTTAATCTCAAGAAATTCTATTTTTAAATTCTCAAGGAATTCTATTGTTGAATCTTTTTCTTGTATTTGTTATGTGAAAGGACAGTTCATTTCCCTTATTACTAATGAAATCAGTAACAGTTGCATTTCATCACACATCTTTTCCAAATCACAGGCACGATGGTCGATATAGCAAGGGAATACCCCTCCTCAGGTCATCATCATGAAACACGAGAGACCTCTTAGCATTGCCCCTGGCAATATATAAAGCCCTATAGAGGATTATTAGGCAATGCGACCAGATTTTATACTGGCCATCAAACCTACTTTGGTTGAGCAAAATCCTGATCGGATGAAGACATTCAATACCAGGTGTGTCCTCGCCAATTGCCCTACTTAGGCCTAAGGGAGTGTGACGACACAACCTAAAAGGTAAAATGGGGCATAATGGTATTTTGGTATTATACTGGACTGGGGGGACACTTGCATGACGAAACAAAAAGGATTATGAAGCAGCAAGAATATAAAAAGATTGGATGAACACGTTTAGTAGGTAAAATTGCCCAAAACACGAACTTTTCATTAATCCCTTATACTTACAACAATGATAATACATGTTTATTCGGCAAAGCTCGCCCAAAGCATTTACATTATCAAAGGTACAAAAGAATAACAACTTACAAAAACTCATGGGGGTGGAAGCCTCCGAGCAAGATAATCAGCCACTCTAGCTCTTCGTCCATCGTCTGGAGCAGGGGATAGCTCTTCCACAACCTCATTTGCGTCCAACTCCAATAATTGTCGAGGAATAGCATCGATGGGGATCCATCGATTGTCTTGGGCATCAGAGTGGAGGAAGACATCTCGTGACGATACCATAACACCAAGTTCCTCGGGACCTGCATCTCTTTCAAGGCCCTTAACCACCCTTTGATGAAAGAAAGTTCCTCGAACTCAGATAGTCTTGTTGGAGAATATAGCCAGCCTTGATCATAACCATCAGCCCACGCTTGCCGAGGACCTTTCTTGAATAAGTGTCGCAATCGGGTGACGTCCCTTTGAAGCCCAGCAGCAATTACATATGCTCGTCGGAAATCATCTCGGAGCTCTTCCATCTCCTTATCACGCTATTCTTCTACTTCCCTGCTCCTGCCCCTGGTGCTCCTACCAGCTCGCGAGAGGGGAGGACGAGTGGAACCTGGTGACATATGAGGAGTATATCCAGCTCGCGACGACGAGGAGCCTTGCAGAACTGCTAAAATAGTGCTCGGCACATGCTCCCTAAGTTGTAAGACTTCCCTCCTCAAGTCTTTATTCTCCTGCTGCAGGCACTCCCCAACTTGGTTGATCTCGGTGGCCTCAAGTAACTTAGCTCTTAGTACATTGACTTCCTCTTGCACTGAGGCACCAATGCCTTCCATCTCCTGGAGCCTGTCCTTCAGCTTAGCCACTAGCTCGGACTGCTCCTTATATTTCTTATTTCTGGACCTAAGAGACTTGCAAAGTATGATAAAGGCCCGGTGAACTTCAGGGCTCGCATTGGGACCGAAGGTCCTACCCAATTGGGAAGTAGCAGGAATGTAATCATCCACGTCGACTAACTACAAATAAAAGAAAGATAGAGGAGAGAAAGAGATTAGCACAAGCAAAAATGAATCCTTTTCATTAATAAGGGTCGAGGTTACATTAGATTGAAGAAAAAAAATTTGCAGACTAGAAAAAGCAAAAATACAAGAATAGTACTAAAAGTAGACTAACTAGCAACCTCAGGCTGCCCAGAGGTGGCTGGCTGCTTCCCTTTGTCAGCAGCAGTGGAGGCATCCCCCTCTGCAGGGATGCCCACAGTCACCTGGGCAGGACAAACACCGACAGGAATTGTCTGAGAGGCAAGATCAACACCTTCGATGGCCGGGGCAAGGGCTTCTTCATCCATAGTTAGCTTCGGACCCGAGTCATGCTCGACAAACAGAGGAGACTCAGCATCAACACCAGCAGCTAAGAGGGCCTTGTTCCAGCCCTTCTTGAAGTTCAAACGACTGATGTAGCCTATCTGAACCTCGGCGTCTTTGTAAGCGGCAGCCCACCCGGAGTTGTATGAATCGTCCTTGATGGTGGCTACCTGGGACTCTTTCTCCTTTAACTACTCGGTCAGAACCTTATTCTCCTCCACGACATCCATCTTGCTCGAGCAGACTAGGTCATAGGCCTGCCTCAGCTCGTTCATCTCCTTAACCGCCGCATCCCTCTCTCGATTAGAATTGATGAGGGCCAGATCATAGGAAGCTCGGGTGGCGTCAGTAGTCTTTAAACTAACCTCTATATGAGAACCCCTGACTTCCAGAGTGGACTTCTACTGCTCCAGCTCGCCATTCCTTCTCACCAACTCGTCGCGAGAGCGATAGAGCACGGCGAAGTCAGTCAAAAACTGTCAGAAATAAAGAAGAGATCAAGAAGGAGAAACAACTAAAACTTGTTAAAGAATTGAAAAATGGATAGGATCTTACCAAGGCTAGCCTCTGGCTATCTTGTAGGGCCAATTGATCAGACCCTAGCGCCCTCTGGCGATCTGCAGGGAGAACTGCTCTCTCGAGCAGCGCAGGAGCCAGCTGAGGAGAAATGGCAACTGAGGCCCCCTCGGGCAAAGCAGACACCGGGACCAAGGCTTGCCCAGCCTTCTTCCTTGACTCCATATTTATCCTCTCTTCCTCTTTCTCCTTCTCCATTCTCTTCCTCTCCTCCATCCTCTTCTTCTCCTCCACCTTCTTTCTTTCCTCCTCCTTTTTTCTCTCCCTCTCTCTCACCTGCTCTTCCTCTCTCCTCTTCCTCTCTTGCTCCTGAGTAGAAGACCGAGAACCAGTAGCCACGGCCCCAGAAGTAGACTTTTGTTTCTTTGACCTTTATGCAAGAAGCACTTGGTCCTCATCATCATCATCTCTAATCAAGTTCTTCCTTGGAGGCATCTCTTCACCTGAACTGCTGAAAGTGCTCGACGATCCTCGAGCTTCAGAATCCTCCTCACAGTCAAAGTAAATGCTACTGTCAAAGCTCCCTTCACCCAAATTACTCGCAGCTCCTGCAGGCTCACTTTCATAGCTGCTCTCCTCTTCGTCTAACTGGATAGGCTCAGCAGTAGTCTCTTCGAAGGAATCGAACTCTGGTACACGATCCACAGGTCGTGTTATGAAGCTGGAGCCAATGTTCTTATACTCGAGCAAAAATTTAGCAAACCTGGGATGCTCGCCATCAACCATAGCTCCCTGATATTCCAAGCTTTTACCAACTCCGAGATACGAATCTCGCTGAGAGCAGGCTCCAAATTCTTTGACCTCGTTGCGCAAGAAAAAGCAGAGAAGAGTTAGAAAGGTCACAAATCAGCAAAAGTTGAAACAACAATACAATGTCTACCTATATATTCCTCCCCGTAAAAAGGAACAGAGAACCTCTCAGACCTCGACCTTAAAACTGGGGAGGGAACTGCCAATTCCTAATGAGGAAACCCTCTTGCCAGTAGTCCTTATGGGAATCAGGTAGGTTTACTACCAATACCCTATCAGGGCTCCTAGCTTTGAGGTATAAGACACCAGAACTAGTTCGAGAAAAGGAATAATAGAAACATATCTTGGCAAGTCCTAACCTAGTACCATACAACTGATTTATTCTATGGATGCCATTGACTATTTTGCACATATTGGGCGAGCATTGTGCCCGAACAATATTGAAATAGCCAAAGAAATGAAGAAACAAATCATTGGGAGGGAAAGTGAGTCCCCGTGGGAAAGTAACAGAACATGGATCCAGTGGGCATCCTCTATATCCCTAATGTTCCTAAGAGGGGAGGCACAACACTCAATATCTACCCACTCAGGGATGTTGTAGAACTTCCTAAATTCAGAGATTGACCTATTTCCAATCTTCGCCATTGAAAAACTCAAGAAAAGCTACAAACCAAAGAGAAAGTGAAAAGAAAGGGCACGAGAAACTTATAAAACAGAAGATCGGTTCAAGTGATGAAGAAGCAAGAGCTCAAGACGACTAAGAAGCAATGGGAATGGGGATTGAGAGAAGAAGGTACAAGGCGCTAGAGTTCTCAGAAGAAAGAAGAGTACTGGAAGGGCTGAAGCGACGGAAGAAAAAGTGGCTATCCCAATAAGCCTTCAATTCTAATCATAGCGCACAATAAGCAAAGCGGGTGTCGCCAAATCAACTTCACAGTTTTCGAAGAATCGTAAATCAGCCATAATGGCTGATCATTTAAATCCATTGAACCCATAAACATGGCCCAACAAATTTAGGGGCAATTATGGATACTCGAAATTTAGAACCATGGGCCCGGACGAGTAGCCCAGTCCTGGCATCCCAAAGTTCGGACCCCTCATCTCTTATATTGATCCGGTCTCCCCCATGTTTCCACAAATTGGAAGTTATACGGGAGATGGAAAACGTGGAGAAACCCATCACCTCCATTTACCTACATGTACATGTATATATTAAACCCTAGGTCCGGTGAAAAAGGACAAGTGGTATTCTCTGTAATTACTCTCCGGAGTGTATAGAAATAATATCGACTGCACCACCGTGGACGTAGGCACTTCCTTGCTGAACAACGTACATCCTTTGTTGTGTGATTGGCATATTATATTCCTTATTCTTTTCTTGATAATTTCTTCTCTCGTATTTATTTGTGTTGCATAATAATTGCATCAACAATTGGCGTCGTCTGTGGGAAACGTTCATCTTTCCCCGAGAAGAGCCCACGTCAAGAAAGGAGTTTAAGATGTCTGGCCACAACAGCAATGCTCCCCAAGCAGGGGATATTCAAGAGCCACCTGCTCTTCGCAGGATTAGGTCTAAAGTCCGACATTCAGATCAGAGAGCTAGCCTTGAAAGACCAGCCTCAGAAGAAAGTCAAGGACTAGCGAGGTCCACGCAGATATCCAGGTTGATTGATGCATATGAGGCAAGGCTCCACGAGCAGAGGGAGTCTTCTCGCAGATACGAGGCTGAGATTGCTCGCTTGAAAAGAAGAATGGAAATACTGGAGAGGGAGCTTTGTCCTGATAACAGGAGACGCCCATATCGCACTCCTAGCCCTCAGGCGAGCAAATCTTGCAGCCGAGGAAGGATCCCTAGGCGATAATCACAAAGGGACGAAGGAGGCGAGTCAGACGACGTGCTCTACGAACAGCTGCGAAGAGCTCGCCGCTACCAGAGTCCTTCTCGCAGCGACGAGAACATACGAAACATGGTCTACAGGGAGATGGACCAGCATCCCGCTCACCACGGAACAAGATCAACCAGAGAACTCGCGAGGCGAGCTCTCAAAACCCAGATGAAGTCACCTTTCACAAGAGAAATCGAAGAGGAAGAAGCTCCCAAGAAATTTGCCATTCCAAGGTTCAAGATTTACGACGGAAAAACTGATCCCATCGATCACGTCAGGCAATACCGACAGGCCATGACCCTATGGAGTCACCGAGATGCCCTGATGTGCCACATTTTTCCCTCGAGCCTTCTATGCACGTAAAACAGTTCACTTGTTGATCATTTAAAAACAAAAGGTCATTTGTACTTTAACACTTGTAGCTAGTTAAAATACAATTTAATGTTGCGTGGAGACCTCCCTTTTGTTAAAACCAACGAAAGTGATTATACAGATGTATGCACCCAATTAATACATGGAGTCTTTTTATTTCTAAAAAAAGAGTGAATCGAGGCAACATAAACTGGAACTACCAACATAAACTATATACATAATAAATTATGAAAAACTCAATTCTTAAACCATGATTTACAATAAAAAACAAATCCTTAAATCATATGAAAAGCTATGAGTCATTGGGATCTAATGTATGGGGAAAAAATGAAACCAAATTTCAGATTTGTTGACACAAAAGTGCAAACAACTTTCAACAATCAAAATCATTAGGAAAAAAAATCAACACTAACAACCTAGTTCCAAAAAAACAAAATAAAATGAAATGCACATCCAAACTCTAAAAGACAATATAAAAAAACCAACAACATTTCTAAAGTATGAAAGTAAAAAATAGATTATTATTAGATGTTATTTCACACTATTTGATGTAATAGCCTCTAACAATAAAATCTCCCATTTTGACACCCAAAAAATGGGTAAATGTATAGCAACTGTATATATTAGACCTTTCAAATTCATAAATTTTAATACCCTCACCTAAATATAGAATTATAGGTTTTGAAACTCGATGAATTGCTTTCATTCCACTTTCTTCCAAAAAAACATGACATAATTTAAAATCATCAAACACAAAATTAGATGAATATGTTTTGACGGCTTAGGACCACACGAACTTTGTGTGATGTCATTTTTCTTTACTTGTTGTTTGAAGTTATTAATAATAAAAATCTACAATTTAATAATATATAGCAATTTTACATTAGCAGTTTTTGCCAGTGGTTAAAATCCTCTGAAATATGGTGACTAAAAGAGAACATAAATAAAAGAGAAGAGAAAGCGTTGGATTATATTACCTCTAAAATGATGACAATCTTCCAAGATACCACCTACTCCAATACAACGAATTCAAAATAGAAGAAATGGAAAATAAATATATGAGTTGGAGAAAGCAAATAAATAGAATAAAGTACTGTCTTTTATTTTATTAGGCCAACTTCCCTTTGTTTTATTGAGTCGTGTTCCACCGTAGAGGTTTGACATCAACTCCCAAATTTTTATTTTAACCATTAGGAAGGGGATGAATTAGATGTATATTTGTAAGTACTTGAATGTAGGCATATTTGTAAGTACATAAATGTGAACAGTTAGATGAGTTTGAAATTGAGGAGCAGCATAATCCGTGAAAGAGGGAGAAACAAACATTGATGATAAATGCTAATAAGCCTTTATTACTTATTGCCACATGTCAGCCTCGTAAGATTTAGGCCTTTATTATTGTCACGTTCAGCCTCACACGAATTACTTATTGCCACGTGTCAGCCTCATAAGATTTGGGAATTTATTATTGCCATGTCTCAGTCTCACACGAAATAGGTCTACAGTTTTTATATAGTTATATAGATGACACGTTGGGGTTGAATCCAAAGAAATGAAAATGCTAGGGACCAAAGTAAAAGGAGGACGTGATGATTTTTTTTTACAATGTATCGCAAATTGATCCATGTCATCAATATGGACACAATTTCACTTGTATTACAAATATTGGTTTGAGAATCAGAGCTCACAATCATTATTCTACAGGTGAATGCAAAATAAATCTTTTTCTATGAATGCTTCTTTTTTATCATTTTAAGTTAATTTTTATTTTTCTCTTTTAATATCAAATAACATATTTCATTGCAAAAATAAAGCTTGGACATGGGAGATGGTAAAGAAGTGAATATAGAAAAGGCACCAAGGTCTACTCTACAACAACAATGTTTAAGATATCTTGAACCGATATGTATCTATCCTTAAATAATATTATCATAGAATCATGAACATATAAATTATCTATTAAAAAAGGAGTTATAACTTATTGCCATAGTTGATGTGGTTAAAATGTAATGCTTAAATAGTTGTGGAGTCCACACACTTATGAATGTATTTAAAACACATCACTGTATCAATTAAATAATGTGAGCATGGAATTGAAATAAATAAAAGATGCATATATGAGTATTTAAATATTCGTTTACTTTAGGAGCACTTACTGTTGGAACCATACATATAGCATAAGGGAAAGAGTTCCAAGGGAATTTAAATGACTAATAGTGGATTGGTCATTTGACACAATTGTACTTTTATTCATGTTGTGTCTGAATCCACACCACATTACACATATAAAGAAAGCAAGTGCATCACTTCTATAACATTCAACGTACAGGAACCCCGAACGAATTGTGCTGAGACGCATCGAGTCTCGTAAGAAAAAATATTTATAAAGCAAGTACAAGTTTTAACTACAAAAAATAGAAATCTCAGCCTATATGGGCATGGACAAGATATTTCAAACCAGAATAGGATATAATTTAAGCGAATGAACTATATCATGGAAGTCTCTTTAATGACATACATTGTAACTTTTTTATGGTCATGGACACGCATATATGTATTTATGGTCTAAGAAATTTAATGGACAAATATTTAATTTAGAGATACATTATTGACATAAGCATTCCATTCAAAATAACCATTTATTCAGAGTTCGTTCACCATGTAGGGATATGAATCAAAATGCCTAAAAACTCATGTGTTCATGTAATTTCCAATGTTTAAATATTCCAAAACTCATAATAGGTACTATTTGGAAAAGTAAAAATGTAGTACCATATTCACAACAACTTATACGTAGCCCTATATTTCTCATAATTCTCACATGACAGTAAAACTGAATCCACAATAAAGCACCTAAATTTAGTCAAAACAAAAGATCAGTAATAAAAAAAAGCTTATATAAAAAGTATTAACACCTTAAATATTCACTAAATAACTTGGGTAGAATATAATATGACATTGAGAAAGAAAAATATAAAAGAAAAAAAAAAGAAAACAAATGTTTCATGTTAAATGTATTGGGAGGACTACCAAAAGAGTATGATAGAGATAGTATGAGATATCGACAATGGCGGAGCCAGGAATCAAGAGTTGGTGGGGCACAATCCATAGACGGGGGTTTGGGGGCAGTAGCCCCCGCAAAAAAAGGCTTATTTTTACTTTTTTACAAATATTTAATTGATAATTTATATTTTTAGGCTTAAATAAATTTAGCTCACCAAACATTAAATTAAAAAAATTACAAATTTGAAGTTTAAACACATTTGAAAATCCCTAAAAACAAACAAATGATAACAAACAAATAAATCATATGGTTTGTTCAACAAAGATGTTTAAGGGCAAGAGTCTTACATAATACTGCTGCTAGTTATAAGAAAGAAAGAAGGGATCTCTGATAGGTTAAGTTAATGGACATAGATATTATTTGAGTTTTCAACTTTTGACCCTTGTTTTCTGCTATATTTCACACACACACACACACACACACACACACATATATATATATATATATATATATATATATATATATATATTCCAAAATTCCTGGCCTAGGCACTTGCCTACCCAGCCTACAAAGTAACTCCGTCTCTAGATACCGATACCAATGTCATAATGGTTTTGTGTTCAAACTCCTTGTTCATGAGTAAAATGATCGAAATCCTTTCAGAAAAAAATACCAAATTGTAGGTATCTATGAAAGGACTACATCTTCAGGGAGGAGACTTATTCAAGAGATGATAAGAGATGGAGCAAACTCACCAAAAGCATAAAAAATATTTTGTGGGTGGTAGGACCTCAAAGACGACATCAATGGGGTAAAAGAACCCAAACTTATATACTCAACGAACCCTAACTATTGTTAACCAAGTCAGTGGGTTAGTTACCAACACTAACTATTTCTCATTAAACATTTATTTCTATTTACTAATGTAAGAGAAAGTTTTTATAATTTCTCATTCTTTTTTTGGCATATCCCATTACAAATCGAACAAACACCATCCACATATTCTTCCCATGATCATTCAAGACAAGTTAATGATCGAAGAACGTACCGAAGATCGAACGTGTGTGGAATCATCCTTAAACTCACTAGGAGATATATGGTATAAAGGTTTTTGTTTTAATCCTATAAAGTTTATTATATATGTGTTTAAATTTATTCATGGAATTTTTATAAAAAAATTCAAAACAATTTATTTATTTTTTTGGTTTCATTGGAACGAGGTTTGAATCTTGTTAGAATGAGATTGCGTGCTCATTGGAACGATGTTCAAATGAGCTTCCAACGCATATTCTCTGCCTGGAAGAGCATAGCTCGTTAGAAGATCATTGGATACTCGTTGGGTCGAAACATCATGTTCGTTTCAACTAGATTGACTCTCATTAGAACGAAACCTTGATTTTGTTCGAACGAAAGTACATTTTCATTCAAACGAAATTCGTCGCCTCAAATGTTGTATTTTTTTTTTTAAATTGGACTCTTGTGGACTTACTTTCTCATAACTTTTGACAAAAAATGAATTTTGCGTTGTTGTCGTAAAAGTCTCACAAGTTTAGTTTTCTAAAAATGCTTTTAGTTTTTCAAATAACATTCCCAAGAATGGTTTGTTCATTTCAGTCAAACCCTAGTTACACATATAAAATCAAACCCTTGTAGAGGGCTTATCTACGTTTGATTTATGGAGATTTGATCTCTGCTGCTGAAAAACAAAGGAACCCATTTTCTAAGGTTGGTCGGTGGATATCGAGGCAAGAGATGCTTGTTGTGGATAGTGATATACTATGCCACATATGTTAATTATCGCGTTATACATAGTGGATCTCTAAGTAGTCTATAAGACGTTACGTGTTTGTCATATCTTAAACAGTGCTGAAAAATGTTTTACCTGCTAGGGATTTTTCCTATATCTCTTCTTGTGTTGGGTTTGATTGTTTGGGTTGGTATTTTATCCTTGGACTTTATCTTTCATATTCATTTAATTCTAACTAAGATAAAAATTGGCTAAAAATTGGATCTTTCGCGTGTGCGGTCTAATAAACAAGTGAATGCATATAACCCCATATTTTTAAATTGGTATCAGAGCTGGTTACACTAATTTATTGTGTGATATTTATTTTGAGATTATATGGATAATTTTTATAATAAGGTACCTGTTTTTTATGGGTCTAATCATGCATATTAGAAAGCTCGAATGGGGTCGGCACTGAAATTGATTAACGAGCTTTTCTGGCTTATTTGTGAAAGAGGGTGGAAACCACCCATTATGACTATTGATGATGTCATAAGTCTTAAACCTGTCACTAATTGGGTATATCATGATTTTAAGTGGAGTACTTTTAACTCCCAAGTCTTAAGTGCAATTTCTGGTGCAGTCACTCCTAATGAGTTTTGTTATATTATGACATGTACCACGTCTAAGGAATCATAGAATATCCTCCAACTCACTCACAAGGTTACCAACGTTGTGAAAACTTCTAAGATATAAAATCTTACCACACAGTTTGAGATACATTACCATGATAGAGACTGAAAAAATTGATGAATTCTATGCACGATTACTTGATATGTTAATTCTAGTTTTAATTTGGGTGAGATAATTCCTAAGATGAAGGTAGTTAAAAAGATTTTGAGATCTATTTCTCCACGTTTTATCCCAAAAGTCATGGTGCTTAATTATTTAACTATTTTAGATACTCTTAGGTCATAATAACTCATAGGAGACCTTCAAACTTATGAAATAGATATATTCCCCAAAACTCAAAAGAAGATAGAAAAACGATTGATTTAAAAGCCCATTCAAAAGAAAAGGAGGAGGTTTCTTACTCCAAGTTTGATTTTGATCTAGATGGTCTTTCCTTATTTGCAAAAATATTCAAAAAAAATCTCAAACTAAGAAATCAAAATTCTTCTAAAGAAAATAAAAGTTTTGAGAAAATAAAAAATTCTAAGTCGGGCAAGAATGTTTTTGAGAAAGCGAGAGGAGAGCACCCTTAGAAAGATGAGGAGAGATAATATGAGTGTTAAGCTAAGGGTCACAAAGTCTAGGAGTGAGATGTGAGGCTAAAGGGATAGGGCAAAGGAAAAGCCTCATATAATGCCACCCTTACTGATATCGATGCCAACTTAGTGGATTCTGGGGATGAATCACTGCATGGACCTAACTTCATAGTGTTCATGGCTAGTCATGTTATCACATCAAGTACATCTCATACCGATGAGGATATTTTTAAATGTGATAACCTCGATAGTGACTCAAAATATTTTAGAGAGTGTGAGGTAGATGATGCTTTGAGCGAGGGAGAACATGACCACCAATAAGCCTACGCTGAGCTTTATAACGAGACTTTTAAAATGAAAATGAAAAATTAGAATTTAGCACCTAAGGTATTATTGCTGGATAAGGAGTTGAAGGAGTCGAGAGAGAGTGAAACTTCGGTGAGGATTCTTTGAATGAGATATTAGTTTTAGTAGAGAGTGAAAATCGTGACTTGACAAGCAAAGTGGCTAGTCTTACGAGAAATCTTCAAGCTTCAATAAAGACTCACTAGAAACTTGAAGCCCTTGTATCCCAAATCGAGAAGGATCTCGAACGTGCTCGGGATTTCAAGGTTACTATAAAGGAGATATCGAATATACATACATATTTATTTAATTGAATACCCACATGCATGTGGTTAAAAGGGAGGGGGTCGTTCATGAGAGAAGTTTTCACCACTTTTCAATAAAAATGTATTTTTTGTATATATATACACACACACACACTAGCAGAATGTCTGTGCCTGAAAGAATGACAAAAAGTTCAAAAGTACGTGATCGTAAAATGGTAAAAATTTTCGAAGTAAGTAACTACGAAAGGGCAAAAAGTTCATTCCCCAACAAAAACAAATTATAATTTTAAAAAAAAAAATTGGACATAATCTCCTTTGTTTATAGGACTATCCACCTTGCTTAATAAATAATAAATTGTCCAAAAACATTTAAATAGTCTAAATTCATGAAACAAATCTACGTATAACATGAAATATATAATATTCATCAACTAAATTCACACTTTGCTGAGAATCCAAGCGATCGCGTTTAATATTGAATTGCAAAAAAAGATGAACCATAACATATTTGATGAGAATATTCGTGAATGATGTACAATGACCAAGTGAATGGACAATGAGGCTACTTGCTTGTGAGTGTTATTGATAGATTCAGGAGTAGCTTTTATCACACCCAACGAAGGGAACTTGATAGAACTTTGATAGGAGAAACTTGTGGAAAATGCGTGACAACACCTTTGGACTTCTCCTTTTCTCGTCGCGTGCGTTGAGCTAATTGTAATACCCCGTAATTTTATTGGTTTTTATTTAAGAGATTAATTGAATTAAATGAGAATTAATTGGGAATTAATCCGGATATAAATACTAGCGATATGTGAGTTAGTATTTGATTATTATGTTAAAATTGAATATTTCTAAGTATATATGGTAATATATGAGTATTGAATATAATTAAATTGTCACGAGGCAGAAATACGACAATTTGGGAAATTTAGTTGGAACGCGCATGTCAATCGCGTCAGGAATGAAATTATTTAAATTAAAAATTGAATTATATTTTTATCAACCAAATGGTCATTTTGAGTGCGCCAATGTGTCCGGAAGGGTCAAAATAGTCAGAAAACACTAGCCGTGGGTTTAGTTTTGGTCCCGGGGCATTTTTAGGCCAAACCGACAACCTAGAAGGGTATTTTGGTAATTTTAAAAATTAAAGGATTAAAACCCACGAATTTTAGAAGTTAATTATATATTATTTGGAAAGCCAATAAGTCCATTATCAGCCAAAAGTGAGAGAGTGGGCTACGGAGATTTTGAGAGAAGTTAGAAGATAGGCTAGAGAACCTATACCAAACCATCTCCCCATCATCACAATTGGAAAGGATTTGTGACCGGAAAGAGGAGAGAATCAACCTTGAAACGTCGAAAATAATCTGAAGAACGAATCTAAGGCAAGTGATTTGATATTTTTAATTGCAATGAATATTTCCTCCATGTTTAGTGTAGAAACCTTATGCTGTGTATATTTTGGAGAAAACCTAATGGAATTGTTGTAGAAACCCTTGATCTTGGTTAGGAATTGCATGTAGAATGATCATGGACGAAATTTGGTATTTAAAACTTAACTTTGATGATTTAAAAACGGATTTAAGATGAGTATTTGGGCATAATAAAATTCTGAGTTCATGTTCATAGGGTTTGGAGTAAAATTTAGGGATTTATGATTTTGACTTGTTGATTTGTAAGATTTGGCCCCAAAAGTATGGTAAGGAATGACCTAGGGTGACTAAAAATAGTTTACAAACATGAAAATGTAATTTGTATGGTCTTAGGGTGGATTTAGAGAAGAGAAGAATGAAGAAAAATGAATTGGGAAATTTCTGGGCGTTTACTGCCATCTCGTTAGAAGACCTGCACAGGTCGTTCGAACGGCCTCGTTCGAACGAGACTTCTAACAAGATGACAGTACCCCTTCTAACGAGTTGATAGTTCATTCGAAGCCATTCGTTAGAACGACCTCGTTCGAACGACGTCGTTCGAACGACCTCGTTTGAACGAGATTTCTAACGAGTTGACAGAATGCCTTTTTAGGCCTGATTTTATTTAAAACTTCTAGTAGACTTATATATTTGAGTGTTAACCTTCCCTTGTTGACTAGTGGATATATTTGTGAGATTTGAAGTATGTTGAGGATTAAAACTTGGAATAAAGTAGTAAACCGGATGACATCTATGGGTTAGGGTATAAGTAACTAAAATTATGACGTGAGAAGAGTTGATAACTTTAATGTAGATAAATTGGGGACTTGTAAACGTGTAACATTAAATGACGATATGGGGATGAGAAATATACCTCTATTAATATTATGGGATACATAAGATGTGTTAATGTTTGGTATATGTAGTATTTGTGTATAACATACCTACCATACTTGCTATCACGGGAGGTCGGAGTTCGATCAGGGCCATCTAATCTTTGTGTGCCTACTGGGGGGATTTAGATTGGTACCTCGAGGACATAGGTCAGAGAAGGACTTATTGAGAAGTTAATAAGTCTGCTGATCATGGCAGCGTAGGTATGTGCGTGACCCATGTGATGTGAACTATGTTCGCCTCCATTATGTGTGATTGTTGTTTATTGAAAATGATTCCTGAGAGATTCGGAATATGTGGTCCTTATGTATGTGATGTACTGGGATTGGATAGCAGAGTATGTGTGCACCGCAACTTAGCCTCGGGGTGCCAGAATTGTATATTTATGATGAGAATAATATATTGTTAATTGAAATGAACTGTCATGTATAATTGCAAGTGTGAATATTAGCAATATTTTAGTAGAGTTAAATGGGAAATCCCTAGTGATTAGTATTACTGATTTTGAGAACTAAGAAGAAAAAGTAAAACTCTCTGTTTAAATTAAGATGTCGAAGATTAACTTGTGAAACGTATGGTAATGTTAGATTGTGTATTGGACTAGTTTGATAGTAGAATAACTGGAACAGGTACGGGTACGATAGGAGTGCACAATTAGTTGAGAGGCGAGGATCTCATGTGAGTGCACGCACTATCATGTACTTTATATTCATTGTTTAATGATATTAAACACTTGTTGTATTTTAAACTGTTTTCACAATCGAGCTCTGACCCGTTTTCTTTAAAATCTATTTTCTTGTAAAAACATTTTAGGTGCCCAGCCACAAGGACACCAAGCGTATGAGTTCCATTCCGATGACGTGCTGTAGCTGCTATGGAAGTTACAGGACCTTGATAGTAGACGCCTCCACTTTCTATCTTGACTCTATTTCAGATTTACTCATCTGTAGGGCATGTCGCCCCTTTTCTTTTAGAGACATCTTACTTATTCAGTTCTATTTCAGATTTTGGGTTGTAATTAAGTAATGGATCAGGCTTTGTATTTTGTTTATTTTAGTATTCGGATTATCGTGAGGTGTATCCCTCCAGATTTAGTTTATTACATTGTTATCTTATTGCGACTGTGATGTGGTTGTGGTATCAGTATTTCTTAATTTACTTTAGTTGTATGTAAATCGGATTTAATTAAAATTGACCACTCACTTTTTAAATATTAGGTGACTAGTAATTGTTAAAATGTTTTTCGACAGTGATGCTATGAACTGAACCAACTTGACATTTTGAATTAATTTGAATAAAGGAATAGCTACCCGTTATTTAATTAGTCGGGGTGTCACAGGTGGTATCAGAGCATCAGGTTCTAGTGTCCATAGGATCTGTACGGCTTGTTATGTTTTCGATGACCTTTCTTTGATGTAGAGCCCTATATTTTAGGATTGTTGTATTGTTTTGTGTATGATTCGCTCTTCAGCTATTTTGAGATAATAACTGCGAACTTATAAGACTTTACTCTCATTTCAGATGCCTCCACGGCGTGCACAGCGAGTTCCCAGGGATGCTCAGCCTGAGCCACAGCCTGCACCAGTTCAGGGCTCCTTGAATGCCGTAGAGGTTGTAGCTATTATAGCCTAAGCGTTAAATGTCGCTCTAGTAGTTGTACAGCAGGCACCACCTCAGGCGCCGATAGTAGCGCCAGTTCATGCCCATGCATTCTCGTCTTCTTGGGAACGTGTTCGTGATGCTTTTCAGAAAGCACACCCTCTGGAGTTTGCAGGTATCTCTGACGTTGTTGCATCCAGTCAGTGGAAGAAGTACATTCAAAGGCACTTAAGGATGTATGAGTGCACGGATGTTCAGAAGCAGATACTGGCTACTTTTAAGCTAGTAGGATCAGTATTATAGTGGTGGGAGTCCATTACCACTATGGAGGAGAGAGATGTTCTTTCTATTCAGGAGTTTTGGGTGCGTTTCGACCGTAAGTATTTTCCATCAGCTGTTCACACAAAATTAGGAGGAAGTTAATGAACCTCAAGCAGGAGGGGAGGACCATGGTCGAGTATGAGGCTGAATTCTCTAATCTCTTGAACATTGTTCCTGATGAGATTCCGACCGAGGAGAAAAAGATTCAAAAGTTTATGGATGGGTTAACTTGGAGGATCCGTCAGCACTTGTTGGGTAATCTCTCATTGGCCACTTATTCTGATGTGGTTAACGCAGCACTACTTTACTGCCAGTACCACCGCTTCCATGTGTCGGAGAGTAAGCGATCAGGAGAGTCCAGCCAGCAGGGCAGGACAGGGGGAAATGGTGCCAGCGGGGCACAATATACTCAGGGTCAGCATAGGCAGGGAGATCAAGGTTCCCAACAGGGGGATTTTAAGAGGTTCAGATCTGGGGGTTTCAGGAATAGTCAGGGAGGTTTTCTTTAGGTTCATCAGGGAAAGCACGGCCAGCATGACCAACAGCAACAGTTTCATCAGGTGCAGCACGGCCAGGGAAGGAATGGCAACGGCCACCAGGGCCGTGGGCAGCAGGGTTAGAGAGGGGGGAACTTTCTGAGGAAATTCTTAATTTATGGCAAGATTGGCCACAAGTGCCAGGAGTGTCCTGATAGGGGCAGGGCCCCACAGCCACAGCAACAGGGTGCTCGACATGATCCCCAGAGACCTATGTTTCCCACCTTCCTCCCAGCACCACCATAGATGCCAGCTTTGCCACCCATCCCAGTAGTCCCAGTCCAGTAGGTACAGCTTCAGTATGGGAGAGTTTACCAACTCCAGCATGCCGCAGTCCCACAAGATCCACCTGCCATTGAGGGTATGTTCTCTATTCAGGGGACTATGGGGCGTATTTTATTTGATACGGGGGCCACACACTGTTTCATTGCCACGAGATTTGCACGCACTTTGGGGTTGTTAGACACTGCAGAGAGCACGATTACTTGCGTAGATTCACCGTTGAGTAGGGGTTCCATGATTTCCCTTATTTGTAGAGGTGTGGGTATAGAGATCGAGAGATTTACTTTACCTGCTGATATGTTAGTATTAGAGATGACTGAGTACGATGCGATTATTGGTATGGATTGGTTGGTTGCGTACTGAGCCATGATTTGATTGTTTTAGTAGGAGTATCATTTTTGCCATTCCTGGGTAGGAGATGTTTTTAATGGCGATGCCTCGCCCCGAGGGAGGATCGTCCACTCACTTGTACTATATAGAGGAGGATACCTTTAAGGAAGTGGTGATACCACTTGATTCGATTCCCGTCGTTAGTGAGTTCGCTGATGTATTTAAGGATATACCTGGATTGCCTCCTAGTAGGGAGATAGATTTTGTATCGATTTGACATCGGGCACTCGGCCAATTGCCCGCGCACCTTACCATATGGCTCCAGCGGAAATGAGAGAGCTAAGGGATCAGATAGAGTAGTTGTTGGGTCAGGGGTTTATCCGAAGGAGTACTTCTCCATGGGGTTCCCCTGTGTTGTTCGTAAAGAAGAGGGATGGATCATTGAGGTTGTGTGTAGATTACCGGGAGTTGAATAAAGTCACGATACGAAATAAGTATCCGTTGCCCCGAATTGATGACTTATTCGACCAGTTGAGAGGATCTTCCTTCTTCTCTAAGATTGACTTGCGATCGGGATACCATCAGTTGCATATCAGGGAACAGGACGTCTCGAAGACTGTTTTCTTGACGAGATATGGTTCCTACGAGTTTCGAGCTATGCCTTTTGGTTTGACCAACGCTCCAGCCGTGTTTATGGACTTGATGAATAGGGTATTCAGAGAGTTCCTAGACCAGTTTGTCATTGTCTTTATTGATGACATTCTGTTTTACTCCCAGACAAAAGAGGAGCACGCTGAACATTTGAGGCAGGTTTTGTAGACGCTGCGTCAGAACGAGCTTTATGCAAAGTACGAAAAATGTGGGTTTTGGCTAAAGGAGGTTCAGTTTTTGGGGCATATCATTTCAGACCGGGGGATATCTGTTGATCCGGGTAAGGTATCCGCGGTGAGGGAGTGGGGACAGCCCACGACACCGACTGAGATCCATAGTTTCTTGGGCCTAGTAGGATACTACAGGAGGTTTATTCGGGGTCTCTTAAAGATAGTGGGTCCTTTGACACATCTGACTTGCAAAGGTGTGCCGTAGTTGGCATTCGATGAGTTGAAGGACGAGTTGACCTCAGCATCTGTGTTATCATTTCTCAGACCGGGAGTTGAGTATCTAGTCTACACTAATGCGTCCTTGCAAGGACTTAGAGGTGTGCTGCAATAGGAAAGTCAGACCATAGCTTATGCTTCCCGTAAGCTTAAGCCTCACGAGAAGAATTACCCCACCAATGACTTGGAGTTAGCGACAGTCGTATTTTCTTTTCGGATTTGGAGACACTATCTCCTGGGGGAGAAATTTCAATTGTTCACAGACCACAACTCTCTACAATACCTCTTTACGCAGAAGGAACTAAATATGCGTCAACGTCGGTGGCTTAAGTTTATGAAGGATTATCAGTTTGATATCCAATATCACCCAGGGAAGGCTAACGTGGTAGCAGACGCGTTGAGCCGTAGGGCAGTAAATGAGGTGGTCGAGGTGTTGAAAACTAAGTGGAAGGAGTTAGGACACCAGGATGTAGTGGCTCGATCGTTCATGTCTGTGATGACTGTTACACCTCAGATTGTTATGAGAGTGATAAAGACCAAGGCAAATGACTCGTTATGTCAGGAGCAGATAGTTCGATTACTAACAGAGGGAGCTGAGTCCTATACCGTTAGTTCATATGGGGGATTACGCTTCAATGGGAGACTGATCGTTTCGAAAGGGGAAGATTTGCGACATGAGGTAATGGCAGAGTCGCACGGCTCACGGTTCGCGGTACACCCTGGTGGGGATAAGATGTACCAAGACATGAGATGACAGTACTGGTGGAGCGGGATGAAGAGAGATATCACCGTGTTCGTTTCTAAATGCGCCACTTGTCATCTAGTAAAGGTGTACCATCAGAAACCGGCAGGACTTCTACAGCCGTTAGAGGTTTCGATGTGGGTATGGGAGAGCATATCCATGGACTTTATCACGGGGTTACCTACGTCACAGAGGGGTCACGACTCCATATGGGTAATTCTGGACAGGTTGACCAAAGTTGCTCATTTTTTGCCCGTGAGGACAGACTACACTACGAGACAGTATGCCCATATTTTTATTACCGAGATAGTGAGACTTCACGGGGTGCCTCTAAATATCGTATTTGACCGAGATAAGATATCTGTTTCATGATTTTTGAAGAGTTTCCAGGAGGCCATGGGTACAGAGTTGCGGCTGAGTACGGTATATTACCCGCAGACTGATGGGCAAACAGAGCAGACAAATCAGATGTTAGAGGGCATGTTGTGTATGTGCATCCTAGACTTTGGAGGTGGTTGGGAGCAGTACCTTCCACTGGTGGAGTTTGCTTATAATAACTCCTATAAGTTCACCATTGGCATGGCTCCATTCGAGGCGCTGTATGGTAGGCCTTGTTGTTCCCCAGCATATTGGTTAGAGGTGGGGGATAACAAACTCCTTGGGCCGGAAGTGATTCAGGACACTTCGGCAAGCATAGAGATGATACAGAGCCGTATTCGGGTAGGTCAGGACCGGCAGAAGAGCTATGTTGATGCCAAGAGGTTCTTCAGAGAATTCAAGGTGGGAGACCAGGTGTTACTCAGAGTATCTCCTATAAAGGGGATTATGCATTTTGGGAAGAAGGGAAAACTGGTACCAAGATACGTGGGGCCATTTCCTATCATCGAGAGGATTGGGCCAGTTGCGTATAGACTTGGGTTACCGGAGAACTTGCATAGGATTCACGATGTGTTTCATATTTCCTCGCTAAGGAAATATCTTAGGGACTATTTGGCCCATACTCACATTACTTTAGAGGACATCGATCTTTAGCCCGATACTTTCTACGAGGAGGGGCCGATTGCTATTTTGGACCACAACGAGGGGACTGAGGTCGAAGATAGTACCATTAGTACGCTTGCAGTGGCAGCATCATAATGCCGAGGAGTCCAGATGGGAGCGCGAGGATGAAATGCGCAAACGTTATCCAAAGCTATTTTTCCCAGGTACTCATTAGTTCCGAATTTCGGGACGAAATTTTATTATTAGGGGGGAGTATGTAATACCCCGTAATTTTATTGATTTTTATTTAAGGGATTAATTGAATTAAATGAAAATTAATTGGGAATTAATTTGAATATAAATACTAGCGAGATGTGAGTTATTATTTGATTATGATGTTAAAATTGAATATTTCTGAGTATATATGGTAATATATGAGTATTGAATATAATTAAATTGTCACAAGGCAGAAATACGATAATTTGAAAATTTTATTGGAACGCGCGTGTCAGTTACGTCAAGAATGAAATTATTTAAATTAAAAAGTGAATTATATTTTTATCAACCAACTGGTCATTTTGAGTGCGCCAACGTGTCCAGAAGGGTCAAAATAGTTAGAAAACACTAGACGGGGGTTTAGTTGGGTCTCGGGGCATTTTTAGGCCAAATCGACAACCTAGAAGGGTATTTTGGTAATTTTAAAAATTAAAGGATTAAAACCCACGAATTTTAGAAGTTAATTATATATTATTTGGAAATCCACTAAGTCCACTATCAGCCAAAAGTGAGAGAGTGGGCTACAGAGGTTTTGAGAGAAGTTAGAAGAGAGGCTAGAGGACCTATACCAAACCATCTCCCCATCATCACAATTGGAAAGGATTTGTGACCGGAAAGAGGAGAGAATCAACCTTGAAACGTCGACAACAATCTAAAGAACGAATCTAAGGCAAGTGATTTGATATTTTTAATTGCAATGAATATTTCCTCCATGTTTAGTGTAGAAACCTTATGCTGTGTATATTTTGGAGAAAACTGAATGGAATTGTTGTAGAAACCCTTGATCTTGGTTAGGAATTTCATGTAGAATGATTATGGACAAAATTTGGTATTTAAAACCTAACTTTGATGATTTAAAAATGGATTTAAAATGATTATTTGGGCATAATAAAATTCTGAGTTCATGTTCATAGGGTTTGGAGTAAAATTTAGGGATTTATGATTTTAACTTGTTGATTTGTAAGATTTGGCCCCAAAAGTATGGTAAGGAATGACCTAGGGTGACTAAAAATAGTTTACAAACATGAAAATGTAATTTGGATGGTCTTAGGGTGGATTTAGAGAAGAGAAGAATGAAGAAAAACGAATTGGGAAATTTCTGGGCGTTTATTGCCATCTCGTTAGAAGACCTGCCTAGGTCGTTCGAACGACCTCATTCGAACGAGACTTCTAACGAGATGATATTACCCCTTCTAACGAGTTGGTAGTTCGTTCTAATCCATTCGTTCGAATGACCTCGTTCGAACAAGATTTCTAACGAGTTGACAGAATGCCTTTTTAGGCCAGATTTTATTTAAAACTTCTAGTAGACTTATATAATTGAGTGTTAACCTTCCCTTGTCGACTAGTGGATATATTTATGAGATTTGAAGTACGTTGAGGATTAAAACTTGGAATTAATAGTAAAACGGATGACATCTATGGGTTAGGGTATAAGTAACTAAAATTACGATGTGAGAAGAGTTGATAACTTTAATGTATATAAATCGGGGACTTGTAAACGTGTAACATTAAATGACGATATGGGAATGAGAAATATTCCTCTATTAATATTATGGGATACCTAAGATGTGTGAATGCTTAGTATATGTAGTATTTGTGTATAACATACCTACCATACTTGATATCACGGAAGGTCGGCGTTCGATCAGGGCCATCTAATCTTTGTGTGCCTATTGGGGGGATTTAGATTGGTACCTTGAGGACATAGGTCAGAGAAGGACTTATTGAGAAGTTAATAAGTCTGCTGATCATGGGAGCGTAGGTATGTACGTGACCCATGTGATGTGAACTATGTTCGCCTCCATTATGTGTGATTGTTGTTTATTGAAAATGATTCCTGAGAGATTCGGAATACGTGGTCCTTATGTACGTGATGTGCCGGGATTGGATAGCAGAGTATGTGTGCACCGCAGCTTAGCCTCGGGGTGCCAGAATTGTATATTTATGATGAGAATAATATATTATTAATTGAAATGAACTGTCATGTATAATTCCAAGTGTGAATATTAGCAATATTTTAGTAGAGTTAAATGGGAAATCCCTAGTGATTAGTATTACTGATTTTGAGAACTAAGAAGAAAAGTAAAACTCTCTGTTTAAATTAAGATGTCGAATATTAAATTTTGAAACGTATAGTAATGTTAGATTGTGTATTGGACTAGTTTGATGGCAGAATAACTAGAACGGGTACGGGTACGGGTACGATAGGAGTGCACAATTAGTTGAGAGACGAGGATCTCATGTGAGTGCACGCATTATCATGTACTTTATATTCATTATTTAATGATATTAAACACTTGCTGTATTTTAAACTATTTTCACAATCGGGCTCTAACCCGTTTTCTTTCAAATCTATTTTCTTGTAAAAATATTTTAGGTGCCCAGCCACAAGGACACCAAGCGTAGGAGTTCCATTCCGATGAGGTGCTGTAGCTGCTATGGAAGTTGCAGGGCCTTGATAGTAGACGCCTCCACTTTCTATCTTGACTCTATTTCATATTTACTCATCTGTAGGGCATGTCGCCCCTTCTCTTTTAGAGACATCTTACTTATTCAGTTCTATTTTAGATTTTGGGTTGTAATAAATTAATGGATCAGGCTTTGTATTTTGTTTATTTTAGTATTCGGATTGTTGTGAGGTGTATTCCTCCAGATTTAGTTTATTATTTCGACTGTGATGTGGTTGTGGTATCAGTATTTCTTAATTTACTTTAGTTGTATGTAAATCGGATTTAATTAAAATTGACCACTCACTTTTTAAATATTAGGTGGCTAGTAATTGTTAAAATGTTTTTCGACAGTGATGCTATGAACTGAACCAACTTGACATTTTGTATTAATTTGAATAAAGGAGTAGCTACCCGGTATTTAATTAGTCGGGGTGTCACACTAATGAGCGTTTCGATTTAATATTTTTGTTGTCATTATTAACTGCCTATGTATGAGTTTGGCATTCATCATCAGAATATTAGACATTCAAATATACGGTATTAGTCATAAGAATTTATAATTTTGTAAAAGTAAATAAATAAAAAAGTACAATGGAAGAGTGTAATTGCACATTTTCAGACTGTGTGGTGACATTGACACAATGTGTTTGCAGTAACCAAACCAATATGGAAAAAAACATTGTACAAATCACAAATACATATTAGGAAGAAAAAAACATTGTATAAACATACTATATGAAATCACAAATATATGTATTATATATTTGAAAATCCTTAACAATAACACTTTACAATTTTAAGAATTATGCAAATACATGCCTCTTTATAGATTGTCATGTTAAAGGTGGGGAGAGTGGGTCTTTTTTCCAATATCGCAAGATAAGAATTTTCTGAAAATATATCAACAGAAAAGAAAATATATGTCAAAACTAATTATTAAAACTAAACCACCCAAAAGTTGAATACTAGCCATAAAACTATTAACCAAATCAAAAGCTGAATACTAACGAAAACGGGTACAACTGGATACTAACCATTAAATGTTGAACTATTAAACGTTATTGTAACACCCTGTGTTTTATTAATTAATTTAATTAATTAATTGAAACATTCTTAGAAATAAAACTTTGGATTAAATGGTCTTAAATAATGAAACATACTGGTTTTATATTTTTCAACCGGAATTAAATCGGAGTTATAATAAAATGTTAGAACGATTTTTGAAAATATGTTAGCAGACAGGTACGTTTTTATTGAGTTAAATAATATTTTCCTATGTGTAAAAATGGTGTTTTTAAAGATTTTAGTTTTGATGTTGGGGTCGTTCAAACGATAGCGTATGTCGTTCAAACGACATAAGATCTCGTTCAAATGACCGCGTACGTCGTTCGAACGACAGGGGCGGTGGATGGATTAGAGAGTCCTAATCAGATTTTAACTCTTAAAACCTTTAAATACCAAACTGATACGGGGCTAGGACTTCAAAAAATACTTTTTCTCTCAGACTTTCTCCAGTAAGGTTCTCAAAACATATTTCCTCTCATTTTCAACCCCTAGCCCCAACTTTTAACAAGTTTTGAAGATTCAATTGTTGTTTTCTCAAAAGGAGTTCAACCTTCTACTCAGAATTTTATCCAACTAATTTCAGGCATGAATACTCTATTCCTTTCCTTTAGTATTATGCGTTTCAAGTATTGCCTAAATCTTAATTTCATGTGTTTCTTAAAATAAATTAGCAATCTAATTAGAGAAAGTGAACACTAAAACTCGGGGATGTTTTTATGAAATATTTTGATATGAATAACATTCATAACCTTTAGGTAAGTAGGATTCATGAGTGAATTTTGGGTTTTGTTAGTGTAGGTTGCATGTAGAAAAACCGTAGTTTTGAATTAAATGAATTTGGGGGCGAATAACTCACGTAATTTGTGTATAGATAATGAAATTTGGATTTTGATGTATAAATGATGAAATCTCGATTTATTTAATTTAAAATAATTAACTGGGATTTGTTCGTGTTTATGATGATGTGAAAATTAAATTAAGATTTAATTAAATTGGACTATCATGCGTAGTTTGGTACATTGATTAATTATGCTTATTTGTGTGACTTGTTGGTATTATTTAATTGCCATTTGTGACGACGGGTTGTTGGGTATTTATGATCTCCCTATATTTTAGAATGTCTTCTAGGTATGGGACTAGTGGGTAGGCCTTTTGATGATTTATGCCTTCTAGGTATGGGACTAGTGAGGGTAGATTATTACGACTTTATTATGTCGGGGGTGGGCTGATTTTTTTATACTTTATCATTGTTACGCTAGCCTAGGCATGAGACTAGGTCGAGGTCTATGTTAGAAATCCATCCTATAGATAGGGCAGGACGTATTGATAACTTTGGGACCCTTAAGTATGGGACTAAGGGGTATTTTGAGGATCTAACATCGATTAAAAGTGTGGGATAATTTATAATTTGTGAAATTGAGAAAATGAGAATTAATTCCTAGATAAAAACGGGTATTAAAATTCATGATGACATAATATGTTAGGTACCGAAAGTTTAAACGGTTCAGCGGACGATTTATGTCATGTCGTGTGTGGAACCTTGTCATGGGGCGGGGTCGACAATTTAAGTAGATGAGAGGCCATTTGACAAGGGAAAGTGTGAGACTTTGGTGGATTACCATGCGGGGAAGGTGGACCACCATAATAAAAAGTGAGAACAATAATAAAATTGGGTTAGTTTAATTTAATTAACATCATGGGGACTTGTGAATTAAAAATCATATTGGTGTGTTCTTTTGAAATGGGGATCCCTGCGAGTAGTTAGTGATTTATATTTATCGCATTTAATTATATCGTTTAATTAAAACATTCTATTGTGATATTTATTGCATATAATGCTACTGTCTGGATTCAAGGATCCTATTTGAGGGGAGTAGTGTGTATTCAAGCTCAGGGCTCTGACCTCGTGTGTTGACTAACTTTTCAGGATAGGTTTCGGAGAAGCTGCGTAGGTTTATCGGAGTTTATCATTTGGAGGTGCAGATGGAGTTGTTCATTTTATTGCTTTATTTAGTTTAGATTTTCCTTTTTCAGTCGTATTTAATTATGAGACTTCATTTGAGTTTTTATTGGTTCATTCGGTTCCAAAGTTGTTCAGAGGATTTCAGTTGGATTATTCAGTCGGTTTATTATTCATATTTGATTTAATCATTATTGAAGATTGAATTTAATTGGAGTTTTAGCATGTGATGGTTTTTATAGTAAAATTATTCGTTGGGATTGATTATTATTCATCTTATGGATTGATTTTATTGTCTCATATCTGTCACATTCTGATAATGGTATTTATTTAGTTCACACCAAGTGTAGTCCGGTGGCGATGGTTGACCACACCGTCTGTCGGATTACGCGGGGTGTGACAGTTATTAAACTAACCATTAAATTTTATTAAACTATTGGGCTGGGTTATACAAAACCATAAGTTGAATACTAACTTCAAATCTGAACTGAACTGAGTTTCTATAAAACTATGAATGGAGTGTTCTGATATGCTTAACCAGACCCAGTTGGAGTGTTTTATACCCGACCCAGTTGGAGTAACATGTTAATCCTTAAACATGTTCTATACCCAGTTGTATGTGCTTGTTGCTGCTGCAGATTTTTTTAGAAACCCAACTTAAAACATAGTATCTTTTTTCTTCACCCAGCATAAAACCCATTACAAGGAGATGTTCAAAAAGTGATATATTGTTCAGTTTAGTAAAGAACTATTAAATGCATAGTTTTAAGCTTCGTATGGATGTCCTGGATAGCTAGGTCTCTCTTGTATAGTTTTAAGCTTCTTTGTTTTTTGTAAATTTAAGGCAAGCAAGATGATTTACTTTATAAGAGATGGGATACAGCATCATAAAAAATTAACCATAAGGAAGGTAGTATCTTGATGGCTGCCTACCAAGTTTGCAAATCCATTAACTCTTAACACAACTTAGCAGGTATAAAAAAATACCGTGTTATGTTAACTCTTAGCAAAGATCATACCAACAACCCTTAGAAAAGAAACAAAACATTATGAACACAAACGAAAACACATAACCACCTGCTACGGAAGAAAACGGTTGTTAAAGTGAAGAAAGTGTTATCTTCTAAAAACACTGAAAAATTTGGTGTTTTTCGAAACATAGAAAAGCGTTATCTTCCAAAAACACAGAAAAGCGTTTGCGAAAGTCAAGTGGGTATACTACACAGGTCGTTGGACAAAATAAAAAGAACAGAAACAAAAAAGAAAAGTGAAGTCGTTATATTACCTCTAAAAAAAAGTTGGTCTTCTAAGCTACCATCTTCTCCAACACAAAAGTAGTCTCATTTCAAAACACAAATGTAGTCTCTCTCTTTCTGTGTACTTACCTTTATGTGAAGATATCGGATATGACCCATATCTTTGGTTAGATTCTTCAGCCACTATAGTGGGTTTGAGTCCCAATAAAAATTCCACATGTCCAAAGGTTTTTAAAATTATCTAATTAAACATCTAGAAACGCTCGAAGTTTTCAGAGTTGGTTAAAATAAATTTGAGCCATTAGATGCATCCCCATCTAGCCTTGTTGACTTTAATTCTAATGAAAAAATATTTTAACATCTTTTGAATAGTGAAACCATCATGTTACTATATATATATACACACACACACACACACACACACACACTAGGGGAATGCCCATGCTTGAAGGCACGACAAAAATTTTCCAAAGTATTAAATGTCTAAATAATTTAAGTCAAAGTTTTTTTTCAACACAAATGTGAACAATTAATAATTTGGAGAAAATTTTCTATATTTATAGGACTATCCACCATGTTATAGAAAGGAAAATAGTCCACAACAATAGCAATAATCTTTCTTGGACTTTGCATAAATATCATAGCGATCAAATATAAATTTAAGTCATAAAATTTTCTTAACAACACAAAAGTGTAACCATTTAAAAAAATTTGGGCATAGTGACCTTTGTTTATAGGACTATCCATCCTATTAAGGAAATAGAAAGTAATCGAACAAAAATAATAATATCAAAATTATATAATTATAACAAAAAAAATACCAAATGAACATCTAGCTCGACATTTTCTTCCAAAGGTCCGAGAGTTTTCGCTGCGAGACAACATCAAGTATTGCAAGTCCTACCACAACTGTGACACTGCACAAACCAAACAAACAAACAATCAAATAATCAAAAACATAATTTACCTGCTTTATAAGCATTTGTATGCTTAAAAAACATCCAACGTATTGAATCATGATTAATTTCAAGTCAAAAATATTTTTTCACAGCATGTCAACAATTTAAAAAATTTGGACATAGTTTCCTTTGTTTATAGTAATATCCACCCTGTTTAAGAGATAAAAACACTCCAACAATAACAATACCAACATTCCTTCTTAGACCTCGCCATCGATTTAACTTAATGGATGAAAATAACATGAATATATCAATAAATAAATTAATAATTTGTCTATGATAGATAAGTATAATTCCATAAATGAATTTTCCCCCAACCTTAATTGTAGTTGGTTGATAAAAAGGGCTAAACTAATGCATCGATACACATTCACAATACACAAAAGAGAGAAATAGGCAAAACTAAAAAAGTTAACCAACCAAATTGATAGACTATGACAAACTAAAAAGTATTAACAACGTGTGGTAGTTACGTATGTAACAAAAGTTGGTAGTATTTAGTGTTACTTTTCATCCAGGCTCTCTCAAAATTGGCGTCATATGCAAGGTTAATATAACTTAGTTGGTGTAGAAGTGGCCCTTTATATGGAGCAATGTGATGGAGAAATACTCCATAAGAGATCAAATTCATTACACCCTCTAAACTATTTTTTTTAAAGAGATCCTTCCAATATGAATGCAAAAATAATGGAATTATTAAAAAACTTCAGAGCAAACCTGTTTGAATATTTCCAGTGGTTTGCAATTTCATGTCCAAAAGTCTAGCCAAACAAAGTTAGCTCCTGCTCCAAGGGTGCAACACTTCCTACAACACTACATTTTACAGCTTGGCGAGCTGTCTTCAGAGTACGATTGTGAACGGGATCGAGGGTGATGAACGCCTATATATCAGCGTCGCACCAAGAGCAGAGAGGTTGTCCAAATTGCAAAAATGTTCCTTCCAGAACTCCTTCTACTCATTCTACTGCTTCCTAAAGAACGAAAACTCTGATTTCTCCCATTTGATTTTGATTTCAATTACTGTTTCGATTTCCCCTTCTTTTCATTTTTACATCACCTACCAAAAGCAAAAGTAATCATAAGATTAGAGCAATTCAAGATTGTATACTACACTTGACGAAAGAAAAAATTCATAGAAAAATAAAAAGGTCCATCAAACTGGTGAAATCGAGATTGATTCATCCTGATCCAATTTGACTTTCAGTTTATAGTAAAAAAATGATCGATACTTCATGATATAAAAAGAGTGGATCTGCTTAATTGTGGACCATTTAATCAACTTCATCCTTCGGAAAATTTCCTTGGCAACATTATTTACCTCTTTAGGATTATGTTGCGGCACTGCGATGGTAGTTGGAATTCGAAATGAGATGTCAAATGAAGAGTCGGCTGTTATTTTTCAAACACCATTATCTTATGAATGAGATCATCCCAGTTCTACGACCAAACATGGAGTTGTCCCTAAAATGTTCCAAACATACAAAAAATTGAAATTACAGAAATGAAATCGAAGAATATTAAAACAAGAATGAAACAAATTCATAATATAGAGAAAATATGTAAATAAAAACATATGCATTTCACTACTAATTCAACTCGAAATAAATATAGACAAAATGTAAGTGATACCTAAATTGGAATACAATTAACGAAATTAACAATTTATAAGAGCCTCTACTCCGTAACAGACACCAACATCCTTTAATGCTGGTGCATACCAAGCACTAAAACTATATTCATACTAAAATAATGCGGGTGCATACCAAACACTGAAACTATAATCATACTAAAAGAAGAAGCTAAAGGCAGGGTATTGACTCCTAATCTATCTGACAAACGCAATGTTCTGAATTCACTTTACTTTAATGTACTTCGTTTTGCTGAGGATGTTCGTGAATTTCAGCTCCCGTCCTTTAGTAATTTCCCTTCGGCATTGCAGCTAAACAAAAAGCAGCAAGAGACAGCTGATAACTTGGTTAAGATGTTTAAACTTGCACCAAATGACAGAGGAAATTTTGCAGCCCGACCTCACACTTAATTCTGTTTTGGAGCATTTTTATCGCCATCCTAAGTTGAAGTCATAGCATCCAGAAGCAACTGTACCACCGCCACTTTTAGCCTTATTTTCTGCGACATATTGTAACAGATTCTACCAGGAGAAGGACCTCAACAGTTTCTGCAACTTTCTTGCATCCAAAGAGATCTCGTTGATTACCAAGGCTGAAGCTGAAGATAGTGAAATTAAAGAAGATGAGTCTAGAAGCTTTCTGATTTAAAAAAAAAAAAGCAAAACCCGAGCAAGGACTTTAAGTAACTTCGTGTTCTCTATGGTGTTCTGATATTTTATGGAAAATCCTTTACCATTGATCTATCAGATATAAAACGTTGACACGAATGTCATTCATGTTGAAACTTTTGCTTGTGGTATAGATAATAGCCCTATGATTTTCCCGAAAAAAAGGAAGAAACTATGGATAAAGACTAAGATATTAAAAGTTGATATGTAAAAAAAAACTAAGTCTCTCGAGTCAATGATTCTAATAAATCAATAAGGGTTTGAAAGAACAATGGCTCTTTGATCAGAGTACCAAGATTTTTCTTTTTAATTAAAAGTTGTGCAAAAATTTGCTACCAATACCAACATGATTTAGTTCAAACACTAACCATAGGTAAGGTAATACGAACAAACCTCGTGTATTTGCACCGAAGCAGCTGATTTTTCATAACTTTGGTCTATTCCCCCTTCACCCTAGCCACCTTGGATGATTTCCTCAATACCCCAGCAATTGTTGAACTGCCAAACCACTTCTTGTTTACTCCTTTAACACCACGATAAAATAAGCAAAGGAAGACATTGTTTGATATGTGAAAAATAAGCTTGAAGAATAATATAACATAGACCTCGGAGATTCATCGCCAGCTCTGCCAAATTGAATTCACTACACACATGTAACACTTGCAAAATTGGGTACTAAAGACCATATAAACTGTTGGATGCAAAATATTTTAGACACCCCGCCTTATTAAATACCGGGCGATCAATCCTTTATTAAATTAAAATCAAGGTGAACAGTTGGTTCATTCTTAGCATCACTATCGCAAAATAAAATTTCTCAATTTAAACACACTAAATAATTAAGCTAAGTGTCAAAACAATTTAAAACTTTATTTTCATATTTATTAAATTCCAATTTGAAAACCTTTAAAATAACCAACAGTTTAAAAATCACATAAGTGCTACGGATAGCAATCAACACAAAAGAATTAATCCATCTAGATTAACCAAACCAAATTTAAACTACAAATGAAATCATCCTGACAAGAGTTAATACTCAAAGAGTACCGAATACTGAAAATAAATGAACAGACATATCTGAAAAATCTATACTGAATGGAAAATGGGCAACGCATGCCCTAACTATGAAGAACTATAACAAGAACCGAATCAATGAAGAGGTCGTCTACAACAAATACCTGCAACTCCCACATAAGCAACAGTGCGTCCAATCCAAAGAACCTATGCATGACGCCCTTGTGGATGGGCACCTGTAATATATATATATATATATAAGAGAAGAGATAATAGAAAACGGTTCAGAGATCGATTGTAAAACAGTTTTAAAAATAGTTTAGCAAGTATTTAAAATGTTTACATGCTAATGCAACAACCATTCTAATATGCGACACTCTCTTGAGAATTCTCACCTCTCATCTAATGTGCACGTCTACCGTACTACTAAACCTCAAAAGTCTACCTCACTTATTCTCCATGAAGTTTTATCTCGAGAATTAACAGGGTGATAATATTTAGTTTAGAAAATTAATCTCTTCAAGATTTCTTACATTATTTAGAACAAATCGGTACCGTTATGAAGTTCCTGAACCCATTAAAAAAGTTGCAAAATTTATTCATTACTTAACTACTTATACGCACAGTATCAAGTTCCCATACATATATATATATATATATATATATATATATATATATATATATATATATATATATATATATATATATATACTAACGGCACCCCACATAAAACTATGGTGCTGGCATACTCTCGAACTGCATTAACATAAAACACATACAACTGAAGGCGAAGCATAGTTCCAAGTCACTAAGAGGTCAGCACATACCCTCACGTCTCTTAGGACCGTATGACTGTCAATTAGATAGCATGTACCAAGAAATCCAATGTTCTAAGGTACGAGTCAATATCCCCCATAAAGGTCCAATCGAGATAAGACCTTCCTGGCGCAGAAACCCCCGTGATAGCAAGTAGCCCGAGTATTATTTTTAAACAAATATAATATATGCACAATCACACAGTCATATATATATATATATATATATATATATATATATATATATATATACACACACATCCACGTTGCTAAATTAGGTGTGCTCACGACCCATAATTATAATTATCCGTTATCACACATTTTACTCGATTATTTTGTATAACGGACTCGTTATTTGTATTCTCATTTATTATTCACTTCATACTCACTTCTCCTCTCTCGAAGTATTTTAAGTATAATTTCAGTAGGCATTCACTCACTTACGTTCCGGTCTAACTCCCTTACAAGTCCCGATCTTTTTATTAAATATACTCATGATTTCTTATACACATGAATCATCCTCGTTAACCCAAAATCTCATTCTACACTAAAATGTTACTCAACGGGGTCTACCTAGGCCCTACTGGTCATCTCTATATCCCATTATACTCCAACAACAATAATCAAGGGTCCCATACATCTTAATCGGATTAAACTAACGAATGAGAAAATATGCAGTTTTCCAGGAGGGGTCGATCGATCGAAGAAAAGGGGTCGATCGATCGATCAGTCGATCGATCGATGATCTTGGCTCGATTGATCGATCAAGAAGTTCTTGCCCAGAAACTGTAAATTAATCCCACGGTACTACAAGTTCTATACACATATATACAATATTTCCTACGTGAAACATGTATAAATTCATCAACGATATCGGATTAATGGGGTAAAATTGACATAATCTTTAAGAACCCTAATTTTGAAAGAAATATACATTCCTCTAATTATTTCCCAGATTTCTTGTTTCTAAACTCATAGTAATTCATGGGTAATCCTCTACATGTGATGGGTATATCCAGAATATATTGAATCTCTCTAAACATGCGATTTAAAGTCTCCAAATTAACAATTTTTGTCATAAAACATGATCTTGGCAATCCTAAACTAACATGGGTGAGGCATTAACCAAAAATAAAGCAAGATAGATACTTGCCTAAAATTCAAGGTTCTGATTTCGTGGATGAAATGGTATGGTTGCATTCCTCGTCGTGCGATCTACGTTTTGGTGGTGGTGGCGGTGCAAACGGGTGAGTCCTTGGCCTTGAGTTGCTTGGAAAGCTCTCCAACTCCTTCTCTAATGGCCGTTCTTTGATTTTGTGTTTGCTAAGACTAAGAGACAACTCCAAATGGCTGATATAACCTAATCAAATTCGTGGGTTTAATTACCCAAAAATGCAAGATGTCTATAATACCCTCCCGGTATGTCAAATAGGCCTAAAAATGCCCCGACGCCGAAACTAAATCCCCGGGTACGCTTTTCTGGCTATGTCGACCCTTTCGGACACATTGGCGCACTCAAAATAATCATACGGGCAACTTATAATTTATTCACTTTATATAATAATAATTTAGTCCTGACACGACACAGGCGCGTCCCGACTTAAATTTCAATAATTGCCATTTTATTCACTCGTGACAATTTTTAACAAAAATCAATTCTACATATTACTTTACTCAATAAGTAATATCTAACGAATTAACAAACTTTCAATAATTACTAACTCTCGTCACGCTAGTAAATATTTAAAATAACTTTCAAGATTAAAACTAAATTAATTTATCTCAATTAAATTTAATAAATCCCTAAATTTAAAATCCATAAAAATACGGGGTATTACATACTTCCCCCCCTAATAACAGAATTTCGACCCGAAATTCGGAAAATAAGGCCTACCTAGTAAAACACATTTTGGATACCTTAACAGTATGCAACCTATCCACATAGTAAGGCGCTCAATCACTATAGCCCCCGCCTCATAGCAAGCTTGTTTAACACTCTTCATTAAAGATACTTCACATTGTGCTCCTATTCGATAACATTCGCATAAGACACGCATATACACTATTAATTCCCATTATTTCAATATCATTGGGAGGCCACACCTCACTACATGACAACTACTCGGATTTATATAAACACAAAACTCCCATTCTGAGAGAAACCATACGAACATCTGACCACTCTTGTTTGCCTAAAACAGTCATGGAATTCCACCATAGTCATTGGGTTATTCTCGACCAATCCAAAATTCTGATTATCCGCTCACCTCTAAACATACGCAGAGGGAGATTAGTTAAGGTTTTTCCACGCCAAAACTTCAATAAGCACCTCGTTCACGACAAACAGGTACGAGTGCTTCCACAAAACTCTACCATTAGGTAATATCCTCCCCCAATTACCGTACTGCTCCACTTGTTAGCTATGACCATTGTGGAAACGAAATGATCACCAAGATTCTAAAATCACCTTCACGCTGCTCCACTACTCGTTAATCACCGTGCGCCTTCTCCTCGGCTATGGGTGATACCTCCTACTCAAAATGAAACATTATCCCCCTTGTTTCCTGAAATCCCATATTGAAGGTGGAATTCACGAATCCCATCCCGATTTAGAAAATAATACCGTGTAGGATCACGTACCGGCGTGATTCGTTCCTTTCAAAGGAAGACTGGGGCACACTAGTTAATATTGTAAATCACCCCAAAGGAATGTCAATTACTCCCTTGTTGTGCGGCTTACTCCACATGTTTGGATGAACCCTTGATCTTTCCTGGAAGATGGCAACCCATCCAAGGACTTTACCGACTTTACCGCCCTCTTCCGTTACAGGAATAGTTGATAACCACAAAATTCTCTAGTTGATCCCCTTATTCCAACCGATCTCTATCTATGAGTGGTGCATACAGAGACTACTCACTATGTCCCGCTCAACATCGACTTTTCGTGAATTGTCACATATTAAGTGACACTTAATACTCCCCTTCCTTCCTTAGTGTATATCAAAAGTTTCAACCCGTGCACTTTTCTCTATGATGCGCACTTCTGGATATTTTATACCATACTAACATTATCACTCTTTGTATGCACAACTCACTCTCAACATTTGACTAATTACAACTCCGTCCTGAGTGTTCTCCATATAGTTAAATTTTACCTTTCTCAAGGAATACCCCTTTGTAAACGGCTTCCCACAGCCTTCCAACCAGATTCAGTGTGCTACTCTGATTGCACACGTATATATGGATTTATCATCTTTCACATGGTTCTTAATCCACTCTATCACTTTTACTTTGTTATGTTAGTCCCACAAACATATACTCCACACGTCTATTACCATGTCCCTTCAACTCATACGATTTTTTTAACATCAACTAACCAGGATGTCTACACACCCTATAAACCGTGCATACTACGCTTCACACCTCATAACCAAATATTTATTTTCCTAGTGTTCACATCGTGATTGCAACACTTGGGTACTCTCACTCACCCTAGAAATCGAAATTCTAAACCCTCCTTATCATCGTTCCACCCCTCAACTCGTGGTGGTAAAACAAAACTTTCAATGCTTTCTTACCACGCAACCGGCTCCACTGGCCTTAAATCATAATTCAACTACCAACTTACAGATATAATTATCTGCTCCTATTATGATCGAGGTACTGAACTCATGGACTAATGACCAAACATCTCCCTATTTCCAACCTTACGCTAAGTTTCATGCGTGGGATGTCTCGCAAAGCGAAATCCAAATAAGGAACCCCCCGATACACTACTACCTGGCATTATCGGTTATCGAAATCTGTTAGGTCCTCCGTTCATATCATGTACCCTTTTACTCCGTCTCTTGACAGAAAAGTTACATCTCCTCCCGAAATTACACTTAATAAAGAACACTTCGCCAATTACACTATCGTACATTATTGGTGGTAATTGCATTCCATAAACCTCGAATACATACAATCAGGATTCTCGAAACCCCTTTCCCCAATCAAAGGGGTATATATCTTAACTCCCACATCTCTAAAGGATAGATATAATAATTCACTCTTTCTATCACCAAGTCCCGAGCGCTAAACATAATACTGAGTTAAACCATTTCGCTCAACCGTAAACCCGATACATACTGAATCATAACAACAAAGTCCCTGCACACCGGTATCGAATATCTCGAGCCCACTATCCCCTCAGAAGTCTCTAAAATAGCTAAAATAAGTGCGAGTCTGACCCTCTCGCCGATGAGGCCTAGCTAGAACAAAACATGTTGCACCTATGCAACCATTTCGATAGCCTTGTAATTACTGCCCACTATCGTACTAACCATTATTATAAAGTTATAACCAAGATAATATCATACTCGTATATCACACTACTAAAACGAGTAATCTCAATAACGCATATAACACTATTAATACAGACACTCATCCTCCACGGATAGCACTAAAGATAATCCCGCTACACTAGGGAAAATATTCACTTAATAATAATGTTTATAGTTATACGCATTAAACTTGCCTCACGTGTTAATCTAGAAATGAACAAAATATAATGACTCGCTCGTGTCACATAAAACACGCCTCATCCTCTGAGGATAAAACTTATACTTCTACCTTTCCAATCATCTTGATTGCACAAATGGTCTCCGGACGTAACACGCCTGTCCAAACAACACAAAACTACTTTAATTGTTGTCTTTTACTAGGCACCATACTCTTATCCCTTTACTCACTTCGGGAAAACATCAACGTGTGCGACTTCACTCTCCATAAAATATCTCTACACATAATCCACTTATCACCTTTCATACCAACCATATTAGGATTGTCCTTCTCTCGGACTTTGGTAGGCTCAATTCATGTTGGCTATCTCCTGTGGTTCCCTTAGCCTCGTTGGCCTTAAAGAACATGTTACTGGCTATAATAGTCCTTACTGAATTCGCTATTGCTTTGGTAAGAATTCATCTATTCGAATCATTTAAATGGGTCCTCTGATGTGTATACCTATCCCCTTGTGGTGCTACACTACCATTGTTGCATCCAGTGTTATTCTTGACTAACTTCTTCGATTCTTTTAGCTTCCCACACAAAGAAGCATTGACATCTCTATTGTCAAAGCACGACATTGATAACTTCTGAATCGACTGTCCAGCAGAATTTTCCTTTTTGGTGTTATTAACTATTTTTACGAGTCGATCTCCCACTTGGAGTCCTCTCCTCCATTTGTATCTACATCCTCCGATACAAGATTCGTTAATGGATTAGATTCATATTCACAAATAGACCTCTGTCAGGTCCTCCTGTGATGAGTTCAGAACAACGTTCACTTCTTATCCTGAACATCTGATGAAGGAACATGCAGTCAAACTGTACCTAAGATTCTTCTACAGGAATAGCATTTAACTTCTAAAAATGGTGGCTGACTCCCACCATTATAACTTCGTTTCGACAAGCTAAGAAATTTTTTCTCCAAATTTTCACTTTCAGTTAGCCACACGTCGTCCTATGTCTACACATTTGGATACTTTACCTCCTTTGGCTAACACACACAATTCTCGCATTTCTAGAATTCCCACTGACAGTTCTCTATAATGCTTCGTCTGACTTTTCCCAGTCATGCCACGTTAGGTAAGTCTACTCTCGCACCTCTTTCGACTATAGAAGCACTTGGAAATCATAGGTTGCGCCCTAGCCGTCTTTACAGTCCTGGCTTCCCGTGTCATAATAGGGGTGACCTTAACTACGATCATCATCCTCGAATATGCTCTACAACCTCAACTAAGCCTTGCCTCCTGTTGTTCGCCCAATGGCCCTTGACTTTCATATTTAAATGTTCAAACACGTCCGAACGTAATTAAGATTCACTAAGGTATATACGTTATAGCATGAGAACGGAATCTCACCAAAGAAAACAACAATCCTAAACATAGGGCTCTATATCAAACAAAGTAACGCTAGAAGCATGATAAGTCGCACAGATCCTAAGGACACTAGAACCTGATACTCTGATACCACCTTTGACACCCCGCCTAATTAAATACCGGGCGATCAATCCTTTATTAAATTAAAATCAAGGTGAACAGTTGGTTCATTCTTAGCATCACTGTCGCAAAATAAAATTTCCCAATTTAAACACCCTAAATAATTAAGCTAAGTGTCAAAACAATTTAAAACTTTATTTCCATATTTATTAAATTCCAATTTGAAAACCTTTTAAATACCCAACAGTTTAAGAATCACATAAGTGCTACGGATAGCAATCAACACAAAAGAATTAATCCATCTAGATTAACCAAACCAAATTTAAACTACAAATGAAATCATCCTGACAAGAGCTAATACTCAAAGAGTACCGAATACTGAAAATAAATGAACATACATCTTTGACAAATCTATACTAAATGGAAAATGGGCGACACATGCCCTAACTATGAAGAACTATAACAAGAACCGAATCAATGAAGAGGTCGTCTAAAACAAAGACCTGCAACTCCCACATAAGCTACAACGCGTCCAATCCAAAGAACCTATGCATGATGCCCCTGTGGCTGGGCACCTGTAATATATATATATATATATATATATATATATATATATATATATATATATATATACAAGAGAGAAGAGATAATAGAAAACGAGTCAGAGCCCGATTATGAAACAGTTCTAAAAATAGTTTAGTAAGTATTTAAAATGTTTACCTGCTAATGCAACAACCATGCTAGTATGCGACACTCTCTTGAGAATTCTCACCTCTCATCTAATGTGCACGTCTACCGTACTATTAAACCTCAAAATTCCACCTCACTTATTCTCCATGAAGTTTTATCTCGAAAATTAATAGGGTGATAATATTTAGTTTAGAAAATTAATCTCTTCAAGATTTCTTACACTATTTAGAACAAATCGGTACCGTTATGAAGTTCACTAACCCATTAAAAAAAGTTGCAGCATTTATTAATTACTTAAATACTTATACGCATAGTAGCAAGTTCCCATATAAATATACATATATATATATATATTAGTCTCCCATATAATATATATACTAATGGCACCCCGCATAAAAATATGGTGCTGGCATACTCTGCTATCAAGTCCCTGTATCACACATATTTAGGGAAATGCTAGTTCGAAATCACTCTCGAACTGCATTAACATAAAACACATACAACTAGAGGCGAAGCATAGTTCCAAGTCACTGAGAGGTCAGCACATACCCTCACGTCTCTTAGGACCGTCTGACTATCAATCAGATAGCTTGTACCAAGAAATCCTATGTTCTAGGGTACGAGTCAATATCCCCCCATAAAGGTCCAATCGAGATAAGACCGTTTCGGGGCGGAAACCCCCGTGATAGAAAGTAGCCCGAGTATGATTTTTATACAGATATAATATATGCACAATCACACAGTCACATGTATATATATATATATATATATATATATATATATATATATATATATATATATATATATATATATATATATATATATATATATATGTATACATATATATATGTATATATATATATATATATATGTATACATATATATATATATACATATATATATATATATATACACACACATCCACATTGCTAAATTAGGTGCGCACACGACCCATAATTATAATTATCCGTTATCACACATTTTACTTGATTATTTCGTATAACGGACTCGTTATTTGTATTCTCATTTATTATTCACGTCATACTCACTTCCCCTCTCTCGAAGTATTTTAAGTATAATTTCAGTAGGCATTCACTCACTTACGTTCTGGTCTAACTCCCTTACAAGTCCCGATCCTTTTATTAAATATACGCATGATTTCTTATACACATGAATCATTCCTCGTTAACCCAAAATCTCATCCCACACTAAAATGTTGTTCAACGGGGTCTACCTAGGCCTTACTGGTCATCTTTATATCCCATTATACTCCAAAAACAACAATCAAGGGTTCCTATACATCTTAATCGGATTAAACTAATGAATGAGAAACTATGCAGTTTTCCAGGAGAGGTCGATCGATCGAAGAAAAGGGGTCGATCGATCGATCAATGCTCTTGGCTCGATCGATCGATCAAGCAGTTCTTTCCCAGAAACTGCAAATTAAACCTACGGGTTTCATCTCCCAATTTCTTAAAAAATGTCATTAACAACTCTAGAACTCTCAAATAATAGTACAATAAGTTCTATATACATATATACAAGATTTCCTACGTGAAACATGTATAAATTCATCAACGATATCGGATTAATGGGGTAAAATTGACATAATCTTTAAGAACCCTAATTTTGAAAGAAATATACATTCCTCTAATTATTTCCCAGATTTCTTGTCTCTAAACTCATAGTAATTCTTGGGTAATCCTCTACATGTGATGGGTATATCCAGAATATATTGAATCTCTAAACATGCGATTTAAAGTCTCCAAATTAACAATTTCTTTCAAAAAACATGATCTTGGCAATCCTAAACTAACATGGGTGAGGCATTAACCAAAAATAAAGCAAGATAGATACTTGCCTAAAATTCAAGGTTCTGATTTCGTGGATGAAATGGTATGGTTGCGTTCCCCATCGTGTGATCTACGTTTTGGTGGTGGTGGCGGTGCAAACGGGTGAGTCCTTGGCCTTGAGTTGCTTGGAAAGCACTCCAACTCCTTCTCTAATGGTCGTTCTTCGATTTTGTGTATGCTAACCCTAAGAGACAACTCCAAATGGCTGATATAACCTAGTCAAATTCGTGGGTTTATTTACCCAAAAATGCAAGATGTCTATAATACCCTCTCTCAGGATGTCAAATAGGCCTAAAAATGCTCTGAGACCCAAACTAAACCCCCGAGTACACTTTTCTGACTATCTCAACCCTTTCAATCACATTGGTGCACTCAAAATGATCATACGGGCAACTTATAATTTATTCACTTTATATAATAATAATTTAATCCTGACACGATACAGGCGCGTCCCGACTTAAATTTCTATAATTGCCATTTTATTCACTCGTGACAATTTTTAACAAAAATCAATTCTACATATTACTTTAGTCAATAAGTAATATCTAACAAATCAACAAACTTTCTATAATTACTAACTCTCGTCATGCTAGTAAATATTTAAAACAACTTTCAGGATTAAAATTAAATTAATTTATCTCAATTAAATTTAATAAATCCCTAAATTTAAAAGCCATAAAAATACGGGGTATTACAATATTTTCTGCCAATCATACAATCAATCATCAAACGCAAATAAATCAATACCTTGATTGGAATTTAAAACACCATATTTGCAACCATAAAAGCGGTGGACCTAAAAAAGTATATGAAAAATTAGGGGAAGTGTGCGTATAAAACAGAAAAAGGTGAAAAATACAGGTTTTGCCAACATACAAATAAAGCATATCAAGCAATACGAAATCACCTTTGCCACGGTAAAATTTGTTCAATGGAAATTTTGTCATGCCACCACTTTTTCAACGTACTAACGAAACGGACTTTTAGTGCTTTTATTAAAGAAAAATAATAAATAGTTAAAAAATTAATACTTGAATATGAAAAAGAAAAGCTGAGTTTTGAGTGAACAAATAAGGTAGGGACATAAGAATAAATATTACATTCAAAGTCTAAACTAAGAACTTGGTTCATTCCCATGTCCCATATTAAATGCTTGAAATATGAAATCACACGTAGGTGACAATTTTTAATGGAAGGAAGGAAGTCATTTCCAACTTTGTCACAATATCTAGAACCCAAAAAATTGGACAGTGGCATATAATGATATACAATATTTGGAACCCAAAATATTAGCATTCTTAGATTCGGCATATTCGAAGACACTAATATTAATAGAAAGTTCACACTGACATAACATAGTAATGGACTAAACCATTAAATCAAGAAACTTTCAAATTAATAAAATCTTGAATTGATTTTTTATTTGAGATTAAGCTTTCTCAAATCAATCAAGTCAACAATCTCAACAAAATATAAATAAATCACAACAAAGTCCTTTATTGCATCCACAACTAAGCACAACAAAGACATAACAAAGTAATAGTAATTGGAGCACCAACCCTTAAAAAAGAACACCTATTTCTCAAGAACGAATTCATGAGAAGGTCTTGCTCATGAATATCCATCCTCACAGTGTGATGTTAAAACTATGGATCAAATCCTTCACACCTGTCATAAAAACCAACATGTGCATACATGTACCTTGAAATACATACATCCCTCTTAAAGAAAAATATATGCCTATTGAATATCTCCCAATTACATCTTCTACCTAAGGCCAGATGAATACAACCTCGTAAACTTTCCATTATTTAAATATATTAAAACATGAATTCCCATAAATGAATATGTCCAACCATGCAAAGAAAATGGCAAAAACAAAGCTAGCAGACATTGATCAAAAGATGGACATCTAAACATGAGATTTTATTCAACAAAAAATCACCAATTGCTCAGATTGGAAACCAAAGCCTCGGGTAAAAAACAGAGGTAGAGGCAGATAGAACAAAAGTGGACAAAAGGCCCAAAAAACTAACCCTTTCAGATAATCTTTGACACTTCCTGCTTTGTGGTTTTAAACAAAAAGAAGAATCTAAAAGTTGAAAACTCACCTATTGAAAGACCTAAAAAGAAATACGGTTTCAGATATCCACTTGCACAAAGTTGTTCAAAACTAAGAAAATTAAACAGGCAAAAACCTCAACCGTAAATCGGCAGACATCAACAGAGTCGTGGGAAGGTTGTACCTGAGCCAAAAATTAAAAAAATCACATCAAAATAATCAAATAATGAATACAAAAATTATATAGATTGAATTTATGCTAGAGGTAATTTAACAAACACTACATATTATAGCTAAAGTAAATGCTGACACAACTCACTACCCATTCAATTATGTTTTGAAAAAGTACGTAAATCAATAAACAATTATGTGAAAATCCATAAATTAAAATTTCACCCTAAAATACAAACGAAAATAATCAATAAAATGCATACTTTCTCTTGTGAAAATGTACATAGATCACTGAGTAAGATGGAAACACAATCGGAATAGAGACATTTTATCAACGCAAAACATATAAATCAACATTATACAGTACCTAAATAGAACCGAAAAAAATAATTATATTTCAAGTGTATCTTCATAAGAATAACTAAATAACCTCTTTTTTTAAAATTTAACTATGACCTCAATAATAATAGATATCAAACTTGTATTTGAGTTGCATGTCAATGTTTGATGAAGTACACATTAGCCTAGACTTATATGTTCCTTGTCCCCTTGCAATCCTCAAGTGTTTCGATGCCTGCCATGAAAGACAAGACCAATAGCAACAACCTTAGAATAAAAAATATATATTCTTTAGACCCAAATATTCACTTTAGAATATGCAAAATCAACATCAATAACCTTAAAAATTATACACCCAAAAGTATAGAACAAAAATGTAATTAAGAAATTCTACAAAAGTTATTTAAACCCTTAACTTTAAAGCCCCAAATAATCGAACTCACCTATTTTTGAAAACTTGAGTTTGAATCTGATATCAATAAAATCAAATCAAATCCAAACAAAAAAACCTAGAATCTATATTATAAAAACATTAGAATTTGCAAAGAAATTGCATACCAGATAGAGGAAGACTTACCTGGGTGGAGGATACATAAGAAAGATTCGAGATCTGTGAAATGATCAAACCCCTAATTAACATGAACGAAACACTATAAATATGATGATGAAGAAATTTTTGAAACACATACAGAATTACAAAAACCCATTAATCGGAGAAAATGAAATAAGAAAAAATGGACAATATATTTAGATCTAACTTGAAAAATATTATTGAACCCAAATGTTTTTAGATATAAGGGTTACCTGTAGCATGGACGGGATGAGAGAGGCAACGTGGGAAGGTGAGGGATACAGAGTGGGAGAGGGGAGACCATTGAGATGTTGAGGACAACAGCGTGGGAGAGGGTTTGTGTTGTCAGGCCGATGGAATTATTGGGAGATTGGGATTGTTGACAAGTGGTATGACAATAGGTATAATACCCTTTTACCTTTGTTTTTGAATTTTGAACAAAGGGGAAAATAAAGTGGTGTGTGTTAAAAGAGGGGGAAACCAAAAAATTTAAGGGCAAAAATGGTAAGAGGGATATTTTAATTTCAAATATTGGATTCTTGCATTATTGATTTAATCCTAGCCCCTAATTAGCTTATGATCTTATTGAATAGTAACCAACATCCTACTCCTTATTTTATATATATATATATATATATATATATATATATATATATATATATATATATATATATATATATATATATATATATATATATATATATATATATATATATATTTCCACATAATAAAGGAACATGGTTTTTGAATTGTATAAGCACAATAACGATCCGGATCATGCCACATCTCCCACTAGAAATGAAGGGTTCAAATTAAGTCTCATTTTTAAATTTCAAATTTTTACCATTCCCCCTCAATTTTCATTTCCCCGCTCTCATTTCACCCACTCACTTTAGAATATCATCTTAATTTCAGAGAGCCTCATTTCTCTCTATGATATCACCTTCCCATACCTCTCATCATGTCTTAATAACCATGAGACGCCACTCTTAAGATCATCTCTCTCACTCTCTCCCTGTCCCGTTATTCTATTTGATGTTTTGTGCTCTTTACGATCAAATAAAGGGTTTTAAAAACCCTAAGATAGTTTTTGTTCCCCCTACCTCTCTGTCAATATGAGTTTTTGGGTTTTTCTTTTTCGAGTCTCTTTTTTTTTTACAGAACCTTACCCATTAATGGTTTTTACAGTTTTCTTTGTAGACATTTTACTCATGGATTCGTTATACCATGTCTCAATAGTTAATACCATAATTCAACTTCTGGGTTTAAGACATGATTTTAGTATACCTCTGTTTTACATGGGTTAAGTTATGGTGTAATTATTATCTCTGTTTTACTATACCTCTGTTTAACTTCTGGGTTTAAGACATGATTTTATTCATTATCACATGTTGTTGTTTGTTTTTCAGATTTGCGAGCCTTAAATATTTAGAGTCTACTAATTGGAGGACTCTATTTTAAGGGGTTCCTTATTGAAGATTTTTAGCTTTGCCCAATGAGGTCTGCTCCAAGTTTATGTTTTTTTCCTATCGTTAACTTCATTGTTATTAATGTTCATTTAAATAGATAGTTTCCTTGATTATGTTGACAACACAGTTTATGTGCACTCATATTGTTACTCTACATGAGTTGAACTTGGTTAGCTAAACTCAAATTATTATCCTGATAGTTTGAGTTTGGTATTTTACACAAGTATAGTATTTTGTTTGAGTAACTTTTGTATTTACTTTGTTGATAATTAATAAAGTTATGTGTTTGTGGTTTTTAATCCAGTTGTAGGTATTTGTGAAACCCATCACACGTGGAACTATAATGAGGTAGGCTCTCTTTGTCCGTTTATGTTATGTTTCCTTTTGAAGATTCTTTTTGTTGAGTATCTCTTATTTTGCACAAATATCTCTTTGAAATCGTAATCATATATACTCTTTGTCCACTCTCTCAGCATAAGGTTCGAAATATGGGGACTTTTGGTTCAAAATTACATTCTTTAGTTTGACTTTTGGTCTTTTTAAGGTCTTTGGTCTTAATACTATTTTGTAGCATGTCAATACATGTCCATATTGGATGTTCATATTTTTGTAGCAGCTCTAATATTGGATTATTCGGAGAGCTATTTTTGCAGCAGCTCCTTACTTTATAGCTTTCAATATTGCATTTTTGAACTTCTATTGATTCCATACTTATGTTTGAGAGCTTTCCTCCAATTTCCACCATCTATTTTAGTTTTTAATTTCCTTTTTTCCTCAAAATTTTCTTTTTATTTTAATATATTATTTTTTTAGGCAAGTCATAACATTTTTAGATAAATTAGTGCGATAGACAAAATTAATGTTTGTGTTTCAGGTCTTTTCTTAGGAGACAAAATTGTCTCCCTCATGGTATTCTTGAAAATTGGGATGTCAAGGTTGAGGTATTAGCTGGAAAATATTGGTTGAGGCACCAATATAGCATATTGGTTGATGCTCCAACATAGACTCCGCTTACTTTCTATATGTACATTTTTTCAATTGCATACTCCCTTTGTCCCAAAATTTATACTCCCATGTTTTTTCTTTAATTAATCATTATCATGAGATTTGAGACATAAGGGTACTTGGTACTTCAGTTTGGGTGACTATTTTAATTTACCCAAGGAAAGGAATTCATGTTCTGTTATGTTGGATTTTGATTAATCTATTAAAATTTAAAATATATAATTTTTAAAGATATTTTCTGAAGCGGTGAATGGATGGACCGTAGCTTCCAGGGATTTCTCTTAAATGAAGTTTTAGATTTCTTCAAAAATGTTAAGGTCTGATTCAATGAATGAACGAATGTAAATGTATTAATTTACTTATGTGTGTCCATCTATGAAGCATGATCCACAACTCTGAACACTCACCCTCATATTTTGATTTTTTTTATCTTGGATTTATCCATAACTTTTTCTTGGATTGTTCCTCATACATAGGTAACAAAGGCAACCACCAAACCTACTCAATATCCTTTCTAAGCAATGAACACAATGTCTAGGCAACAAGAATTCATCCAATAATCATGGCAGCAAGGAAGCAAGCATGAAGAAACGGAATGGGAAGATAGGCTCTTATGCTGCACAACACAGGTTTTGGGTCGAAAATGATGGCTAAAATGGGATACATAGAGGGGCCAGGGCTGGGCAGGTAAAAAATAAGACAGTCTCTCCATCACCTCTTACAGATTTGAGGTAGAGCCTGTATTATTTACAAGTAGAAAAAACACATATTACTACTTTAACCCTTAAAAAAGTCACTGGCCTAAAAAAGCAAAGCACAAACTTATATATAGTGTACAACCGAAGACTAAGATAATGAGAATTTTGTACCATAAGAAGTTATCTTATACATCTGTTATACGTATATTGGTCCAATGTGAAATGTATTCTGCCTCAGGATGAAATGATGACAGTATTATAAGTTAAGTGAAATGCCCTTCAAGAACACATAAACAAATATTTTTTAGTTCATGATGATCGGAGTTTGGTGAAAAAATAATTATATTAGATTTTAATGTTGGTATTATAGTCGATTTATGGTGGATATTTTGCTGATGTTGATGCTGTTTATAACAGGATTATTTAAGTTGCCGGTGAATGGAGTTTTTCTACCTTAAATCTCGAGAGATCCCTAATTAAGAACTTTAAAATGACAAGCTGCCAAAACCTCTTCTGGAGGCGTCGTTCCATTTTGAGTCAATTCAGTCACATCAAAGTGTTGCTCTTGCCCCAGATTGCCCGTGATGATGTTGATGTTGCTGTTAACCCCAAATTGTTGATGTTGCCACCACAAAACAAACCAATAGCATCAAACTACTGCTGCCCCAAACTGTTGTTGTCCCAAGTACCCGCAGTAGGATTGATTACAACTAATAACATCAACTCCTACGCCAGATCGATACAATTACCCCCATGTATTGAATTTTTGTTAGTCTTTAAGTGATCATGTTTAGGCCTAAACATTTAGCATTGAGTAATGTTTAATATTATGTTTCAAGTTTAAATAGTATGGTTTGGAAGAAATGCCATAACTTTTTAATCGTAAATCGAAATGAGGCGATTATGGCACCATTGGATTCATATCGCCCGTGCCAAGATAACTATGTTTTGGGTTATTTTCGTCATTGTTCAAGGGATCAAAATCGACTTTAAAGTAAAAAAATTATATTTCTCATTGTCGAATTTGGTTTGTATAAGGTTTTTTCGTCAATTTTTTTACCTATTCTCATTGTTTCCTATGGTAGTTGATTCAACTATGCGCATAAGTTGTTGGACTATTTATTATTTGTCAAACTGTGTGGATAGTCCTATAAATAAATGACATTATGGTCGGTGCTTTTAAAATTACACTTTGGTTTGTTGGGGAACAATATTTTTGCCGTTTTACGATTACGTACTTTTAAAATTTTTATCATTTCGCGATTACATACTTTCAAAAATTTTATCGTGCCTTCAGGCACGGGTATATATATTAAATAAATGATTTGGGATAAATGGACAAGTGATAAACATTAATACTCTTTTATTGGGCATTGGCCCTTTGGGCTGTGCTAACTTGCCTTAATTTTTTAACATCCTTTTAATTTCATTTTTAAACACATTTTACATTAGACTGATTCATTTAACTACCCATTAGTATAGAGATAGGCAGATAATGAGTTAAAACTATTGGCAACATTTTTATTAATTTTTTATAAATGTGGATATTTAACTTTTGTAAAACTCAGCAGAAAACATCCTTATCTCTAACTATCTCTTTGTAGAATATTATTATTTTTTATATACTATTTCTTTTACGATTTTCATTTGTTTTTAAGGTCTAGAGTATTCTCAGAGTTCTAAGATTATCCATTGTTGCTGGTGATGGAATCTGGTCATTTAATCCTAGGAGTTGATTGTTCAAGAGGCTGACATGATCAATATCAGCGTGCAATTTCACCTATAGGACTTTATGAAAAAACACAAACCTTGATCAATAGGTTCTTTTAATTTAATCTATTTACAGATTTTAAATTTTTTCATATATTATGCATATTTATTTCAAACAATCTAAAGGTGAAGTTATTTGTTAATTTTTACAACTTGTTATGGAAAATCCTACTGCGAAATATTCTTAAAACCTCGAACCGTTTGATGGAAAGAATTTTAGGAGATGGCAAATGAACTATGTTTTTACCTAACAACTCTTAAGGTAGTTGAGTTGATTGAATCTGATAAATCTTCTAAACTTGAAGAAATAGCTACTTGGAATCAAATGGATTATATGTGTAGGAACTATATTCTTAATTGTTTGCGCCTTGAATTATATGATGTTATTGGTCTTATTTTACTACTAAAGACTTATGGAACTAATTGGATACAAAATATGCTACTGAAGATGCTAGATCTAAAAAATTCATGTTTAGAATACTTTTGGAATTTAAAATGGAAGATAACAAATCTGTAGTGCTACAACTTGAATAATTACAAATCATTATTCACGAAATTTTGGCTAAGCGTTGTAACATATGTGAGGGGTTTCAAGTGTCTTATATAATTGAAAAACTACCACCTTCTTAAAATGATTACAAAACAACCTTAAAGATAAGAAAAAGGAAATGACTTTAGAAGATTTGATAGTTCGTTTGAGAATTGATGAAGACCATAGGAATGCATAACTTATGGAGGAAAAATCTGAATTCAGCTTATCAAACATCGAGGGAAATGGTCCCAAAGCCAATTAATACCTAAATCACCTATAATGGAAACACACCCCGTATGGCGATATTCTACCATGAACTGGGTTAAATGGGATAACAAAGTTGTATGAGTGATTTGTGGAGGTACTAACTTATGTTTGACTTAAAACCCAATTTGTGATGTAATAGTAGAACTGGATCGGTGGGAGAATGAGATACAATTTCTTAATGCTTTCTATAACTATTATTCAGTGGGGTGTAAGATATAGTACACTATTGGTAGAAGCACTTAGACGAGTGTGATAGTGAGGCCGCTTCCTATGAGAATTAAAGTTGATTCCCTAGAGCACTCGAGAAAATATAGACAAGCTCAAGGCCAAAACGAGCATAACCATGGGAACTCGATGATTTTTAGGAATCACGTGTATGCTATATTGACTTAAGTTTATAATTTTGGTGAAATAGTTCAAGACGTTAGTCCACTATCAACCACCAAACAGAGCGTTGCTAGTCCTCGAGCAATAAGATAGAGAGAAAGAGAAAGATAAGTAACCAAAAGTGTACCACTTTCGCGGGCACTTGCGATTGCACTTAGCATGTGCAACAAGCCTTTAAACCTATAGGTTCCCCTACAGGACGAGTTGTGTCTCGTGAGGGTTTGCAAGGAATATACCCACAAAATTCTTATTTGCAAAAATTTATTGAAAGGCAGTCAATCTCTTATTAGACGTAGAATAATCGCACAATCCATCACATGAGAAATATTTTGAGAAATACAAGCTAGAATTTGTAAAAGTTTAAGCTAAGTAAATACTCAAGGCACATCCTTCCTAGAACTCAACGTGTGTGGTGTGAATCAGTCAAAACGGGTCGAGTATCACAAGAGTAATTCCTAGATTGCCTTGTCGGAATCAACGCTTCAACTTCAAATCTCACTAGATATATCACTCTCAAACGAACTCTCGAGATATGGGTTAGTGTATCGCTCTTGTGTGTGAGGAGGTGAGTAAATGTAATCAAGTTCAAACGTCTCATGCACACATAAGAAAGAACGAACATATAGAAATAAAATTGATCTCATGAAAGAATGCTAATCACTATAGTGAGAACGTCGAGTTATTCACCACGTTGACTTTCATTTGCCCGAACACCTAGGGGAATATATGGATGATTGGGTGAGGGGAAATGAAATGAAATAGGAAGGATATGATGATGTGGGTTGTTTGGGATGAGGTAGGTAGGATAGGATGGGATGATGATATGATGGATGGATGGTGGATATTTGAGAAGAGTGTATCACTCATAGACGAACAAATGTCTTTATTTCTTGACTACAACTTTCTCTTTTTCTTCTTCTCCAAATACACATCAATGTATGAGATAAATCTGCTAAAAATACAAATAACCCCAACATAGATTTGTATTTAATTTTTCTCTATCTGAATCGTCTTTGGGAGAGATATCCGCTAAAAATGCAAACACTCTCTATGATAGATCATCTCCTTTTTTTTTTTACTTACTTTCTTTTTTTTCTTTTTTTTTTATATATATTTTTTTCTTTTCCAAATACGCATCAATGTATGAGATAAATCTGCTAAAAATACAAATAACCCCAACATAGATTTGTATCAAATTTTTCTCCATCTGAATCGGCTTTGGGAGAGATATTCGCTAAAAATGCAAACACTCTCTATGACGGATCTTCTCCTTTTACTTTCAACACTATTCTATGTGGATATGGAAATGGGCGATATGGTATATGGTGATGATATGAAAAATGGAAGGTGTATGAATGTATGATAAATAGAATTTGGTTGGTGTATGAGTGAAGGTGTGGTGAAAACCTAGTGATCGGGACAAATTTCAAGACACGTGTTTCTTACAACTCGAACGAGATGTCGTTCTCAGTGATCAAGCCAAAAATTTATGAAAGATAATGAGATCATACGACAATTAAAGTGCGGACCCAAAAGAAGTTGAATCAACTTGTGACTCGGAGATTGCGTAAAACACTCAAAAAGGGTGAAAGGCACAAATCTCACGGGCTAAAGTCTCTACTAGTGATCCTTAAGGTTCTCTTTAGAATTATAGTACTCTTCAACTCTAAACGTAATGACGTGATACGTGCGCAAATTTTTGTTGAGTCTAAGAATTCATAGTGCAAAATGCCTTGTTACGTATTACATAAGCTATTTATAAAAGATATTCTCTAGCTTGATTCCTAGACTTAGAAAAATGGATGATTGAAAATTCACATCATTGAGTGAGATGAAAGAAACTGCGCGAAATTTTAAAAATCAGGTTTAAAATTCAAAATTTTCAAAAGAGGCACGATTTTGATAAAATTCCCCACCCCCAAACAAAATGGAACATCGTCCTCGATGTTAAGTAAAATGATTTTTAAAATTGAGAGCATAAGGTAGGAAAGAGATTACCAGAATGAATCGCTAATGAAGTAGACATGTGAAGCTAAGAATAAATTTGAGTAAGTGATACGAGAAAAAATGTGTACAAGTCTATAAGCATGATAAAGCATAGGGTGATGTGAAACACCACCCCCAAACAGGATGAGACTAGTACAAGAAACGCGGGCTGCCTCCCGGTAGCGCTAAGTTTAATGTCTTCAGCCAGACCGATCCATTCTCACCCTAAGGAAAAGAACAATGATGGCGCGGGGCGGCAGAAAATTGGGTGATGAGAATCACCCCCAAACAAGACTGAAGCGTCAGTCTTGTTCGATAATTTGACAAGGGTGAGGGTGATGAAACACCGAACACGACCTTTTTTATTTTTTGGTTTTTTGGGTTTTTAGAGAATGAAAGGAAGAAAATATTTTTGAATTTTTATTAAAATAAAGGAAGAAGATATGTTTTGGATTTTTGTGAAGAAATAGAAGGAAAAAATATATATTTTTGGATTTTTCTAAAAAAGAAAGAAAATATTTTTGTATTTTTTTATAAAAATGAAAGAAAATATTTTTGGATTTTGTTTTTTTTTTTTTTTTTTGAAAGAAAAGGGTGGGGAAAAGATGGACTCTTGAATTTGGACGGAATAACTAAAACCGACTACTGAAAAATGGAATTGGACACACACACAAGTCAAGAAAAATTCCTAACTAGCACATAGCCAATTTTTATCTTTAGATTTAGCGAAAGGGTAGTCAAATTTTAATTAAGTCCGCGGGCGATAAAAAAAAATCACGGAATTATCTGAGTGATCGCCTTTGCAAAATGTTCTCCTAGTGGGATACCTAGTTGATTGATTTGAAATTTAATGATGGCTAGGGTAGCACACAATGATAAGCGAGTGAGTCGGGTGATGAAATCCCTTCTCGTGAGTGACCGGGTGTAGGTCTTAATTAATTAATTCATCACACCATTCAAAAATAAATGCGAGAATAAAATCAAATAAGAGCACACAAATCACACACAATAAATGACTCGCTAATAGGAGAGGCGCGAGGGTGTAAGAAATATACCTCCCACGGTTTTTACGCGTGGGGTGCCGAAAATGTTGAGTCGACCGGGGGGAGAATACGCCAATCTCAGTCGTCCCCGGGAGTCCTACCGACCCAAGGTAGAGAGGCTTGTAAATCCTCGCCTTGGACGCCCTCTCTCTACCTTGTCCGGTTTCCCTATCACGCTTGTCTTGAATTATTACAATTTTAAATGAAAAATAAATGGTGTCTCTATGCACCGCAATACAAGCCAATGATAAAATCCTAATACAAGCCTTCTAAAAAAATGGTACGAATAAAAATAAAAAGTGCAATACAAATGAATCACAAATAGGTAATCCTCGCAAGTGCTTCAAGCTCCAAAGATCGGCAACGGCGCCATTTGATAGAAAAGAAAAATTACTTCTAATGTAGATTTTGTTGTCGTTGTTGCAACTTCTCTATCCATCAAAATTTCCCTTGAACCTACAAAATTATAACAAAACTAGTGTAGAGGGTAAGTAAGGGAGTCAATCCATATCTAAGGGTGAAACACAAAATTGGAGAGGACATAAATAGATTCATTTGAATTTTATTATTATTTATTTATTTTTGCTTTTTATATTTTTTTTATGGATTTTTCAAGGGATTTTTTTAGCTAACTAACTATACTAATTTTTATAACTACTAATTAAGAAGTAAAAGCTAATTTAAGAAAGGTGAGATAAACAAAATTGTCCTAATAAGTAAACTAACAAAATTGGACTCATGAGGGCTTCAAAATTTCATCCCATAAATGGGAGATTAGCCCTCAATAATCATCATCCAAAAATATGAGATACATAATTGAAAGCATGTGAGGATTAAACTAAAAGTAAAAGAGAGGAATAGATCAAACCAATTTGCGCCTTGAATTGAAATGGAATCTTCATTTGCATCAACAATCTCTCAATTACACATTAAAAATCACTCAATCATAATCCCTCACTCATGTATTTATTGAATATAAACTAAAAATTACAAACTAAAAATTAAAAAGGATAGTGGATGAATTCATAATGGACAATTAAATAATAAAAGAGATTTGCTAAAAATGCAAATCCTAAAATTATAAAATTGTACATTAGAATTCATCCAAAGAAATAAATTCTAGATCATTAATTTATATTGAGATAATTGCTAAAAATGCAAAATCTCAACATAAATGAATGGGTTAGAATTTATCTCCCATAAGGGATAAATTTCACTACATCAATCTATTATGAAATAATTGCTAAAAATGCAAAAATTCATAATAGATGGGTGGGGTGAAATTTATCCTAGAGATAATTTTCAACACACACCTCTATGTTGAGGTATTTGCTAAAAATGCAAATACTCAACATAGAGGGGTGGGGAGAATTTTATCACACCTAGATTAAAACTAATTTGAGATCTCCTTCAAATGGGTCTTCATCCTCAATATATAGGAGGCATGGAGTATGAGGGGTAAAAATGAAAATTGGCAAGGGTGTGCATGTGGGAATGGTGAGAGCACATGTGCATGGGGGTGTGAGGTGAGGATAAATTCAGATTTGATTTGAGGGGTGTTTTGGGTGTTTGGCTAGAAGAGGTTAATTAGGGGGTAGAATAGGAAAAAGGGGGGTTAAATGGTTTTATGGCACATGGGGCATTTGGGTTTAGTTAGTTTTTGCAGATCGTGGCTTTTGGCTTTGGAAGAAGTGGGTTTGGGTTTGGCTAAATGGGTATGGGGTATGGATCCGGGTTCAAATGGGTTTTGGAAAGGGTTTTTGCAAATGGGTCTTGGGTACATGTGGCATTGTTAATTTTGGCTTTTGAAATTGGTCTTTGGTTTTTGTTAACAGGTGGAAACAAAATCGTGGGTTTTTAGACTTAGGTTTGAAATGGGTATTGAAATGGTGAATGGGTTTTGGGAGAGGGTTCGCGACGCCGGCAAGGGAGGGGGACGCGACTGGGTAAGGAGGTCGGTCCGGCTGGGTTGATGCCGAGAGGAGAGAGAGGGGGGGCTGGTAGGGAGGTGAGAAGCGGCTTAGAGTTAGGGTTGCTCCGGCGGTGGGTTCGCCGGCCGGAGCTGGTGATCGAGCCGGGGCAGAGGGTTTAGTATGCCGACGGGTTGGGAGAGAGGAGAGGTGTGTCTTTGATGGGTTTGGTAATGGGTAGAAGTGGGTTAAGTGTTTTGGAGAGAGGAGAGAGGGTGAGTTGGGTGGTAATGGTGGTTGGAGAAGAAGGAGGATAGGTTATGGTATGTGTGAGGTGTAGGGTGTATGGTGAGGATGAGGGTGTATTTGGGTGAGGCTTAGGGTGTAGGATAGGTTAGTGGGTGTAGGAGTGTAGGATAAGAGGTGTTGTGTGTGTGTTTAATTTATGACCCTACTAAAATAATAAAAAGACTAAAATCTAACTAAAAATAAAACAAACTAAAAATAATAAAACTAAAGAATAAAATCCTAAGCTATATAAAAACTAAAATAATAAAACAAAAGAAATGAAAAATGAAAAATCTAATAAAAACAAATGTCCTAAAAAAAATATAAAATCTAATAAACTAAAAATAAATTACTAAAACTAATCTTAATAAAATAAGACTAAACTAAAAACTAATCAAAATCAAAATAAAGTAAAATTATATTAATAAAAATAAAATAGAACAATAAAATAATAAAATCTAAAAAATTCTAAAATAAATCCTAAAAATAGAAAAGACTCAAACTAAAAATCTAAAAAATAATAAAATGACACAAATAAAACACACACAGGCTTGGGGTAAGTTTGGGCTAGGTTTAGGCTCGGGTTATGATTACGGGTTTAGTATTTAGCTCCGTAAAATGCACAATTACCTTGAAATACGCATTTAAACACCGCAACTTGCATTCGGCCTGCATAATAAACATTTACGCGCATAAGACCCATATTGTCGAGAATTAGCAACTAAAATACATCTATTCGAGGTATAAATTGTACAGTTTTGGGTGCTTATCAACGTTAGTCCACTATCAACCAGTAAACTCAATAGATCATCACAAAACAAAGGTTCAATCGAATGATACCTCATCCTTTACATTACTTATTATAGTACTCAAAAGCATCTTTTTATATTTATTTTATTTACTTCATTCATATGGGGGATTGTTGGTTACATATACTATATACATTTCTTTTGAATGAAATAAATAATTTGGGACAAATGGTCAAGTGGTAAGTTTGTGGGGTTTAGTGTGGGTGGCCTTAGGTTCAATCCTTAGGACGCACGCTAAACATTAATAGCCTTTGATTGGACCTTGGACCTTTGGGCTCCTTTGTGTTACCTCATTTTTTAAACATCTTTAATAACGTTTTTAATTAATTTTTAAACACATTTTTACATTTGACTCATTATTTTAACTACCCGTTAGTGGAGGGGTACATAGGATGGCGGGTTCAAACTGTTGGCAACCTTTTTATATATTTTCTATAAATCTAGGTATCCAACTTTTGTAAAACTCTCTAGAAAGTGTCCTTATCTCTCACTATCTCTTCACATAAATTTTTTGATTTTCTTTACAATATTTCTATTATGATTTTAATTGATTTTGGGGTTGTGGAGTATCGTGAGAGTTCTAAGATTCTCTATTATTGCTGGTGAGGGAATCTGATCGTTAAATTATGAGAGATGTTTGTTCAAGAGGCTGACATCATCAATATTATCAGGTAATTTCACCTTTAGGACTTTATATCAAACACAAATCTCAATCGATAAATTGTTTCAATTTTATTTATTTACAAATTTTACATTTTTTCATATATTTTGCATATTTATTTCAAATAGTAATTTAAAAATATTAGCACCTCTATACATCATTACATATTTTTTCTAGCTGGTTTGAATAACTGTACAACTGGTGAAACAAGTTGAGAATGGGTAGATGAAATATTTAATATATCCCATGTGAAATACCTCATTCAATAATAAGGGAAAATCAAAAGAAGAAAATTTATGAAGACTTCCATAAATTTTCTAGGTGTGTCTCCTTATTGAAGGATCGTATCCTAGCAAATTTTTAGTTTTAGAGAAAAAATATCATCCATGGAGGGAAATCGGCCTTCATATGAAACACTAATAAAAATACAACTCGAATATAATACAAATATAATACAAACTAATATCATATATTTCTCATTATAATTATAATATTTTTATATGTATATGGGTGAAGATATTTTTAGTCTTGTCAATCGACAGATGATATTATTTTAGAGTTCTTCTATAACGATTCACAAATTCGACTCATTTTTTGTTATTCATTGACATATTGCATTTGTATTGGTCCATTTTTTACCATTGACGGGATCTACACCATAAGACCTAGGCTTGTCAATGGATCGGATTTTACCCGAATCCGAATCCAAATCTGAATCTGAATCCGATCCATTTAAGCGAATATGGATCATGCCTGAAATCCGATTATCCGATTATCCGTTTATTAAATGAAGCGGATTTGGATTCATATACTCCGATCCGTTAATAATCCGATCCGATTAATATTTTTAATATATATATATATATATATATATATATATATATATATATATATATAATATTTTTAATTGATATATATTGTATTTAATAATATTTTTAATATATATTATAATAGTTCTTTATTTCATTATCTATTTTTTTGCAACATTTGCAAAATAAATTTATGAAATAAGAATTGAAAATAAAAATATTGCAAATCAAGTTTAATACAAATGGATAATTGGATAATCGGATCCGATCCAAATTCGTTTAACATAAACGGATATGGATTTGAATTTGCCTGATCCAATCCGATTAATAAACGAATCGGATCCGAATCCGTTTAACATAAACGGATATGAATATAGATTTATCTGATCCGATCTGAATCTCATCCGTTTACAGGCCTCATAAGACCTACAAAATAAATCAATACAAGCACAACACGTTACTGAATCACAAAAATAAATTGAATTTGTGAATTAATGTAGAATTATTGAGTATTTTAACATGATACTATTTTTTCTATTTTAAGCTATTACCATCTCTTTAGTATTTAAAGGCACAACCACCTACTCATTCAAAACTGCAGAAAAGGACAGTGCCAAGTTGCCAACATCGGCAATTCAATGGCATTCACTTCAGCTTTATGAAGAGAAAAAGTTCAAGGAACATGTAATATGAAAGGATACTGCCAGTTTAGTCATCCATCATTTATCTTTTTCAAAAATGGATAATAGATCTTGACTTGTTGACACAGCACCTCTTTTGGAAGTCATGTTTGTGGAGGAGGAATTAATTTTGAGGTGTCCGCAAATTAATTCGGAAATTACCTTACGTATAAAAACCAAAAAAGACACGGCCCTATAATACTTATATAATAATCATTTAGAATGTTATATGCCATCGCTGGAAATTTGAATTACTACGAATTTTAAACCAGCCCGTCATATTTACGCTATTCTGACCCAACATGGTACGGTACATTCTTAGGTTTAATAGAGTGCCTTTGTAGCGATTTAAAATTAAAATTTAAAATCGCGACTCGTTGATTTGATATATCATAAATGATTATTATTATTGACGCGAACTTATATTTATAAGAAATCAATTAATAACAGCACATAATGTCAGCAAAAGTTTCAATTTTAAATTTCACTAAATTTTTTGTATAAATATAAATAATTTTTGCCTGTATAACATTAGTCTTTTTTAGGTTTAAAATTCGATTTTATTTATAATGTGAACATAATCAACAACGATAGCAAGTTAATTTTCTCTCACAAACCCACGCAATATAGATTCGCCAAATGTTAGTGTTAACATGCTTATTCTGATAAAATCCACATCTTAGCACTCATTTCCTGTATGTTGATTTGAACGCCAAGTCACTTTATTTGTCTTTAGTTATGTCTATTTTCTAACATAAATCCCATATGAATGTCATAGGGAGAGAGACAGATGAATTTGTATAAAATTTGACCAACATTTTCTGTTTAACTATAACAATAACTATGCATGATCAAGTAAAAAAATAACAAAACAATAAAAAGTAAATTAATAAGATGTAAAATCTCCAAATTAAGATAAAATTAGATGCATGAAGAAAAATACACTTTAAATAATTCCTTTCAGGGCACAAGCAATAGATTTGAGCATTGCAGTGGCTTTTTCATCCACAACAATGAAATCACTCTTAATTGTTACAAATACAAATGCACACTTTTGCTGCATTACAAACTTAACCAACCATTCAAGCATGCTAAGGGCTTGGAAAGTATATTTACCGGCCACCTCCGCCGCCGCCTGACCCGCTACCAACACCGACTCCAGTTCCGGAACCACCTCCAACCCCTATGCCAATGCCGATACCAATTCCAATTCCTCCACCACCTCCATGTCCACCACCAATACCACCCCCATGACCACCACCAATACCACCTCCATTGCCACCACCTGCGCCAAATCCTCCACCATGTCCTGATCCTCCACCCAAGCCGCCACCTCCTCCCCCACCACCACCTCCACCACCTCCTCCACCACCTCCCACACCACCACCTACACCACCTCCAGCTCCAAATCCTCCACCATGTCCTGAACCACCCCCTACACCACCCCCACCGCCACCTCCACCACCTCCTCCTCCACCACCACCAGCACCTCCTCCTGCACCACCACCTACACCTCCCCCAGCTCCAAATCCACCACCATGACCTGACCCACCTCCAACACCACCTCCTCCTCCACCACCAAAGCCTCCTCCCCCGCCAACACCACCTCCAGCGCCAGCACCACCACCAGCACCAAATCCTCCACCATGACCTGAACCACCCCCAACTCCTCCACCTCCACCACCTCCTAACCCTCCTCCTCCACCAACACCTCCACCAACGCCACCCCCAGCTCCACCCCCAGCCCCAAATCCCCCACCATGACCTGATCCACCCCCAACTCCTCCACCTCCACCACCTCCTAATCCTCCACCACCTCCAACACCTCCGCCAGTCCCACCGCCAACACCTCCCCCAGCTCCAAACCCTCCGCCATGACCAGAACCACCCCCAAGTCCACCGCCTCCACCACCACCTAAGCCTCCCCCGCCACCACCTCCTAACCCTCCTCCTCCTCCAACACCACCCCCAGCGCCACCTCCAAAACCTCCTCCACCACCACGACCTCCATAACGCCCACCGCGACCTCCATAGCCTCCACCATAACATCCTCTCCTACCATATCTACAATCATTATCATTACCCCATCTTGTTTTGTCAAGCTTTTCGTCTCCGAGAGCTATGGCACTCGAATGGAAAACAATGCTCAAGACCAAAAGCACAGAAAGCCATTTTGGAGAGAAACCCATGGTTATAGAGTTGCTCAGCTTACTTTGTTTGAACTGGTTCACTCATCAGCTCTCAATATATATGATTCGTCCACTAGCCAATTTGAAACCACTCCAACTACATAGCCATTAATGTTGCATGGCTTAATGCAACGCGTTGGAACCGTTGGGGTGGTGGTGGGAGCATTAAGTGAGTATGATAGTCAAAAGAAGATAAAAAAAATGGATAATTCATTGATTTGGACTTCGTCAACGCGGTCCTACCGGCAGTCGGTATTACACATCACCTGTGTTCATGGTCCCAGACAATTATCAAAGTTTCATTACTAGCAGTGTTTTAAAAAGCGCGCTATTGCGAACGCAATAGCGCGCTATTGCGTTTTGCGAAGGAGAAAAGCAACGCAATTGAGTCTGCTATTTGTGATGCTCCTATAGCGTGCGCAATTGAGCGCGATTTAGCGCAATTTAGCGCGAAAGTGCGCGAAAGTGCGCAAAACTACGCAAAAGTGCGCAATTGGAGCGCAATCGGAGAACTTAAAAACAAAAAATACAAAACACTGACGTTTTGTAAAAAAGGAACCGGAAAGGTGTTTACTTGCTGTCGATCCTAGAAAAACCCTAAGAAAACACTCCTTACCTGCTGCTGATCCAGTCCGGAGGTCTCTCTCTCCTGCCAATCCAGCCGTTTGTCTATTTCTGCTACAGATCCAGTTTGTATGTAAGTTACGTTTGCCCTAGGCTATAAAAAAATCTCATTCTGAGATTTTTTTTGTTCAGTTAACTTTCTTTGGGAGCTGTTGAGTTAACTTTTTTTGTAACTTTGTTTTAATATCTCTTTTTTTTTTCATATCTCATTCTGAGATTTTTTTGTTCAGTTAACTTGTCTGGGAGCTTTAAAAACTCATTTGATTTTGTAACTTTGTTTTAATAACTCTTTTTTTTATATCTCATTCTGAGACTTTTTTCAAATCTCAGATAATGCAATTTTTTAAAATAAATTCAGTAGAAAATGTAATTTTTTGGCTTTAAAAATGTATTATTATATTATAAGACTCAGTTTACAAGTATAATGTTATTTTACAAATTTGTTGAAATGTTACTTATTTTTACAAATTTCAATTTAAAATGTTAATTCCTTTTTATTTTTTTACAAATTTCAGTTTAAAATTTTACTTATTTTTTGTTTACAATTATGGGTTTAAAATATGACATTTTTCACAAATCCAGTTTAAAATGTTACAATTTTTTTCACCAATTTCAGTTAAAATGTTAGTTATTTTACAAATTTCAATATAAAATGTTACTTTTTAATAAAATATAAGTTGCAAATGTTGCCCATTTTTTAAAAAATTTCAGTTTAAAATGTCACTTCCTTACAAATTTCATTTTAAAATGTTGTTTATTAATTTATTTAAATATTTATATGTTTTTCTAGTTAAAAAAATGGAATGCACGAATTGCTTGCGCGATGCGCGACGCGATTTGCGCTACGCGACTTTGGAGCCAAAACGCGACACCCTACGCGACCGCGATTTAAAACACTGATTACTAGGCATGGCGATTGGTGCACGATCCAAATCTCTATGAAAACTGTCATGAAGAATCACAGTTCCAACTTTCAAACTTCACATTTATTTCACTGCTCTTTATACTTTACAAACTATGTGTGTCTCTCGCAGTGCATATTAATATGATCAACGCATTTTTTGAAATATATACTCACACTGATGTAATTCCCGAGAATAATGTAATATGAATAAGAATTACTTATAATATGAAATTAATTCTTACAAGATTTTCAATATTATCATGGAATCATAATTTCAATTTTAATTATAAATTACATGAAAAAATACTTTTTTTTCACGAAGACTTGATTTGTTGTTCCTAAAAGCTCATTGTTGTTCATTCTTCAAGCACTTATCTCTTCCTCCCAAATGCGCCAGAATCACTCTTGGAAAATAATCAGAAATCCAAAATATAGAAAATTTGGAAAATCAGGATTTTCCCTTCCTAGCGCAAATATATTTTGTGCGTTATTGTGTACCAATTAGTGGAGATTGATTCACTATATATAGGATGAAAGGGGACTCGAAATTTTCCTTAAAACTCATCATCTACCATCCACTAAAGTAGTTAAAGGGATTCACAAATATACCAAAAGTCGTGTGACCTTTGGAATAATAATTTTCTAAGATTAATACATTAATTTAATCAAATTCGTCCCCTTATTTGGACCACAATAATTAGGAGAAATAATTTATTTATATAATTTATAATTATAAAATTTGGCCGAATTTTGTAATTATTAAATAATTAAATATTAATTTTAACAGCCTCTCACTTAGTCCTAATAAGATTATACATAATGAATGGATTAACATAAGTTGCGCAAGTATCTTAGAACATCATTAAGCACCTTAACTAAATACTTTATTAGTGTGAGTCATGGCGGTTCCACACTAATTCAAGAGCATCGTTCCTTCCATGTATCACGCCACCAATGTCATACTTAATAAGAATAAATATATAAGTTATTATAATGATCTCATAATGTCTTTATAAAAGACTATTTATGTCACATTCAGTCATTAACATGCATGTATATAATTAAGACAGAAATTTAGAATTCAAATTCACTTTATTGATATCAAAAGTTGTGTCAAATAACTAAGCAAACAACAATTACACAACTACTCGAGACCTATCTCTTTAGTATGTTGCAAAATATCTTCGGAGATAGTCCTTTCGTTAAAGGATCAGTTATGTTAACACTAGTACTAATGTGTTCAATTGACACAGTTTGTTTCTGAACTTTTTCTCTGATAGATAGATACTTCATCTGAATATGCTTAGCTGCTCTAGAATATCTATCATTATTTGAAAAGAAGACTGTTGCAACTGAACCCATAATACTAAGTCCTGAAATAAAATTTCGCAGCCATAACCCATGATTTGTAGCTTCAAAATAAGCGACAAACTCAGTCTCCATAGTTGAAGAGGCGATGACACTCTGTTTAGCACTTTTTCATGAAATGGCCCCTCCTGCCAGAAGGTAAACATAACCCAAAGTGTTTTTCCTACTATTAAGGCATCCTAAAAAATCTGAGTCTGACTAACCAATCACCTCAAGATGATCGGATCTCCTATAAGTGATCATGTAGTCTTTAGTTCCTTGCAAGTACCTTAACACCTTCTTTGCGGCCTTCCAATGGAAGTCACCCAGATTACTTTGATATATGCCCAGCATGCCAATGGCAAAACTAATATTCGGTCGAGTAAACACCTGTTCATATAATAAACTCCTTACAAGAGAAGCATATGGCACACCTTTGATGTGATCCCTTTCCAATTCAGTTTGGGGACATTGACTCAAACTAAATTTCTTCCCTTTTACAATTGGAACATTAATAGGATTATGACCGAGCGGAAAAAGTGTGTTCGTGTGAGGACACAATCGTTGTGTGTTTCGCCGCCGCGATACAAAATAAACCTAAGCTACTACTACACTTGACAAGCAAGCACAGCGGTAAGTCGGGTATCGTAAGAAATCCACAGGGAGTGATTAAATTTTAGACTTTAATTGTTTTAAAACTTCAAGAATAAAAATGGTGTAAAAGAAATAAGAAAAGGTGATGGTTGGTTATGGTGACAAAAGAAAAGAGAAGTTAACGCTAAATTAAAGGAAAGCGAGGATCGCGATCGCATACACGCATTCACGGGCTAAACAACTACTAATTAGAATTTCGATTCGAAAACATTTAATCGATCATTTTCAATTAAGCATAAACATCACGCAATAAGGAATTTAAGCCAAAGTTGCGAGATTAAACATTTAATCAAAAATGGTCACACGCGGATTAAATTCAAATTATCGCTATAAATACTAAAGTTGCATGACAAATAAAGTTAAACGCATAACAATCCAACTTTAATACACGCAGTTTCAATTAAATGCAATTTTACACGAAACCCTAATTTTCGAGGTCCAAACCCGTAAATGGCGAAAACGCAATCTCGACCCGTTATCTACGGACTATACATGGAAATAAACTAAATTAAACCAATTAAACTAAGAAAGCAAGAATTAAAGCAAGTAAACTAATTAATAAAGCATGTAAATTAACTACAAAGCAAGAATAAAGGAAATACAACTTATATTAAAGGAGAGGGAAGATGAGAGTACCAATTACAAACCCTAAAGGGTGTCAAACCAAGAGAGGAAGAAGAAGAGCTCTCAACTCCCCAAACCCTAAACTAAACTAACCTAAAAACTATCTAAAAACGTTCTCTCGGTTTATTACATCAAAATTGGCTTATATACCAAGTGGGAATTAAATTAGAAAAGAAAAGGGAAAAGAAAAGAAATACAAAATATCTGCTGAAAAACAGGGGCTCGATCGATCGACCCTTGTGGTCGATCGATCGACAGTGTAAATCGTGGAAAAAATAAGAAGGCTCGATCGATCGAACCCTAGGTTCGATCGATCAATCAAGCAGGTCTTGGCCAGGCAGCAGCAGCAACACACTGCATTCTTCCCTTCTCCTTCTCTTTTCCTCTTTTGCTTTCCTTGTTTTTCCTCCGCTGAAATCGCCGTAACTTCTTCGTTATGAATCGGAATCGCGCACCGTTCATGGCCACGCGAAGGTAGCGAGGAGGGATACAACTTTCGTGAGATGTCGGGACAGGTACCCAAGCTGTGAAAAGACTAAAATGCCCTTACGCGTGCAGATTTGTACGAAACTTCATCGGAATGCATCCAACTTTATACTTAGCACCTGTAATCCGTACAAAAGCCCAAATATACCTCATATAGCATGTTAACATATAAAATGGAGGTTGTATGATTATCGAGCATAAATATAGGAATTAAGGTACCCGAGGGGGCTAATAACGTGTACGTTAACAGGTGAAATATGTAATATTTGCGTCGTATCACACCCCCTAACTTACACATTGCTAGTCCTTAGCAATGAAATAGGAAACAACAAGAACTACAAGGAAACCAAAAGCAGGAGATAGTACAAAAGTATGGTATAAAAGCATAAGTCCACTTTCGCGGGCGATTCGATTGCATTTAGCATATGCAATAAGCCATTAAACCCCTAGGTTACCCTAGTGGACGAGTGTCGTCTCGTGAGGGTTTTCAGGGATGAAACCCACAGACATCATATGGTTTCCTCAAAATATGCCCAACACAACATGCGACAAACTCAACAACAACGAAAAAGATTTCAAACACATTATTAGCAATAGGGGTGGCAATTCGGGTTAGTCGTGTCATTTTCGGGTCGTGATGATTTTGATTTTATTATATGTTTTAGGTAATCTTAAATCTATACAAGCTAATCGTGTCATATTCGGGTCATGTTCGGGTTATTACCATAAACGGGTTATCGTGTCAAAAATTGCCAGCCCTAATTAGCAAAGTGAATGAATTCAAACAGAAGTCCAAATCATTAACATTATAGAATGCACCTCATAGAATTGAAACCTTAAAATGTGGGAGGGGAGCGAGCACATGCAAAGTGTGATTTAGCGAAAAACTTATATAAACCGGATAAACATAAAGGCATGCATATATTCAATCCTCACGGTCATTACGCTCAACAAATGAATTCATTATGAAAAGGGAGGTAATACACGGGACATGCGGGCATAAAGAGTAAATGTAAATGGAAACTAGGCCGCACACATGTCACAAAAGAAGAACGCTATATGTAAAAGGAAGAACTATAATCTCAATGAAAGGATACCGCACACTAAAAGAGGCAAAATGCATTTTCACAGATTATCACAACTATTATGACTTTTAAATTACATCAACCAAAGATCACATAAGACTTGTTAGAGGGTTGTAATGTAGGATAGGCTAGGGTACGAAATGAAGGAATGTATGTACGGATTCAAAGTGTTCGGGATGAAAACTCGGGATAATGGAAAAATGCGGGCAATATCAAAAATTGGAAAACAAGTTCCAAAACAAGCATTAGATATATCAACTGGAGAGTAATCAAAGCTTATTAAACTATATAAAACATTTACAACTTTCTCTTTCTTTTTCTTTTCTTCTTTTTCTCACTTTTCTCTTTTGTTTTCTTTTTTCTTTTTGCTTTCTCTTTTTCTTCACTTTTTTCACATCACTTTTCTTTACTTATCAAACTCTCATATGCCTAAAATTGCAACTGCAATACAACAACAACATTCAATCCCAAGTCACATTCCAAACAAAGGTATGTAAGGTGTATGTATGGCTTAAAACTCCAATTTGGAGTTGGTTATGGGATTTTGGGTAATGAAACGAAAGGCTAGTATTTTGGCACAAAGGGGTTGACTAGGGAAAGCATATAAGGGTGAGGTCAAGGTCAATATGGGTGATATAACAAAGATGGCATATGATCATTTCACAAAGTTTACGCAATTCTCAAGTCAAAACAATATATGAAAATCATGATCAAGTAACACATTTCAAGCATGAACTCAATTAATGAACGGTCAAATGAAAGATTAGAGAGATTACCAACGAATTCAACGTTTTCAAAGAGGAAAGAATAGTGTATAACACTCACAAACGACGAAAGGTACAAAGCTTACTCGGTGTAAGTATATACAATGCAACAAAAGATTCTCGAGTTATAAAAATCTTAAACCAAATCAATAGAACAAGGAAAGTGCATATGCTCATGGGATAAAGTTTAATTCATGAAGTTATTCACAATATCAATGATTTGAGGACTAAAGTCTAATAACTTCTAAAATCGAGAACATGCGTCATTGAGTTGTCTATTGGATCGGGCAATTATTGAAATTTATCATCGGAAACAAGGCAAAATGCCCAACAAAGGAGAAAAAAAGAAAGAAAATATTTTTGAAAATTTTTAAATTTTTCACAAAAAGGCGTACTTAGTAACTAACAAGTAAGAAAATCCATGGACAAAACAAAGAAATGGATAGAATATCCTACACCCCCTAACTTAAATGTTGCATTGTCCTCAATGCGCATTAAGAACACAACACAAAGAGAGGAAAAGAACGATATTACCCAAAATTGGAGAGATCTCCATAAGCACGAGTCCAATGAAATCTACAAAACGAGTTAGTACCGAGCATAGCAAAAACAAATAACAAAAAGTTTACTAATTACACTAGACTAAATTAAAAGGAAAGAAAAATAGGAAATAAAGAAAATTAAAAAGCTAATTATTTACAACCTACTATTTAGGCTTCACACTAACTATACACTAGAAGTCTAAATAATTGAGGGTCCACCATAAGAACGATTTGACTTTGGAGGATAAACGGTGGTCCCTCCAAAAGGAACATGCCTCCCGAAAAATAAGAATTCCGTTTGAACAACGGAAGGCATGCGGGCGGTGAAAAAAGTGAACCATCGCCAATTTGACATTTTTGAGGGACGATGAGGGATTTGGATAATATGGGGGACAAGACTACATTAGTCTCAGAAAAATAAAAATCACATCCCCAAGATTCTTCAATTGGAAGGGGAGGTGGGGCAAGTGCAAGTGAAAAGCCCATGAGATGAAGCATCTCAAAATAACATTCTCGTTAAAGAATAGGGTCAAAGTCCTCAAGACTTTCAACCGATTCTTGCGATAAATTTAATTGTTCGGGAATAGTAGGGAATAAAGGAAAGGAAGGACCAACAACCTCAATACAATCGGAAGAATTAATAAGAGGTTAAAAATCGAAAGTGCTAAAGCTTGGCTCACTCTCAATTATTTCTTCAACAAAAAAGGGTGGAGATGAAACGCAAGTTTCCACCTCGAACCGATTTTGTAAAGAAATAATCTCATCGAGCATGGCATCAGTTTCTAGAAACCAAGCTTGAGAACTTTCGGATCGGTCATTAATTTCCTTTATTATTAACTCATAATCAAACGAACAAGAAGACATTTCATCTTCTTGTGCGGGTTGCTCATAGCTAATGGATTCCCCGCATTCCAAATTACCCTCACAAGGCGATGAGGGATCACTTACATATGCTTGAATTTCACGCTCAATGCGCTCATCTTCAAGAATTTGTAAGCATTCTCTCATTATTTTGGGAGTATAACTTGGAAAACAATTCTCATAACAATTAAGGTTATCTAAAGCGTAATAGCGAGACATTTCAAAATAAGCTATTCAACAAAAGCGACAAGCACCGAGATTTCAATTTCTTAAAACAATCTAGCACAAGTCAAAAAGAAAGGGGAAAATAAAGAATACAAATATGAATGAAAGAAATACTACGAAATAATAAAACAATTACTATCTAAAACACACTCCCCGGTAATGGCGCCATTTTGTGACCGAGCGGAAAAAGTGTGTTCGTGTGAGGACATAATCGTTGTGTGTTTCGCCGCTGCGATACAAAATAAACCTAAGCTACTACTACACTTGACAAGCAAGCACATCGGTAAGTCGGGTATCGTAAGAAATCCACAGGGAGTGATTAAATTTTAGACTTTAATTGTTTTAAAACTTCAAGAATAAAAATGGTGTAAAAGAAATAAGAAAAGGTGATGGTTGGTTATGGTGACAAAAGAAAAGAGAAGTTAACGCTAAATTAAAGGAAAGCGAGGATCGGGATCACATACACGCATTCACGGGCTAAACAACTACTAATTAGAATTTCGTTTCGAAAACATTTAATCGATCATTTTCAATTAAGCATAAACATCACGCAATAAGGAATTTAAGCCAAAGTTGCGAGATTAAACATTTAATCAAAAATGGTCGCACGCGGATTAAATACGGATTACCGCTATAAACACTAAAGTTGCGTGACAAATAAAGTTAAACGCATAACAATCCAACTTTAATACACGCGGTTTCAATTAAATGCAATTTTACACGAAACCCTAACTTTCGAGGTCCAAACCCGTAAATGGCGAAAACGTAATCCCGACCCGTTATCTACGGACTATATATGGAAATAAACTAAATTAAACTAATTAAACTAAGAAAGCAAGAATTAAAGAAAGTATCTAATTAATAAAGCATGTAAATTAACTACAAAGCAAGAATAAAGGAAATACAACTTATATTAAAGGAGAGGGAAGATGAGAGTACCAATTACAAACCCTAAAGGGTGTCAAACCAAGAGAGGAAGAAGAAGAGCTCTCAACTCCCCAAACCCTAAACTAAACTAACCTAAAAACTATCTAAAACTTTCTCTCGGTTTATTACATCAAAATTGGCTTATATACCAAGTGGGAATTAAATTAGAAAAGAAAAGAGAAAAGAAAAGAAATGCAAAATATCTGCTGAAAAACAGGGGATCGATCGATCGACCCTTGTGGTCGATCGATCGACAGTGTAAATCATGGAAAAAATAAGAAGGCTCGATCGATCGACCCCTAGGTTCGATCGATCGATCAAGCAGGTCTTGGCCAGGCAGCAGCAGCAGCACACTGCATTCTTCCATTCTCCTTCTCTTTTCCTCTTTTGCTTTCCTTATTTTTCCTCCGCTGAAATCGCCGTAACTTCTTCGTTATGAATCGGAATCGCGCACCTTTCACGGCCACGCGAAGCTAGAGAGGAGGGATAGAACTTTCGTGAGATGTCAGGCCAGGTACCCAAGCTGTGAAAAGACTAAAATGCCCTTACGCATGCGGATTTGTACGAAACTTCATCGGAATGCATCCAACTTCATACTTAGCACCTGTAATCCCTACAAAAGCCCAAATATACCTCATATAGCATGTTAACATATAAAATGGAGGTTGTCTGATTATCGAGCATAAATATAGGAATTAAGGTACCCGAGGGGGCTAATAACGCGTACGTTAACGGGTGAAATACGCAATATTTGTGTCGTATCAGATTACAATTTTGCATGAAAAACCTTTGTAAAACTTTGTTAATATAAGCCTTCTGAGATAATCCTATCAATTCACATGATAGATCACGATAAATCTCTATCCCGATCACAAAGGATGCCTCGCCCAAATCTTTCAATTCAAAGTTTTGCAAAAGGTACTTCTTAGTGTCCTTTAGTAAACCAATATTACTGCTGGCGATAAGAAAATCATCAACATATAGTACCAAGAATACAAACTTACTTCCACTGGTTTTTAGGTATATATACCAATTAACAATGTTTTCCTTAAACCCGTAGGATGTAATGGTACGATGAAACTTAAAATACCATTAACGAGAATCTTGTTTAAGTCCATATATGGATTTCTTTAACAAATAAACTTTATGTTCATGCCCTTTTTGAATGAAGCCCTCTGGTTGTTCCATGTAGACTTCTTCCTCTAAACTCCCATCAAGAAAAACTGTTTTATCATCCATTTGGTGTATCTCTAAGTCATAATGAGCGACGAATGTTAATATGATTCTAAGTGAATCCTTATTTGAAACAGGATAGAAGGTTTCACTATAATCAATGTCGTCTTTTAAGTAAAACCTTTGGCAATAAGCCTTGCTTTATGTTGTTCGATATTTCCATTTGAGTTGCGCTTGGTCTTATATACCCACTCAGACCCGACAACTTTATATCCTTTAAGCAAATAAAATAACTCTCAGATTTGATTAAAATCCATAGATTTTATTTCATCATTCATCGCAATAATCCATTTATTAGAATCTATGCTGGAAATAACTTTTTCATAAGAGACTGGATCATCAATATCCCCAATGTTAAATTCCTTTTCTAGAAGATACACCACATAGTCATCCGAAATAGCTAATACCTATCTCTATAAGATTTCCTTAAAGCTATGTCTTGTGGTGTTTCAATAATAGGCGCATTTAGTGGTTGTTCAGTATGTGGTTCATCTGTTTTTTCTTCATTATTGTTCAGAGCAATAATCGATTCAACAACAACAGTGTGAACAATAGGAACAGAAGGAACACCATTGTGATTATCTAGAGTTCTTTGAAGAGGAGGATTTTCCTTGATTTCTCGAATAATCACATTTCGAATTTCATTACTCCCACTAACTCCACCATGTTCAATGAATTTAGCATTTTCGGTTTCAATAATTCTTGTTGTATGGTTAGGACAGTAGAATTTATAGCCTTTGGATTTTGCTGAATTCTCAATAAAATAATAAGTTAACGTTCTAGGGTCTAACTTCTTCTCATGTATATTATAAATGCGTGCTTCTGTTGTACATCCCCAAACACGAAAATGACTTAAAGAGAGTTTCCAACCTTTCCACAGTTCAAAAGGAGTATTTGAAACTGCCTTAATAGGAACCCTATTTAAGATATGTGCATCACTCATAAGAGCATGCATCAACAAAAACATAGGTAAATCAACTCTACTTATCATACTCCTAACCATTTCAATAAGAGTACGATTGCGCCGTTTAGCTACACCATTTTGCCAAGGTGAACCTGGCATTCTGTATTGTGCTCAAATATCCAAACGCTCTAGGAGTTTAGCAAAAGGACCGGGATGCTGTCCAGATTAATCATATTTTCCATAAAACTCACCACATCTATCCGATCGAATGATTTTTACTTTTTTGCCCAATTTTTGTTCTACTTCTGTAATATAAACCTCAACCTCGTTAACGAATTGAGCTTTATCATGTAACAAATACAATGTACAATATCGGGAAAAATCATCTATAAAAGTGATAAAGTATTTTTCTCCTCCAATAGAAGTAACATCAAAAGGACCACAAATATCTGTATGTATAATTTCAAGAAGCTGGGTGCTTTTTGTGGCTCCTTTCTTTGTATGTTTGGTCTGTTTACCCTTAATACAATCCACACATACACTAAAATTGGACCAATCCAGATTAGGGATAATTCTCTCTTTAATAAGCCTTTTAATTCTCTCTCTGGATTATGTCCTAATCTTTTATGGCACAAGTAAGAAGAATTCTCACTAAAGGAGGGATGTTTATGTGGTGACAATTATATTCAACACAAATTAATAAGAAAGCGCAATCACTAAAGGGAATAAAGAATAAAAAATGCCAATCACACAACACAGCATATACGTGGTTCAACAAGAAATGCCTACGTCCACGGTGGTTCTCTTGGTGTTATTTCTATATACTCCGGGGAGTGTTTTTCAGAGAATACAATGCATGCCTTTTTCCCCAGGCTTAGGGTTTGTTATATACATGTTTGTTCTCGGGAAATGGGGGTGTTGAAATTCCTCAAGTCCACTTTCTACTCCTAGAATATCTCCTTACGAGATTTTAGGGGTAGACTAAGTCATAACCGAATTCAGTTGAGATGTGAGGAGCCCAGACTTTGGGTTGTTTCTATTGGGCTACTCGTCTGGGCCCGTGATGGAAAATTGAGGTACCCACAATTGCCCCTAAATTTATTGGGCCATAATTTGGGCTCAATAAATTTAAATGATTTTTCATAATGGCTCTCTTATAAATTGTGTAACTCTTCCCAAGATTGGAGTTCTCTACTTGATTTTGGAGGCCGCCTGCTTCGGGTCTCGTGCGATATGATTAGAAATGTTTAAAAGGTCACTTGGATTAGCATTTCCATACCGTCGTTCCAAGCTTCTTCATATTTTCTCATCTTCTCTTCCAAGCATCTCCTCTAAGCTCCTACCGTTGCGCCCTCGTTCCCAGGTCATCGTCTCCCAATATCAATCTCCTCCATCGTCTTCGCTTGTGACTTTGCGTCGTTTCAAGCTAAGTTTTTATTTCGTAAGTCATTCTTGTTCTCTTTCTGTGCTTTTTTCTTTTGCCATCTCCTCGCATTTGTAGTTAGGGTTTTGCAAATGGCGAAAATAGGTAATAAGTCGATAACTGAATTTAGGAAATATTACAACATTTCAGATTGGGTAGACATTGAATGTGCCTCTTTCCCTAAAAATGTTAGAGAAATAGAAGGTGCTCAGTGGATTCACGTTCTTTTTCTGTCTCAGGGAGGGATCACTTTCCCCCCAAGTAATTTATTTTTGCACTCTTTGGTTTTTTAAATACCGTTCCTGCACAGTGCTCGCCAAACGTTTGGAAGATAGTTAATGGTGTCCATAGAATAAACCAACTCTATGGCACTAAATTAGGGCTCGCTGAAATATGCTTTTGCTATTCTTTCTCATGAACAAGTTCTGGTCTGGTCTACCTCAAGCCCAGGAGTCCTGACAGGGTATTGGTAGTAAATCTACCTGATTTCCACAAGGATTACTAACAAGAGGGGTTTCTTGCTAGAAATTGGCAATTTTCTCCTCATACCGAGGTTTGACAGGTTCACTTTTATGGGGAGGAGTACATAGGTAGGCTAAATTTTTGTTCTGCTCTTTGATCTTTTTGTTAATATATGATTTTTCTGATATTCTTCTCTCTTCTTTTCAGCGAGGACAAAGAATTTGAAACCTGATCAGATCTTAGTGAGGTCCGAACTGCCGAGCTGACCAAAGCTTGGAACATCAGAGAACCCTTGGCTGACGGTGAACATCCCCGGTTAGCTGCTTTTCTTTTAGAGTACAAAAATATTGGGTCTAGTTTCATCGCTCTCCCTGTAGACAGCATCCCTGAGTTGGGTATCACTGAAGAAGCTGCTGCAGACCCCATTCAGTTGGACGAGGAGGAGAGCAGCTCTGAAGGTGATAATAGGGGAGGTATTGAAGGTGGTTTTAGTGAGGCGAGATCTAGTGCTGAAGGATCTTCCAGCTCGAAAGAGGTTTCAGAGGCTCGTGAGTCTTCAAGTACATCCAGTAGTTCCAGTGAGGAAGATATGGTTCCCCCAGGAGGAATCTGATCCGTGATGACAATGATGATGATGATGACGTGCTTCTTGCTCAGCGATCGAAGAACCAAAGTTCGACGATGGGTATATTGCCACCGATTCTCAGCCTGATGCTCATGAGCAAGAGAAAAAGAGGAAGGAGGATAAGCTGTTGAAAGATAAAGAGAGAAAAAGAGAGGAGGAGAGGAAGAAGGCTAAAGAGAGAAAGAAGGCGGAAGAGAATAAGAGAGATAAAAGGGAGAAGAAGGAGAGGGAGGAGGAGAGAAGGATACTAGAAGCGAGTACGAAGGTAGGACAAGCTTTGGTTCCTGTCTCTGCATTGCCCGAGGGGGCCTCTATCGCCATCTCTCCTCAGTTAGCTCCTGCGTTGCTCGAGCGAGCAATTTTGCCTACTAATCGACAAAAGGCAATGGCGACCGACCAGTTAGCTCTGCAAGCGAGCCAGAGGCTAGCCTTGGTAAGTCTGTTTTCATTATTCAATACTTATAATATCCTGTTCAATGCTTCCTTCTAATGCTCTCTTTTTATTTGCAGTTCGTGACCGAATTCGATGTTCTCTACCATACTCGCGATGAGCTGGTGAGTAGGATTGCGGATATAGAGAAACAAAACGCTAAACTAAAGGGGAAAGGCACCAAGCTAGAGGCTAGTTTGAAGGATGCCAACGAGGCTCAGAAGTCCTTCGATCTCGCCCTTGTTGATGCTAATAGAGCAAAGGAGGCGACGATAATGGAGCTAAATGAGCTGAGGCAGTCCTATGACCTGGTCTACGAAAGCAAGATGGACGTGGTTGAGGAGAATAAGGTGATGGAAGAGAAGCTGAAGATGATGGAGTCCGAGGCAGCTAGGGAAATGGATGAGCTCAGAGAAGATGTCCATCAAGTATACGTGATTACTGTTGGGCTTCAAAGGGATGTCACACGGCTGAGGCATCTGTTCAAGAAAGGACCTCAGTGAGTGTGGGCTGATGGTTAAGACCAAGGTTAGACAGATGCTCCAACGAGGCTGACAGAGTTTAAAGAGCTCGCCTTTATTAGGGGATGGTTGAGTGCCCTCAGGGAGCTGCAGGTCCCCCCGAAACTCAGTACTCTGGTATTATCATGAGATCTCTCCTTCAACTCTCAGGCCTAATCCTTTCAGGAGGGACGACCAGTGGATCCCTATAGATGTTATTCCTAGGCAGCTATTAGAGTCAGATGTGAATGAGGTCGAGGAGGAATTGGCTCCTCATCCGGACGATGGTCGAAGAGCACAAGTAACTGATTATCTTGTTCAGAGGCCTCAGCCTCATTAAGATTTTACCGGATGTAACTCATTGTACATGTAACGAAGTAATGTAATATTTATATCTTGGGCGATTTCGCCGACTAAACATGCGTTGTATATCTTTTACTTCACTTATTTCCCATTGGATTATCTTGGGATCTTCGTAGTCGACTAGATTTGATGTAGGTAAAGTTATTTTTTTGTGTGAGTATCCTCCTAGTCCAGTATGCTTTATGAGATACCATTCTGCACTATTTTACCTTTTATGTCGTGTCGTCACACTCCCTTAGGTCTAAGTATGGTAATGGCGAGGAAACACCTGGTGTTGGATGTTCTATCCGATCAGGCTTTTTAAGCCAAACATTGTTTGGCAATCAATTCATTTTGGCCGAACTGCCTAAGGGTCCCATGTAGGGCTTCATATATAGGGGCAATGCTAAGAGGTTGTTCGTGTTTCATAACGAAGACCTGAGGAGGGTGATTCCCTGGTTTTTCATACTTAGTAATATGCATGTCACTTGGAAAATGTGTGCAAGTTATAAATTTCATAATACAAAATTAACACTTCAGAATGTCACACTTCAGAATGTCACTGCCAAACAATCTTTTATAAATCATAAGCAATAAAAACTGAGTTTCCAATTCCAAAAATGCGATAAAAGATTAATGAAAAAAAACTAAAAGTAGAATTTCTTCAGATTGGCTGCGTTCCAAGCTCGGGGTATCTCTCTATCCTCCAGCGTTTCTAAGTGATAGGCTCTTTGTAGGTTGTCCCTCGTTACCTTGAATGGTCCCTCCCAATTTGGACCCAGCTTCCCATCTAATGGTTTTACTGCGCTGCCACGGACCTTCCTTAGGATGTAGTTCCCAACCTAGAATGCCCTTGGATTGACCTTCTTGATATAGCGTCTCGCGAGCTGTTGCTGATAGCTCGCCAGCCTTACTAGGGCTAGTTCTCTGCTTTTGTCAGCTAGGTCAAGTTCAGCGAGTAATGCTGCATCATTTTGGCCTTGGTCGACAAGGGTGGTTTTCATGGTTGGTAGGCCAGCTTCCAAGGGGATAATTTCTTCCATTCCATACGTTAGTGAGAATGGGGTTTCCCCAGTTGCTCATCGTGGGGTAGTGCGGTAGGCCCACAAAATATGTGGCAGCTCACTCACCCATGCGCCTTTGGCTCGCTCTAGTTGTTTCTTCAGCCCATCGATCACTATTTTGTTGAAAGCCTCGGCTTGACCGTTGCTCTGGGGGTAGGCCACCGAGATGAAATAGTACCTGATCCCGTGTTCTCTACAGAAGTTATGGAAAGGGCCACTTTCAAACTGTGTTCCGTTATCGGTGATGATGGTTCTCGGGATTCCAAAATGGGTGATTATATTCCTCCATATGAATCTCATCATATCTGCATCTCGGATATTTACCAGTGGCTCTGCCTCGATCCATTTGGTGAAGTAATCTATTGTGATCAACAGATACTTGCGGTTGTCGACGGCGGTAGGAAGAGGGCCTACGATGTCCATCCCCCACTAGGCAAAAGGCCATAGGCTGGTAAGTGATCTTAGGTCACTGGTAGGTTGGTGGACCATAGGAGCATATAGTTGACATTTCTCGCATTTGCGAGCATACACTGCCGAATCTTTTTGCATATATGGCCACTAGTAGCCTTCCTTCATTGCTCGGAAAGCTAGTGACCTCCCTTTAATATGGCTTCCACAGATTCTTTCGTGAAGTTCGTGTAGAACTTGCCCGATGTCCTTCAGGTGAACACATTGAAGGTAAGGGCCGATGAATGATCTCTTATATAGTTTGCCCTCAGGAGATAAGTGAAAGCGAGCGACTTTGACTCTTATCTGATGAGCGGCCTTCTTATCATTTGGAAGTGCACCATCTTTTAAATAGCCCCTCCAAGGGTCCATCCAACTGGGTGCTGACTCAATCAGGAGCATGTGTTCCGAGTTTGGTAGCTCCTCGCCCCAGTTAATGCTCGGATGGTGGAGGAAGTCGATGGGGATCGTCCTTTTTAAGTTAAAATCGATTGCTGAACTTAGGACTTCCAGGGCATCGGCATGGCTATTTTGTCCTCTAGGAAAATGTTGGATGCTGACTTCCTCAAAGCTGGTCATTAACTTTTTTACCAGGGAGAGGTATGCTACCATCCTTTCGTCCCTTGCGTTGAAGTCCCAACTTATCTTATTGGAGACTAATTACGATTCCCCGAACACCTGCAACTACTTTGCCCCCAACGCCTGTGCCTTCTGCAGGCCGGCTATTAGAGCCTCATATTCTGCCTCGTTGTTGGAGGCTTCAAATCCAAGTCTAATTCTTTGCTCGAGGATTGTGTCTTTTAGAGTAATGAGCACAATGCCTACTCCTTCCCCCTTTGAGTTGGAGGCTCTATCAATAAACAGTCGTCAGACTCCTACTAATGGGTGATCTTCCACTTTCTTCTTTACTTGAAGATGGTCGCAAGGCTGTTCACCTGTAAATTCTGCGATAAAATCAGCGAGGACCTGCCCCTTGATTGCATTCCTGGGTTGAAATTGAATATCAAATCGTCCGAGCTCGACTAACCATTTGGACAGCCTGCCAGACAAATCTTCTTTCCGCAGGGCTGCTTTAAGGGGGTTTGACGTGAGGACGATGATAGTATGAGCTTCCTCGAAGCTATCACTAGTACAAAAATGAGCTTCTCTAGTGGTAGGTAACATTATTCGGCGTCCAATAAGGTCTTGCTCGCGTAGTAAACTGGGTGTTGGACTCGTGCTTTTTCGCACACTAGTACAGAACTGATGGTGTGACTGGAGACGGCAAGGTATAAGTATAGGGGATCATTTTCTTAAGGCATAACGAGCATGGGCGGTGAGCTAAGGTAAGCCTTGAGCTCTTCCAATGCTTGCGAGTAATTTTGATTCCATTTTACCGTCTTATTTCCTTTCAAGAGCTGGAAGAACGACTTGCATTTCTCAAAGGACTTCGAGATGAAACGGTTCAAAGTGGCGAGCATACCTGTGAGCTTCTGCACGTCTCGTATTGTGCGAGGGGGTTGTACCCTGTTGATCACATCGATCTGGTCCGGGTTGGCCTCAATGCCTCTCTCGCTAACCAAATATCCGAGGAATTTTCCTAACTAGACATCGAAAGAAAACTTACTTGCATTGAGTTTCATTCGGTATTTCCTGAGGAGCTGGAAGGTATTTGATAGGTCTAAGAGATGGTCCTCTTTTTTCTTCCTCTTGACGAGCATATCATCAATGTAGACTTCCATGGTATCTCCCATTTGGTCTTTGAACATCTTAGTGACCAGTCGCTGGTAGGTTGATCCCTCATTCTTGAGCCCAAAGGGCATAACTTTGTAGTAGTATAATCTGACAGTAGTGATGAACGTTGTCTTGTCTTGGTCTGGTGCATACAAAGGGATCTGATGATACCCCGAATATGCTTCCAAAAAAATCATTCTCTGGTGAGCTGTTGTGGAGTCCACCAATTGGTCGATCTTCGGGAGAGGGAAACAGTCCTTAGGGCAAGCTCTATTAAGGTCAGTGAAGTCTATACAGACTCTCCATTACCCATTTCTCTTTAAAACTACTACTGGGTTAGATATCCATTTAGGGAATTGAACTTCCCGTATGGATCCTGCATCCAGTAGCTTCTCTACTTCCTTTTCTACAGCTTTGGCCTTCTCGGGCGCGGTTCGCCATGCTTTCTGCATGATAGGCCTGAATATGGGGTCAACGTGTAACCAATGGCAAACCACACTGGGATCAATGCTAGGAATCTTGTATGGTTCCCACGCGAAAACGTCTTGGTTTCTTCTCAGTAGTACCATCAAATCTCTCTTCTTTTGATCTGTAAGAGAAGTCTCGATCAAGAAACTCCTGTCTTTCTCGCTTCCACTGGCTGTTATCTCCTCCAGGTTTTCAATGACCCGCTCAGAGGGGAGGAGCCTGGTCTCCTCCACTCTGGGCCTTCCATATCTTAACTGCTATTTTGAAGGTATCAAACCTTCTTGCTCCTCGACTTTCTCTTTGGCCTTCTCGACCTTCTTCTCTAGTTTTGGGTGGATGGCTGCTATGAAGCACCTTCTCGCCATTGATTGATCTTCGTGAATCTCCATTACTCCTCGCTCAGTCACGTACTTGAGAGTCTGATGGTAGGTCGAAGGGTCTGCCTTTATTGCATATAGCCACCCCCTGCCAAGGATAGCTTGATATGGCGAGTTAATGTCAACCACTAAAAACTCGATCATCTTGGAGACACTTCCTGCCCTTATCAACAACACAATCTTTCCCAATGGAATAGTCACTTTTCCAGCGAAGCCAACTAGAGGGACAATGGCTTCCTTCAGGTCGGCAACGCTTAGCTTCAACTTTTTGAAGAGGTCAAGATACATTACCTCGGATGAGCTTCCCTGGTCGACGAGCAACTTGTTGATGTCATAGTTGGCTATCCTGAGCGTAATGATCAAGGCATCATGATGTGGGGTTCTTACCCCCACCAGATCTTCATCTGTAAACACAATGTGTTTGCTGTAGTCGACGTCATCTGCTCGCTGGCTCTTTCCTGATTGTGTCTTTGTCGGATCGATCTGAAAATCTTGCATTACTGCTGTAAGCTTTTTCACTTCCATCCGAGCTGAATTCCCTTGAATCTGCTTCATATCAGATGCCCCATGAATAACTACGTATTCATGTCTAGCATCGTCTTCGAGTGCCTTGTCGGATCTTGTTTCTCCATTGGCAGTGACTTTCTCTGCCTTTCTCTCCACAAACTCGTTCAGGTGCCCAGTCTGGGCCAGTTCTTTGAGGTGAGACTTAAGAGCCTTGCAATGCTCAGTTTTATGTCCTCCCTCCTTGTGAAAATCGCATCTCGGCGCATTATATCTCTTTAAGGGATCGCCTCCCATTTTTCTGGGCCACTTAACAAATGGCTTGTCTTTGATCTTCGCCAAGATCATGTAGATGGGTTCTTTGAAGACAGTGCTCACTGCCTGAAATGCTTTCGAAGCATCGTTCTTACCTCCGTTCTTGGAGCCATTCTTGCCTCATTTCTTCTGGTTTTTAACCTTGTCATTTCCCTTGGCAGCGTGCTTAGTTTGACCATTCTCCCCTACATTGAGGTGGGTCACATCTTCCACGTTGGTGTACTTCTCGATGCGAGCCATCAGGTCATCGATGGTTGTGGCCTCCTTCGTCAGGGATTGGTGCAGAAGGCAAGAGTTGGGTAGGCCGATTTTGAAAGAGGCCACTGCTACCTATTTCGAGCAGTCCTCGACCTCGTTAAACAACTCCCAGTACCTTTTTATGTAGTCCTGGAGGCTCTCCTGTGGCATCTTCTTCATTGTTAGCAAAGCATCCATCCTCTTTAGATGGGAGATACTGGTAATGAAGCGATCCGTGAAGAGATCGTCCAGGGAATCGAAGCTCCTAATGGACCTGTGAGGGAGCCTCTCGAACCACTTTTGGTCCATATCGTGCAGGCTCGAGGGGAAAATTCGGCACATTAGTGCATTTCGGTGGTTCCAGAGAATCATGGCTTGTCGATACTGCCTAATATGGTCGATAGGGTCAGTCTTTCCGTCATAGATCTTTAATCTCAAAATAGGAAACTTCTTGGGGTCTTCTTCTTCTTCTTCTTCTATCTCCCTTGAGAAAGGAGATTCCATCTGGATCTTGAGAGCTCGTCGAGCAAGCTCCCCGGTTGATCTAGCACACCGATGAGCTGGGTGTTGGTCCATTTCCCTTCGGACCAAATTCCATATATCCTCATCACCTCGAGTTGGGCTCCTATAATGGCGAACTGGTCGCTGTTTTTCGAGTAAGTTGTCATCTGAGTCGTGCTCCTCAAATCTCTGGGATCCGCATCTTGGGCTCCTTCCTAGGCTGCGAGACTTTCTCGCCTGAGGGCTAGGAGTGTGATATGAACGTTGCCTAGTGCTGCGAAGGAGTTCTTTCTCCATATTCTCTAATTTCCTTTTGAGGAGAGCATTCTCAACCTCTTGCTTGCGAGCGGACTCCCTTTGCTCTTGGAGCCTTGCCTCATAGGCATCAATCAATCTGGAGATTTGTGTGGACCTCGCTGGTCATTGGCTCTCCTGTGAGGCTGGCCTCTCCGGACGAGCCCTCTGATCTGAACGCCGAACTTCAGATCTGATCCTGCGATGGGCAGGCTATTCTTAGATATCCCCTACCCGAGGGGCGTTGCTACTGTGACCAGACATTCTAACCTCTTTGTTGGTGAGGGCTTTCTTCAAGGAAGACAAATGTTTCCCCACAGACGGTGCCAATTTTGGTGACAATTATATTCAACACAAATTAATAAGAAAGCTCAATCACCAAAGGTAATAAAGAATAAAAAATACCAATCACACAACATAGCATATACGTGGTTCAGTAAGAAATGCCTACGTCCATGGTGGTTCTCTTGGAGTTATTTCTATATACTTCGGGGAGTGTTTTTCAGAGAATACAATGGATGCCTTTTTCCCCAGGCTTAGGGTTTGTTATATACATGTTTGTTCTCGGGGATTGGGGGTGTTGGAATTCCCCACGTCCACTTTCTACTCCTAGAATATCTCCTTACGAGTTTAGCGATAGACTAAGTCATAACCGAATTCAGTTGAGATGCGAGGAGCCTAGACTTTGGGCCGTTTCTATTGGGCTACTCGTCTGGGACTGTGATGGAAAATCGAGGTACCCACAGTTTAGTTCCAATATTACTATGCAGAGACAATAAAGATTCCAAATCATTCAATAAAAACCCGAGCCAAAAACATAATTATTCTTATATAATGTAAAACTATTATTCTGAAAGTTAAAAGAAAATCCCCTTTATTGAGAGTTTAGACAAGAAAAAACCCATAATCAAAAGGCAAGAAGTTTAGGACAAATTGGACTAAGAAAGAATCTTCCACTGAACAGCCTAAAATCCTTAGTTTGACAATAATGTTGGTCATTTTAATAATGTGTGCGTTCATGGACTTAGTGCCATCGAACCGCATAATGGTCAAGTCGCCCATAAGTTTTCCATCCAGGGATTTTTCAGCAGTGCAAAATCAATCCTTAACATTTGTCAGATATTGTTTTGCGTTGGTGGTTTCAGGTAGGGAGGACTTCACATTTGTTGCAATGCACATTCTAATAAACATCACCCATAGCCTATTTGATTTGGACCATGTATTGTAAATTAGCACATCATCCTCACTGCTTTGTTCAGTAATAGCAGTAGGTTCATCAGTAAGAAGTGATATATCAATGTCCATAACACCAAGGCTAAATTCGATTTGCTCGTACCATTCCGACAGATTAGTTCCGTCAAATTTCGAAAAGGTTGAGGCTTGAAAAAACATGTTAATATTTACTGCAAAATGCTCACTCTAATTAAAAATAACACACATAACTGAAATTGTAAGGAAATAAATATATAAAATTGTCAAATTTTGATGGCAGGGTTATAACAATTATGTCATAAATTGACCTTTAATATTTATTAAATCACAAAACCATAAAAGCAAAATATCTTTAATGTAATTTTAAAATAGAAAATTATGATTTAACAAACGCATTATTGGACAATTCAATATTCAATTAATAATCCTAAAGTTGATTAAATCTTTATAAGAACAAACTTTAGAATAAACATAAATTTGATTTTTTTTGTAATGAGTCATTGGTCTGTGTTTGGCACGATACGCTTTAATCAAAATATCAAAACAATAATATTTAATGTTCAATATTATAAATCACTGCCCATGTTTGGCACGGGACTTATAAAAATATGAATATTAAATTTAAAAATTATAATGTTTTTAACATTCGTTGTTATGAATCATTGGCATGTGTTTGGTACGAGACTCATAAAAATATCAATATTAAAAATTCTAATATATTTAATATTCGCTATTATGAATCATTGGCATGTGTTTAGCACGAGACTCATAAAAATATGAATATTAAATTAACACGAATCTAATATCCTATTATATGAAATATGTTGGCCTGTGTTTGTCATGAATATTCAACTAAAACAGGATCATTAGAACAATGTTTATAAAACAGTTATAGATGCAACACTTATACAATATAAAAACATGAAATTTTTTCAAAAATGGAAAAATTGAGTTAGCAACATGGATCTATAGAAAATTATTCTAGAATCTCAAAACTTTCGATGAAATTCAAAAATAATTTTCTGGAGTGAGTTATGGCCCCCGAGATTATTTCCATAAATGGCAAATTTTGAGTTTTAATGGCCTAAACGATCTCCGATCATCGAAAAATAATTTACGTCCCGATCGAAGGTGGTGAAAATCAGTCTCTAACCTGTTTTCAATCAGACTACCAAATTTCATCGCATTCGGAGCAAGTTTGGGGGTAAAAATACTATTTACCACAAGCGCTTTTTGAAATTTTGTGTTCCCGAATTGCTTGAAATTGTAGGGTTGATTGAAACAAATTAGGTAACCATTAAAATGACATCAATATGACATAGAAATGGTTTCAGCGCATCAAATGAAACTCTTTTATGTGAATTTTCAATTGTTTTACAAAAATAAATTTGTTAAACAAGTAAACTGTTTTTAACATATTTGTTAAATAGATTTTCAATAGATATGTTAAACAAATAGAATTATATTCAACATAGTGATTAACAATAAAATAAAACTATTTTAAGCAAACCAAAACAAACAGGACTTTTTAAATCAGATTTGTTAAAAATCAAACAGTAATTCTTAACAAATTGAAAATCAAACAATAAAACTGTTCTTAATCAGAATTATTAAAATCAAACAAACAGAACTATTTTTAATCATATTTAAAACTATTATCAATAATTTTTATTAAAATCAAACAAAGTCTTAATAATTTGACAGAATCAGTATGTTCCATAAGAACATTTTCTTTTATAATTTAACATGTAATACATACGTACATATTATCATGATAAATCGAAAATATTAACACTTAACACTTCTAATTACTATAAGCAAATCAGTGTTAAAATTGTCATAAAAATACTACTAATCATGATGAACAAATCAGTAAGCAGACAGTGTGGAATTAATCAAGAAAATCTGGGTTTATCAATATATATAGTATGATCATTTGAATTTCGTAAATGGATAACATGAAAATATTTAAACTAGAATATGATACCACATGTAATATGAATATGAATTACTTGAAGCATGATACAACATGTAATATGAATAAGAATTACTTATAAAATGAAACTAATTCTTACAAAATCTTCAATATTATCATGCAATCACAATTTCAATTTTAACTACAAATTATATGGAAAATACCTTTTTTCATGAAGCTTTGATTTTTTGTTCCTAGAAGCTCCTTGTTGTTCCTTCTTCAAGCTCGTATCTCTTCCTCCCAAATGATCTAGAGTTACTCTTGGAAAACAACCAGAAATTCAAAATATGGAAAATTTGGAAAATTAGAATTTTCCCTTCCTAACCCAAACATATTTTGTGTGTTATTGTGTACCAATTAGTGGATATTGGTTCACTATATATAGTGTGAAAGGGGACCTGAAATTTCTCTTAAAACGCATCATCTACCATCCACTAAAGTAGCTAAAGGGACTCACAAATATACCAAAAGTCATGTGACCTTTGAAACACTAATTTTCTAAGATTAATACATTAATTTAATTAAATTCGCCCCCTTATTTGGACCACAATAATTAGGAGAAATAATCAATTTATTTAATTTATAATTAAAAATTTGGCCAAATTTTGTAATTATTAAATAATTAAATATTAATTCAATTAACAACTCCGGTAAACAAAGGTAACCGAATGATTAATTCATTTTACTTGAAGAAACAACTAGTTTTCAATAGAAATTAGTAGTGCACATGAATCATAAAGATAAAGTTGAAATTTATGGCAATTAATTGAGTTGATAAAATCATATTTTGATTAACTTTAGTGTCAATTTAATATGGGATCCACTCGTCTTTTGAGAGGCTCGAAGTGGTAACACATTCTTCTTTGCGAGGATCATAACGTGATATAATCACATGTGTAAAATCATAAATTAATCAATGAGAAATTGTAGCTTAATGTTGGATATATTTCAGCATTTAATATAATATAATATTTAGTTGTTAATTTTATTATTTTAATTAGTATTTTATTTTTAAACTTAGTTTGGGTTTTATTTTTGAAGGAAGAAACATGAGGAAATGGGTGTGAAAGATATGAGAATGCTTAAGTCCCACATTGGAAGATTACTCAGAAAAGTGGTAAGGACAACTAAGATTCTTAGTTCAATAGTCAAATAAGAGGCTATGATCTCACAGATTGCGGTGGTGCTTCAGCATCACAAATCGAGACACGTGGCGTGCGAAAGGGCAATTGGGCGACTTAGGGCGCATCGCACACTTGAATTTAAATTTATAAGTTATAAATTATTCACCCATAAGGTTTGCAATGTTTCTTCATAATTTGTTCTTTATTAGATTAGCTTACAAACGAGTCAATGCATTTTTTCGAGATTCTATAATGCGCCCGCGCATCACGAGGGTTAAAATGCTAGTAATGTACAAAATTAATATTTTTTTAATAAACTTATTTTGTTATTTATGAACTTTTTTTAATAAAAATGACAACAAACTTTATACGCGGGAAACAAATATTTTGGTGATAGAAATCCTAAAACACATCAAACTCTAGATACCCACTATCTCCAAACGGGTCCTATGATTAACATGGAGAACTAACTCAAACACCCCCACAACCTTTCCCTTACCCTCTTATCCCACCCTTCTTATCTTTAACTGCACATCTCCTATCTTGAACTGTACAACCTCTCATCACCACCCCTCTCGTCCTCGACCCTCCCATCGTCGCCCCTCTCATCGTCATCTTCGAGAAACTATTTTATATGGATGATTAATTGAATACACTGGTAGGTGGTGTTGATGTTGTTATTGTTGAATATGCAAGTATATGTTTTTGGTCTTGAAGTTTAATAATTTGGTGACATTACAATTCCTAACACACTTTATCATATTTTGTGGTTGAATTGTTAGTTGTTTCTGCTCATAGGATTGCTCTTGTTGTCGCAACTTGATTGAGGACTCATAGTGGTAGATTTTTTGTTTCTCAAGTTTAGTGACGTAGTTTTGAAAGCCTATATGATACTCATATTTATTTTTAGGTAACAATATACACTTCTAGTTCTTACGTTTTATCAATTACTGTTATCAAAACAAGTTGTTGGTTTCAATTAGAAGGTTTCAATGTTTTTTAGATGTTTATTTTGTATTTTTATCAGAGAATTCATTCACATGTTGGTACTTTTGTTAATTATGGGTAATTGAGTGTGTAACTAGATGGATATTACATATAATTGGAGTTTTGGAGATGAATATGGAACTAGGGAACCAACAATTATCACCTAAGGTCATTTCCAATATAAATTTATATTTTACTGATTTTCCAGATTAGAAAGAGATATAAAAAAAATAGTTATATACCCCCGTGGCCCCTAAACTATATGACTTTGACCATTTTAGTCCCCAAATAATTTGAATACAACTCTAGATTTTGGTGCATTATCCACTATGTTTGATCAAATCTCTGTGTATATTGTGTGTGTCTTGCATCATCATAATAGACTAATGTGTAATATCCTCTATTTTTTTAATGCAACACAAAGCTAAGACTGACATTAAAACTTGAACATGAAGAATAAATTTTAGTGGAAGCACTGTCATTAACTCGTTAAGTTTCTAAAAAGTACTTAACTGTTGCTTAAACTAGTGCTAAATGTCAGATTCGTAGAACAACGAAATATTTTAGGATTCAAAAATAAGATTGAAAAAACAAGGTATCAAGTAAAGAAAGTAGAGATGTCTCATGGTTGGTAACTACTAAAAACCTTGCTTTGTTAGAGCTTCAATAACATGACCTCCTCTTGATTTGAGAAAATACTTGGAAACAAGTGCCCCTCTCACTTAACTGCAACCTCGGCCAATATGTAATTAGTATAAAGAACCAACAAACTAAATCGGATCGAATCAATAAAAACGAACCAAAGATGGTCGGTTAACTGACATTATTGGTCCGATTTAAGTTTCATTTTTAGAGGATCGACAAAGTCGGTCCGATCCCAAAAAAACTCAAAAATGAATCGAACCGGACCGTGAACTCCCCTACTCATGGTACAATGCTTTATTACTATTCCACATTATTTGGGGAATGAGTTTGGGACTCATATTACACTAAAAAAAACTTATGTTTTATGACAAAATTTGATCGGCGTTAAAAATATCAAAAATGGCGCAAATTTTTTTTTTCTCGGCATTTTCCCCAACATTTCTTTCAGTGCCTTAATAGCCAATGTGGTAAAAATGACATTTTTATAACTACCGGGAAAAGTCAGTAACATTTTCTTGGCGTTTTCTAAATTTTCTATAAAAGCACACATGATTAATATAAATTCCGAGAAATCTCTTTTGTTGTATTAACAATAATGCTCAAAAGACATTTTAGAGCATTCATAAAATGCTAGTAAACGTTTTGTGGCATTTACTCAATTGCGTATATGTCCTAACATTCTAAAAATGCTTATTTATTCAACTTAAAACACTAAAATTTATATATAACATTCACCCTCACGTAACAATTAACAACACCAAATAACTAAGAATAACTCAAATATCATATATATAAACATAAAATATCCATCATTAACAATTGATCGTATTTGTAATTTGAGACAACTCCAATTCACAAATAAAAACCATTACATATGTTCTAAAAATATTTAAATAAGAAAATCACTCTATAATAGCTTTGTTTTCAAGTGAACAGGTCAGTCATTGTCGAGCATTTGTTGTTTTAACGCACTTAATACCTAAAATAAAAGTGAACTATTAGTAGTAAATTATTTTTATTACAACCCAAATAATTAATACAAGTAATGAAATTAATATATTAATCAATTTACAATTTTTCTTGCAAAATGTGGGGAACATATATTTTTAGCTGTTGAAATTGGTAGTTTTGTAAGTTGAAATTTTTATGCATTAAACTGTGGTAACTAAGTGAATAATATTGATACATAAAATAAGGAAATTTTGAAGTCACGCATGACTAGATAAATGAGGAACCTATGAAATGTAGATTTGATTAAGTGCATAGAGTGCCAATAAATAAATAAAAATGCACGCAAAACCTTAGCAAGTTAGTCATACCAAAGAGAGGCAAATGAGGTACATTGTTACGCAGAAACTGAGAGTGATATATGGTTGTCACCTATGGTGGATGATTGACTTTAGGTCATGGAAACTGGTAGTAACTAGCATAAAGCTTATTTGAAGTGCAACACAAGTTATTATTTTTTCATACCTACACCTAAATTAGATTTTTTACAAATATGTGAATAAAAAAAACTTTAAATCGAACCAGGTTTAAGATCCCCATACCAGTATAGGATTGATACGTAATAGTTACACGAATATAGTTGTATAGACAAAGAATTTCCTTGGGTGGGGTACTCCACTCAAGTACTTGCAGGTGTAAAATGTAATTTTCTCACATAACATCATAACCCAAATTTGAGATGAAATTTTTAATCAATATAGAGGAATATGAAAAGAAAGATTCCTAATACAAGTCTAACGCGGAGTTGGAATAAGTTATTTAAAAAAAAGCTCCAAAAGAACATGACAACTATGACTTTTGTGTGGATGTCGTTGTTGAAGCCAAGTTAATCAAATCCTCAATTATCTACAAAAATATATAACAACTAACGAGTAGAAGTAAGTAACGCTATCAATCCACGTTAAGGGGGTGAAATTAGAGACAAACTCAATTGTAATTCACTTTTTACTTTCTTTTTGGGATTTTTAGTTTTTCTATTTTTTAAGCTTTTTTTTATATTAAAACAAATTTTTTTTGTGAGAAAGGGTGAAATAACACTAAACTAAAATCAACAATGTAAAAAACTAACTAAAAAGTGACTAAAAATGAAAAACAAAATCTAACACTAAAATAAGAGATTAAGTGAGGTAAATGATATAAGAGCAATCAAGGAGTGGGACTACACCACAAATTTTAACTATTCTAATTAATTAATTTAATTATTTGAATTCTCCCAAATTAATATCAAAATTACAAATCAACCCTCGTTGCAAGTGTAATTTTAATAGTAATCTTTTAGAAAATTAAGTTTAACTCACCACAACTCTAGAAAATGGATCTACAGTCCTTTTAATTAATCACCCGCTAGGATCGATCGATTAAAATTGTATAAATCATAGAAAATGAAATTAGAGTTGAAATTTAAGAAATAGTACCACACTTAAGAAACCCCTATCTCTAGTTCGAATCTAAAATGGGTATTATAACTAGAATTTTGATTTTCTGTCGAAAATCATTTATCCTCTCTCGAGGTGTAAATTTAAGGGTGAGGGATCAAAATTAACATTCAAACGGAATTTTCAATTAATCATACTAATTAAATCAAAATAACATCAAATAAGGGTTCACCCCAACCCTTGAAAGGGGATTTAGCCTAACATCAAATTAAACATGATAATCTAATAAACTAGGCAATTAAAATAAAAGTAGAGAAGAGAACAATTAAACCAAATCTCTTTGAGTGAAATTGAACTCCAATTCTTGAATTTGCACATCATCCATTCACTTTGGCCCTGTTTGGTTGTCCCAAAATTGTAAATTGTATCATTAATAAACTGTCTCATTTACAAATTGACTCATTAATTGTGTTTGGTTTTATTAATGAAATGATTCATTAATTGTCCCATTTTAGCTCATGTGCAAAATCTGAAATTGGATCATTTCACAAAAAATGTGAAATGAATCCATTTGAAATAAAAGTCACATTAAATGCATGTCTCCTCTCCCCCTTCCTCTTCCCCTCCCCCTCTCCCTCTCTCTTTCCCTCCCCCTCTCTCTTGATTTGTTTTTATATTTTTTTCATAGAACCTTAACATCAATTCAAATAACCAAACATCGTGTAAAATTGGATTTAACTCATTTCAAATTCACTCATTTATAATCTACTAATTCACAATGAAACAATTTACATAATCAAACAATTTGCGCAACCAAACTGGGCCTTTGAGTATCCAAATAATTTTTTTAATAAGAAGAACACACTCAATTGAATTTCTCACAAATTTATCACTCACTAATCTCTAATAAAAAAAATCATTTGGAAGATAATTCTACCTAATTTATTCTAACCTAAAAAAAACTAAAATAGTGTTTCTCTCTCTAAAATTTTCTCTCTACAAAAATCTGATTCACCTTCAAATGGCCTTGAGTCTTCTATTTATATGTGTAAATGGGGCTAGGGGTAAAAATGGGTAATTATGATGAGTGTGTATAAAAATGGTGAGAGGGAGAGGATATAAAAATTTGATTTGATTATGAAGTTATTTTTGGAAAAAGGGATAAGTGGTTAGTTGGGGGTATTTTGGATAAAATGAGTTAAGTTGGTTCAAAAGACATATGGGAAAAGGCATGTCCGTATTTTATTTGGTTTGATTTTTTGTTTTCATTTGGCTCTATGCAGGTGGCACACGATTTTGGGTAGAAAATGGCAAGTGGGTTTCGTCTTCAAATGGGTCTTGGACAGGAGCTCGGGTTATGGAGTACATGGGTCAGGGGCGAGTAGGGGTTACTGGGTTCGTGGAGTTGGAAGTGGTTTTGTGGGATGTCGGTTTTGGATGTCAGATCCACGGGTTGGGATTTGAAGTTCGATGGATCCGGTTTTGGATATCGCAGGGGCAGCGGGTTTGAATTCGGTTTGGGTTCAGGCCGGAAATGGGGTTAGCCCGGGATGGGGTCGTGGGGCTAGTTCAGGCCGCCGGGTTATTGGGTCAAGGATCGCCAAGTCTGGTTTTGGGTTGCTGCGGGTTTTGGTTAGATAGCGGGGCGCTGGGTTAGGGTGGCGACGAGGTCTTGGTTGGTGGTTCCGAGATGGTGAGTATGGGAACTGGATTTTGTTTTGGCCACCACTTGCTAGTGGTGGCAGGTGGTAGAAGGTGTGATGGAGTGTTGTTGTGGGTTTGGGGTTGAGCTGGTGGTATGTGGAGATGTATGAGAGGTGGTGGAGTTTGTGTTGTTGGAGTTTTAATTGAGTAGGAGAGAGAGAAGTAGGTTTGAGGTTGAAGATGAATTGGAGGGTTTAGAGTGTGGTGAGGGTGTAGGAGAGTAAGGTGTGGACGAGGAGTTGTTTTGGGGTGATGTACGATATAGGGTATTAAGGCGTGAGTGTGTTTAATTTGCACCTTAAAAATAAGGGTCAATTATTTAATACTCCCTACTATAAATATATATTTTTTAAAAAGGACACATATTTTTAGTTTAACTCATTTAGTCCCTCAAGCATTCAATATTCTCTTATTTTTAGAGGTCCGCGCCAGCGGCACTCCCTTTCCAAAATATGTGGCAAGGACTTTTTGAGGCAAAATAAAAAGGTTTGGACTAAATGAGTATTAAAAAATGTTTGAGGGGCTATTTGGTATATATCCCTAAAAATAAATAACACTAAAAAAAGAATTAAAACTAATAAATCTAAAAATAAAATCCTACTCTAAAAATAAAATGAAGACTCAAATAAAAAATAAAACTAAAAAGAAATGAAAGTAAAAATAAAAATCTAATAAAATTAAAAATAAATGAATTTCTAAAAAAAACTAATTCTAATAAAATAAGACTAAGAACTAAAAACTAATCACAATCACACTAATTAAAAAGAAATAGAAAAATAGAAAATTCTAAATAAATCCTAAAAATAAAATGAATCAAACTAAAAATCTAAGAAAAATCTAAAAAGCACAAACTAAACACACGGGCTTGGGTGAAGATTTGGGCTAAGTTTAGGCTCAGTTTGGGGTAGGTAGGGTTTGGTACGAGAATGGGGAATTAACTCCATGAATTGCATATCTGACTTGATTTATTGCTTTTACATCCGCAAGACGCAATTGACATACAAAATAAACATTAATGCACATAAGACCCAAATTGTCGAGAATTAGCAACTAAAATATGTCTATTCGGGGTATAAAATATACACTTTTGGGTGCTTATCAGAACACTAAAAATAAATCTACAAATATTTAGAATAGTTTTCCCATGAAAGTTTAGCACCAAGAAAATAACCTTCTGTTCTGAATAATCTTCTTTTTTGCGTTTCTGTTAAAATTAAATCTAAAATGTTTTATTTTCACAATGAACTTAGGTAAAACAACCTTTTCTTTTAATTTAATTTCATACGAAACTGAGGCAACTAGTGTACTTACACATTATTCTCTGTTCTGAGTCGGCTCAATTTCTTGAGTTTAGACATCAGAATTAAAGAATCTTCTGGACTTAAAGCCACCAAAGCCTTTGACACATCACCTTCCATATTATGTTGCATGTAGTTCTGCAAATTTTGGGTGAACTTTTCAATGTCAAGTTGTATGGTAGGAATTTCATGTGGATCTCCACAGACATCTTCGATGTTACATTTTGTTATCTATATCCATTTTGGTTCTTAGGTTCGTATCAATTCAATTATTGGTCATGGCGACGTTGGTTCTTCAATTATAGGAACATAGTTGACTACCCCCATGTTGTAGTTATAGTTGTTGAGGTGGGTTAGGGTAGCTGCAACTTGTATGGATATAATTAGCTTCTATGGTTTCCATTGAACTTACTAGACTTTTCTTCTCTGGCGCAGGAAGGGCAAGCCTTGCACTACATTTAACATGTTCATTAATGACCAAAAGTATAAGAATATGGTTAACATACATATTTTTGGGTTATGTGTTGTGTAGGTAAATAGTTTTTACTTCAAAATTTAATATATTTATCAACTAGGTGTTCTAATAATTAGTTTGAATATGATAAGTTTAATTCCAAAAATTGGAATAAATAAGGGGCTAACCTTGCAAATGCACTTGCAAAGTGTTTGTACCATCCTCTCATTGGATATGCATTGCAATTTGGTTTGAAAACATAGCATAAACATATGTATATGTTAATTTCCAAAAAAAAAATCATTTGAATGTTACTATTAATGATGTAACTGTGTCTGAATAAAAAAAGGAAAAAAGTCGTAAGTTAACATAGAGAGATAGATGGTCAGTTAGTGTGTTAATATATATATATATATATATATATATATATATATATATATATATATATATATATATATATATATATATATATATATAGATAGAGAGAGAGAGAGAGAGAGAGAGAGAGAGTCACTAAAAGAAACTAAAGAGATGGAGAATAATATAGAGAAAGTAAAATAACATAAAAAAGTTGTAAGTCAGTGTATTTGTTACCTGACTGAAGAGATTTCAGAATTAAGAAGTCATCTCCAGCTATGGCAGAGAGAACTTACGGTGATGGCTGAGGAGCTTTTTGGTTGGAGAGAATTCTGAGAAAAAATCAAGAGAAGGCCTAATTCTATATTACTCTAATGAGCCATGAGGTAAGTTGTATTTACAAATTATATATATATTATTCAATAGGTTACTAAGTATGGTGATTTACGGCCATCTAGGTGTGAATGAGATTAATAGTGTTGTATTTACATGGGGATCTTATAAAACATTTACATGCTCCAATCCGTGTTTATGACATGAATGATATTTATAATTTGGGGTTGATTTCCTTTTATTATAATTAATTTCGGTTCGTTGTTGATATGAAAAAGTGATGATAAAACTAGAAAATTTTGGTTTCGGCTTTGATGGTCTTAGATTTGGATTCTATAAGATGTTTTTAATTGTTGATATATGATTTGCGTTTCATTATAATTGATCTCATGAATTGTAATGATTATTTCAGACACCCTCCAAATGGAGCCACTTTTGCACGAATAAAGATAACACTTTTTTTGCAATTCGTAGACTTACTATTGCTTTTTTGTTTACTCAAGCTATTATTATTGGTAAAAGGTTTAATATTGTTGTTGTGTTTGTAGAAATAATCACATGGACACATTGTTAAAGGATGTTGTTATATAAAGGGGCTTGTACTCTAAAGTTTCGTTTTTCTACACATCTCTATTAAAAATATGGATATGCATGTTTATACTTTTTTCTAACTAGGGAAGACATCTCCAATGTTCGTGTTCCCCAACCTTCCTCTCTGTGAACATGGAAGAATGTGATAGAAGAATAGGGATTTTTATAATAGAAAAGTTACTACTATTTAACAATAGGCGGATATAATTGATGATATATAAAATTGAGTATGATCACTACACCAAAATGGGCAAATTGTCACCTTTCAGCCGGCCAGCCTTGTCAAGGTCATTGACCGTGACAAAAAAACACGCGTTTTATGTCACGGACACGACCGTGACAACGAATTGTCACGGTCAATGACCGTGACAATTCGTGTCACGGTCAATGACCTTGACACGACCGTGACAACTTTTTCAGCAAAATCACTTTCCCCCTTCTTTTTTCCCTCCCACCGTTCCCTCCCTCTCTCTCTCTCTCTCTCGACTCGACGCTGCTCTCTCTCTCTCTCTCTCTCTCTCAGGTCCAATTTCTCTCTCTCTCTCTCTTCCATTTATATATAGATTTGTTTGTATATTTATGTGTGTATGTGTATATATATATGTGTGTGTGTATGTGTGTGCGTGCGTGGGGGGTGGGGCGGGATGGGGCAGGGTGGGGGAGGGGGTGGTGGAAGGGGGCAGGGGGTGGGGCGGGGTGGGGCAGGGTGGGGGAGGGGGCGGTGGAGGGGGCAGGGGGTGGGGTGGGGTGCAGTGTGTGTGTGTGTGTGGTGGTGTGTTTTGGGGGAGGGGGTGGTGGAGGGGGGCAGGGGGTGGGGTAGAGTGGTGTGTGTGTGTGTGTGTGGTGGTGTGTGGTGGGGGAGGGGGTGGTGGAGGGGGGCAGGGGGAGGGGGGAGGGGGTGGGGTGGGGTGGGGTGTGTGTGTGTGTGTGTGTGGTGGTGTGTGGTGGGGGTGGGGCGGGATGGGGCAGGGTGGGGGAGGGGGTAGTGGAGGGGGGGAGGAGGTGGGGTGGGGTGGGCACACCTACGCACACATGCACACCTACGCCACACACACACGCACACCTACGCCCCTACGCACACACGCACACCTACGCCACACACACGCACACCTACGCACCTAGGCTTAAATATTAGAATATTTGAATATTATTTACATTCAAAATAAATAATTGATAATAGTTGGATAATAATTGTTTTTATACCTATAGAACAACTTAGATAGTGTGTGTGTGTGTGTGTATGTGGTCAATACATGAATTTATTTTTGTATTTGAATTATCCCATGAATTTATTTTTGTATTTGAATTATCCCATGAATTTATTTGTGTATTTGAATTAACCCATTATATGAAACATACTTGAAATTTAATATAGTGCGCATAGATACTAGCATTCTAGTTCTTATGCGTACGCATTCAATAACCCTTAGACCCGTTCGAGAGTCATTACCCCTGTAATGAGATCTCTCGAATTGTCCCGTTTGGACAGTTTGAGACTGTATAATTTTTGTATAATATTCTTATTGGCTTAAAGTTGTTACTTTTGGAGGAAATTCTGCAGTCGTATCTTAATGTTCTCTGGGTACATACTAGATTGACAAGTGTGACTGTTATTTTAATTGACCAATTGAAATAACATTCACACCTGCCAATCTACGTCGTGTACTTGGAGAACTAAGGGGATATGCTGTCGAATTTTTTTCAAATCGTAACAATGTGCATGAGCTGTTAAGTATATTACAGAAAAATGCATTCTTGAATGGGATAGGACCACATACCCTTTAATAGGATAATTAAATGATGGGATAATTAAAAAAAACATACTATAAATCTAAGTTTTGTTTACCTTTAATAGGTGTTTAGTTGTGGTAGCTGTGATGGGATATCCGAAATACAAAGAGTGGATGGGTGAGACTAATAGAATGGGGGATGTGTTTCGCAGAGGTGCTAACGAATTTGTGAAATATGCAAAGAAATGTCGTAATGATGAAGAGTTTCCGTGTCCGTGTGCTAGGTGTAAGAATGGTAAGGTGTTTGAGTGGAAAACAGTTGAACTACATTTGTTAAGATCGGGTATGCAAGATAGTTATCGATTTTGGAGTTTTCACGGTGAATTGAAAGTTCCTTTTGTCCCTGACCAACCTTCACAACATCCTTCAACAAGTAGAATAGATGAAGAAGGGGACGACGTAGATCATAATATGTTAGAGGATTTAGTTGATGATGCGTACGGAGTTTATGAAGCTGAGGAGAATGAGGTTACTGATGATGTAGAAGATTCAAGTGCTCGTGAAGATAACACGATAAAACTTGACGATGACTACCAAAGTTTAAAATTTAAGGCGACCTAACCGTTATACTCTGGCTGTGAGAAAGATCAAACAACTTTACATGCCATGGTTGGTTTGCACAGTTTGAAGACGCAGTACGGTTTGTCTGGCAATAGCGTGACGGGAATTCTGAAATGGGTGAAGGGCTTATTACCCAAGGTGAATACACTTCCAAATAGCTATCCTGTTATGAAGAACAGTTTGAAAGGTTTGGGAATGAAGTATAAATCGATTCATGCTTGTGTGTATGACTGCATACTATACCGAAAGGAGTATGAAAATCTCGATCGTTGTCCGGTATGCGATGAACCTAGATATGTCCAATCTACTAGTAAGGAAGGCACAAGCTCAAAAGTGCCTCAAAAAGTATTGAAATATTTTCCCGTTGGGCCTAGATTAAAGCGATTTTTCACAGTACCATGGATTGCAGAGGCAATGACTTGGCATGCTAGGGCAGAAGTAGGGGGTAATATCATGCGTCATCCTATTGATTCTACTGCCTGGCGGAGGATGAATTATGAGTATCCCGATTTTGCTCGAGAACAACGCAACATTCGTTTGGCTATATCAACAGATGGTTTCAATCCATTTGGAAATCTAAGCACCAATCAGAGTGTATGGCCAGTGATCCTAGCCCCACTCAACCTCCCTCCTTCACAGTGTATGAGACCTGAATTTTCGATGATGGCTTTATTGATACCTGGGCCAAAGGCACCAAGTGAAGACATTGATATCTACCTGGCTCCTTTGGTAGAAGAATTAAATGAGTTGTGGGAAGATGGTGTGCAATCATTTGACTCTTTTAGAAAAGAAGAGTTTACGCTGAAAGCTATGTTGATGTGGGCAATTCATGATTTTCCAGCTTATGGGACATTATCCGGATGTGTAGTACATGGTTATTTGGGGTGTCCTATTTGTGGAGAGGAGACTGAATCTCTTCGTCTATCCTCCAGCTTAAAAAATGTATACCATTGCCACAGGAGGTTTTTACCCCCAGCTTATAGTTTCAGATTTGAGAAAGCTTCCAATTTTTTATTGGGCGGAGTTGAACATAGGCTACCGCCGAGACAACTTTCGGGTTCAGAAATTGAAAGTAAATCTTCTCAATGTGGCCCAAATATGCCAGGTAAGAATCCCAAATTTAAGAATGTCAAGCATAAGAAGACCCCAACTGGGAATGCAACTGAGATAAGAAAGGCATGGTCTCGGAGGTCAATTTTATTTGACTTGCCTTATTGGAAGAAAAACCCGGTGCGCCATGTATTGGATGTGATGCATGCAGAGAAGAACTTCGCTGAACATATTGTGGGTACTTGCCTTGGGGGGAGTCATTCGAAGGATGGAGAAAATGCACGAAAAGACCTTAAAACGTTAAAACTTAAACCACAACTATGGTTGAAAGAAGATAGTAGGGGAAGGACAATAATTCCCCCTGGTGCGTTTACTTTGACGAGTGAGGAAAGGAAGGTGCTTCTAGACACAATATATAATTTGAAGGGCCCATCTACTTTTTCGTCCAACTTGCAAAGGATTGTGAATTATGCTACTCATGATTTACATAAGTGTAAGTCCCACGATTGGCATGTGATCATGCAATTGGTTCCTCTATTGTTTAAGCACTGTTTCTCCAAGCACAAGGATTTGCGTAGGGCTATGATGCAAATTAGTATTACCTTCTCCCTCTTGTGTGAGAAGGTAGTGAATCGAGAACACATAGTGGCCGCAAAATTGGCTGTGAACGAAGCGATTTGTGTATTGGAGAAGTACTTTCCCCCAGCATTCTTTGACATAAGTGTTCACTTGTTGGTACACCTATGCGACGAAGCACTTCTTTGTGGTCCAGTTAGATATCGGTGGATGTATCCGTTTGAAAGATTGATGAAAGTTTTTAAAGATTACGTCAAGAATACGCGATACATTGCAGGATCAATTGCAGAGGAATACATCACCGTGGAGTCATCAATATATACTCGGGAATATATGACTGACTCTACCAGCGTTGATGACACTGATGAATTCCTCGATGATGGTGGTAATGTGATGGGAAAACGAGTGAAATTAACGAGTTTGCAACATGAACAAGTAGCTCGTTATCTATTTGACACACATGAAGATGTCGAAGAATGGAAAAAGTAAGTTTCGAATATTATAATGTTTAACATTATTTTAGATTATTTTATACATGATTAATTTTGTAATATGCAGTAAATATGAAGCCTGTGAGAACAATAAAAGACGAAAAACAGTGGTACAATCAGACAACGAATTTAGGCTATGGTTGACACAAGAGGTAATTACAATGAAAACAGTCGTTATATAACGTTACATTACACTCATATTTTACCACTAATATAATTAATTTATCTATATTCTCAGCTCCTAAAGATGGGTGATGCGACATCAAGGCTTGCTCGTCTAGCCACTGGACCCTTGTTCGTGGCACAAGAGTACAAAAAATATCGATTGAACGGTTACATTTTCGGCGCTAAAGTGTACGAGGAAAGTACAAATGTACAGAACTCGGGTATTTCATACAAGGCTCTTACTTTCTTTCGAGCAAGCGCAAAAGATAAAAACCTCGTTGAAGCTGAAATGACTTACTATGGTGTAATTCAAAATATATTTGAATTGGATTATATAAGCTTCAAAGAGGTTGTATTTTACTGTGAATGGGTAAGAGTTGAGGATAAAAATGCTTCTAAAGTTGATCCTGTCACCAATTTGATCATGGTTGACTTGTCCAAGTTGAAGAGCAACGACCACGTGAGCGATGAGCCGTTTGTTTGTGCATTTCAAAAGGTTAAGCAAGTGTTTTACTCGGAGTATATCAACAACGAGCCGTGGTTAATTGTCCAACACGCGCCAAGGCGTTTAAATAGTAGTGTGGATGACTTGGCTGCTCCTACCGAATATCAATCCATTTTTGATGATAACCCGAATTTGAAACAATTTTTCAATTTGTAATAATTATTTCAATTTGTACCGAAACATCCATTTTTAATGCTTTTACTTGATCTGCACTTTATCATTTTCACTCTTGTGTAGTGTGCGTGTGTGGAGAGGAGATTAATACATAAATATTCCAACTACATCTAAGTTTTGTTTATACTAATCCATGAATATACGCTTCTTACCTTTAATAGGTGATTAGTACATAGTTATTTGGGGTGTCCTATTTGTGGAAAGGAAACTGAATCTCTTCGTCTATCCGAACACTAAGAAATGCCATAATCCTATGGAGCGATGCTCTGCAAATTCCTCCCAACCGTTACGTAGCCAAACATCACCGATTGAAGTTGTCAATTCCACTTTCCATACCCCACCACTTTCCATACCCCATTCAAAGGTGGAGTTGACAACTTCAACTGCTGATTTTTGGCTACACAACGGTTGGAAGGAATTTGCAACGCATACCTCCATAGGATTATGGTATTTCTTAGTGTTTAGATATGCAAGAGAATTATAATTGACACAATTGCCCGGGGTACATTAGTTGGAAGGAGGTGCCATATGAGCTCAAGTTAGCTGTTTGAGTGACACTACAGGTAATGTATTTATATTTATATGTCAATTTCGATTTCGATTTCAATTACAATTACAATTTATCTATATTTGAGGGGCGGATACTAATTTTACTTTATTTCAATTCAGGGGACAGGGAGTGGCCCTAAGGGTAGGCCACATATGCTCTATACTTATGTGGCTACTCGGACGAGAAAGGGAAGGATAAGGAGGTGTTCCCGAGCGTCGCGGTACAAAATCTCTTTTCCATGCAAATAGTTTGTAGATTTGAGATAAAATGATGGTGATGTTGTTTCTTTTTAAATAGTTTCTTATTTGAATATATATTTGCATTATCTTTAGTTTGTTCGGATATATGATGTGTGGAACAGGTACAACGTTGCTATAACAGGTACAAATATACTGCTGGGCAGTGGCAGTGGCCATACTGCCCAGCAGTTTTTTTTTAATTCTGCCCAGAATTGTCACGGTCATTGACCGTGACAAGTCCCTGACAATTTTGTCACGGCCTTGTCACGGTCAATGACCGTGACAATTTTTTTACTAAGGGTCACGGCTTTGTCACGGTCATTGACCGTGACAAACGTGTCACGGTCATTGACCTTGACACGACCGTGACACAAAATGCGAGTTTTATGTCAAGGTCAATGACCGTGACACGACCATGACAAAAAAAGTTGTCTCGCCTCGAAATGTCACGGTCATTGACCTTGACAAGGTGAATTTGTCAAGGTCAATGACCTTGACAAATGGGCAGATTTGGTGTAGTGGATGTAGTGTGTGAGAACCTTGTTTTTCTTTAAAAAAATGATTTATAATTGTCGTTGTGTTTCCTTTAATGATTAATTTATGATAATGGGGTCCTTAAAAGTATGGTACAAGAGTTATATGGGATTACAGAAATGTTATCGATTATTGAGGTTCTCGAAATTCCATTAAGATCGGGGGGGGGGGGGGGGGGTGACTTCTCAACATATTATTTCCCTTAGTATTTATATACTATGTATCCTCCCTTTTTCCTACAACACAAGTTTTTGTATACATTAATTTTATTAGTTCTTATTATCATTTCATGAGATGTAATATAAATAGTTGATTCTTATTTCGTTTTGGCATGTTTGCAACTTCTTTAGTGTGTAAGCAGGGATAAACCATAAATGTCATTACTATTTGTATCATTACAAGATAATTGACACTTTTGTTTAAAGTAATGGGAGAATAGAGGAGCATTAATGAAATTATGTAGAACTAGACTCATTATCTTGATCGTTCTTTTATAATAAAAAGATACAGGTTCCAAAGACAAATAATGACGTATTTTTCCTTGATCCGTAGATTCATAAAGAAGCTAAACAATTTGGATACGAGATTGGTCTGAAGGTGGTTATTAATTATGGTGGAGAACTTATGAATGAAAAGGTACGTATTCATTTTATTGTTCCCATTTTTTCCCTAGATAGCCAAATATATTGTCTTATACTTTGCATTCAAATTTACTAAAATTTTAAATTTCCCCATTGTCTTATTTTTTATGTTTTTGTACATGAGTGGGTTCTTAAAGTGCATGACTAAAGCAAATTTTATTTGCTTCGGTAAATTAGGATTCTTAATAAAAACAAATCATTTGATCTGTAATTGGATACCATGACATATGAAGAAGCTAAGTCTTCCTTAAGTTAATATGTGCAATAGACAGTCTATGACACGAGGTTGATTGGTTGGCGAATTTCCAAACAAGAGTAATGTTACATAGATGGTCTAGATGTGAGGTTGCTATTGTATGTGCTTACAATGATATGACCTTGATATACAAAAGGTGCTAGTATACACTTTTAATTATATACAAATGCATAAAGTGAAACAAATTGGATTTTTCTTTGCCTCATTGAAATCCAAAATACTGAAGGCATGTACAGTTTGCAATGTCAATTGCAAATTGGTTATGTCAAGTATGGACATATATATGCCTAGTATATGTGGTTTGATTTGTTTTCTTTTGAAACAACTTGAGATTTGAAAATATACTTTCTAAGTTAATTTCTTCAAAAAAAATTAAACCTTTATATTTGTGTTTCACCTTAATCAGTATTTGGAACCTATGATTAATGTAACATACAATTCATATTAATGTTGTGTTTACTTAGATTTGGAGTATATGCAAGTTGACAGTGTTGGCACCTTTTTTAAGTCTTGATTTGATTTGTGATAAACCTACATTTTACCATGTACACACAAACTATAGATTTATAATGGTTAATCTATAATTAACCATGTTTTTTAAAAACTAATTATCAATATCTCGATTTTGAGGTTTTAAAACAGGGTAATGCTATGTATCTTTGGGAGGTATTTCATGGCTACACCCAATTCAGTTTGCTCATCTTCACACTAAATGACTAATTTTGTTTTTTCATTCTTATTCTTTGGTGCACGATTATGATATTAAAAAATTGATTCACGAGGTAGTTTCTTTTGTACACGCGTTTTCTTATTTTTGTGCTCATTTTCATATGTTATTTCCCTTTTATATAGATGTTTCATCCATACTAAGCAACTCTTAATGCACATATGATATGATTCATCACTCTTTGGTTGATTCATCTTTTTACGAAACCATTATTTTACAACTTTTAGTTTTCTTCTTTAGGCTTAGTTTTATAGACCTTAATTTTTTTTTTTGGTGAAACACATGAAAACCACATTATTGTTGTTGTTAAAATCATATTGTTAAGAGTACGTACATTGCAAAATGTTAAAGCAAACTATCCACCCACCACTTAACAAATGAAAACCACATTATTGTTGTTGTTAAAAGTGTAATTACATTGCACAATGTTAAGCAAAACCATCCACCCACTACTATGGAATACATATAAAATTTTCACTTCTTCCAAATAAAATAGAAAAACCAGTCGCATCTTCTCAGAATCAGTTATTGACCTCCCCTCACCGCCAGGGTTCAATCCCCACTGTCCTTGAATTTATACGACTTAAATTGCTAACTCCCATGCTCTTATCAATAGGTCCCATTGCTTGAACCACAATTTTATGCCCAATAACTTTGCTCCCATGGGTATTCTCTGCAACCTAAGCATCATTTGGACCATCCTTCACACTTGCTTCCGTTTCACCAGACCACCCAACTTCATCAAATTCCTCTTCTGAAGCTGAATAATTGAGATATTCTTCATCTGAAATGTTATCTAATCGTCTAGACTTAGAAAAACTTTCTAACTCGAGTTCTTCAGCGATGAAAGCCTCATCTGTCTTTTCACATTCTTCAACACTAACTTCTATACATAGCTGTGAAGGATCTTGATGTCCATTTTCATCAGAAGGCTCTAAGTGGGACGCAAGAGAGGTTTCTATTACACAACTTTACGGCGATCTTTAAAGATTCAAAAACTGTCATAAATAACCTTTTATGACCCTTTTTCCCGGTCATAAAAATATTTATTTCTAGTAGTGTGTCTTGATGGAAACCCTATCATTCTGACTGGAGATCCCAAAATCTATGTTAAAAGGGACAATCGAATCATGACTGTCTCTTGGAAGAGAGCATTGGTGAGTTTCAAACTCATACCTATTAATATGATAAAATAGTGTTGCCTACAAAGTTACCAACTCATACCTACTACTGGTGAAGTGTTGTGCTAAAGATCTTGTCTCATATAGGGGGAATGTGAAATATGGATCTAGTATATTATAATCCATTTGGCCTAAAGGCATAGTGCATTTGGGGTATCCCAACTTTTTGAAGGAAGGATGACTTACATGGGCTTGGATTGACTTCCAAGACCACACATGCATATGCCACGCCAGCCCGATCCAGTTTGTCTCGACTTACCTCTGCTTGTGCTTGTGGGTCATGGAATGTGGGTCGTGGGACTTGAACTTTGATTTGGACAAAGTATAAACTTTTTGGTGCCAATTTTATTGGGCCTTTTATTTATTTATGAGTCCATTTTTTAGTTATTTCTGGACCAAAATTTTATTTTCGCTTTATTATTTGTTGACTCTTCAAATATTTCTTTCATCCTTTTTATTATTTTATTCCAACAATTGTGACAGTTGGGATATTTTTCCAACTGCTTTTTGACCGCCGCTTATTTAGCATAAAAAATGATTTGGTTAATCTTTTTAAAACATGACATTCAGAAAGAAAAATGTATTGTATCAATCCATTTTAGTCCACATAAAATAGAGAGTTCTGTATTGTTGGTTCACGAGTGACTTGCAATTTGAAGTGCTCCTATTGTAAGTGAGATTATTGTATCTTGGAAGACGATTGCCGCTGTGTTCGTAAAGCACCGGTAAGGGCAAAATCTTGTCTTAAGGATAGAGTGTTGAACACTTACCTCAATAAAAAAATTCTGCATTTATTCTCACTGTAAATTTGTACCTCTTTATTTTAGATTATTTTGATGTATTAATTAATGAATATATATATATATATATATATATATATATATATATATATAAACGAATTAAAAAGTCAATTGGGATAACAAAAATAAGAATCATGAAGAATAGAAAAAGGACAATATGACCCATAGAATTAAAAAAATATCGGTTAAGTTATTCCAAGAGGATGGACCTTCAACCTTAATTGGCTTAATATATAAAACAAACTTTCTATAAAAACTTTAATCAAAATCTCAGTTGAGACAAAACACACATGTGATAATGAATTTTTTTACGTAAAAGTTAAGGTAAAATGGCACACCATTTGCCAAATCTCGGTGTGCTTAGGATAATTTTTGTCTAAAATACTTGCCTCGACCTTTGGAATTTCACGGGGGTTGCTTGAAATATTTTAAGCAACCGATTGCCTTCTACTGCTTTTAAGACAAGACATGCGTCTTGAACATGATCAATTGAATATTTAAATAATAAAGCTGAACTAAAATGCTATTACAAATTAAATGAGGAACATGGTAAGTTCAAAGTAATATTATATTAATAACATCTATTAATATATATTAATACATTAGATAAAAAATTGACTTAAAACAATACATCAATGATATGATAAATTAAAGTAAATACAACTATTGGACAATGTTGTTGTGCCTGTTTCGCGTTCTTGACTTCCACATCTTCCTCCCACTTGTCTAAAATGGATTATTTTTTGTGTTCTTAATATGTGTGATCATGTCATTCAAGTTGATGCACTCATTGTTTTTTTACAAAAGGAAATAAAACAAATAACGACAACAAGAGAACTAAATCATGGGGTTATCAAGTTCAGCCCCTTCAATCATCACTAGGAGCCGCTCCGGGGTATGCTCGTACTCCAAATATAGATCCCAAAAGTCTTGCAATTCTGGCCATGCAATCCTCTTGGATGTTCTTTTCTCTTGGAATGCAAATGACATCGGCTTTGAGGCAAATGACGAGCTCATAATAGCCTTCGATATTATTTGCTAGGGGGTGGTTCCCCTTGTCCTCCGACACTGACAGTTGGACGGCTTCGAGACAATCGCAATTGAGGCAGACTCCCTTCCATTTCTCCCTGATGGCAATGTTTAGACAATGGAAAATACCTTCTAATTTTTCTCTAAAGAGGCTTGTTGTTCCATGAATATGATTAGTGAAGCCAACAATCCATCTCCCTTCCCCATCCCGCACGATACCTCCAAAAACTCTCGCCATGATATTGATGTCAAAACTCCTGTCCGTCTGGATGATGTAAGTATCTGAAATACAAGCACTAGAATTAGTGGACGTATACACTAGAACTTCATCCTTCGTGGTTAGTAATCTTAATTTGAGCTTCGTAGATATCGTAATTATGTTAAAAAATAAGTTTGTTACGGGTTTTTCAAATGAATACTGCTAGACTTACAAGACCTTAGCACATACTTAATACACATATGATGTGTTGGACAACAGTAAGCCATTTCAATTACATTTAGGAGCTTTGACATAAAAAATGCGTAGCTTTATAAACCCATTAGCCACAAGACTTAATCCCACCAAAAATCCAATATGAACAAAAAGAACAACAAACTCACCATTGTACAAAGAGAAAAAAAATTCCATCTCAAATAAACCAAACCAAACTGCTAAAAAACATTACAATAAAATTAATGTCTACTTTTTTACCATTACAATCATATGAACAAAATAGTGCTAATATGCTCAAACCACATTCATAATTCACAAAAATGTGAATATATATGTAATAAAGGTGGAGGGACTTTTTGTCCTTTCCAATTGATAGTTCAAATCGAAAGATGATAAATTTAGTGTTTATCAACTGATGACTGAAATTAAATGGAAGGGGATTGAATCCAATGGATTATGATCGGTTTAGTCTTAAAATCTTTTGGGACTCGCACTATCTAGGATGGCTGGAGTACAACCTATGATATGCACTTTCTACACATATGCACGGAATCTCAATCTGCAAGAGGACAAGAGACTGTGAGAGAGCTGTAGCTGTAGAGTGTGAGAAGAGTTGCCGCTAAAGAGTTTTGAAGCTAAAGAGTTGCAGCTGAAGAGTTTGCAAGAGGCCAATCTCAATCTTCAAGGTGAGTTAGTCGTAGAACTGTATAGCACGAATGCTTGGTTGAGGTTGAGAGTTCTATATAGCTCGCTTTTTGCTCTCAACCTTTTTTTCATAGTTCGTTTAAATACTGTTCGTTGCTTTTCCCCATATTTAACTAAGGCGAGTGACTCTCAATCTCTCAATATTCTCATAGTTGCGATATTTTTCTTTTGGTTAATTTTCAGTTGGGAAATGAGGGGATCTCATTTTGTAAAACACTCTTTTTTCGGATTCCATTTGGTTTTCAGAAATAAGGGGTTAGGTGGTGGTTTTCTGTTTTTCTTTTTACTTTTGTTTTTGTTTATGTGGAGGGCTTTTGCTTCGGTTATGTTCTGTTTGCCCATTAGATATGATAATAACCACTGTTAATTTTAGTTCTTTTATCAAATGTAGTTCTTTAATAACAACGAATGTAGTATTTTTTCATGTTTATTTACAATTTGTGATCTTCTGTACAAGTCTTCTGTTGCAGTTTATTCTTAGATCCCCCTCACCCCTCCAGCCAAGCAGCAATCAACAACAACAACAACAAAAGTGTCTCTGTCTTTACCAAACAGCAACACCGACCAGATCTACCTCATTGTCGATCGTCACCGATAATGAATCGGAAGGCTGACCATCGCCGGCTGCAGGCTTCTCTCATCTCCGGTCTATTTTTTGGTGATGACGATTGTGATCTACTGCCGCTGCGAATCTGTTGTATCGTCAACAACCGTAAGGAATAAATTCTTATCTTATTTCTTCTCTGATATTTCCTGATAAAAATATTCCTGATAAAACTCTTCTCTTCTATCATGTCATTTGCTTATTTGTCTTTTGTCCACGGAGATGGTGGGAACTGCTTGCGAAGAGGGTTCTTTATACTCATCCGGTATATTGACGGTTTGTTTATACTCATCTTCGGTCTATTGACAGTTTGTTTATACTCATCCGTACCCACCTCTGTATTGAACGAAAGAAATGTAATAGGGTAAAGAACCTATGTTTTTGTAATTGGGGAAACGCCATAATAAAGAGATTTTAGTTTTGTTTAATGTTTTTCGAAAAGAAATAACTATGTCAGCAGGGTGCAAGGGCGGAACTAGTGGTCGGCTTGGGGGGGCTCCAGCCCGCCCCTAAAAAAAAAAAAAAAAAAGTTGTGTTAATTATTATAAGAAAAATAAAAGTAGTGTTAAAATTTAAATTCAGCCCACCCTTAATAGGAATTTTGATGATTTTCGTCAAATTTTTTTAAATAACCTCAAAAAAATTCGGCTCGGGGGCTCCCGCCCCCGAACCCCCGGCGTTAGCCAGTCCCAACGTCAAATCCTGGTTCCGCCACTGGCAGGTTGTTTACATTTTAAGGAAATAAACACACAAAAGGTGCATTTGATTGGCCCTAAAATTTTATGCAATGGTGCGTTCTATACGGTAGCGTATGCATTTAACTGTATATGTAGAAAAAAAATTATGTTATTTCTGAATTTATAATCTAAGGTAGCGAGTTATTTAATGGAGGTATTGCATTTTTTGTTAACAATTTTTTTACAACTGTTTGGTTTGAATCTATATTAATCTTCACTAATTATGAGTAGAAATTCGTTTAGTGATCAGTTGCTTGAGTTATATTTTTATTTTTGTTGCAGATTTCATTTTATATTCCATTATAAGTAACTGATAGTTTTGTAATTGGGTTTATAATGTGCTAAACAAATATGAACCCAATATTAGGAAGAATTTTTTATATCTCCAAGGACATCAAAGTTTGATGTCTTTAGAGACATCAATTTTTCCACAATATCATGTTGTTATTAACATCTCATATTAATTATATCTTTTTATTATCGACATCCATGCGAACCCGCCTCACTCAAGGAAGGAAAATACATTATTTATCCCTCTTTACATTATTATATTGTTTTCACTTCAATTTTTTTCCAACTTGACAATAACAATTTTATAATAACATTTCATTTTCTCAAAAAATATGGAATTAGTTGTGCAACAACATAATAAATGCCATAATGATGCATTTAATAGGACTTTGTAATTGTGTAGTGTAGATTGATTTTAATGAAAATTTCATTCATAGATAACACGTTTTTTATTAGATAACATGAAATATCAGGAATGTTTTAATCACCATGCTTGAAGGTTTGTATGATTTACAAATGCAATAAATAAGGTATTTCAACCGTGCTTGAAGATTTGTATCATTTACAAATGGTTGGTTTTTCATATAGTGAAGCTCTCTATGCAGGGTTTTTACAAAGGTAATTTTGTATGGGGACGCTTTATATGCAGTGTTTGGAACTTACATAGGTACTTTTATATGCTTTAAAAATGGATGAATTTCCATCCGTGTGTTTTGGAGGGTTGGTTCTTGGATGATATTACTTGATTGTTCTGTTTAATAACGGATAAAGTAAAATGATCGTATATTTAGTATAAAAAGGCTTTTGATTTGACCAAAGCCTATTTTGTCCAAAATATTGGTAGAAGCGTTGATAGAATGATATACAAGAGGGGATTTAATCTTTTAAATCTTTAAACATGTATTTTAGTATTTTTTTTAATCAAGGTAGAACTAACTTTTTTTTAAATCTCGAGGCAAGAAGGAACGGTACTCGAGGATGTCTACATCTTTGAAAAGTGGTCTCCTCTTGGTCAATATCTCATAAAGAAGTGGGAACAGTATAGTTGTAGAAACCGTTGCTCTATGACCAAGGCAGTCATAAAGAAGTGGGAACAGTATAGTTGTAGAAACCGTTGCTCTATGACCAAGGCAGAGAGTGAGAAAGATGACTAGGTGTATCTTTAAGAGATAAAGGGAGATTTCTCAATTAACATCACTTCAGGAATTTAAAAGAGCCGTGTGGTCTAGAAGAGCTTGTATTTTTTTTTTTATTCCAAATTGTAAAAGCCATTATTTGACATTTAAGTCTTTAATATAATCGACTTTTTCTCTTTAAAGTTTTCTATTGCATTTTTTGAAAGAATTATCCACTGGTATTGGACACGAGACTATAAAAGCTCATATGATGAAATTATTCATATTTTAATATTTTAAAATTAATTATGAGGACAAAAAATGTAGTAAAGAATGCCAGTGATCAATTGGATTATGCATTTGTTACCCATTGTATTGAGTTGTGATAATTTAGATTTTTTATTTTTTGTTTTAAGTGGTGATTATATATGATCGTGTCATTTTTGTATTAGATAATTGTAATTGTTTAAACCTTTTATTCAACAATCTCACTTGGACTCATATATATTTGAAACATCATATTCCCACTATTAAATTTTAAAGATTAAAGTTATATGGTTGAGATGTGTTAAACTCTAGACGGACTTAAGATAATCCTATCGACGTGGGATATGCTTTAAACCCTTTTCATATATTTAGATATACATTGAATTGTTTTATCACCGTGCCCTCGACACGAGTACACCAATTTTTAGGTAGAATACGGAGTGTTACAAAAACATGTAGCTAGAATGTGTAGTGTTACAAAAGTGTCAAATGAATAATACCGTACATGGGAGTGAGTCTTTTATAACCATAAATACTTGGGAAGAAGGTAAGAGAGCTATAACAAAAAATAACTGGGAGCAAATTTATCACCGTCCCATCGGCACGGGTACGCCCTAGTATATATATATATATATATAAAAAGAGGCTTCTATGCACATTAAGTTTGCACACGTGCTGGCGCACACTAATTTTTTAAAAATATCTAAAAAAATATTTTTGAGTAAATTTTTTATGTGATATTTAAACATTTCAACGGATCTATATAAAAAACTTTCGCTCAAAAAAAGTTTTTTTGAGCTGATATATATATATATATATATATATATATATAAAAGTAGGGGTATGTAAGATATTTTTGGATGACATTTTCTCATTTAATGCGCATGCACGAAATGTCATGCTAAAAGTGTTTTTTAAAGGGTTTTTGTTTTTTTTTAATTTTTTTTTATAGGGGGTGTCACAGGTAACACTTTTTTATTTATTTTTTTAAAAAGGTTTTTTTTATAAAAATGTTTTTTTTATAGGGGGTGCAGGGGGTGGCTAGGTCTTCTGTTTTTTTAATATGGACTGAGTTTTATCACGGGGGTAAATTTATAGTCGTGCCATCGACACGGGCACACACTAGTATATATATATATATATATGACATTGTTTTGAATAAATAGTCCACCAATTTTTTTTTAGAATCTCCTAATTTCTAAAATTCTCAAAAAAAGTTGTATTTGTAACATCTTTGTCCTTGGTTCCAAGTAATTGAGTATAAGTAGCTGGATAAAAGGTAGGTTGCATAATATCTTGCATCACTAATTGTTGTATCGTGTCAAATCTATTTAGCATCCTCATAAAATTTGGTTAGTTAGGCAGGTCTTGACTCCCCCACCAATATTTTGTTGCAATTAGGATTACTACACCACACACAACCCTAGGGGTGGCCATAGGCCCGAGGCCCGCCAAGCCCGCCCAACCCGCCCAATAAAAAAATAGGGCTTGGGTAAGGTGAATAGGCCCGCAAAGCGGGTTTGGCAAAATTTTATAAGCCCGATTTTTTTTCGGGCGGGCTTGGGCATGAGTTCTTAAGCCCGATGAGGCCCGGCCCGGCCCGAGGCCCGAAAAATATATATATAATATTAATATATATATATTTATATATATTGGGGGGGGGGGGGGGACTTTTATAAATATAAAAATGTATACCAAGTCTTTTCATGTAGAGTGGAAAACTTTATATATAAACTTTGTAATATATGGAGTTTAAAACAGATTTTAAATTAAAAAATTGGTCTTTAAATAAAAAAATAGGTATTTTAATTTTTTTAAAAAATAGGTATTTTAATTTTTTAAAAAAATCTTTTAATTAATATAATATGGCACGATCGGGCGGGCCTGGGTAAAGAGCTTTCAAATCTGGGCGGCTTGGGATTACATAATAAGGCCCGATCTGGGCCCGAGCGGGCTTGGGATAGCCATTAATTTTTCAAGCCCGGCCCGAGCCCGACCGGGCCTGCCCAGGCCCGGCCCACGGCCACCCCTACACAACCCAAAAAAAACAAACAAAGAAATAAAAAGTATTTTAGTAAACATTATTCATAAGTCAAGAAATATTTATAGTAGCATAAATTTTACCTTTGTAGTTAATCTCTCGTGTTCTAATAAAATCAAGTGTAGGTAATAATCTCATGTATTCATCACCCTGACAATTCTAGAAAATGCATATAATAAATAAGATACACAATCTAACAAAATTATTAGGTACTAGAAAAAATAAATAAATTATATACCTTAGTAGGTAGAGTTGCATTTTTTTTAATATTGTTTTTCGCTCAAACAACTTTTTCAACTGTAGGTTGCCTCCTCTTACATGCTTATCGTCCTTTACTTTGCACGACCAACGGTGAATGTATTATTTTTCTTTCCTTTATAGAAATTTTCCTTAAAAGTGGTTTATTGCTCCACATGAGTCAACCACCAACACATCTTTTAGATGACATATCCACGACATAGCCTTTTCACAGCTATCTTCGGAATTGGTTGTCAAATCCACCACCACATAGAAAGTATTACACATTTTAACAAAGCGAAGGGACTCGAGTTTTGCGGACAAATCACTATAAATTGTTTTAATTTTTGTGTGACACCTTTTGAGCCTTTTATCCCATTTTTTTAGAATATACTTCTCAGGTACGTCGTATATCTTTTTATTAATTAACAAAGAAATGGAATGCCGACAAACAATTCCCCTAAACTGAAACAATTTATAATTGCAATCAACTTCTTCATTATCAACATGCAAGTTAATCTTAAAAGTAACACATCGCATGTTTCCACCAAAACTCACATCTTCGGTAACGTCATATTCTACCACACCAACACCTTCCAAAAATGACGAAGCCCCCAACTCACAATACATCTTTCCTAACAACTCTAGTTGGACCTCTTTAAACTTTGTCGTCGTGTAGGCATTTTGGAATTATTTTTCCACATCATAACGAGTTACGTAAGGGATGAATGAGTCAAATGAATATAAGTCTTCTTGACTTTATTTTTCAACCTTACTACGCAAAGCATTCTCGTATTTTTCCACAAGTTGTTTGAATGATGTTTTGGAATTGACATACCCGTCAAAAAATGCATTCATACTCTCACTATGTTGTGTGGTCGACATTCCAGCCCAAAATATATCTTTCACAAAAGTCGGCACCCAACGATATCTCTTCATATATAAGCTGCATAGCCATTCATTGTTTTCAAGATTACATTCCATAATAAATTTGCACCAACTTTCTTCAAATTCTTTGGGTGTTAATGTATCATACACTACACTAAGATAGTCAATCAATAACGGTACTATAGTGTTACAATAAAATTACTAACACTAAATTAATAATAGTAACCTTAGTTCACATATCTTCTTCTTCAGCTTAAGTGAGTCCATAGTTACATAGCCTCAAAAAAATTGAGATGCTAATCTTTCTCTTTGTTTTCACAAAGAAATCTACAGTGAAAATTGATCAATTAAATAATTATTTGAAACTATTACACTAATTAATTTCAATATGATAAGTAAATCTTACTCAAATAGCCAATCTAAATAAAGACTACTTACACGGGAAAAATCTCACTCAAACAAACACATCTTAATGAGAATTAATTTCAATATGACTAAAAATTGTACTTAAAGAAACTAAACTAAATGATCTATATTTTACTAAAAGTACCTTTATGTTGAATACATTTCGGACAATATTCCCCTTAATTATTTTCAGTATGCCAAAAGAATTATAATCAAAGAAACTTACCAATATAAAAACTTCAACATTAAGAATATCATACTTAGACAAACATTCTCAATGACAATCAATTTTAATATGAGAAAGGAATTATACTCAAAGAGACTTATATGAATAAAAACTAATTATATGGGAAAAATATACTTAAAACAATATCTTAATCAAAATGAAAACTAATAACATAAAAATGAATCTTCATTTTAAAAATAAAGTTCTTAACTACTCTCACTACGTGCATGGTTGCTAGTAATACCAAAAATGAATGCATTACAGAGTAGAGAAATTAAAGAATAGTATAAATTAACTTATAATATTATCCTCCCTTTTTTCAAAGCACTGTTTTGTCTCTAAGGATTCAATGCTAAATACTCACCGGTATGGATTCGAAATTCTTTGAAGATTGAACTTAAATGTGTTATAATTAACGGTAAGAACTTTGGGCTTCAAAGATTTGCGAAAAATCATTTCCTTCTCCTTTCACTAATTATAAACTTCTCCGACAAACTATTAATTATAAATCATTTCTTACCTTTCACTAATGATGAAAGATTCGTGGAAAACCAAAGTAGGTGGGTGTGTATAGAAGACTTACTATTTGAATTTTGAAGTCAAGACATGTTGAGAAAATAGGTGATTATTTAAGAGGTTTAGTGGATATTCATCCAAGTTGAAGGCCTTAATTAATCTTTTAGATGTTCCTGTGAAAGGGATTGGTCATGTTTCATTTTAGGAGAGATGAAAGTTAAAATGGTTGAGTTTTAAACCCGTAACACCTGTGGACTATAAGATGTCGTTGGCAGATAATTATTACGGTGATGACACAAATGAACTAATTGAGCAATGTTTAAGTTTCCAAAGGTGAGGAGCACGAAGACACGATATTGATTAAAATGCCACACAAAGATTGTTGGGGAAGAGGAGAAAGGTGATAAATCGAACACGGTCGAGGCTCTTGAAATTTGTTGCTCAAATTAAACGGCCTCACTACACCTAAGTTAGGAGTTCAAAATCATATGGTGAAGAGAGATTTACGTAGGTTAAGTAATATGAGTGGGTCATCTTGGTCTGCTTTAATGGTAAATTAAGAGAATTATTTAAAAGAGTCCCCTTTGGACACTAATAGCCCACGGAGATTACTCACAACTCACAACTCTCATTGATTCCTACTCAAATCCATAAAACTTTGCAATAAAGAGAGATATTGTACCTCTAAATTCATCCCCGTGAAGTATATACATGTGCAACATCTATGTGGGTAGTAGGTGACTGAGAAACAGGAGACGGACGAATTCTATTCATGGTCTGGTCTTCAAGCCTAACACTAAAAGCAATTGCATCCTTAATAAGAAAAGTTAGTTCTCTATATGTATTGAGTGATGTGACACCCCACCTATTCTAATCCTGGGTGATCATTACATTTTTAAATTAAATAGGAATCATAAATGGTTTCATTCTTAGCATCACTTTTGAAAACATTTTAATAATTTACTAACCACCTATTATTCAAAAAGCCAGTGCCAAATTTTATCTTTTTATTTAACAATAACAACATGCAGAAATAAATACAACAACTAATCTAACTACAGAGTAATAAAAATCTAAAGCAATCACAAAATGAATAAAACTGAATAGAATAGTACCGAAGAAACCATCAGTTTCCAAATACAAAATCCAACTAACATCTAATGATATAAAACTGAGTCCAAAAATACAAAGTCTGATAAACTGAATAAATGAACTAACTGGAGGGGCGACATGCCCGAATGAAATAACTGAAACTGCATCCCACTCTAGGAATGAAATGACTGAAGCTTCTAATCCAAATCCTACAAGCATCTATAAGTACTGTAGCTACACATCCTTGGAACAAATCATCAAGCTTGGCATCCCTGTGGCTGGATACCTAAAAGGTTTTGAAAATATTTTTCAAATAAGTCAAAGTGCAAAGATTTTTAAAACATTTAGCAAGTATTTATCAAAGTTTAAAAGAAGTTATTGATTATACATGTTAGTTTAGCATACACTCCCTTGAGTTCCTCACCTCTCAACTAATGTGCCCGTCTAATGTCATCTACCTAGCTATGCTACCCAACCCTACTAGTTCTCATCAATAAATATTTAACCATTAACAAGTTTGGCTCCCCGTACTGGCCATACAGTATGCTATATCATCCCAATCTTTACACATTAAGTCCTTACCTAAATATCTCTTTAACTCTTTCCCGTACCACCCATACAGTACGAATAGTAGCACTAATAACTAACATTCATAACTAACATTCGTCGTACGTTATTATTAAAAAAGAATGAACATTTCACGTATGTTATCATTAACCATTTCATTAAGTTTATCTACTTAAATCATCTTTAGTTATTCACTATCTAAATTTACTACGATCGCACACTTAATGGATTTCTGATAATTAACTCACTTTTGGATATACTCTATCTACACCCCATACTTTCACATACAAGTAGGATAAAACACACACACACACACACACACACACACACATATATATATATATATATACAACTCTATCATCCTCGGGATAAGAACTGTGGTGCGGGTATGCATACCTTGCTATCAAGTCCATGTACCTCTCGTACCAAATCAAGGACTATCAGTTCAGATGTCACTCTCCAACCATAAATTAAATCAACACATATGGGAGGTGGACATAGTTCTAAGTCTATAGGTCACACACATACCTAACGTGCCCAATTGACCGTCAAAACCATCATACACTCAGATAGACCATACCTAGGTTATATGTTTTGAGTCACAAGTCTAAAATACCCTCAATGGGCTCATCAGGATGAGACTATCCATGATGCGAAACTTCTCGTGATAGCAGGCATCGTAAGTATGTTTACACACATAAGAAAGTACATAATAGTCATACACACAACCTATCCATATGTCACATATAGGCATACACACAACCTATAAATACAATTCGTATAAGTATACACACCACCTATAAATATAATCCTTATAGGTATATACTCCACCTATAATATAATCCGTATAGGTGTACACCCAACCTATAAATATAATCCGTATAGGTATATTTTCTACCTATAATATAATATGTATAGGTATACACTCAACCTATAGTTATCCTTCGTACGTACACTACACCACAATGACCATTTACTAACACACAATGAGTGTTAGTAATCAATTTTCTAACGGATATATCCGTTAGGAATAATGTGTTGGGAATATCATTTCTAACGGACACAACCCGTTAGAAAATTTGTTAATTCTAACGGATTACAACCATTAGAAATTTGTTATTTCTAACGGAAAATAATTTTTACAAATAATAAAAACCGTTACTTATGTGAGGACTTATTTTCACATTTATGCTTTTCCTTTTATTTACTAACGGATTTAAACCGTTAGAAGTGGGACTTTCTAACAATTCTACTCTGTTAGAAAAACTCATGCTTGTTAAAATTTTCAAATAATTAATGAAGTTGGCATATATATATATATATATATATATATATATATATATATATATATATATATATATATATATATATATAGAGAGAGAGAGAGAGAGAGAGAGAGAACTATACATAATCAATAGCCATCATATCATTGTCCATAAATGCATAAATGTGCATAATCCATAAGAATTATAGAGCAACCATCCAAACATACTAGAAAAGGTCCACAAACACAAAAACATAAGCAAAAATAAATGTTATGATCCATCCATAAGTAGAATCAAATATACTTCAACCAACAATCAGGCCATATGAGATATCCCCCACCCGCGAAGCCAGCCAAGGTATAGAAACCATCTTGAGGAGATTCCCACAAATGAGCGTCAGGGTCAAACACTTCCTCCACACAAACTATCTTCTCTCCATTTTGGGGACGCTTGAAATAACACGTTTGTCATGATGGATCTGTCACAGCATGACCTTTTGCCAAATTTTTACCAAACTTATTACACAATAGGACTTTAGGTTCATTCATGGGAACGTGGGGAGGAGGATGAGTTTGAGATGGACCAAGCGATGCGAAAACATTGTCCACATTTTGGGTTAAAGGAGAAGGGCGATTAGTTGAGATGGATCGATCACTCGTGGGAGTGTTCAACGGTGCCCCACTTTCTTTCATGTTTGATACAATATGACACATAACCTGTAACATAAATGGACAAAAAATAAAAGTTAAGAGAACGAATAACACAATGATGTTGTAACATGGCATGATAAAATTTTAAAACATGAAAATCTACGTTGAGGGTATCCTCAATAGTGTGTAGTCTTGAGTTGAGTTCATAATTATTCCATGCATATTTTCCATTTTCTGTTTGCCCCCGTTCAAGTTCCTCGCTCGCAATCCCAATATGAATAAGTTGTGTCCTAGAGATATGTCTTGAATATGCACGAACACTTCCCCTTTTGTCCTTCCCAAATACTTCAGCAACTACATCTGTGTCGATGCCTCCGTCATCATGGCTACTTCCTTCACATTTTCTTCTATTCTTAGCAACCATCAACTCATCGTATAATATGAACAACAAAATGCTAAACTATAAATACATGTAAAAGAGGAAAGACTAAAGGAGAAAAAAAATATAATATCACAAACAAAAAATAAAATACTCACATATTTAGCCTTAGCGCTTGCCATCACATTCCCATTTTCATCACTGTGTCCCGTAATCCACTTATCTATTCGCCTAAATTTTTTAGTAGGCTCTTCCTTTCCCTATAAGTTTGATGTCAAGTGTAAGACTAAAAAGTGTTAAGACTGGAAATTATAAACATGGATGCCTACCTTTTTGAATGCTTTCTGGGCATAGCTACAACGCCCGAGACAATGGGGAATTTGAAGTTTTCGTCGATTTTCACTATTTTTAATATTTTGTTGTTGCTTTTTGGGATTATCTTCATTTTCTAGAATTTTTTTCCAAATTTCAGGATCTACGCCTTGAGGCACTTCACGACCATTTTTCCTTAAATGGTCTCGCAAACTATACTTAAAGGTCCTAAACCTTTGGGACCAAGGTTTCTCAAGCAAAGGGCGAGCAACTTCAGCCGAAACATTAAGTTCAAATTGGTCCTGTAGAAAAATGTAAATAAAAAAATAGCAAAAGGTTACAAAACAACAAAATGAGTTTATACATTTGCTTTACGTATGAATATACTATGATTCAAAAAATAAATTATTGAATCCATGATATATCTACGCATGTTTTGTATTTTAAAAAGGAAAAAACAACATGTATGAATAGTATTCTCAAAGGAAATTGAATAATACCATTAATGTGCGCCATACATCATCTTTGAAGTGTTGTGGCACCTTTCTCCAATCATCATAGACAACGAGAATAAGACTTCGCACTAAATCCCCTACACGAGAATTCCACTTCTTACAATTATCACCCACAACAAAGCCGTCAATTTCAACTATGATTGGAATTTTATCCTTCTCATCTTTGTCACCCAATGGTTGAGACGAAGTTCGAGCAGAAGATGGTTGTTACGTTGCATTTGCATCTGAAGACATAATTAATTTTCTGAAATTTAGAACATGGCATTAAATGTTAGAACATTAAATGAGTGCCATATATCTATGCAAGGTTGTGTGAACAATTTTGTCCATATCCAAATGAAATCGGGTTTATTTGAAACCAGTGAATTTTTTGTTAAACATTGGGACACAAAAAAAAATTGAGAAGGAAATTTTTACCGAGAAGAAAATTTTCCTGATTATAAGGATCTTGCATATATATTGAGAAGAATGTATAAATATAAATTTCAATCGATGCAAACAATTATTTGACATGTAACCGAAAAACATTCAGCAAATGGAAACTATATATACTTATAATTTGACAATAATTATAGTTTTTAAAATTGTTGCTGAAAATATTATAGAATGTGTACAAGTGATATCATTTATACTAAATGACATGGGGAATTCAAATTCAGAACATTAATGTGTAGTTTCCTTTATGTGCATGCCTTTCTTTTTAATAAGAATGATATATTAGATTCTTTCTTTCAATCACTTTAGACATTCATCTGCAAAATGTGGTAAATATGAAATACATGACACTTTAGTCATGTATGTTTGGCAAATGGGCAGCTGAAATACGTGATCCTAGAAAATGTGTGAGGCTTTGGTTAGGAACATTTAACACTGCTGAAGATGCAGCTAGAGCTTATGATAGAGAAGCTAGGAAAATCAGAGGGAAAAAAGCTAAAGTTAATTTCCTTAACGAAGATGATGATTATACTTCACATGTACCAAAGAACCCTGTTTATCAGACTTACAATGGGTTTACTGAAAATGTGAACCAATTTGAGTCATGTATGTGTGATGCTTTGTGTGACACAATTGATGAGTTATTAGCCCAAGTGAAAGAAGAGGAGGAAAAACCAGAGGTTAAATTAGTTAAAGAAACAGAGGAGGAAAAGATTGAAGTGAATAGGCTGTCTGAGGAGCTAATGGCTTATGAGTCGTATATGAAATTTTATGAAATTTCGTATTATGATGGACAGTCGGCACCGGTGCCCGCTCCGTCCCAGGAGAGTGTCTTGATGGAACTTTGGAGTTTTGATGATGTTACTCCGGTGGCGGGCTCAAGTGCTGTGAAACAACTCTAATATATGTCTCTGTGTTTGTGTTGTTGTAACTTGATGGTAGAGTACTTGTTGTAACCGTGGAAACTCCCTCTCAGCCAATGACCTTAGGCCAATCCATCCTCCCAATAATATCAAATCCAATTTCACCCACAAAAGAAGTCAACTAGATTTTAGCGATGAGCGTGAAGAAAAGAAGCCCAAGAGGCTGAGAAAGAGTCTATACAAGGGAATAAGGCAACGTCCGTGGGGCAAATGGGCAGCTGAAATACGTGATCCTAGAAAAGGTGTGAGGGTTTGGCTAGGCACATTTAACACTGCTGAAGATGCAGTTAGAGCTTATGATAGAGAAGCTAGGAAAATCAGAGGGAAAAAAGCTAAAGTTAATTTCCCTAACGAAGATGATGATTATACTTCACATGTACCAAAGAACCCTGTTTATCAGACTTACAATGGGTTTATTGAAAATGTGAACCAATTTGAGTCATGTATGTGTGATGCTTTGTGTGACACAATTGATGAGTTATTAGCCCAAGTGAAATAAGAGGAGGAAAAACAAGAGGTTAAGTTAGTTAAAGAAGCAGAGGAGGAAAAGATTGAAGTGAACAGGCTGTCTGATACTGAAAGAAGAGTCCTTTTTAAACAAATTTCCAAGATACTCTGTTTATGATACTGACCTTAGCTTGAGATAATAATCAAGGAAGGACTCGAAGTTGTTTTTGCAATCAAACTAGAATTCAAAGATAAACAAACTGACCTTAGTTTGCGGATAACAGTTCCCAAGGTTAGCAAACTGCGATTTATGTGGCACCCCTCTTTTAACCTTGTGACAGCTGATAAGAACTGATATGCGCGCTCACTTCCAGCAAGATCAACGAAATTTTACATGAAAATGGAAAAAGTAAGGTATTTTGTCTTACTATGCATCATGGAAAAACTGCAAGAGCGCTTTTGTCAGATAAAGGAAGAGCCGAGATACACGTACCTAAGAGTTTCTGAAAATAAAAATAATAAAATAGTATGATAAACTATAATACACCAGTCTGATGATTTGAAAGTTGATATATACACCATGCTAAATCTCTACACAATTGATAATGGCATTTGAGGTAGAGGTATCAAACAACATTGGTGATGAATAATATGTGCATTCAAATTTTCATCTTCAAAAGGGAAATCAGTGAGGGATTAATCAAAATCTGTAGAAACATATTATTCATCACCAATGTTGTGAAAATAATCCAATTCAGTTTAAGAAATATGATCCGAGTTATGAGAAGTGAGTTCATAGGACAGGAGGTTTAAGAATATGAAATGAACTCTTGATCAATATCATGCCGGGAACATTTTTCAGCCTATCCAACTTAATAGCAAAGAGGTTCATAGGAGCAGTTAGCATAGGGGAATTCCAAGAGTCAAACGACACATATTTTATATCTTTATTAGTATAACACATTTTTTGGAATTCGAAAGGCCTGAGAAAATAATCCAATTCAGTTTTAATTGAGATAAGGACTATACCATGGTCTGAACAATTTCTATTTAAATGATCCACTTAGTAGCTTGAAAAACCTCCTGCCATTTGTGATTAGCTAAAGCTCTATCCAGCCTAGCTAAGATTATGGCTTCCTCATCTCTATTATTACACCATGTGTACTTATGACCTACTGAAACCAAGATCATTCACACCACATGAGGAAATAATATCATTAAAATATTGGGAAGAATGAAAATCAATCAGGTTACCCTAGATTTCTCCCTTTTATCAAGCAGTTGGATCAACCTGATTGTAAAATGTGTGCCACTTAGCTAAACTGTAGTCGGACCGGGAACTCACACTGTTCCAACTGGTGAACCTGCCCAAAAAAGGGGCAGGTCGCATCGTGTACTTTAGTTCGACCAAAATGGTCAAGGTACTGAAAGTAGTCCACCACATGGTCTCCGCTGCATCTGTGTACGAGCAGCAGGGGCTCGCATTTTTGAAGATACTGAACGAAGTTATCCCAATCTTGTTGCTTTATAGACTCGTACCGACTGCGCTGTGTCGGAAGCCGCCGCTGTGGTGCCCCGTGAGGGTAGTTGTTGAAGATACTTTGGAATGTGAAGTTTTTGGTGTTGCTTGAGTTGCGATGATTTTTTTGTGTGGCCGCTGCAGCCGTCGCAGATGCTGCTGACATGGTCAGTAAGGATCAGCTTGGGTTTGTTGATTTATTGAAAATGTTTTGGATTATAGAGGATTTGTACTAATTGAATTTGTAGTTATATGAATTTAATCTCCCTAATAATAAGTGCTTGTGCCACTTATTATTACACACAAAACCTGATTGTTTTGTCTCTATTATTGGATCAATCCTATTGTTTTGTAAAATCTTTGCATTAACAGCAGAATTGTGGATACACTATTCCCTCTTGAATCATAACAACATTGCATTGATTCTACTGACACCCCGAAAACACTAACACTACAAAAATTAATAACACAAAAAAAATAGCCTTCAACAATAAATTCAAAAATAATGTAGCTCACAAAACTTAAGATCGAAGGATTTTTTAATAACCTGGCGCTGGGGACTTTACAGGGAATTTCAACTACGAACTCAACGGGGAGACCAAGAAAGCCTTGGAAACGATCCAATGTGATGTGTGTTAAGTGTTGAACGTTTGTGGGCCATCCGATCTCCATCTGATGAACGACGAAGGTGACGTCGTCCCTTTGGTCAACTCTGCAAGCCACCATGTGTACTTAGACCTACTGAAACCAAGATCATTCACACCACATGAGGAAATAATATCATTAAAATATTAGGAAGAATGAAAATCAATCAGGTTGCCCCCAATTTTCTCCCTTTAATTTGCCACTACATTGAAGTCTCCTATAATTAAATGAGGAAAGTTCCACACTTGGGAAGGTATATAGTCCAGATTTCCCCAAAAGTCTAGCCTTTGAGATCTAGTACACTTAGCATACACAGGAGAAACAAATATGGGAGAGAAAAATGATTGATCTTCAATTCTTAAAGTAAGGACTTGGTCTTCATTGAATATAAGTTCTAACTTAAAAAAAACTTCCAGAAAACCATATTTTAGAGGAAGTTTTGCTTAGGATCAAGAAAAGAAAAAAATGACAGCTTATGAAAATATTAAGCAAAATATTATCTATCAAAATATTAAGCAAAGATTACTTCCATTATCTATCAAAATATTAAGAAAAGATTACTAGATGAACCTTATAATTAGAAAGATAGTCTTTTTCATGGGCTGGATGAACCTTCTAATCAGGCATATCAGTGGCTCTAGGTTAGAGGTTATATTTATCCACCACTTCAACTTCTAAATAGGAGACTTCATAATTCTTCATAATTCATATCAGTGGCTCTAGGCTAGGTCTTGCCATTGAAATGGTGGAGGCATTTAACTTGAGGTGCTTACCTATTAACTGAACAATGATGTTTTGGCAAAGAAGTGTATGGGGAGGTTTGGAAAATTGATCTTGATAGTATTTGAATCAATGTTTTGATAACATATGTTAGAACATCACCCCCGAAACTCTGCATTCAAACTCATCCCAATCGAACCATAACAACATTTACACTTGGACTATAATATTGCTCTATTCATACTCACACCAGTCGAACCACATATGAAAATAAACCAACTCAAAGAAAGAGAAATAGAGAAAAGCAACCGGGCATAGCATGATTTATAAAAAGCAATGTCTATAAATATATGAAGTAATTCAATGTCATTCCAACCATAAAAAGAAAAGAAAAGAAAAGAGGCATTAATTGTTCCAAAGGTATTCACATATTTCCAAATGAGTTTGGTGATTCAATAGCTAGACAAAACCATGAAGTTTAAACAGCTTTTCCAAATGAGGTTAGTCTTCAATAGTAGATTGGAAGTCCGTTGGTATATCTAACTCGTCTACTCGACTGGTCAGCCTCTTCAGTGAGTGTACAACCACCCACCAATTGGGATTCTTAACGTCTCTCTAATAGAATACTTGGTTGGCCTCGAAAGCGAGAATTACAGGCTCATCCAAGTCATTGCTCAAACTCTTAAGCTTGTTAAAATTCACCATCACCAAATTAGAGTCCGGACAGTGTCGACAACCATTGGTCTTATCTTCCACTCTAACCCAATCACAATAAAATACTACCTCCTTAATTATTGTATAATCAAGCTCAATTATCTGTCTAATAACTCCATACCACATTGTCCAAGCATCCTTTTGATTTTTATCGCTTTTTCTTGCCCTGAATTTTATCCACGCTTTCAGGCAAACACCGCTGTCTTGTGTTACAACATTATCGTCATGGTACTTAGTTGAAAATACAAAACCGTTGACGCAATACTTCTTATATGTCTTAACCCTGTGATTTGGCCCTTGAACTAATAGCCACAACAGTGCCTTCGATTCCGTCTCTCTTGAATTGGCCAACTGCGCGAAAGATCAAAACATAATTATAACACTGAATCCCAATATTATGCTCACTAAAAAATGACATGTCTAAGCACTCTTATTATATATTACAAACCTTTTCATATAGACATGGTATGAAAGAAGTTTGCTTCTGTACTTTCGTCATTTTGATCCCCTTTCCTTTACCACGAGAATTGGACTTCAATAATGCTTTATACTCACTATAAATTATTCATGTTCGTTTCAAGTTTCAATATAACAATATTAATACACGTGTAATATAAACATGTGACGAAACTCAAACATGTAATATTCATGGAGTCCATCGACATTAAGATGAAATAGTACCCACTGACGTATTTGTTAAAATTGTGTTGGTTCCAACATCACAATCTTATCATCAAGCAAAGGCCCTTCATCAGAGAACTCTCCATCTTCCTCTAAGAATTCTTCATGAATCCGTCGATGATTTCCCTCTAGAGGGTTTGGCATATACTCCATGCAATAGTGAACCGACTCAGAAATAATATAGGACTCTGTAATCGACCCTTCAACATATCATTTATTGCTTGGTATATTTTTAAAGTCCCCCATTTCTCTGTTCATATGGGAAAAAAATCATCAACATTACAAAGTCGTTAACATTTGCTTGTTAAAATTCAATATAAGATAAGTTGTTTACCTTTCGAACTAAAACATCCACCGATCTGATATACGCCCACATATCAATGCTTCATCTGCTAGATGCACCATAAGGTGGATGCTAATATCAAAGAATGTTGGTGGAAAATATTTTTCCAACACACACAATGCTTCCACAACCATGTATTTGGCTCTTTGAATATCCTTTCGAATTAAAACCTTCGAGCACAATATGTTAAAGAACAAACTCAACTGCTGGATAGCTTTTCGTAAATCACGGTGTTTAGGGAAATCATGTTGAAGCAAGACAGGTAGTAAATATTCTATTATGACATGATAGTCATGTGACTTCAACGAGTGCAAGCTAGGTGGATTAAGAGTGACAATGTTGCTCAAGTTGGATGAAAAACTCGAAGGGAGCTTCAAGTCTTTCAAAATATGACAAAACTATTTTTTCTCCTCCTTATTCAATGTAAATGGTGCTTTGGGTTTTATCTCTTTACCAGTGTGTCCATCTACTTTCATCCATTGACTACTGTGCATGTGCATATTCTCCATATCCAACTGAGCATTTATTGTATCCTTTGTTTTGAGTTTAGTATCAAGGATTGTGTTTATTAGATGTTCTGCAACATTCTTCTCTATGGGCATCACATCAAGAACATGTTGAACTTGATGTGAAATCCAATATTCTAAATCAAACAAAATGGACCTTTTATACCACGCCTCTTTAACTTTGGTATTACAATTATCGATTACATCACCGACCTTTCGCTTTTTACTCCGGACTTTTGGGATCTTCCCAGGAATATAATGAATGCGGGATAACTTCTCTAATAGTGCATCACCATTTAACCGACTAGGAGGGTCTCTATATTCTGTCGTTTTGAACCCCAAATAACCTCCTTTCCTGAATGGGTGATCATTGTTGAGAAACATATGGTAGTTTGTGTAAAATATCTTTTGGCTATGCTCTAGTCGGATGGACAGAGTATTATCGCTGCAAATAGGACAAGCTTTGTAACCATGTGTTACGCATCCAGATAAATTCCCGTATGCGGGGAAATCATGAATCCCCTACATAAGCATAACTCTCAACGTGAAAGACTCTTTTCTCGACATGTCATAAGCCGACACTCCTTCTTTTCATAGTAGCTTCAACTCGTTTACTAGTGTCTGAAGAAAAACATCAATATCTTGACCAGGTGCCTTTGGCCCAGGTATTAACAAAGACAGCATATGAAACTCTCGCTTCCCACACAATGATGGTGAGAAATTTAATGGTGCAGGGATAACAGGCCAACAACTATAACTAGAAGATTGAATACCACGTGGATTAAACCCATCAGTTGTTATTGCTAACCAAACATTGCGATCTTCTTTAGCAAAATCTGGCCATTTCAGTTTAAAATTTCTCCACTGAGATGAATCGGAAGGATGTTGTTAAAAATCCCATGAACTGGTTGCTCGACTATGCCATGTCATTTCTCGTGCTATCCATGGTATGGTGTACAATCTAACAAGTTTAGGAATTAAAGGAAAATGCCTCAATACTTTTTTAGGTTCTTTGTATACTCTACTCTCTTTGCTCGTGGTAACTTCATATCTCGTCTCTCCACATTGAGGACATTCCTCCTTATCTTCATTTTCCTTCCAATACAAAATACAATTATTGACGCATGCATGAATGAAATTGGCCTTCATCCCTAAGTCTTTCATCATACGCTTCATGTGAGGATACTTTTCTGGCAACGTGTTTCCTATCGGGAGCCACCTTTTTAATACAGATAGAAGTGCTATCACACTATTTCCTGACCATCCAAACTGCTTCTTTATATTGTGCAATTCTACGATTGCAGAAAGAGTTGTTTCAGGGCCCTCACATGTAGGGTACAGTTTCTCGATTGCTAATCTCTTGTATTCATCGTACTTTTTTTACCTGGATAGGTTTCTTCAGCAACCCCTGGTTGACCTCCTTCAGTTTCTACATAAGTACCTTCATGCACTCCATAAAATGTATCAACAAGGTTGCCCATACCAAGTCCTACATTGTCAGTGCTTTCTTCTTCAGTTATTTCTTCAACAGTACTTGTCGATGGGTGCTCTTTTAAATTTGTTGAAGACTTTTCACCATGTAAAGCCCATGTAGTATACGACTGATCTATACCGTGCCTCAACAAATGTGTTCGAATTTCTGTCACAGTAAACCACATCCTATTCCGACATTTTGAACATGGACATGGAAACGTTGACAACAGTTGATCATTATTTCCAATCGCAAAGTCAATAAAATCTTCAACTCCTTGTTTATACACTAAGCTAAATCTATTCTTTCCCCCTATCCATCCTTTATTAACTGGTCGAGACATTCTGCAATGTAAAATAGTTAAGTGACAAGAGCATATCGTATAGTAAGACAATGCATTCATATGAAAACAATAAATAATTATTTAATATTGAAGGCACAATGTGTTTCCTCAAAGTTTCGATAACACTTATATAATTCTACCACCGAAATAATCATCACAAAACATGTATTTCGACTGAAATAAACGTCTACAATATTCAAACTTCGATTTCAATAAAGATATACAGTAATTACATAAATTAACAAATAACACACATAAAAGAATGGGTTATCAAATTGAACAACTTCTCCATCTTTTAATATATTTTTCATTTTTATAATCTTATATTTAAACAAAAAAAATAAAAATAAAAACATAATAACAAATATATTCGTACATATCACTCTCATGAACTAATAATTCAAATCTTTTGCATAATTGTGTATATATCAATTGGTTAAATGAGAAATGCACAATGATTACACAAATAATTATAATTTTGCAACAGAATTTCAATTCCAATGCGTGTATATATTTATACATATGATTATACGGAGAAGGAACGATGAATACAAATACTGGATTAGAAGAGAGGCGGACCGAGAATTTGTACCTCCACGAGAACTGTTCAAGAAATAGAGAAAAAATGAAAACAATATATTTTCAGAATATATCATCCATAGACTGAAAAAAAAACAATATGAGACATGGGCGAGTTTCTTTGCTATCATATATTCATCATTTAAGAATATCTCTTTTCGCAATCAGGAGCAATACGAGACATGGGCGAGTTTCTTTTGCTATCATATATTCTTCTATTTGTGATTGAAAAAAAAACAATACCTCTGGAAAGGGGCGAGACTCTCTGGACAGGACAATACCTCTCCTTGCGATCAGGGGCGAGACTCTCTCTGGACGATGGGAAGGGGAACGGCGGCAACGAAACGGCGATGGGAGGAGAATGGAGGTGGAAGGGGAATGACGATGGGAAGGGAACGACGGCAAATTGCACGTGTGTCCCAACTTTTACGTGGGAATAAAATGGGAATAGAAACGTGGGAATAGAATACTGTTAGGGTAAAAAAATTAGCTCCCCAAATAACTCCCTCCATTTTGCCGTCAATTTATTTTGTTAACACTTGTTTTTAACACATAAAAAAATCAAAATTTAAAAATATATATTATAATTAAACATAAACACACTGAAAAATAATTGTAACGGACATAAGCAATTACTCACACTTAAATACCGTTAGAAAATCCTAACGCACTCTAACTATTACAAAACCAAATATACGTCCGTTACAAATGTTCCCATATGGTGTAGTGGTAGTATAGATATACATCTCTTGAACACTTACCGTACTTCTCAATTTATGATTTATAACTCTCTATTGTATTTTTTCGAGTATTATTCTCTACCCGAAGGACCTAGTTATCCCTTAAGTTATTTCAATAGTTATACATTCATATCCTACTGGTCTCTATTATAGGATCACTCATTCTCTAGAATTCACTTACAAAGCAAATTATGCCTAATTAGTCACAGTCTTAATTCTTTTAATTTATGAGTAAGTCCCAACCCTACCATTATCCCACTAAAAACCAAAACATATCGCACTATATTTTAATAGTACCCCAAAAGTTCACCGCTCATTATTTACAAGTTTTAGGGTTTTTAAAATGAAAACTTCATAATTTTGGAAAACCGAATCGATTCACCCAAGGGTCGAATCGATTCACCTTACCGAATCGATTCGCCCTGGGGACAAATCGATTCGAAATGTAGAAGATCCCTAGCTGTTGCGTTTTCTGAGATTTCTCATCATCCTAAGTTTCTCAAAACCTTCATGAAACTTAATGAAATTTAGAACCAACATTATTAAACATAATATAAGTTTATATGAATTGTTTCTAACGTAAAACTAATGTTAAATCCTCACAAATTGAATCAAAGGATCGATTTTTCATTTATATTCCTCAAAACCTTGGTTTTCATTGTTCTTCATATCTTTCAATCAAAATCCAAATTTCTTCCATTATTATCATCACATATATTCAAATTTTGTTTTCTATTCACATAGGCGTTTAATCTACATGCAAATCCTACCCATTTTTCATGTGTTTAATTCTCAAAATAATATAATGCCCTACACTACATGGATATTATAACCTTTTAGAAACATGCATGATAAACACTTGCCTAGAATCGCAGGTCTGATTTTTTGCAAAAAGGTGTTGGGGCTATCTTCCTATCCTCCTGATCTACACTCTAGTGGTGGTGGTGCAAAAATGGTGTGGGAAGCCTTGGAACTCCTCTCCTTCCTCCATTACTAGCCTCCCTTCGATTTTGTAACTTCTAACCCCAGCACCCTCAAGCTACCTGATGATGTAACTCTATCAAACTCATAGGTCCCTTTACTTTAAAAATCTAAAAGACCAAAATACCCTATTGGGGTGCCGATTTGGCCTAAAAATGCCCTAGGACCCAATCCAAACCCTGAGTACACTTTTCTGACTATCTCAACCCTTCCGGACACACTAAAGCACTCTAAATGACCATTTGAATGATCCATAATAAATCAAATTTTACTTCATAGATTTAAGTCCAGACACGACTAACACTCGCGACCCGACTAAATTACCGTAACTGTCGTATTTCTCACTCACGACATTTATAATGCATTCTTACTAATTTATTCCTCGTTCACTAAGTAATACTCAATATAATTCATACAAATAAATATTAACAATTGTCTCGATAATTAATATTTATTTTAATCCGAATTAATTTCCTTTTAATTTCCCATTTTAATTTAATTAATCCCAATATAAAAATCATTAAAAATTCAGGGAGTTACATACTTCGCCCCAATAATGTAATTTCATCCCAAAATTTGGAAAAAATAATATTTAGTGCCCCATCTCCTTCCATTTCACCTTCCAAACTTCTACCACATCCCCCCACTGGCTTACGGCTCAAAGCGTCTGCCATCATGTTAAATTTTCCCCAGATGGTACTGAATGTCTAACTGGTAATCCTTCATAAATTCTAGTTACCTACGTTGACGTATATTCATCCCTCTCTCCAAGTGAACAATTACTGTAGTGACTTATGGTTTGTGAATAGATGAAACCTCTCCCCCAGGAGGTAATGCCTCTAAATTCGTAGAGCAAATACTACTGTCGTTAACTCCCAGTAGTGTGTGGGGTAACTCCTCACGTGAGGCTTAAGCTTGCCGGAAGAATAAGTTATAGCTTATTCCTTCCTGTTATAGCACATCCCCAAGTACCTGTAGGGTCACGTTAGTAAAAACATGATATTCTACTCCCATTCTGGGCATTGCGAGTACCGGTGCTGAGGTCAATTTTTCCTTTATCTCATCGAAAGCTGACTGAGAAGTGTCGTCACAGGCAAACGATGCCCCTTTGCGAGTCAAGTTGGTCAACAAACCCGAAATCTTTGAAAACCCCCGAATAAATCATCGGTAGCACTCGTCTAACCCCAAAACATTGCGTACCTCCGTCGGTGTCGTGGGTTGTCCCCACTCCCTTACTGCTGACACCTTACTTGGATCCACTGATATTTCCATGTCAGAAACATTATACTGTCCCCAGTACCCCTTCATTAATGGTACACTTCCGCTCAACGATTTACACCATACTGTTCAAACTCGTGGTCAGTCCACCCGAATCACCTTATTCTGAAATACTCCAACTTCTTACTTCACGTTTCACCTTGGTGACAGCACAACACGTCATATTTCTTCCAAGAATAGTCCAATACGACGAGTCTACATTTTAACGAATACCATACTCACTATACTGGGAAAGGTCCCCACCTCTTTAGATGCCAACTCCCCCCCCCCCCCCCCTTCATTTTAAATCATTTAACTTCCTTCGTGTAAGACATCTGCAATTATACCCGAGTCTACAATGTCCATTTCTTGTACTTTCCAGCCCTATAATCACCTCTTTTTTGTCTACTCCTCGCTCTCTGGTGATACACCTTGCTCACTAAGCAACCTCGTTACCCCTTTGTTTCATTCTAGTTCTGCCTCAGATTTATCCATACATCTACGTGCATTCATATGTTTCCACATCTCCTCCTCGTGAATGTTATTGAGGATACAACTAACTAGGGCACCCATACACCTTATTCCACGTGCATTTATGTACTTCCATCTAGATGTGACATTTTTGTCTCAGTTATGACTCACATACTTGGCATGACTATATGGTAAGGTTATACTCAACCACCCTACTAATCATAACTTAATTATTCTCACATCAACATTATATGGCTCTACTGGACTTAAATCGTAATATAACTATTAACTCAAAGTTATAACTATATATACATAGAATAACTAAGGTACTAAACCTGTGTCCTAAAGGCTAAACATCTCCCGATGTTCGTTGTGTTTTATGCATGGCATGTCTTGCAACGAGAAATCCAAATAAGGAACATCCCCGATACACTACTAACTAATATTATCGGTCATCAAGATCAGTTAGGCCCTCAGCACATAACCTACACCCCCAATTTTACGTCTCTGGACATAAAAGTCTACCCATCCATTTTAATGTCACTAAGACGACATCCAACATGATGCTCTCACTATTACTAAGTCCTCAATGTTATATAAATAATGAGCTATATCTCTCCGCTCGACCATGAACTCCATGCACCCTGAATCATATCAGTAAAAAGTCCCCACGCACCGGGATCAAACATAATAAGACAACACACTCACCAAAGTCTATGATACCATAATATATATATGTGTGTGTGTGTGCATGTATGTATATGTCACACCCCTCTTTCAGGTGATACCTCACAAATCAAAATATTTCACCCTGGAATACAAGTACGATGGTCTTACCACACGATCTACTACCATTCAAACCCTCGGTATCCAGCCATAATGCAAGATCATTATAAACTCTGCTTCCCTAACTATCAAAAGTAGAAAATCCTAACATAAAAATCCTCTCAGTGCCCACACCCGCTCTCCCTATAAGAGACACCAAAGAAACCCTCTACCAGACGGTAATTACATTCATAATATGGTTGACACTGCCAACGTGCCCACTAAACCTTACTCACCCGCGAATTTTAGTGTTACTATATATATACTATGATGAGCCTATGTCAGCTAAAATTTTCCCCATTCTCTCTAAGGATAACGTAATCAACGATATTAACGTACCTCCAAATATTGGTAATGCCTGTGGTACTCGTGGCATGAATGTATATCTGATGTTATAAGCACGTCGATATGGTAGTTGCTCCTGCTGCTGTGGAGCTGGTGCACTGGTGGAAACTGCACCTACTACCCCAAGCTGGGCACTATATTGTTGTGTTTTACCCTGCTGTAGGCATCCTCTCCGCTTGTGATCCTGATGTCCACAATTAAATAACTAGCCCAAAAATCTTCTCTAGCTTTGGTCCTGCTGGCCTTGCTAATTGAGCCGGGGATGCTCTACAGCCCGTTGCGGGAAAGCTCGACTCTTATGGCCCCGTGTTACACACTTAAAACAACTTTTTATGCAATCTCCCTATTCTTAGCTTTGTTGGCACTGGTGGCTTTGGCTCTGCCCACCATTTCCACTGTCCCCTTGGCCTTGAAAACTCAGAGTAGCTTGTCCCTACTGCAATGGTGCCCCTCCACTATTGTTACCTCTTGTCCTGTCTAATTGACTAACTTCCCTTGTTCTTTTTCTCCCTATCAGTTGGATAATATTTTCTTGGTAGTGTAATAGTGTAGTAAAAACTTCTTGTGCAACAATACTCACTACTTTCGTGACTGTCATCATTCATGGTGGTACTTAAGGTACTTGTTGAGCTTTTCCAGCATTAAACTCTCCAGCGGCGCTAGTTTGTCGTTCTCCCCGAGGGGACATTTGAAGTTAGATCGAATTATATGAGTTCTCCATCAAATAAAAAGTAATTGAGAAAATAACGTAAGTACGCATACGTAAAAGAATACAATAATCCTATCATAAGGCCTTACATCAAAGAACGCTATGCTGAAGCGTAGAAAAGTCGCACAGATCCTAAGGACACTAAAACTTGATGCTCTAATACCATCTGTGACACCACGCCTATTCTAATCCCATGTGATCGGTGCATTATTAAATAAACGGGAATCATAAATGGTTTCATTCTTAACATCACTGTCAAAAACATTTTAATAGTTTACTAACCACCTAGTATTCAAAATGTCGGTGCCAAATTTTATCTTTTATTTAACAATTAAAAACATAAAGAAATAAATACAACAACCAATCCAACTATGAAGCAATAATAATTTGAAGCAATCACAAAATAAATAACTAAATAGAATAGTACCGAATAAACCATAAGTTCCCAAATACAATATCCAACTAACATCTAGTTATATAAAACTGGGTTCAAAAATACAAAGTCTGATAAAGTGAATAAATGAAGTAACTGAAGGGGAAACTTGCTTGAATGAAATAAATGAAACTACATCCTACTCTAGGAATGAAATGACTAAAGCGTCTAATCCAAATCCTTCAAGTATCCACAAGTGCTGCAGCTACGCATCCCTAGAATAGATCATCAAGCTTGGCAACCCTGTGACTGGACACCTAAAAGATTTTGAAAATATTACGCAAACGAGTCAGAGCCCAAATCTTTTGAAAGCATTTAGCAAGTATTTATCATAGTAAAAAAATAGTCACTCTACCATCAAGTCCATGTACTTCTCATACCGAATCAAGGACTATTGGTTCGAATGTCACTCTCGAACCATAAATCAAATTAACACATATTGCACTCGAACATAGTTCCAAGTCTATAGGTCACGCACATACCTAATGTGCCCAATTGTCCATCAAAACTATCATATACTAAGAGATCTCGTATCTAGGTTCTATGTTTTATGGCACAAGTATAAAATCCCCCCAATGGGCTCGTTTGGATAAGATTGTCTACGACGTGGAACCTCCCATGATAGCAGGCAGTGTAGGTATGTTTACACACATAAGAAAGTACATAATAGTCATATGTGACATATAGGCATACACACACCCTATAAATATAATCTGTATAGGTATACACACAACCTATAAATATAATCCGTATAGGTATACACGCAACCTATAAATATAATTCATATATGCATACACTCAACCTATAATATAATTCGTGTAAATATACACGAATCCTTTAAATATGATACGTATAGGTATACACTCCACCTACAATATAATTTGTATAGGTATACACTCAACCTATAGTTATCCTTCGTGCATAGTATAGATATACATATCTTGAACACTTACCATACTTCTCAATTTACTATTTATAACTCTCTATCGTATTTTCTCGAGTATTATTCTCTACCCGAAGGCCCTAGTTTCCCCTTAAGTTATTTCAGTAGTTCTACCCTTCTATCCAACGGGTATTTATCATAGGATCACTCATTCCCTCTGTGATTCATTCTCATTATCTCTAATTACTTACAATGCATATTATGCCTAATTAATCTTAATCTTCATTCTTCTTATTTATGACTAAGTCCTAACCCTACCATTATCCCACTGGAAATCAAAACATCTTTCACTATATTTTAAAGGCACCCCAAAAGTTCACCCGCTCATTATTAAAAAGTTTTAGGGTTTTAAAAGGAACGCTTCATAACTCTGGCAAACCGAATCGATTCGCCCAAGGGCCGAATCTATTCGAAATGTAGCAGGTCTCTAACTGTTGCATTTTCTGATATTTCTCATCAGCACAACTTTATCAAACCGTCATGAAACTTAACAAAATTTCGAACCAACATTACTTCACATCATATAAGTGTATATGAATGGTTTCCAATGTAAATTTAACGTTAAATCCTCACGATTCAATCCAAGGACCGATTTTTCTTCTAAATTCCTAACAACCCTAGTTTTCATTGTTCTTCATCTCTTTCAATCAAAATCCAGATTTCTTGAATTATTATCATCACATATATTCAAATTTCATTTTCTATTCTCATAGAGGTTTAATCAACATGCAAATCCTAGCCAAGATTCATGTGTTTAATTCTAAAAAACCTCAAGAACATTAATTTTATCTTCAAATATAATGCCTTACACTACATCGGTATTATAACCTCTTTGAAACATATAAGACAAACACTTTCCTGGTATTTCATGTCTAATTTTCAGCGGAAAGGTGTTCGGGTTATTTTCATCTCCTCCCGATCTACACTCCGGTGGGGGTGGTGGTGCAAATATGGCTCCTCTCCTTCCTCCTATATTGACCTCCCTTAGATTTTGTAACTTCTAACCCTAGCACCCTCTTAACAAACTTGATGATATAAATCTGGAAAACTCGTAGGTCCTTTAACTTTAAAAATCCAAGAGACAAAAATACCCTCCCGGAGTGCCAGTTTGGCCTAGAAATTCCTCAGGAGCCAATCCAAACCCTGGACTAAACTTTTCTGACTCTTTCGACCCTTTCGGACACACTGGCACACTCAAAATGACCATTTGGATGACCTATAAATAAATCATATTTTACTTCATAGATTTAAGTCCTAACATGACTCAAACTCGAATCCTGACTAAATTACTGCAACTGTCGTATTTCTCACTCATGACATTTATAATGCATTCTTACTAATTTATTAGTCATTCACTAAGTAATACTCAATATAATGCATACAAACAAATATTAACCCTTGTCTCGTTAATTAATATTTATTTTAATCTAGATTAACTTCCTATCAATTTTCCATTTTAATTTAATTAATCCCAATATAAAAATCATTAAAAATTCGGGGTGTTACAAGTGAGTTTTAATACACAACAATAAAAAAAATAATAGATCTATACATGTCATCAAAATGAAAATCCAAACAAAAACACAAACAATTGGCACTAATATTTAATTTTCCTTAAATTAAAGGGGGGCAATTGGCACCCTTTACCAGTGTGGTTACTCTATTGAACTTCATCACTGTATCACGAAAATACATTTTAGAAGGACAACCATGAACCGAAGTCAAGTTTTCCATTTAATAAGACTCTTTGACAATGGGTAATAAGAAACATACCTCATTACCATGAAAATCAAATAATGTTTTCAATTTAACTCGACGAAAAAGATCTTCATATCCATTCCCCCAACAAAATGTCTAAAACCTGACAATAACAAGCAACAACAAGGTTCTAATTTTTAGAACTTTATACACACATAATCAAACTCTATGTCGCAAATTATAGGAAATATTAAAATAAAACAAAATTAGAAAGAGTTATGATACAAGAATATGTCACCTTGCTGATTGAATATGCTCAAGGAAAGAAGCTCAAAACAAGAACATGAACAATTGGAGCCACTGGTGCACCACTGACCAAACAACAATTCAATAACAAGATTTAGAAAACAGGCAGCATGGTAAAACTAGGCTTTAAATTTTCAATAGATATTCATCAAAGTGCATAGATTTTCCTTTACAGTACGATATGAAACCAAATAGTAACTTCATCAAAACTTTTTTCAAAATTGTCATATATTAAGTCCACTCGTAATCAATATTGGGGAATGGTAATACAAGAAAAAGGCATGTATTAAAAAATATTGGCATTATGGGATATCAAATGTTTAATATAACGATTATGGGACTTCAAATGCTAAATATACCAATCCTGAAATCTAATTCATACACTAAGCTTCTGTTGTAAGAATTAAAATAAAATAAACAAATTTTGCATTTTTTATAAATTAAAATTAGTACCAGGGTGCCATGTACTCGCCAACACTATTAAACAATTCATGTATAGATACACAACACAAACATCACAAGACTAACTTTATTTTAGGCATTCCTCCTATGGCGCCAAGCATGAGAGCAAAAATTATTCAAAGAAATATACATATATTTATCGATAAATTTATTTTAGGCATACCTCCTTCTCAAAATAAATTTTACCAACTACTTCTATGTTTATCTCGCTCTTGGTCATCATTTCTTACTTGAATTGTTCACTTTTCACTTGAGTCGTGATTTAACCTCAAGTGCCAATGAAAACATGTTTACATCTGTAGCAGCAATCACATGGGTAACATTTGGCTTTCAATACCTTGATATTATTACACCATAACTGGTCGAGAAATTGTCCAAACAATATTGCATGACAAATTTACCAAAGACTACTCAGCGCCTTACAAAAAAAAATTGAAGTGACTTCTTTTAAATAAGCTATTTTGAGTTTACACCCTACATTCTATATTCTCTTCAGTTCCTCCTAGCTGCACGTCATGCATTTAAAATGTAAAATAGTCTTAAAGTATAATACTATACAAAAATATATACATGTCTATGTGTCCATAAGATAATTATTTTAATAGAACAAATTGTAACACCCCGCCCAAAAATTCAGCCTTAGTGTGTCACACCTAATTTCTCCAAAACCCAACAAATTTAAATTAGGATGTCACACTAAGTCGTCTCCAAATTCTAAATTAACTTTATTCACCATTAATTAGATTTAAAACCCATGTATAAATTTTTCACCAAATTAATTCATGGAAAAAGATTAAATTAAAATTTTCTTCATATAAAAGAAAACTGGGCGAACTGTCAAAATCTGTCGACCATCGATCGATCGACCCCAGACCTTCGATCGATCGATCGAGCAGGTCTTCGTCTTCTTCGCGAAGACAGATTCTGCCATGGATGAGTTTTATAAAACCCTAACTCCTTCTACCAGCAATCTCAAGCCTTCTTAACAATAATACAAGTTAGGAACGTTATTAGGGACCTCCAGAATGCCCTCCAACGTTATTAATTCGTCCATTAACTACAATTTCTGAATTTGGGAAATATTTATCTTTAATTCCTTAACCATTTACATCCCAAATACCTTCATCAAATTCGTTTCTAAATATCCAGATATCATCCTACCATATATGTATCAATTTATAATATCAGATTTATACAAGAATCCTCATACAAATTCGTAAATCAGATTATTATTTTCAAAACCTCATGTTTATGCCATGAACACCCAAAACGAATTTTGATCAAACACATCACATGAATATGAATTGAAAAACAGATTCAATACTATTGCAAGTTATCCACTTGCCTTAGGTTTCGTAGTGTCTGATTCGGAGATGAATTCCAAGGTCGAAGATGATCCTTGTTGGCTCTCTAGTGATCCCAAAACTGCCTTTAACTCCTATTAGGGTTCCTTAATACACTTAGCCTTTTTCTAAAACTCTATCAACCATTTCCTTTCTTCTCCTAACTTAACAATTAACCTAAATCCCGTTTTTTGCCTAATGGGCCAAGTCCAAATGACCCAATTGCCCCCGTGTGGGCCCGACTATGTCTAAAAATGCCCCGTGACCCGTTTACTACACCCGGGTACACTTTTTCGACTATCTCGGCCCATCCGGACTCAACCGTACACTCAGAATTGGCATCCAAATTAATTTATAAAAATACTTATTCCCCCACCCCTTTAGTCTATACCGACTCCTGGCTGAGATAAGTGCATACCCTGTCATTAATACTCGAAATGACTTAAATAATTGATTATTATTCACTTAGTGAATAAATTCCCGTAAATATTAACCATTCACTCCCCGATTAATATTTAAATAAAATTTCCCTAATTAATTCAATTAAAATTATGTCTCACAAGTAATTTTCAATTCCCGAATTAATTACATATTTAATGCATGAAAAATGCGGGGTGTTACACAAACCTTCTCTTCAATAGACAGGGCGGATCCACAAAATAAACTAGTCTTTTGCTCCATTAGTAGATAGTGCCAAAAACTTTAACTGCTTAGAGACCCTATATTCACAATGAAAATAAAGTGGACACCAAATCAGTTAGCAATAGAGGTGAAGGTATAAATATTTCATTTTAATCAGAAAATTATACCATAACGAAGTCAGATCTAAGAATTTACCAACTTAAATCATTACATTTCTCTAAACAAATATCAAATTGAGCTAATTTAATGAGGCATCACTCTTTTTCTACAATAGAATATTATTCTTTACTGATAAAAAATTATACTAGAAAACTAATAACTTAAAATCTTATTAAAAAATTTCTAGTGCAAAAAAAAAAGGGGGAAATGAATACATGTCAATGAAACAAAGCAGTATGTTACTGTGTAGGGAGTTGCAAGTAAATTTTAGGGATTATGCTAAAGTAAATTGAGCTATTCAAATGTTAGTGTCAATGTTTTGTACCATTTGCTTAAGTACTAGCCATAGTTATACAAGGCATAAGATGCCAAGGCCATCTAAGATACTAAACACAATGTGAGGCATGAACCTAATCAAATAAAGGCCCACATTATACAAAACACACAAAAATTAGATGTTGTATATTGGTAATAATGAAGTGACATTATCACATATTTTTTTAATTATATATCACAGTGTAAAAATTACACAATTATAAAGATATATAAGAAGGCTATATTTAATATACCATACGTAGAATTTTTAGTTTAAGTAACACACACCGTTTAACATTTGAATTTCACAATAGACAATAAAACAAAAATACTCAAAATAGATATTGTCCTTCCCTTTGAAGAATAACCTTATACAGTTATTCCCATTGAAGCACAACCTTTTTAAGTTGTTCCTATTGAAACACAACCAGTTGAAAATACAATCATGCTTCCACTACCATGTAAAGCACAAGCAAAAAGCTTTCATGGTCAATCCTCTGCAGTAAGCACTCGACAACGCGAGGGATCAGAAGAACGTGCCCATAGTCAATAGGACTAACCTATTAAATTCCCACACAACAAATGAATGTTTACACATAGCTTGTAGAACATACCCCTAAAAAATGAAATTATGTAAAACACAACATCTTTATGGGTAATAATCGTATTGAGTATGGGTTGGTGGGTTAACATATAATGATAAAACACAATAAGTTCATTCGATCTCAACCCACATTATAAGCTTGTGAAACACAAGATAATGACCGAACACAATAATTTAACGACAACAATGGGAGACATAAACCCAACCTACATTAATTAATCAATCAAAATCTGGAAAAAAAATCAGTGTAATCTCAGTTATTTCTATGTATCTAGCTGTTAATCAACTGGCTAGCATCTGCATAATAATTCCATAATCATATGATGCCTAAACAATGAAAGAATTATCAGTAAAAAAGTTATTTACACAGATTTTCTCAGCTACTAACATTTTTAATATAAACAATAATTCTCATAATGCAATACAAAAGTCCCCTAAATAACAATTCTAAGAAAACCCCAGCATCTAAATAGACAGAGACAACTATTACATGGTAAATGAATAAGAAAATAATTTAATATATATGTTGATACCTCGACATTGTACTTGATTGCAACATTGTCTAGGGTATCAAATTTGGAAACTTGAATTTCAATATAAGTAGCACCACCACCATGCAAACATGCAGAAGACGAAGAAGAAATGGGGAAAGGCTTCAATGATGATTCCATTAGTAAGGATGATGATCTAAAAATCCTCTATTGTTCCTCCTCTCTGTTTTCATATGCATCCCTCAACACCATACAATTAGATAAAAAAAACCTAAATCAAAACCGACATTGTTTATGTGTGAGAAACTGAGAGGTCCGGGGGTAAAAAATGTGAAAGGAAACACTTGTGGACTTGGTTAGAATATTATGAAAGGATGGGGAATAGGGGTTAAATGAAGGACTTTCATGCTTGAGGAAAGGGAGAGAAATTGGGAAGAGGCGTTTAAGGATTTTCATTAGGAGGGAAGTATCCCACTTCTATTTTGTGAGGTGCATTGTTAAAATTGATTTTATGTTCATAATTTGACATGATAAAGCTAATTAGAAACACATATGTTAATTTACTAATGATAAATTATTGTTAGTAATTGTAACATTATAATAATGTTAGTATAATAATGTTAGTAATCAAGAAATTTGTGTGTTACTAAAATGGCATTTTGGTGTAGTGATAAACAACCGTTTTAATATAAAATTTGATTGATTCATAATTCTTGTCCCCTCTTAATTTCTCTGGAAACCTTTTCATTATGTGCTATAAACATCACCGATGTCGCGTATTAGGGAACATGATTTTGCATGACATTTTTCATGGATTAATCTTGATCTATAATAATTGTATTGGAATGAGACCCTGACGTACAATTAAACTACGACTGAAATAACCACATAAATGTGTCCTCGTCTTCACTAGATATTAGTCCACACCTTAACAACACTGATTACCCGTGATGGTTCACCCCTACAAAAGGAGAGAATGGCATATCGCACTTATTTATCAAGTATGTTGTCTTAAATGATGACATCTCCAAACTCCTTTGAAGCAACCCTACTTCGTGCACCTGCCCAAAATAAATTCATCAATCACCCATCGTTATCCAAATCCATTATATCAAAAAAGTCAGATAATTTTTTTCCATATTTGAAAAATAGTTGTGAATTGCAGTAGCATACCCCTGCCCAAGGCACAAACGTCAAACTTTATTCCTTCTCTTGAAATGGTAAATTTTCATGTCCTCTGGCTTCAACCACAAAAGAATTAAAACTTTTATTCATTCGAATACCGACCCTACCATTAATTTCAAGTTTTCTCCTAACATGTGGCAAAAGTAACGTGTTAGCTCTATAATATCTAGATTTGGATAGACTCAATTTATGATTATGCTCAATCACTACAAAATTAATCACCCACTTTCCGTCATCAACACAGAGAGATGCACATACCCAAGCCTTGCATTGTATTTTTGAAATCAGGTGCAAGTTAACATGATTGTTCCTATTGCTTCTCGACTTGCCTTCACGCCCACAAGTAAGAGTCACAAACCTTAACTCCCTTTTCTTATCTTTACGAGATGTTCCGAAACAAGTTACAAAACCTAATTGCTAACCATATCTTCTATAAAAATAGATGATCTCATCCATTGAATTAAAAGACATTCAAACATTAGGTTCTCGAATTATTTTTCTATATTTGTGTTTTCATCAAATTCTGTGTCAATACTATTTTCTTTAGTTACATCCAAATCCACACATTTATGCATTACATAATTTTGGGTCTATATAATATTATAAACTAAAAAAATCAATTAGTAAAAAAATAAAAACATTTTTTATTTTTTTAAATCCTACTATTAAACTTTAGAAACATATAATCTTGAATATAATATTAAAAAATAAGAAAAAATTTATTTTTTTAATTCAAAATAATGAACATACATATGGTGGAACATATATTGAAGGTATTAAAAAGATGAGAAAAATGCGATATTGAGAGAGAAGCTACATTTTTACAGTTGGTGGCCCAGATGGCGTTACGCAGAGAAATGGTGGAAGGAGTTTTTGAGGGAAGATAAATGGATGGGAGGAAATTTTTCTTCTTTAGATCCCTTTTTTCACTCCGATAGTATTATAGATCATGTTAATGCAGAGGAAATGAATGCATTTCCATACTATTAAATCTTAAGTAAGTGAAATAGATAAACCATAATTTATCTAGTTCGCTTATTCTGCTGGATCTTATGGAGCCTGCTCATGTACAACATGATTCGAGTATGATCATAGAAAACATTCTCTTGAAGTGAATTAGACTATCCTCTGTATAGGGCTTACGCGATGGTTGGAACAAAGACACATTTGGGAGTTTTGGGGGATTATGATGTTTTGGAGAGAGCCCCTTAACACATATTTACGGATTGTTTTTTTCGAGCACTCAGAATTATTCAACACTAAGAATAGTTAGGTTTGGTGAGTGGTGTCCACCTTAGCAGTCGATACTAAACATGTATTAAGGGTTAGGTAGTCTATCATTATTCTTTTCAAATACACTAAAGGTAAGAGATGAAAGTCACATACCAATTATTGTCCGCATTATTTCACGCATTTGGAGTCACCTATGATTCTTCATTTTACATACAATTAAAACGTCTTCATCTCATTCCCTTTAGCACCAACATGATTTGAGGACTCCATATGGATGTTGAGGTTTTCCACAAAGTCGGACACATTTGTTTTGGAGGAGTCCTTGCTCACTTTCCTCTTCTTATTGCGACATTTATTTATATTGGTCCCTCAATCCTTGGATTGGTAAAAAGGGAAAGGGGTAGTCTACTCGTTGTCCAATGATAAACAAACCATTAAAGGCATGTAAACCTCCTTAACGGGGTAGAAGATAGGCTTAGATCAAACTCAGTGGACCACTATATCTTGATTTGTTCATAGCCTTTTTGTGCAGCTTGCACCGTGTTACAAGCTTTTTGTTCAATTTTCTTTTGTGTTTCAAGATACCTCTAACACGTAAAGCTAATCTCGAACTCGATTGACTTTATTATGTTTGACAAAACGTAGGTAGTAGAATGCTTTCCGTGTTGAAGATTGTGCGGAGTGCCTTCCTACTGGACGTTATCATTCATTGAATGCACACATGCGGATGAATTGGCAAGCTACGATGAATTTGTTCTTTATATGTTTTATCTAAGCTTATAAGGTTGGACTTATTTATTGAATGAGAGAAAAAATATTTTACTTTGTCATTCTGAATTAGGGTTTCAAATTAAAAATATGAAAAATTAGGGCCTTTGACATCTTGTTCGGATGATACTTCGCGCAAGGTGATATCTCATTCGCATGAATCAAATGAGATTTTATACAAGGCTATATCCATTTTATATGAGATAGAAACTCTCATAAGAATCTAGTTTGTTTATTCTAGCTACTGCTCAAATCTTTGATTTCAAATCTTCTAATTCGACTTAGAGAATTGTTGAGAACTCTGCAATTACAAAGCTAGGAATAATCACTGAATGCGAGAAACCGAGTTATATGCAAAAAAAATAATTTAAAGTGAAAATTGGTTTGATCACGAATAACCTTAAATATTAGTAAATAACTTTGCAATTGTAGAACCGCACCGCTAGCAACTGGAAAAAAGCACAAGCTTATATAGGAGGATTCTAGTAATGGGGATCTTACTCTTACTCTTGTTCAACAATCTCCATACGTGGTTTGTCCAAATTCACAACTTGATTCTTGGTTATGCTAATAACCTCACCTTTTGCCAAATTTTCTCTTAAAATTAGTAAAGTCATTTTGAGATCCGCACCTATAGCATGGGTTAAACCCAACATTTATTAACTGGCTAAAGGTCACGATGAGATAACAACTTATGCTTTCATTGTTAAACTAAAAGGTGATATGGCTGCTATGAAATTAGCTTTTGATACAAGATGGATAAATTTACGGTTGATGTGATTCTAGTAGTGTGACTGAGTGTTTTACCTCATCTAACTTTACTCCTCGGCAACTGAAGAATGCTTGGTCGGTTAAACGGTTTCAATCAAGTAAAATCCACGAGATTATTTTTTTTTCTAACATATACACGGAGGGTGATAATATTGTTGACACCCTAACGAATATGGGATTGGCATACTCAGATGGTAATTGGTGGAGCTTTATGCCTTATCAAATGGTAGTTAGTGTAAATTATTTTATAACCATGAATAGTATATACATTCATTTTTTTAGTTGTGCATGCAAATTTTGAGAGAAATTTCAAAGAGAAAATTGTTTGTAACTGTAATATGAAGTACCATTTGTCCACAAATTTCACTTTTAATAATTCTACCTAAAATGTTTATAACTTTAGGAACCATTTCAATGACCTCAATTCTATGCAAGGAAATGAAAAAAATTTCCGTATAGCTTTAACATATTGAAAACAAGGAAAATTATACCACAACCGACACACAAGCAAACAAGAGTAGAAATAGGAAACTAAAGCATAAATTAAATTCTCTGGATGGAGAAAGAGACCTAACCTTTAGACCTGTCAACGAGTCGGTTTGGGTCGTGTACGGGTTATGGGTTACGGGTCAAAACACCCCTAATACACACACGAACCGTTAGTATTAACGAGTACATGACCTGAACCGTTACCACCCGCTAATATTAACAAATCAGTTTGGATCTAATCAGGTAACGGGTTGGGTGACCCTATAGTACCCGTTAGTCTTTAATAGTTTAAAAATAATGGATTTTAATTGTAATTCTTATTGGGTATAGGTTGGGTGACTATATAGTACCCGTTAGTTTTAAAGGATTTAGAAATAATGGGTTTTAATGGTTATTCTTATCGGGTACGGGTTGGGTGACCTTATAGTACCCGTTAGTTTTAATGGGTAGAAACGGATTAAAACAGATACAAGTAAATTTCCAAACTCAAACCGTTAGTGCTAATGTATCTACCGTGTTAACCCGTTAATGACCCAAACCCAATAAAGGTAATCTCATTAACTTATAATTTCATATGGGATTGTGTCATGTTAACGGGTTATTGATTTTTTTGATAAGTCTACTAACCATCATGTTAAATACCACCATCTCAGCATCGTGTGCACATCCAATCACTGGGTTGTAATTTGAAGAGTTCAAACGTATACCCTTTGGCTACGCCCTGAGAAAATTAGACAGCATAAATCTAAAGCAATCCAATAATAAGGACACAAACTTATTTCTTGAATGATTGACACCCACACCCATATTTATGCAGACAATTGCAATTTATTCCAAAGCATATTATGCTGGGAGGGAGAGTCGTATAATTAGGTTGAAAAGCGAACTTATCCATCATGTAAACATTTCTTCGATCGTGATCACAAACAATCTTAAATATCATTAAATTTTCTAGAACATACAAAAAATAATATCTACAATTGTAAAGCTAGGAACAATCATTGATTGGAAGAAACCAATAAATTAATTCCAACAGAGTTTGCAAACTCTAAACAATGGGAAATGAAACGCAAACTCACAATCAACTTGCAATTAACTAACTCCCAAATTGCATTCAAAATTGTAAAACTGAAACGCCACAATTGATGTTAACTCCAATCACGACTATTGAACTGAATTGTGCAAGCAATAACATTTGAGATCATGGAACTTTGTAGGAAAATTTGGACCTCAACAAGCTCTATGACTTCCGGTCAAAAGCCACCGAAATTCTTATGGCCTCATTATAGAACTTTGTAGGCATATTACAAAACAATGGCCGAGTCACATGTAAAGGTATTAATTATTTGGTTGGGAATACCTTATCATTTATTTTCAGTATAAGTCCTAGCGCGTCTGATTAACATTCAATTTCTCATTCAAAAATTGTTAGCATATGTTCTTTCAGTTTTAGCATTGACCATGTCCGCAGGAGAACATGTATGTTATTTTTATAGTTATACGTTTTGTATTTTGATTATTCTCAAGTTTTGTCTCTTGATTGTTTGTCTTAGTTGGTTACATATCAAATCCATTTTGCCAGTAATCTCTGTCGAATTCTTCTCTATGTGTCAATTAATGTATTTTGTTTAGACGCCATGCTCAAATGTCCTTGAGCATACTTGCTTGCCAGTTACCATGGGCTCCTTAATTCCTCATGCATTCTTAATTTCCAATTAACAGGATAACTATTATTTTACTGCTATTATACTACTTTTGTTTGAAATTACTTTTCATTAGCTATTTAACAACTAGAATGTTTATTCATTTGTGTTATTTAATTTGATTTAAAGTTTTACATAATTATATATATATATATATATATATATATATATATATATATATATATATATATATATATATACTCATGTGCGGACTAGTTCGCATTTTAAGAATGCGGACCGGACATGTGTCGCCTAAAGATGTGCCTAGAAACTATCGCCTAAATTATAGGCACACTCTCTCTCTTTTCTGGGCTCACCGTCAGGTGACACATGTTCGGCCCGCATTCTTAAAATGCGGACTAGTCCGCATAAGAGCAGGACTGTATATATATATATATATATACTAGCAAAATGCCCATGCCTGAAGTCACGGCGAAAATTTCCAAAGTACAAAATTGCGAAACGACAAAAAATTTGAAAGTACGTAATTGCAAAACGACGAAAATTTCGAAAATACGTAATCGCGAAATGATAAAAAATTTCGATAAAGGCATGCAAGTGTAGATTTTCAAAGTATTGAAGCATCTAAATTTAAGTCGTAAAATTTCTTTTACAATACAAATGTGTAAATAATTTTAAAAAAAATGGACAGAATTCCCTTTGTTTATAAGACTATCCACCCTGTTTAAGAAATAAAAAAATTAATCCGACAAAACAAAGTTCGTTTTGGACGTCGTATAAGCAACATAATCCAAATATACACAATTACATAGAATCAAGGCAAAGTATCAATTTTTTTAAAGTCTAAATTCATCCAACATTTAACCCTTCTACGAGACTAATGAATTTTTCCATCCTTCCACTCGTACTCCTTTAACTACTGAGTACTTTAGCCCTGCATTTGAACCAAAAGTGAAAAGTCAGCACTTGAAAAAAATTAATTGGTTGTGAAAAAAGAATCACACTGGAATTATTCATAGTTGCATAGTGAAAAGTCGGCACTTAAAAAATTGGAATTAATAATTGTAATTTAGGTTAAGATAGTTAGTAATTGGAATTAGTCTGCATATAAAATTACGATATCAAGTTAAGAATTAGTCTGTATAAAGTTAGGAAATAGTGTGTATATAAAATTATGAATTTGTAGGTTATAAAGAAGGTTGTAACTGGGATGGAGTCTAATGGTCCTAACGGTTGTCCTAACTCAGATGGAATCTAATGGTCCTAATAGTATGATCATCCTAAACCAATGGTTGAACCTAAGTGATAAATGTTTTGACATCAAACTATTTATCTTGACAGAGTTACAATGAAACAAACTCACGAAGCTTAATTGAATCCGTACTTATATATAATTGATTCATAGAAAGCAAGGTGTATATCAAAAGCACCAATTAAAATTATGATATCTAATTATAAAGCTAATCAAAATGTGTGATTAACACAATTAAATTCTCATTAGAGCAGTAGATTCTACAATAATAGTAGAACACCGACTTTTGTATACCTTATAAAACATGTTCTTTATATATTGAAAAAGAAGTGAGTTTAACATATTGGAAACATGTGCTTTATACCCTCTAATCACATATTGTAGAGCAACAACAAATCCGTATAGTTGATTTAAATCTTGAGAAAGAAGTTGAATCCAAAATAAAACAGAGCGATGAAGTCAATTCAAAATAAAACTAAGTAACGAATATGGACTTATTACATTGAAATGCAAGAACCAAAGTTAGCAGTGAGTTGTATATATAACAATGAGTTTAACATATAACTGTGACGTTCAAAATTTAACTTGCAAATTGGAGATGCAAATAGTAGTGAGTTTTATAGAGGTACATTATATGCAAATTGAGATAGTGTATACCTAATAGGATCGAGATGTTACTCACCAACTAATTATAGAACTTCCGGGTAAACTATACTACACAACAAGCCATGTTTTTTGTATTAATAGACATTTCATACTTTTGTCTCAAACTTATGTATAACCTGAAATTTATAATTCATCACCTTCACGGTGTTCAAGATTATCACGGTGTTCAAGATTATCACTGTGTTTAATGAACCTCAACTCGTATAGATCCTCTACCCATACCCTTGTTTTTCTATGGCAATATAAGTTAACTGAATAATAAAACAGAACAAAAAAAATAACACAACCATCTTTAATCAACAAAACTGTGTTATCACATACATGAAGGGCCGTCATCGAGGGATGGGGCGACAACATTGAAGGAGGCGACAGCATGGGAGGAGGGAGAGAGAACCATAGTGTGTGTGTGCAAAGCCAAAAATTAAACCTCAAATTTCCACCGATTGAGCATTACGTTACTTTTCGAAATTCGTTTTGATTCAAATTCTTACGGATGCACTCACAAACGAATCACTCGGATTGTGGTTATTTTCTCTCGGTATGCATGATATAAAGAGTAAATATAATGGACACAAATTCATGCATACAAAATTGAAAAGAAGGAAATTTATGGTGAAAAGATCTCATCATCGGATTACAGTTATTCGGAAACGGGAACATCACCTCTAGTTCACACCATTTAATCTCTCATATTATCTTTTCATGTCTTAGCTCTCCATGCGGTAATTAATTTTTCCATTCGGACTCAGTTATGACTTTTTGGGTTAAAAGGTGTAAAGGGTAAAAATGGGAATAAACGGAATGTTCGGAATTGGAAAATGTCCTTATGATGTCCATTTGTGATTTTTCGGGCATTTGCTCATTTTTCTCTTTTTTTTTTCATTTTTTTTTCTTGCTATTTTTTTTTCTATTTTTCTCTTGCCCCTTTTTATTACACAATTTGGACTTACTTGACGAATTTTTTCAATTTTCACAATTCCGGGCTATTTGGGTTTTTCGGGTTATCAAACGAAAGGATAAATTTTATTTGGCTCAAAGTGGGTTGCAAAGGGATAATTTTGTTTTTAATAACTTTTTATGGCGAATATTTTTGGGTAACAAACGAGGGCCTACTTCATTGTCCAAATTGCTAATCACATTACTATATGCATCTCGAGATTAATTAAGTTTAGAGATATATTTAGCACGAATTTCGAGACAATAATTTCACACATTTCCCATAACCGATCAAAACAAAGGATTGAGATCATCGACGACTTATTAAAACGCTGAAAAGAACTTTGAGTTAATCATAAACTCGGATTGATTTAAAAACTCATAAAAAATTGAAAGGCTCGAAATCTCACCGGGTTTTATTAATCTCCACACTTATTCGTAAAGTCGTCAATTTTCTTTCAATTTCCATCTTCGGTCAATTTTGGCTTAGTGCATTATGAATTTTACAATTTGAGACTTTAAATAGAATAAAGGTGACATTTTTGAAAAATTTAAATTCCAATTTTTATTTATTTTGAAGAAAAATATTTTTGGTTTTTTTCAAAATTTTTCAAATTTTTTTTTTATTTTCTAAAAAAAAAAACACACTTGGAAAGAACATGTGATCGAATCAATGAATCTAAACAATAAATGGGAAGAATATCCCACACCCCCTAACTTAAATGTTGCATTGTCCTCAATGCGAATCAAGAACACAACATAAAGAGAGGAAAAGAAAGATATTACCCAAATGGAGCGATCCCTGATGAGTGCGAGTCCATTGAATCTACAAAACATGTTAGAACCAAGCATAGCAAAAAGAATAACAAAAACTCTAACTCTCAAAACTAGACTATAATAAAAGAGAAAAAGAAAAAGAAACTAACTATTTACAACCTAACATTTGAACAGCTAATAAATCATACACTAAAAGTCGAAAAATTTGAGGGTCCACCCAAAATACAATTTGACTTTGAGGGATTAATGGTGTACCCTCATTAGGATGCATGCCTCCCGAAAAATAAGAATTCCGTTTGAAAAACGGAAGGCATGTTCAAGGTTTAAAAAATGAACCATCACCAATTACAAAATATAGGGGGATAATGAAGGATTTTGGTGCATAAGAGGACAAGTCCCATTGGGATCCAAGAAATATAGAATCACGTCCCAAAGATTTTTCAAGTAGTATGGGGAGAGGGGCACACAAAAAGGAACAATCCATATTAGAAAATAATTTAAGCATAGAGTGATTGTCCTCATAAACCGGAAAATGATCCTCTTGTTGCGTAGCACGTGTGTTAGTCTCTAAGTCGGACGATATTTGAGTCGTATCTTCAAGTACCTCCGAAGACTCAAATGGTATGGGTGGAGGTTTAGGAAGGAGAAATTCATCAATTCTATTGTCCCACTCGCTTTCGTCTAAATGACGAAATGAGGCCCAGAAAGATTTGACTTCATCATTTAGGCTCTCATCCACCGGTCCGAACTCGCGCTCAAACTCTGCTAGGCTCAACTCCTCTAGCTCTCTCTCTTGCTTGGTGTCCTCAAAATTTTTTCCCTCAAAATTTTCAATTGGATCTGGTGGAGTGACACGTCTAAGTGTGTGTCCCGTAAGATGAAGCATCTCAAAATAACATTCCCATACAAGAAGCGGATCAACATCCTTAAGACATTCATCCAATTCTTGTGATGGATTTAATGGTTCGATAATAGTGGGGACACAAGGAGACAAATGATCCTCAACCTCAGTAGATTTTGCAATATTTATAATAGGTTGAGATTCAAAAGAACTTGGATCAATTTCAATGATTTCATTCTCAAAAGTATTAGGTGAAGCGCAAGTCTCGACCTTTTCTAAGTTGTCCAAATAATCATTCAAATCCTTGCAAGTTGCTATAATTTTCGACTCGAGAACAGTACGGTCATCAGATTGCTTTTTTAGATCAAGTAAGAGTTCTTCCAAAGTAGGCTTTCTTGGTTCTAGCACCTCGAATTCCTCATTTGGTTGAAAACTTACTTCATCTTCAAAACTATCGGGAAAAAAATCCTCATTGGGTTCAAATAATGCATCTAACTCTTGCTCCCAATAACGATTTTTTTCGCGATATTCTTTTTCAAGTCTTTCTTCTTCAAGCAATTGATTTTGATAAATTTGGAGTTTCTCAGCACTAGGCTTGTATTTAATATAATCATCTTTAGTGATATTGATCCAATGGTCATAAGTCTTGAGTGCCTCCTCTTCCTCACTATTAGCATAACAATTAAAGCCACCAAAAGAGTTAAAATAAGACATTTAAAATTGGGCAATTCAAGAACGTGACACCCATTTTTTTTTTTCAATTTTTGTTATATTTTATTTTATTTTATTTTTTTTTCGAAATCACTTGTAGATAAAAATAACTTTCTTAAAAATTTAACAATTTCAATCCCCGGCAACGGCGCTAAAAACTTGACGCGACTAAGAATTTGTCTCAGAAATGCATTCACTCTAGGCTCAAGTGCAAGCCTGTCGCTCAAGTAATAAACCCGGTAAGTCGGGATCGTATCCACAGGGATCGAGATTGCCAAATAGTAATAAGAAAAATTATTAAATCTTGAAATGATTTCTTAAAAGAAACGAAAAGATGATTAATAATTGGGAAAATTTAACAAACTGAAAAGTGCAAAAGAAATTAGATCTGACAAATGGGAGAAAATAAGGTAGGGTACAATCCCTCAATCCTTAACAAATTACCGTATAGAATACTAGAATTGTAAATTAAAATTATTGACTAAATCCGGTCTTTATACATTCTAAGCATTACATATATGAGGGATCTAGCCCGCATCATATGAAATCAAAGATAGATATAAAGCCGTGAATGAATCCAGTCTTTATATATTCTAAGCATTACGTATATGAGGTTCAAGCCCGCACCATACGAAATCAAAGATAAATATAAAGCGGTGATTTCACGATTCAATCAATATTTTAATTTAACCTCTATTTTCTACATAAATAATTTGCCTTGGATTGAGTTCATGTACCCCAACCCTTGGGAATTTAGCTACTCATGATTTGGTTCAAGAATAAATTCACACACAAAATTATGGATCTACAAGACATGGGAAATAATTTGCAAATAATAAAAATAGAGAATGGAAAGATATTAATTGAATTCAGCAACAAAAATGGAATTGGAATCCAGAATTTCTTACAAACTAGGGTTCATGAAAACTCTTGAAGGAATAGAAAATTTGCTCTCAAAATCTAACCCTAAAATTCATTCTAGCACTTCTAACCTACTCCTAACCTAGCCTCTCTCTAGCAACTCCCTTTGAAAATGAGGTAGGGCTTGGTCTTTTATAGCACCAAGTTTCATGAATTTGGCATCAAATTTCGCTTGTGGCACAAGTTTTCCAAGAGTTGCACTGCATTAAATGCATAATTAATTACAGAAATCCGCACATCCAGACTCTTCATTATCGCGCAACTTCAAAACATCGTAACTTCTTCACCGTAGCTCGGATTGAGGTGCCGTTTTTTCCAGTATTCTTGTAATTTAGAGGTCTTCAACTTTCTAGTTGGCCCCACCTCCGTAATAAGGCTGTAAAATTACGAAAATGCCCTACAACTCTCCATTTCTTGGTTTTTTTCACTGTTTTGAGCTCTCCTTCGCACTAACTTGCGTGAAATACCTGTAAAACACATGAGAAATTCACAAAACACGAAATACTTGCCAAAAAAGGTTAGTAGCATAAATAAGAGACAAATCCAAGTTAAATACACTGCACGGGATCATAAAAATACCGAAATTAAGGGGATAAATGTGAAGAATATGTGCCTAATCAGGGGTGAGAGAGCTTCATCACCTGGAATCAAATCTACGCACCTGCATCAGCTATGTAAAAAACTTCACCATAGATTCACCACCTCCCGTAGATACTGTAAATGCATCACCTATGTAAACAGGATGTATATAAGCACAAAAGGGAATATGCTGAAAATGTTAAAACTGAAACTATACAATAAATAAAGAAACAACACTCCATACACACTTCATCATTTAAAATTACAATATTCTATAATCAAATAGTAAAAAAATATGAAATGAATCAAAGAGCTTGAAATTATATATTTATGTTCCATTGCAATCTACGCAACTGGAAACACAATGAACAATTTGGATATGATGGCATGAGAGAGTGAACTTGGTAAGTTATGGACAAAAGTATGGACAATGCATTGATGGGTACTTGATTGGACTTATGAGTGTGAGGGAAGTCAAAAATTGTAAAAAAAACAAATTACATTCATTGATTTTTTTAGAGAGGGTATTGCCCATAAAACCCAATATAAGGATTAATTGAACAATAAAGACTCACGTGCTACTAAATCAAAGACTTAATCTATTTGAATAATATTCTCAAAACCAAACCTATGAAACACGAATACCCCATTAACACAACAAACATACAAAGACACAGACGAAATCCAAAAAAAAGATCCATTAAAATCACAGAACATAGCAGGACATGTCTTCTTGCACACACACTTGCGAACAACATAAAGAGAGAGCAAAAAGAAAATTGAATGCCTCAACATGCTGTCCACATACCTTAAAAACAACACGCTGCCCAGTCCTTCACTTCTCCCTCAACTAACCTCTCAATCATCCGAGCTATCACGCGCACACCGAGTCTACACAAAATCACCCACAATATAACCTCACGCACATTCTAGTGAGAGGAGAATAAGTCTCTAGAACCAAAAGTACCAAAAATAGATAATATATGAAAGCATTTTCCCTTTTTTTTGTTCAGTTAGAAAACATGAGTGGTACAATAGCGAGCAGCGATCGCGGGCATTATTACTCGATTATAATACAATAAATTTTTTATATAAGAACAAATGAAACATAAAGTACAATCAAGTATAACTAAAAATACTTGGTGCCTGAGTTACAATGTCAACCCAGTTTTACCTTAGATTCCCCACATCAATACATCAGCATATGATAATGCCATAGAAGATACAGATTTAGGCATAAAGGAACATCCACACTTATCTTCAACACCACAAAGCAATCACATCATCAATCTTCATCCCAAATGAGATTATATGTTGTTGAGACTCCATAATGTGACACATGACAAATTGAAGGTTGATTACATCCAAATGTTGGCATGATGAAGCCAGGGGCTGCTGGTCTAGCTGGAATGGCAATGAAGGGACCTGTAGCTGCCAAAGAGGACCTGACAATGAAGGGACCTGCAATGAAGGTACCACGACTCACCATGAAGGGTGCCTCATCTCAGATAGCGAGCGTTTAGGCCCAAACATAAGATCGGGGTGCATGGGCTTCATTCCGACAACCTTTTTTCCCCGTGCTTGAACCACGAAAAGTGAGACCCGAGGGGATATGAGGATGTGGCACAAAGCAATAGGCAGTGCTGCTTATTAGCATTACTGCCAAGGTGGTTCTTGTAGATAGGGAACATGCCTATAAACAAATATAATAAGTGCAATCACTGTTTTTTTTTATACTTTTAAAAAAATTAAAAAAATGTCTACAATCTAATTAATATTAAAATTATAAAAATTTCTACAACCACCACCGAAACATCCAAAAACTTGTATACATTAGCATTTAGGACATGGAATTTTGGATATAATGTGGAACACATAAGATTTTACTAAAAATGCCGCAAAATCAAGATTAGCACAAACACGCCAAAAGTAATGTATCAATTGCTTATGAACCGAACGTGTGTTCCGTGACCGAGGATAATCTCCAAGCGCAATCTGAAATAGAAAAGAAGTAAATGTGAAGATAATTTCAGACAAATATTGTAGCGATGCATTCATTGGCATACAAAAATTAAAAATTTCATGAGAAAAAATGTATTAATATCATGGGTATTTAAAATAAGAAGCAATTGATCTTCTTGTTTAGGGAAAGATGGAAAAATTTCATCTTAATTTCTATACAAATTCTTCAATTGTCTAAAGGTAAAAAAAATATTACAACAGTCAAAATATCATAAAGAGGTAAGGCAGAGGTTGAGTCATACGATAGAGGAATATTTAGAGAGGAACACCAATCAATGAATTGTCATCAGTTTTGGTTGGGGTGACTTCCGTTGCACCTATTTACATAACCTAAAGACGACCCTTTTAGAAAAAGTTTTCAAACTAAAGAATAAAAAATCAATATAAACCTCAATAATAGAGGAACGTGTATAATTATTACAAATGAAAAAACAACCATAAAGTGAAGTGTGAGGATTCATGTTTAAAATTAGATTCGAACACAACTATGGATCCGATACCCAATTGTAGAACAGTTGTACAACATTGGATGTCATGTTGAGACTGCGGATTTCAGATCCAACAAAAACCAGTGCCAGTTTTCATCAATCTCCCCATCTACCATGACAAAAGCAACAGGAAAAAAAACACCATCGTTACCAGCTGCTGCTGTTGCAACCAATAAAATCCCTTGATATTTCGAGTTCATCAGAGGGGTGCTGCAGGGAAAATAAGAGGGAGGAAACCCTGTTAGATACACCCACTAGGAATCCAAATACGACGGTGAGCAAAAATTAATAAATCTTAAACAAACAGATTATTTAAGGGAAAATGCCTAAAAAATAATTAAACCACAATAGATGATAAACGACCATTCTAATTTGCAACTCCCACCAATATAAGTCTTAAAGAATTAGAGATGCCAACTCATTCATTCTACCAGCCAAATGTATCTGTAATATAGAATCTCTAAATTGCTTGCGCGTGTGTTTGTGTGTATGTTTGTATGTGCGTGTGTGTGTATTGTGTGTTAGAGATGTAAACAAATCTAAAATGAAAGTACGCGTGTGTGTATTGTGTGTTAAAGATGTCTTAACAAATAACATAACACAAAATCGAAGCCCTAAATCGCCCCAAACATGTAAACAAATCTAAAACGAAATAGTATCCCTAAATCACTTGTGCGTGTGTTTGTATGTGCGTGTGTATGCATTGTGTGTTAGATAAGATTACCTATGTTATGCATTAGAGAGAGGTAGGGGGCGTTAGAGAATATTTATTTTATTTTATTTTTGAAATAAAATAACTCTCAAATCAACTGCGAAACAACTTAGAAAAAAATGAACGGCAAAAATACAAACATTTCCATAATCAAGATAGCTACATGAACATAAAAGTACAGATATATAAGCTTCATATCGAATAATGTATATCACCAAATATACCTGTTCTGAACCATGAGTACATCACTGAGCAGCATTGCCATCTCTTTATGGGATTATGATACTTGGCTTGTGAGTGACTAAAATTAGGATAAATTCACTTTAGTAAATGGAAAACAAAAAAGAACGGTCTAGAGGAAGAGTTATAATGGTGTCCATGGATCTGGACAAACATATGGTGTAATGTAAAAAATATAACACTTCATGAAACAAATATGTGCAGCACATTACAATGTACAAAAGATTGGAGTAAATACTTAATGGTGAAGGTGAAGTTTAAATTTTAAATTTTAATATCAACTTCTAAACTAATGGTGAAGGTGAAAGAAGAAGTAATGGTGAAGTTTAAATTTTAATATCAACTTCTAAACTAATTTCTCAAAACAAGATCTCACCTTCACTAAAGTGGCAAGACTATCGGCATCATTTGGAATTTGTGAAACGTGTAGTCCCTTTAACTAAAAAACATGAATATCTTCTGCATTTTATAAGCCTTATGTGATCCTCTAAAACATTTCGATTCAAATTAAATCTAAAACAAAAATCATAACTATTAGACATCATAATCATATCTGATTTAACTAAGTTATTGACAAATAAAAACTATGTGTTCAATATTAAAGAAGCAAGCCAGTTAGAGATGACATAATGCATGTAATGATCATGTTAGTTAAGGACAAAGAGGGTATAACCAATGTAAAATATTTCACAACGGTCTATAATGTCGACATTCTGCTGCAAATAAGGTGAGAGGAAGATTGTTGGATATGGAGAGTTAAAGCAGGTAAATAAGAGTAAGCTAAGAAAGACAGGATATGAGTTACTGAAGAAATCTCCCAAATAGTTGAAAGAATGTTTTCAAATCTCCCTTGCCTAGTGAGAAAAATAGTCTTATTTTAATCGCAGACGTTGAAGTATGACCATAATAATAAATGTGTGACAATTGAAATGGGGGAAATTACACTCGAGTGATAGATTGATAAAATGTAAAAGAAGCAAGACTCGTAAAAGGAAGACTGCAGTGATAAAATGGAAAAGAAGGAAGTATCAAGTCATTAATGATCAGGAGTAGATTATTGATAAATGAAAGAAGACCGTAGTGCTTCAAAACCTCGAATTAATGGCGGTGATTGGATACCCGTCTTACTATTTGCTATGAGTTGAATAAGTTGGGATTTGCGTGATATGGGGAATTCTCGAACAGTTTAAGAGATCGCTGATGGTACGACTTGATTCTCAGTTTATAACCGATGTAACCAAGTTTATAATTGGTTGTATGGATACGCTTTCTGCAATGGTACAACTCGAACTTCCCCATGTCAACATCCTCTCCAAAAGATATTCTGCCCCATTTGTTATCAGGTTGATCATTACCTGAGAAAAAATTAAACATATAAGTAAGTATTAGAAGATGAATACATAGCACTTTATTTCTAGGCTATATTTAAGAACAATATTCTATCTCCTTAAATACATAGCCCTCCATTTCTAGGCTAGTCAGCAAGTGACTCTTATACATGCTATTGCGTATATGCAGCATATCGATTCATATGTGATGATTGATGCGTAATGTACCTCTTAGCAAGATTGATGCAGATGAACAGGGGCTTCTTCGAGCGGTATTTGCTACCCCATTATAAGAATAAAAATTAGAACAAATTTATAGAAAGAACAATAATTTATAAAGGAATGACAATTGATTCCAAGCAAACAATATATCGAGTCGTTACTCACTAACTAATTATAGAAGAACTTTCGGGTAAACAATGTTTGTTTTCGAATTTCCTTCGTCATTTGGAAGCAGGATCGAGATGCGATTAACGCTCGTGCAACGTGACAAAGCGACGTACAACTGGCCATGACTGAATATGAGGGTTCGCAAGTCAACACCAACATACTTAACAGACTGACCCTGTGATTTATTCATAGTCATGGCATAAGCTAACTTGATTGGAAATTGACGGTGAGTTATCTTTATGGGAATTTTGGCAGAGGATGGTGTTACGGAGATTCTCGGAATGAATACAGTCGTACCGAATTTATCCCCCATTAGGATTTTAGCCTCGATAATGTGCTCCGCACACCTTGTGACTATTAAGCGAGTTCCATTACAAAGTCCATCTTTGGGCGCAATATTTCGCAACAACATTATGGGACATCTAACTTTGAGTTCTAACTTAAAAAGTGGCAACCCTGATGGGTTAAGAGCATTTAAAAACTCCGTAGAAAATTGGTTAGTTATGCCTTTGTTAGTTGCATTGGGGCACATTTTATCCGCAACGAAATACGTAACTGCATTGCCTGGGAAAGTATTGAGTGCAACAGTATTTATAGCATTTACATCATCGTTTCGGATAGAGAGAATTTTCCTTTCATTAAGAAAGGTAGATGTAACAGTTCCCACCACGTTCAACAACGGATATACGGCCCCTATTAAGTCCTCAACATTCTTACAATGACATAATGTCGATGGCATGCTGACAGTTTCCTCAAGGTTTGTCCCAATCTGGCAAAGAATTAAAAAATACATTCCTTAGTAAAGAATTAAAAAATAATCTATATGTAGATGCGAAATTAATTGGGAACAGAAATACCTTGTTTAGGAAATTTGAAAATTGTAAAGTTTCAACATCGGTACCATTGAGCCGCATGTTCAACTCCAAGGAAAGAACATGAATATCTTTCCACAGCATTGACCGACGTAAAGATGCTCCAATTATTTTCTCTCTAACGACTTTGGGTATTACGGGCAAGATTTGGCGAAAGTCACCACCGAGAACGACTGTGATCCCTCCAAAAGGCTTCTCATTATCTAGTATATCTTGTAAAGTACGATCAATAGCCTCAACGCATAATCGATGTTGCATTGGCACTTCATCCCAAATTATAAGCTTGGCTAATTTAAATAACTCCGCTTGAATTGATTGCTTTGTAAACCCACAATTTGAATTTTTGAGAATGTCAAGGGGAATACAAAATGTAGAATGAGTTATACGACCACCAATCAATAGTAATGAAGCAATACCCGAAGAAGCAACGGTAATCACTATGTGCTCCCGACCTCGACAATAGGACGAAATTGTATTGTACAAAAACGTCTTGCCCGTACCCGCCATGCCATTCAAAAAGAAAGTTTTTCCTTTAGCCTCTAATACAGAAGTCGTAATTGCATCAAAAGCCCTTCGCTGCCCTAGATTAAAACGTTCTACATTAGAATGCATAATAGTGGTGTCGGTATCTCTCTGAATTTGTCGATGTTCCTATATTAGTCTATTTTCTCTCGTAGTGCTCCAATTTTTTACAGGGAGGGGGAATAGGTGGATAATCAGACAAAGACTTGCCTATTTCCTGGAGCAAGTCATTCAGAAGATACAATCCATAGTCGTTGATTTCAGAATCTTTTAGAGATGCAACTCTAAATGAGGTACGCAGCTTGTGAGCAAGGTCATAACATATGCACGATGTGAACTTCTCCCATAATAAAGCAGGATCTAATGGAGAGCATTGGGTTAGAATAACATTGAAAAGACGCCAAAGTTCATAGCTTGTCTGCATAATTGACGCCTCTTGCAAACATTGTACACATTCATCATTATCTTCTAAAAGCCCCAATGCAACACATGCGGACTTGAAAGAATCGTGTAAGACATTGTTTACCATCCGTAAGCACTCAAATGAATGCGAACCTTTTATAACGGTTAGAAGTAAATGCAAATAAAACCTTTCTCCAGAATTTGGGCTCGCAAAGTACATTCTACCAATTGCAAAAGGTGATGTAGGTGACCTTGGAGTCCAAGTCTTTATTACTTTGTGCCAAACAAAGTGTTGGGGAAACTCTTGATAAGTGAAATCATGGGAGAATTCATTCGATGCACAATATTTAAAAAATGACATCAAAGAAGATCGTTGAGTCGAAGCCCGACGCACTATTTCATCCATCGACTCATCTGGATTGAACACAACATGATGCATTCCAGGTAGGTGAAGTTCTAATAGAGTAACAAATAGTTTTTATGCTTGCATTGGATTGCCCAATATTCTCCAAGCTTCCTCGAGGGGGCCAATGTACCTAGCATCCAAGTACTGTTGGATTTCATCACCACCTCCCACGATCATAGTAGTGCGATCATGTCCCTTATAGATATACTTATTAATGTACTTGATGCATCTCAACCCTGCACAAACTTCAACATTAATGTGGCAATTGAACATACTGGAAAGATGAGGATCATAGGTCACAACATCTCGATTATCAACTTTTTTCCATTTGCCGTAGTATAGACACAACCATCATTTCTACGACGATAAATTGGATAACCATCGTTATCAATAGTGGTCGAATGTGAGAAATCCTGAGGATATTTCTTTGTGCATTTACCATTTTCCATGCACGGAGCATGAGGAGATTGTAAGTCGCAAGGTCCATGGACCATACAATCCAAAATTGTTTCAAAAAGGGCTGTATTTTCATCTCTGTTAGGAAACTCTGTAGAAACGATCTTATCAACTTGTGCTGGTGTTTTAATCTTGTCAGGACCATCAAGAAAAATTAAAGCGTGCATGTGAGGTAAACCTCGCTTTTGAAATTCAATCGTGAAGACATGTGTCACTTTTTTTCCGAATATATAATTATTCTCAATCTCCTTCATTAAAGCCTTCCTCTTGAGTTCAAACACACGTGCCACCAAGTCTAGGCGAAGGAAGGCATTTTGAAAAGGCAGGAGTTCCTTTGTGATCTCTGGCCATTTAGGGTTTGCCGTCATCGTGAGAAAAACATCCTGGTGATGATTGAAATGCGTAATTTCCATAGAATCTTGATAAATTTGAAACATATTTCTCGCGCTCCCGGTAAAATAAGATGGCAAAACAATTCTTTTGCCAATCTGACCCGGTTGTAACCCACTGGACATACCATCAGTGAGATCTTTATACAACTTTGCCTGAAGTTTCCTTGATTTAGTCGGTGGTACGTCAAATGGTTTTGATCAGTAGAAGCCCAACCATCGATGATGAACTCTTGGGACAATTTGCCCCCTTTGTTTATCGTGGAGTCCTCTGAGTGGTGTTGAAACATTCGATAACCGAAACAATTCATTTGAGTCAAACCCGCTTCCTTTTCAGTACAAAGTTCCACATCCCAGAGTTTCATGTCAGGGTGCCAACCAAGTTCAATGTGAGGAAATAATAAGATGTAGTACAATGGCAAATATGCTGGATGGCACTCGTTAATCTGCATCAATTAACTACCCCCTTGAGACGAACTATTATGTCACGCATGCCGCTGACATTAGAGCCATCACCCGATAAAATTACGGCAATCTCATCAGCGGATGGCAAATTATATGTGCGAAGGTCCTTTGAAGAATTGTAGTGGAGATAAGCAGGTAAGTTCTGACCCATCCTTGACCTTTCCAAAATTGAAAAAGCCTTGCGATATTTCGACGTGAAAGCATTATTCACCAACAAAGACCCTTGAACTGTAATTAGAACGTCCCTCCTCAAATGCGGATTTCTATTATGGTGAATATCTAAAGCCACATATGGATCGTATATGTATAACTGCGCATAAGCAGCCTGATGTTCCAGCCCAACATCCGATATTAAGGAACCGGTGCGATGACGAAGCTCTCCATGAATAGTGAAACTCAATGGACCCCTACCCCTGATTACCCGATCATCCATTTGGACACCTAAACTCGTAAACGCATTTGTAGAATTATAATCTCTGGTATAAGTATGAAAGGACTTTGAACGGTCATCATCACCATCAAATAAAAGCTTAATTTCAGTAGGTGGTTCAATGAGTGAGGGTAGACGAATTTGTCCCTGCAAATAGCACTTCTCAAACAATGGTCGCCTCATTGAAGAATCTGACAATCTTTCAGCCATCCAGTGTAACGCATCACAGTGAGGGAATCTTACGTTCATAGCCTAGGTCCCAGATCATGTCTTTCCGAGGCAACATACGAACGACTTAATCCATTGGTATTGGCTCCATTTTGAAAAGATGGTCTCCATGACCCGAATTTGAGAAAAATAGTTATGTTAAACACTAAAATATGTATTAATAAAGGTCATATATGTTAAATTTCATATATGCTGCATATATGTAGATCCATATATGTGCAGCAGATGCATATATGTGCTGCTATATGCAGATGCATATATGCTGCATAAATGTGCAGATGCATATATGCTGCATATTCTGCATATATACAGATGCATATATGCTGCATAATAAAGTTCATATATATTAATAAATCATTAGATTTACCTTATAATTGAAGGGAGCAGTCATATCCTAATTGAAGGTGGTATAGTATTTCCCTCCGATGGAGTATCTTGCAGGGGAACCCTGGGGGATGAAGTTACATCAGAATTAAGATTCGTATCCCGATTAGATAAATCTTGAGGGACTAATGTCTGAGATGAAGTTAAATTTTCTGTTTAAATGGTAGAAATGAAATCCATGTCTAGATTACGGGGCTCGATATTATGGATAAATTGAGAAGGGTCTACCGAAGGTGGAATGTCCATCACGATATTGCATATTGGGGTTTGGTTACACTGTGGGAAAAATTGCGGTGTAGGGGTAGTTAATGAAGTAGAAGGTTGTTCCTCAATACTTTCACACTGTAATACCATATGTTGGTGTCGTTCCCGTCCACGTCGGCGTCTTTGACCCAAGGTGCGATTAGATAATTCCTGACATGTTAAATAGATGCAAATATTTAAGACTCGCAATTACTGCATTTTTAAAACTATAAACTGAAATTCATTGCAGAAGAAAGAAATCAAACCAATTGAGGGGGGTATTTTTCTTTCCCTTTACCCTTTTCGTTAACCGAAAGTTTCTCCGTGTATTTTCTCTTCTGAAAAAGTAAAATACAAATATTATATTAGTCAAGTTAAATGGGAAAGAGACAAAGAATGTGATATATATTCCACCCTAATTAAAGTTGGTTTAAATACCTCTCTAAGAATGATATCCACTTCCGAAACATCCCGGATGACAACACCCTTCTTTGATAAGGGGGTTTGGTTACGCCGAGGGAAACATTGCGGTGTAGGGGTGATTAACAATGGAGAAGTCAAAGAAGATGGTTTATCTATAGTGGGAGTTGTTTGATGGGGAAATAACATTTGTTGGGATCTTTCTCGTTCACGTCGGCATCTCTGACCCGAGATGCGATTAGATAATTCCTGATATGTTAAATAGATGCAAATATTTAAGACTCGCAAATACGACATTTTTAAAACTATAAACTGAAATTCATTGCAGAAGAAAGAAATCAAACCAAGTGAGGGGGTGGTTTTCTTTCCCTTTACCCTTTTCGTTAACCGAAAGTTTCTCCGTGTATTTTCTCTTCTGAAAAAGTACAATACAAATCTTATATTAGTTAAGTTCAATGGGAAAGAGACAAAGAATGTGATGCATAAATACCCTAATTAAAGTTTGTTCAATTACCTCTCTAAGAATGATGTACACTTCTGAAACATCTCGGATGACAATACCCTTGTTTGATAAGGGGGTTTGGTTACGCCAAGGGAAACATTGTGGTGTAGGGGTGATTGACAACGGAGAAGTCAAAGAATATGGGTTATCTATAGTGGGAGTTGTTTGATGGGGAAATAACAATTTTGGGATCTTTCTCACTCACGTCGGCGTCTCTGACCTGAGATGCGTGCAGAAGTAGGCGTCGTTCCCTGATAGGTGCAAACCATAGGAAATATATTCAAAATAAAATATGAGTAAATAATGAATATAAAATATAATCGAAGGAAAATAAGAATCAACAACATAGATGAGTGAAAGAATATGAGGGGAGGGGGGGGGGGGGGGAATTACAAATCATTGGTTAGGAGCGTTTATGCTAGGAAGATGTTCAATCTGATTAGAAAAAGTACCACATACTTTGTCAGAATTGGTTATGTCATCCATAACCAATATAAGTTACTTGTCTCTGCGGTAATAAGATCCAGTCCTGCATAATTAGAAGAACCATATTTATTATGTACATATTTCAAAATTGAAATTTAGAACTAAACCTAAGCCACATACATATATTAAACATAAATGCAACAATTATTCAAAAAAAAGAGTGGGAGAGAACGAAATGCCCTAAAATCCAAACCAAGCCAAAAAAATGAAAAATAAATGTATAATTATTAAGTACACAAATAAAGAGGACCCGCCCAAAATGGGGTAGAATCCCTAATTTGAAACCCTTTTTGAAACCTGTATGTACATCAAATTTGAACTAAACCTAAGCCACATACGTAAATTAAACATAAAGGCAACAAATATTCGGAAGAAAATATTGGGAGAGAACGAAATGCCCTAAAATTCAAACCAAACAAAACAAATTCAAAATAAATGACATAATCATTATGTAAACAAATAAATTGGGCCCATGAAAAATGGGGAAGAAGCCCTAATTTGAAACCCGATTTTAAACCCAATAATATAGAACAAATCAAACCTAGTATGGAAGCCCTAATTTGAAAATAGATTTGAAACCCAATAATATAGAACAAATCAAACCTAATATGGAATCCCTAATTTGAAACCCAATAATATATAACAAATCAAACCTAATATGAAACAAATCAAATCTAAACCTAAGCCACATATATATATTAAATACAGATTCAATACATATATTAAACACACATTCAACAAATAATCAAATCTAAACCTAAGCCACATATACATGAAAAATGGGGAAGAAGCCCTAATTAGCCACATATATATATGAAACATAGATTCAACAAATAATAGAGAAAAAGAGGCTGAATCTAAGGATGTACCTAATAATAGAGAAAAAGGAAGCTGAGACTGGCAGCAGGTGAGGTGGAGTGGCAGCGGGGAGAGTGGGCGGTAGTGGCAGTGGAAAGAGTGGGTGGTGGAGGGGAGAGGGAAGAGGGTTCGGGTAGGGGTTTTGCAGCCGTAGGGAATGAAAATGGGGGTAGGGGATTTTGGACGAAAATGAAAACGGGGTTTGGAGAGTTTTGGTGAAAATGAGAACGAGGGAGGGAGTGTACAAGGCTTAGTTTTTTTTTCAATTTTCCATGTAACAATAGGTAAATGGTGACATGGCACAATCAGAGACCCTTAGATCGTTTCAAAAAATTTGATCCCAACCGTTGATATTTTGAAACAGTAAAACACACTCCTCTCATATATATATACTAGCGAAATGCCAGCGCCTGAAGACACAACGAAAATTTCGAAAGAACATAATCGCGAAACAACGAAAATTTCAAAAGTACGTAATTGCAAAACGACGAAAATTTTTAAGGTATGTAATTGCAAAATGAAAAAAATTCATTCCCCACCAAAATAAACTATAATTTTAAACAAATTAGCTCGTGCCTGAAGGCACGCAAAATTTTTGAAAGTATGTAATTACAAAACGACAAAAATATCGTTCCCCAATAAAACAAAGTGTAATTTTGTAAAAAATTGGCCATAACCTCCTTTGTTTATAGAATTATTCACCCTGTTTAACAAAGAACATATTGGCCAACATTCTTGAAATAGTCTAAATTCATCAAAAAAATTCATTATAACATAAAATATATAATATTCACCGTCTGTATTCACATTGTGCCTCAAAAATATAAAGTGTCCATTTAAAAAAAATTGGATATAACCTCCTTTGTTTTATTGAACTATCCACCCTCTTAAGGGATATCAACCAATCCAACAAATACTACAACGAAACAAACTTCGTAAAAAAAATAACATATATATCAAAATTCATATAACAAATACTTCAACAAAACAAACTTTGTAAAAAAATCACATATATAGCAACTGAAATCGTCCGCCATTATAAGAGTTGTCCGTAGTTTTCCAAATGTGACCTGATATAGAACAAAAACTATGGTTTGTCAATTTTATTTTCAAATAAAAGTTAAAAGATACACTTGTGATTAATCCTTTTCATTATCTATCACTCACAGAAAAAAGGCAAGGATTGTATATTTAATTGTTCTTTATAGGACGTTATATCATACATATAAATATTTCAGTTCTATAAATAACAGTTAAATATTTATATGTATTATATAACAGTTAAATATATTTATATGTATTATATAACAGTTATATTTAATAACAGTTAAATATAACTATTATATAATACATATATTTAATAACAGTTAAATATAACTATTATATAATACATATCAATATATTATATAATATATTTAACTGTAAATATAACTGCTATATTATATAATATAATAATTGTTATATTTAACTCTTAAATATAACTGTTAATAACTGTTAAATAATATATTTACATATAAATATATTATATAGTTATTAATAGTTAAATATAACTAACTGTTTTTAAATATAACTGCTGTATAATATAATAAATATAAATATAACTCTGACTGTTATATAATATAATAAATATAAATATAAATATAACTGTTATATAAATATTTATAATAAATATATGTATTAAAATTAACACCTTATGGTCGCAACCATATCACTATGATACTAAAGGCAGTATAAAGGCAGGATATCTGCAAAAAAAAAGAGGAGAGGGTCAGCGAAATAGTCAGTTAAGAGTATTGAGAGAACAAAAAAAAAAGAACTGAGAAAGTGGGGAGAGAAGTATACCTTTCAAAAGAAACATCAAAGCTAAACCGTAGTGTAGTATACATCCTGTTTCAGACTCTCTTCCGGGTCTTTTTTATGTTAGAGTTTTTAAAGTTATTTTGATTTTAATCCCTTTTTATGGACAATTAACCCCTCAATTTGACCCTTAAAGTTTTCATTCCTTGAAATGCCCAAATTAGCCACTAAAAGACTCACCAAATAAAAACTGACCGGACATGGTTGCAGTCAGTTATCTATAAGTGAATTTTCCTTCATTTTATTCTTTCAGAACAATGCACACATTCATAGTTAATGCAAAAATACATATAATATAGGCAAGGCCAACCCCTAAGATTTTCGAGGCCTAATATAAACCTTTGAATGTGATAAAACACATTATAAAAAAAAATTTACAATAGAAAAAACAGGGAGAGAGAGAAGAAAGACAATCTTTGACTCTGATGGAGGATAACTTAACCACTATTCCATATTAATCTCTGATGAAACTTGCATTGTTTTTACATATGGATGAAGAGTAGGCGAAAACAGTGGTGCCGACATGAAGAGTAGGCAGCAACAGTTTGGGTTCCCATCATTTGTACCCGCACCTGAGAAGACATTAAACCAATAATATGAATTAATTAGAAGGTTTGATTACTCGTTCATTGGAACAAATATTTTTTAACATGCCGAGAAGTACACACGACACAATTTGTTAGTTAAAGGCAACAAATTAAACTCTCAAGAAATTAAACTTAGTTTTCAAAAAAATGCAGGGTACTTGCTGTAATAAAACAACAAAATGAGGACACCTGCTGTTAGATCTAACAATGTAGGGTACCAAAAAAATGAAGGATAGGATCTATAAAAACAACAAAATATAGGCATCAAATTATAAAATAAAGTTAGATCTAACAATGAGGATACATTCTATTGTAACAATGAATTTGAACCATGATTAATAAACAGAAAAATATTATATGATGAGATCGATAATACCGTGGTGTTTCTCATTTTAAAACTCTAAAAAACACTAATAAACAATAACTTTTTAGTTCAATGGCTTTATGTTCATCATGATTATGTGGTATAGATAGTTGATTGAGGTCTGATTGAGTCCATCTTGAAATACAAAATAAAAGTGCTCTACTCCTACGTATGTTTGATTGGGGTTGAAAAATGTGGCCATTTGTAGAGAGAAACCCAAAACTTGGCATACCCACCAATCGAACCCACCACTTTCCTTCATTGATCTCACCACGAACTCACCGAAATCAGTAATCGCCGCTGCTGCCTCTACCTTTGGTAAAAGCATCCTCTACCTCGACCCAAGCCCCTTATATGGAACCTAGTTCTCCTCTCTCCCCCTCCACAAACTCAACTTTGTCCTTCAATCCGAAGACTCCAATTATTTCTCCAACAATCTCACCACCCGCCTCATTTACTCCCATGCAAAGATATCCTCATTACACCATCCAAACTGTTTTTTAAGTTTATCCTTTTAACCTGACATAGCCAATCAAACACAACTCCTTCTCCAAGTCACACAGTAGCACCATACATGTAAGTGTCTCACAATAAAACTTTCACATTACATGTATACGTATTTAAACTAATAAAAAATGTCATAATGCATGGCTTACAGAGCATAACCTGTTGCAAGTGTCGCCAAGCAAGCATGAAGTAACTGAAATCTAAAAAATACAATAGTTACACACTCGGCATTCAATGTCTTAGCAACTTCAAACTATTCAAACAAAGATGAATGTCAAATTAAAACGGCAGTGTTCATTGGCTTGATTTGGGAATAAAACAAAATAATACACATTATTTAAAAAGTGGTACACACATGCATATATACACATTATTTAACATCAATCACATACATTACAAAAATAATGACTCAAATAAAACTAAACTCATATACCTCTGTGGGAAATAATGACTCAAATCAAGTCACTTGCAAAAGAAAAAATAAATAACAAAACCCAAAAATTAATTAGTTCACAAACCAGAAGCATACATGTAAACAGATCCACAATTAGAAATAGATCTTAACCAAAATCAAAATGATGCCCTAAATTATCCCACATTTTCAGATCATTAGGAAGAATGGGCAAAATAAAAAATGAAGCCCTAATTTTAAGATCAACAAAGGAAAAAATGAAGTCCTAATTTCGAACTTGATGTTAATACAAACAGTTAACATCTCAAACATATCTTAACCAAAATCAAAATAATGCCCTAAATCATCCCATAATTTCGTACCTGATGTTAATATAAACAGTTAACATCTCAAACATCTGACGATTTTGTACCTGATGTTAATACAAACAATTAACATCTCAAAGTCGTGTGGGATTTTGGAGTGGAGGCAGCGGGGTAGGGGGGGGGGACGGGAGAGCAGGGATCTATTAAGGGGGCAGCAGGGGAGAGTAGTGGGGGGGAGTGGAGGCAGCGGTGAAAGAGGGAGGAGGAGAGAGGGGGCCGCGAGGAGTGCAGCGGCGGGGAGGGGTGAGAGCGGAGGAGGGGAGAGGACGGAGATGGTCTGTCATTTTCGGAGTAGGAGGCAGCAACCGGAGAAGGTGGAGGATAGGGCGGCGACAGCAGAAATAGGAGAGGGAGAGAGAGGATAGGGCGTAGTAGGAGGCAGCGTGGGTAGGAGTAGCAACTAGAGAAGATGTGGATAGGGCGGCATCAGCAACCGGAGAGGGAGAGAGATGATAGGGCGGCGACAGAGGATAGGGTTGGGGGATTTCGTTGTTTGTTGTAGAGAAGAGATGATGAGTGAGATAGAACGGGGGGTGGGAGTGGGGTTTAGGGTTTGTCTTTGTGCTCAAGCGTGTTTTTTTCCAAAGCGCCATGTCACAATGGCACAATCCTACATGGCACAATCCTACACCATTAGATCGCTCAAAAAAATTCGATCTCAACCGTTAATTTTTTGGAATAGTAAAACACCCCCTCTCATATATATATATATATATATATATATATATATATATATATATATATATTTATATTTATTTATTTATTTAAATTTTCACATTTTAAATGTGCATGAACACCTCAATTTCATTGGGACATGATTTTCTCTCCATCAAAGGTTCCCATCGACATGAAGAATAACACTCGGATTTACTCAGATGTTGTTCAGAACGTGTTTTGTTGTTCAGAACCTGTTTTGTGTACCTTCATTACTTCAATCATATAACTTATCGTCAGTTACGTGACATCAAAGTAGTTGGAACACACTGACAGTTCACTCGTTTAAATTGAAAATTTTAACTTTATCATGCTTTGACTTTAATTTCAATTGAATGTATCCCCCTTATAATTGTTTTTATAGATTATGTAATTTTAGGACTTAAAATAATATTGATTATGAGTATAGGACAACAAACATTTTGTTTCTATTTTTAGTCCCTATTTTCAAATTAAAGGGACATGCGGCATACTGTGATTGGTTGACGTTTTATGAATATAGGTCTGCGCCAACGATTTTATTCAAAAATAAGGACTAAAACTATAAATAAAATGTTTATTGTCCTATTTCCAAAAAACATATTACAATAGGTACTAAATTTACGATGCTTCTTGTTTTTATGAATTGTTCAATTACATATAAATTATCAAACTGGGCTAATGTTGTTTTGGCATACGAGCCTGTTTGGGCTATTAGAACTAGGAAGGTTGCAACTCCTGCTCAGGCTCAAGAAGTAAGTGAGGATGTTTTGATTAGTAATTATTTGCTTTTCCGGTACTAAAACACATTACCAGTTATCTTATTTCGAATGCACCAAATTTTACACGATACTTGTTGTATTAATGTTGGCTAAAGTCTTATCTCAATTGCTAATAAATTTATAAGAATTCTGTACAATTCTATTTTTATGCTAAGAGGTTTTCAATTTGAAATATCTAATAGACTTTGATATCATCTCAAGCAAAGGGAGAAGCAATGAAAGGTGTCATAAAATCTGTGGGGCATATGAATGAGAAGATGAACTTACCATCACTACAGAAGATAATACGAGAGTTTAAGAGTCAAAATGAGAAAATGGAAACTGTGTCCGAGGTGATGGGAGATGCAATTAATGATGCTCTGGAAGGAGATAAGTTAGAGGAAGAATCCGAGGATCGAGTGGGATAAGTTAGATTGGAATCAATATAACTCAGATGCATTTTTATTTTTTCCTCTTGTTTACATGACGTATACATTAATCTCTAGCTTCTGTTTGGTTCTTGTTTACATGACTGCGTGTACACTAATCTTGGGTTTAAGGTGAAATATTCTTTAGAGTCATTTCACTTTTGGGATTTAGGCTCCTAAAGTATAGATCAAAATTGATTTCAGTTATAAAGCATTACGGATTTATCATTGCTTTTTATCCCAATTACGTCAATTTCATGTCCATGCTAGGTTGACAAATAATGTCAAGTATCTTATCTCTACTTTGATATCCGTTTCACTTATGATTGAATAACTCAACCGTAGTTTTAAAAAGTTAGCCTGAGTTTACTTGGTTTGGGCACTCACCATTCCAAAATTATTACCATATCTATCTATCAACAAAATCATATTTTGTACAAAGCTCATACTGACTTTTGAAACACTGAAGTCAATATGAAGGTTCCTCTCATATCCCTACCCTTTTGCATACTACATGTTTTGTGATGAGCTATTTGAAAACTAAATGACAAAGAAGGAAAAGGAAATAAAACAGAACTTGTTTGAGGATCAACAGTAGTAGATTGAGGAAAATGTTAGCAGACTGACAATGTTTTTAGAAGATCCATTTGATGAGTATGCTGTGGATAAATTATGGAATAGAAAAACCATGATTCTTCTGAGAGTACGCGGAGAAGCTAATAGCATTTCAGTCTTTTGTTTCTGTGATGTGAATGGGAATCATTGTCAAAATTCCAAAATGATTATCATGGAAGCATGATTGCATCATCATTGTGGAAGCACGGATGTGAATTTGTGCAGAGAAAAACATAAACTTAATTAAGCGTAATTATAGGACAAGTTAAACTCAACTGCACTGAAAACAAAATTGAATTATGTTTATTTCAAATTTTGCATATTCTAGAAACTGCCATAATTTTGTTTTGAGTGTTGAGATTTTAATAATTATTTGGAGGCATTACTTCATCAAGAATGACTTATTGGGTCCCTTCTCACTGCCCATTCACATTATAGCTCCTTATAGATGAAATAGGGTGGAGAGCTTCATAACTTCCTGAAAAGGACTTGGCCAAAAATGATATGAATACTAGGAAGGACTCATCCATAAATAATATGAACAATGAAATTTATCTTGGTGCGATCTTTCTTATGTTATATATCATGACCATGTAATATTCGAATTTCCAACGAACTATTCAGTTATATGAATCGTTTTGGCAAGAAGGGCCATATTGATGAACTAGGTACGAAGGCTATGATGATAGATGCAATGAAGAAAGTTGAGAAAGAACTGAAGAAGCCTCTTATGAGGAATGATTGTAGGTATATCCTTTGATATCTTCAAAATATGAGCTTTTGTTTATGGTGATCATTCTAAATTACGTTCATTAATTTCTAATATATTTTTAATTGGTATGCAATGCTTGGAAGACGAATGAATGAGCTACCAAAAGATAAGCTAAATGATTTGGAAACGAGCAATAAGGTTGTGGTAGAATAAGGGGGGCATGGATATAAAGGGAGTAGGTATTTGGCTAGCATCTCAACGATCCATACCGACTAGGTAATAACACATTTTTATCATTGTGCCATTAAACACTACTTATTATGTGTAGAGAGAGATATATTGCTAATTACACATGTATTTTACCTTAACATATATTTATTCTATTTTCATATATGTATGTGAGGGAGTATTCTGTAGGATACATGTATCGAGATATTCTGCCCTTAGGTTATATTTTAATATTTAGTGGGTGAAAAATTCTCCCTTTTCACGTTACCTGTTTATAGTATTGTGGCTATTGATGTAGTTATGTTTGAGTTAATTTTTATGTTTAAATAGATTTTTTTAATGAATAAATAAAGGAGACTCTAGCGATTAAAAAAATATATATTAAGTGTTTTTAAAGGTAATTAATATGATATACATATTTAAAAATGTTATAAAGATTGTCATATATATAGGAACTATTAAAAAAACTCTGCTTAGTTAAAGGTAATTGATACTAAATAAATCTTATTGGAGGTTAAAACCTTTTATGGACAAGGTAAATCATTGAAGTTATTTTGTTGGAGTCGTATGCTTCAAGATCGCGGGTTTACTTTGTTGACATATATTTATGTTAGGAGTAGATGGATTTTTACATATTTAATCTAATGTGACGAGTGAAATATTTGAAAAACTTCTTATTATCATTAATGTTTTGATTGAAGAAACTTTGATTTAAGTTGGTGGACATGATGTTCGAATAGTTTATTATATAGATATATTTTACTTAGATGAACTCTAATTATATATGAATGATATATTGCATGTTGTCTACGTTGAAATGGGTGCCAAAAATGTTATATGCTACTTTTAACATGTTTTATTTACGATTATATAGAATATATGCTGGAATGGATGTAAAGCATGAACTGTATCATTTTTTAATGTATTATGGAATGTATTACATGCTGGAATGAATGTAATCCTAACTTTGACATTAAAATTATTAAAGATGGCTTCCTTATCATCTCAAAAGGATCCCATAAACGATTAGCTTTTTATATGAATTAGTTCCCATCTCAAAAAACCCTTTTGGGACGGATGTTGTTGTATAAAAAAATACTTATTTAATAAGATTTTCTTGCCAACTCAAAAGGATCCCATAAATGAAGAACTTTTGAGAAGGATTAGTCCTCATCTCAAAAAATCCTTTTTGGGGACTGATGTTACCGTCTCAAAAGTTATTTAAAATTGGGGTCTAATTAGACCCCCTTGATCTGTACCAAATATTGTCCTAAAAAGTATTTGGGATGACTAGAGTGCCTTTTGAGACGACCGGAGTAGCATCTCAAAAAGAATTTTTTTCCAGTAAGTAACGACACATGCATTACTTAATTCAAACCAAATACACTACATATTTGATGTAGTTGTGGTTTTTTAGAATGTTGGGTGTTTTGAGGTTATCGGGTGTTTTGAGGGTGTGGGGTTATTTTGGGAGTAGTTTTTGTTTCAGTGGGTACTGACTTATTGTTGTGGTTGGATTGAACATGATTATTGAGATGTTATTTGGTTGAAGGTGTGTTGGTGGATCTCATTAGGTTATTTAATGAGGTTGCAATTGGGCGTGTGTGCTATGCACATCATGTATGTATGTGTTGTACTATGTGTGTATGCATGTATGTTTTCTAAAACCTGAACGAACCTTACCAAGTTCCATTATGTTTCTTTACTCAGTAGTATGTTTTAGAAATCTTCTACATATGAAACCACACATAATCTGCATTGTATTTTAGCAATTTAGTGTCACACCAGACCTTTTGGTATGAATATACAAGAGAGTATAAATAAAGCAATGAATTAAAGTTAAGACATATAATAGAACTTTATTCATTAAAACATCGCATAACATAGTGTATTACCACCACATGGGTGAATTACATTTTATTGTCAACACAAAATATAAAGTAGGTAATAGAAAAGTGTCACAACTTGCTCCCATTTGGTTTAGTCTCCACCCAAACAGTTAAATACGCATATAGGTGACTAGAGGGTGTCAGACAAGGGGGAAAGAGACTATCCTCTTTTTCCTGGGTCATCTGGAGGAAAAAGGAATTAGCACAAATATGCTAAGCATACTTTACCAATTTTATAACAATTATCGGTATAGATGGAAGATAGAGTGTGTATAGATTTCAGAAGTCTGTATAATTTTATAAGAAAGTCAAAAAAATTAAAAAAATGATAATCTCATACTTATCAAACTTCAAAAGGGATATAGAATTAAATAAGCCATTAGTAAAACCAAATAATAAGCAATCCAAAACCTTTTGAAAATAACTGGCTAAGCACACATATAAAATGGCACTCATAGGTATGTAGCTAAAATTCGGTTCCAATCATCTGAAACCATAGGCCAAGTGATAAAATTTCATGGGATAACACGACTGTATAGTTCCTAGTTAATACTAATGCTTTTAAAATAAATAATAATGCACCAAGGTGCAAGGTAAACTGAATCGTTACAACAAATTACTATGATATTAGCTATTAGATGAGAAGGGTTCAAATTTGATCCAATTAATCATAATCAAAACAAGCAATGATATAATAACATACAAGGATTGTAATTTCTACACATACTTAGAATTAAATAGAACCATTGTTAAATGATATCAATAGCAGTTAAGCAAATACGCAAAATTTACTATTTAAGATGAAAAAAAACTATTTGAATGGAGTTTTGAATGGCTTAAAGAGCAAAAGAGGATGTTGGGAGGAGTTGGTACTTGAGTATTTGTATAGAAATGTTTGTGTGAATAAATATTTGTTAGAATTTGAGGTCGATTTTAGCCATTCTATACAAAAATTGTGTGTATTAAAGTTTATGGGATTAAATTATAATTAATTTGCGACTTTAAAATCTTAGTCTTAAGGTGAAATTTGATTTTTTTTTGTAGAAGACTTTTCGACTCAAAATATATCAAAGTACTTATAGAAAAAGTTTAGGCTTGAAATTCATAAACTAACAAGTCAGGATGGGTTAATTTGTAATTTATAAAAAATATTTCAAACCTAAAACCTTATTTTATTCATAACTCTCGCTAGGATTGACCAAACACAACCTTAACTTATACCATTTTGACCAGAAAAGTAAAATAAAAATATTGAAAAAAAATCAGGATTTTTTTGATTGGCCACACACCTTCTCATGCCTGGTCAATAGTCCTGGTTGAAAAGTTCATCTTCAACCTCTCTATGATTGACTTAGGGTTTAGAAAAATTCAACCCGAGATAAATTCTTCATTTCTAAACCACATAAGATGATTCCTAAACCAACCAACCTAATTTTTCACAAGAAAAATATAAGTTTTATAGATTAAGGTTCAGTGTACATCTAGTTATGAAACTATGTGTTTTTCTAAAATTTTGACTAAAGTTTCGAAGCTCTACTGAATATAGCAGAGGTTCTTATGAGTATATTTTTTTTCCTGCTATCCCAAGGAAGAGTTTAGTTTTGATTTCAAGGGTTAAGGCGGTCTTTGTGAAGATAATTCGAAGTTTTTAGTTTATTGAAAGAAAAAATACCTTCAAGCAATTGAGGCTCAAAAGTTATGATTTTTCAGAAACGAGCTATGCACTAGATCCTCTAAGCTCATAAGAAATCATTTCATAGCTTTAAAACTTTTTTACAATCAAGAAATCAAAATTCACCATTAGAGCTCAAGCTTTAATGGAGTTTTTTTAATTTCTTCAAACATGGACTGCTTTTCACATAAACTTCCTACTATTTGATTGATATATACATAATATCAACACAGAAAATATTTTTTATTGAAATAATGGAATATAATGCGTAAAATAATAAGGTACCAAGTTTGGAGGAAAATTTCGAGTTTTGTATAAGCTGAAATAGTGGGTTTTGGAGGCTCTATTCGCGGGGATTTCATTGGGAAGAAGAAGGAGGTTTTATTGGTTTAGTTTGGAGGTAGATTCCTTGTGGTCTCAAGAAGATAAGTGTATGTATTCTTGTTCTTCACATCTGTTCATGGTCATACCATGTGCTTTTGGACTTATTAGCTTAGGTGGAAGCTGACGTGGGAAGGGTTTAAGGTTTGGTTAAGGTTTTAGTCCTTAGTTAAAATTGTTACTTTAATAAAGTTTAGGGGCATTTTGTATGTTTCAAAAACATGTAAGGGATGGATATGATAATTTTAGTTAAGTGTGAATCACCTTATACCTTTGACTTGCTTAAGTCTATACTGTATAAGTGTTCAACTAGTTTGGAAATAGTGACAAAATTGGTAGTCCATCCTAGAAACCAAAAAGCCTCAGAACTTATCTCTCTAATCCTCTTCAATGTTCCATGATGGTATAAATTTAATCACACTACACACAATTAGAAGTGCATACATGTGTTCATATTGCTTAAAATTGAGTGTGTGTTTAATTCCCCTTGAATTGGAGCTTTAATTATTTTTTGGGAATTTTTAAATATTTTTTAAACATTTTTAAACTTTTTTTAAATAAATGTTTTCATTAATAAAATAGGATTATAAAGTTTGTGGGGTTAATATTCTATTTTGGAAACTTCATTTCTCACTCGAATGTTTGGATGGGTAGGATCTCAAAGCGCTAGAGACTTCAGGGTACCTTCTGTAATTATTTTAGACGCGCGTGAGAGAGCCACTCACAAGCCAACACTTGTCATCCTCCGGGCGTACCTATTTGTGTTTCTTTTGTGAGAAGGTTGGATGGTTGATTGCTGATCGTTGGATCATTCCTAATCAAGGGTCTGCATGTGTTCTTAGTTAATCCCGGTGCTATCCATATGAACCAATCACAATCGTTCTTAGCCACCGCTGTTTTATAACCTTTGGATCAAGTCAATGTTTGCAAAACTTGATCTCAGCCATTGATTTGCCTCGAACATCCAGAACCTTCCCTCAGCCCTATAAATACCCTCCACTTCTCAGCCTTAGAAGACTTTTGGGCATTCGTCTTTCTGAGAGAAAAAAATAAGAGAGAAGTGAGAGAGAAGAGAGAAGTGAGAGAAGAGAGAAAAGAATAGAGAGAAAAGAGAGAAAGGGAAACAGTTAGCCAAACCCTAACCCTAACCCTAACCCTAAACACTTCAACTCTGAAACAAACCTTCGTATACATTCAACCCCAAACACAACCTTGAGTGTTTGAGAGAGAGAGTGGTTTGTTATTTTGAAGCAGTAACCTCTTTGTCCTTGATCTTGTTCACAACTTAAACATTCGTGTGAAGATCTTGTTTCTTTTTCATAGAAACTTTAGATCTACATTCTGCATGTTACATTTTCACTAGATCTGCATTTTTACTACTTGATTTACGAAAATCTTTACTGATTTGGTTTTGAAAATGTTTTATGGTTTCTGTTTTTACAAAACTTAACCTGACCTAGTTGGATTCACACTTGGAGATTTTCAATCTCACAAATGTTTTCAAAAAGAGATTGATTAAGGTCTTGACCGATTTTGAAGCAAGATTTCCGTGGAATCTGGGTTATATTACAGGTCAACAAAGTTTTTAGTTTTGTTAGAAAGAAAGAAAACAAAATCACTGCATATAGACTTTATATGTAATTTTTATAGGACTGTCTGTAAATCTAAGTGTGTGTGAGTTCATGCATGTGAATAGGGATCACTTCACAAACACTTAACACACTACTACACTGGAAGTGTTGTGTATAAGATCAGAGATCATTGAGTCGACGTAAAGAAGCTAAAGCAAAGGAAGTTAGCAAACTGAAGAACATCATCAACAAATCATATCTATGAGAAGTTAGAAGGACACCAAGGGGGTATATTCCTAAACTTAGAATAGGTTGATTTGTGTGTTTGCATGTTGTATTGTTTGTAACTGATTTTTGTTATTAGTGGATTTTTGTTTTTGTGACTTAGAAGTCACCGTGGATGTTTCCTCTGTTGGGAGAGGTTTTACCACGTTAAAAACTGTGTGTTGATTATCTTCATCTACTCATCTCATTCTATAAGTGTGATGAATTTTTGAAACTTCCTTAGTTTTAAAAACTAATTACACAATCTTAATTACTCTCATACATAAGGTTCTTTGTAAACACATCTTGTTTATAATTTTTATTTTTCAAAAGAAAAGGGTTTCTCCAACAAACATTTCGGAGTTGCTTATACAGTTTAATCTTGTATTAAACGGCATTAGCGAAGTTTTTCAAAGTGTTGTTTAGAGGTTTAATTTGATATATGATCGAGTTATAGAGGTTAAGGATAAGTCAATTAATGTTTCTTTAAAAAGTTCAAGGGTTATTTTTATTATATCTGAACTTCATGGGTACATGCATAATTTAGTAAATTCGTAGGTTTTATAGAGTAGTTTTATCCTTCTTTTGGATACTTTTGAGTTTATTCATTAAAATGAGACTTAAAGTATCTTGATTCAAGTACGTATGTAGCAATCTAGCTACATAAAAAATTTTTTCCCTTGAATTTACCTTGGAAGATATCAGGATATTGATCTTTCATAGCCTGTTGTGGTTTCCATGTGGCTTCTTGCTGATTTTGATATTCTCAAAGTACTTTGACTCAGGGAATTTCTTTATTTCCAAGAAGTTTTACTAGAGATCCAAAATTTGAATAGGGCATACTTCAAATTCATGATTTGATTGAACATAAATTTCTTACCATGTAATAGTATGGGAGGGATCAGAAATATACTGACATAACTGGGATACATGGAATACATTGTGACTATTTGATAATTCAACTGATAATTCTAATTAATAGGCTATTGGTTTAATACGTTTAGAAATTATGAAAGGTCCAATATACCTAGGGGATAATTTTTCCATTATTTTCAAAGAAAAAATTCCTTTTTTGAGGCGATGCTTTCAAAAATTCTCTGTCATTAACTTGAAATTCTAAGGGCTTTCGGTGATGATCTACATAACTTTTCTGATGATCTTGGGTTGTTTTCAATCTCTCTTGGATCTGTTGCAATTTATCAGTGGTTTCTTGGATTATCTCGGGACCAAATTGTTTATTACTTTGAGATTCCATCCAACACGTAGGTAGATCACAAGGTCTTCCATATAAATCTTTAAAATGGGTGGCTTTAATACTTGATTGATAATTGTTGTTATAAGAAAAATCAATGAGGGGTAAATGTTCATTCCAATTGTCGGGCATATCTAACACATAAGCTCATAACATATCTTTAGATGTTTTAATTGTATGTTCATATTTTCCATCCATTTGAGGGTGAAATTTGGTATTGAAATAAAGTTTGGTACTCATAAAGATTTGAACTCCTTATCAAAACTTTCCTACAAAATGGAAAACTCTGTCTGATACGATGGATAAAGGAATTCTATGCAATTAGACAATTTATCGAATATAGAGTTTAATGAGCTTTTGAAAAGAATCGATGGTTTTCACTTGTAGGAAATGAACAAATTTGGTAAGTCGGTCTACTATTATCCAAATGGAATTATATCCTTGGGACATACAAGGTAGTCCAACGACAAAATCCATAGTAATATGATCCTATTTCCACTCTGAAATTAGTAAGGGTTGAAGAAGTCCACCAGGATGCCGGTGTTCGATCTTTACTTGTTGACAAGTAATACATTTCCTTAAAAAATTCTTAATACCATTTCTCATATTTAGCCACCAATATTGTTGTTTTAAGGCATGGTACATTTTTGAACTTTCGAGTTGAATGAAAAATTTAAAACGATGGTGTTTTTACAATACTTCTTTTCGAAGAAAAAATTATCCGGTACATACAATCTATTTCTAAATTTTAAGCCCGTTTTCTTATCATATGAGAAGTGAGGATTTTGATACTGAAGATTTTTGACAAAAGGTCTTGGTATTGTTAGGATAAGATTTTCTTTCTCAATTCTGGATATGCGATTATATTGGAAAATTTTGAGAATGGGGGTATCAATCTAAGATCATATTTATCTATGGTAGAAGAAGTATCGTAAGAAATAAAAGCATGGATACTTCTGAGTGGATTACGATTTAAATCATCTTCTACCACATTGTCTTTTCCTGGATGGTAGCTTAATCTTGAATTAAAATCATTTTTTAGTAAAGATGTATTTTAAACACTTATGATAAAAAACGACTTGAAATTGTCCATCATAAAGGTAACAACGCCAGATTTTAAAAGTAAAAACTATAATTACTAATTCAAGATCGTGGAAAGGGTAATGACATTCATGGGTTTTGAGTTGTCGGGATCCATACTCTACTACTTTTCCTCTTTGCAATAAAACACATCTTAAACCATGTAATGAGGCGTCGATATATACATCATATCTTACATCACTAGAAAGAATAGTGAGGGTAAGAGCACTAGTTAATTTATCGTTCAAAATTTGGAATGCTTGATTACATTCGTCAGCCCATACAAATGGAGCTTCATTCCTAGTTAGATTTAAAAGGGGAAGAGAAATGCGAGAAAATCTTTCCACAAAGCGATGATAATATCCATATAATCCTAGACAACTTTTTATATCAGTGATATTGGTAGGAGTTTTCCATTCCAAAATGGATCAAATTTTGGCAGGATAGACTTAGATTCCATTTTCAGATATCACATTTCCTAGAAATTTTATTTCTTTCATCGAAAAATCACATTTTCTTTTCTTAGCATACAACCGATGGTTCCTTAGAGTGCCTAATACTATTTCTAGATATTAGCCACGCTCTACTAGATTTTGGGAATAAACAAGAATATTGTCAATAAAAATGATAAGCAATTGGTCAAGGAAAGGTCTAAATATTTTATGCATAAGATCTATAAAAGCTGCGGGTGCATTGGTTGATTCAAAAGACATCACGGTAAATTTAGAATGTCCATAATGAGTTGGAAAATAATTTTTTGGAATATCTTCTTCTCTTACTCGCAATTAATGGTAACCATCGGCTAAAATCCAACACAAATGTAAAGACAGATAATAATGGATCTCAAGTATCTGAAATAAATACTAAATAAAACCATGAGCAACATGCTCAAATATCAGATAGAAAAATCCTACAATAGGAATATAAGGAATATAAGCGCATATCCAAATTCTGCAACTCCCACATATGCTGCAGCAACGAACCCCTGGAATGAATCAAGGCTGGCGTCCCTGTGACTGGACACCTAAAAGGTTTTGAAAATATTTTATAGCAAGGGTTAGAACCCAAAATATTTTAAAAATATTTAGCAAATAATTAACTTGTAGTAATATAAAATGCATGAATGCGCTTCATATTTAAGTTAGTGTCGCATCACCTTGAGGACATACTCACCCCTCCACTAATGTGCACACCTAACGGTAACTTTAATCCTGCCTAGTTGTACTACCCCGTCCAACTAGTCCTAGTATAATCCTCCCTTGCCTTTCTACTCTAAACCGAGTAATATTAATGCATGATTTATAAGTTATTTACCACCTTAACTTAGTTAATCATCTTTCCTTGAAAGCCATATAACATTCACTAGTTATATAAATAATACAATTTTCTCCATGTATTTAAACTTCCCGTATATAATTATTCACCCCACTATGTACGTACAATTATCTTACAAGAGTCCCACATGTTGAATGTGAATATAACTGATATATAATTAATACAATTCACTACATGTATTAAATGACCCGTATATAACTATTTACCCATTATATACGTAGAACCATATTACATCATTCACACATATATTGAATATAAATATGCCCCATCCTCCCGAGTAATAACTCACCAGATGTATTCTCTAAAGTGCTATCACACTAGGTGTACTCGTATGACCTAGTTACCCCAAGTAAGAATCACTCACTGACTTGGCCAAAAACAAACATAATGGAGGCTGTCATATTCCTTGCCTGAAAGTGAGATAAGCCCCTCACCCATATAATAGACGCTATGAACTGAGGATATACTCGCCCTACTCCTCAAGCTAGGGGATTCACCCACATTGCACAACCTCCTCCGATAGCAGTAGAGTATACATATTAATAATATCTAATCACTGAAATTTATATGCACACACCATATATATACTATCGCCCACCGTATATATATATAAATATAAAATATCCCAGCCTTATCGTGTACTGAGTTCGTAACACTAGCCTATATTTAGTATCTCGAGTTTATGGTCCAACTCTGATTATTAATTAATTTACACATTAATTAATATAATAATTTATCGAGTCTATAGTTCCGACTGTAATTTAATTAATTCACACATTAATTAATTTATTACCTCGGTGTCACCCAACTGTGACACCCCGACTAATTAAATACCGGGTAGCTACTCCTTTATAAAATTAATTCAAAATGCCAAGTTGGCTCAGTTAATAGCATCACTGTCGAAAACATTTTATTATTACTAACCACCTAGTATTTAAAAAGCAAGTTGCCAAATTTTAATTAAAGTCCGATTAACATGCAACAAATGTAATGAAGAAATAAATAACACCATACACCATGCTGAAGTAAAATGAATGACCATCACAATAGAGTAAATAAAGTCTGGAGGAAAAACTCCTCACTACAATCCCATAACTGAAAGGAATAAACTGAAACAATAAATGCTAAAGTCTGAAAACTGAAATATAAAAGATGTCTCTAAATAGAAATGGGCAACATGCCCTACAACTGATAGATAGTGACTCTGGAATCCAAACGATAGAAGCGTCTACATGCAAATCCCTGTAGCTTCCACAAACAGCTACAGCTCGTCACCTGAATGAGTATCCTATGCTTGGTGTCCCTGTGGCTGGGCACCTAAAAAGGTTTTACAAGAAAAAGATTTGAAAAGCAAACGGGTCAGAGCCCGAATGAGGAGTTATATTTTAAAAACCTGCAAGTGCTTTAAAAACATTTAAAACATTAAATGCAAAGTACATGTTAGGACGTGCACTCACATTATATTCTCACCTCTCGTCTAACTGTGCACTCCTAACGCAAGTACCCATCTATAACTACCCATACTACTAGTTAAGTGACAACATATCTAGCTAGACTGCCAAAGGTCCTGCCAATAATACTTGGTTCCATTTACATAATAATGCTCGTAATTAAATAGGGGTTTAACGTCAACTCAGATACTCAATGTGCAATATTTATAACTGTCAATTAACTCGTTATATTTCTCGAAACAATACCGTAATATAATTACAACATTAACATGATGATTCTCATTAATTAAATGTATATTATTCACATCATAAATATACAATACAAGCACCCCGCAACTAAGCTGTAGTGCACACATACTCTGCTATCCATCCCGGTACATCACGTACATAAGGATCACATATTCCGAATCTCTCAGGAATAGTTCAGATAACACAAATCACAAATAGTGGAGGCGAACACAGTCACCATCACATGGGTCACGCAAATACCTACGCTCCCATGATCATGCAGACTTATTAATATCACAATAAGTCCTTCTATGACCTATGTTCATCAAGGTACCAGTCTATATCCCCCCCGTAGGCACACAAGGATTAGAGGGTCCTAAGCGAACGTAACCTCCCGTGATAGCAAGTATGGTAGGTATGTCATACACACAAGATTTTATGCTAAGCATCCACACATCTTAGATATCTCAATATTAATAAAGTTATACTCTACGTCATTATAACATTATTCCAAATCCATATATTTCAAGTATCCCGATAATATGTAATTTAAATGGTCGACACGTCTCACGTCGTAATTCCTTAAACTTAAAACCTATCTCAAATAGACTATTAAGTCTCCCATAATTCCCACATATGACATCTTTATACCTAAGGTCTTTGCTTCTGCCCCAAACCTTATTTCATCAACTTATTCAAATTTGTACTATTAACCCAAATATTATCTCACATGACAAATTTCATTTATTAAGAAAAATTCCTCAAATTACATTCCAAATAAAGTCCCATCTCATAATCATGCCTACTGGTCTTCCTTAAAGTTAAGGGTATTCATAAAGTCTCTAATAATATTGTCCAAAGGTTAACACCACTAAAATTCAATTAAGGGAAAACTTCATTTATTCTGGGAAGGCCGATCGATCGACTTTGACCTTCGATCGATCGATTTTGTCGATCGATCGACTGATGAATGTCGATCGATCGATTACACAGGTATGGTTACGGACTGCTTCGATTTGCAGATTTGAAAACATCCCAAAACTTATTTTTAAAGCATGATTCTCTAATATAACGTTATAGTAATGTCATATAACCATCCTACAACATTACTAACGTCCATAAATCAATATTTCAACAACTAAAGGCTACATATGGATCAATCTTCATCAAAAACCTAGTTTTCTAATTTATCTCAAGAACATTCATAAACCTCATCTTAAATCCATTTTTGGTATCACAAAAGTCAGTAATTCTCTTAATATGACCTTCCAGTAACATTCTACATGCAACCTATATCCCAAAAATTAAACTAATAACTCCAATCTTATGGGTTTTTCATTATCTTCCAAGAACACATAAAGTTTTTTGAATAATCTAACATGGAAGAAGCATTCTCCGAAATTTAAATGGAATAAATCACTTGCCTTGATTGTCTCTGGATTTGGTGTTGGATTTGTAAGCTCTTTCTGCAGAATTCCTCCTCTTTCCCTTCCTCTCTAAGCTTTCTTCTTCCAAAGGTGGCTATGGTGGCTAGGGTTTCCTTTGGGAGAGTTGGAAGACTAAATGATAACCTACGTAGCTTTCTAGGTTAATAAGGGTTGGTTATGGGCTTAGTGGGTCTTATCCACATCAGATTTAATTAACCAAATTTTCGTCACTTTTAATTCCTCAAAACATGAAATTACCAAAATACCCTTTAAGTTGCCGGTATGGCCTAAAAATACCCCGGGACCCAAACTATACCCCCGGCTAGTGTTTTCTGACTATCTTGACCCTTTCGGACGCGTTGGCGCACTCAAAACGACCATACGGATTATAGATTTTAAATTCACTTTTTATTATCAAAATATTATACCGTGACGCGGCGGTCCCACGCGTCTCAACAAAATTTCTAAAATGCCGTATATAAATCCCACGACAAATTTTATAATACCAAGTTCATATATAATCATATATGCACATAATCAAATACTAACTCGTATCACATTAGTATTTATAACCCGGATTAATTTCCAATTAATATACAATTTAATTAATTAATCCCAAAAATAAATATAGTCAAAAGTACGGGGTATTACATACTCCCCCCCTAATAACTGAATTTCGTCCCGAAATTCGAAACTAGAAAGTACCTGCTAAAAATAGCTCTGGATAACGTTCGCGCATCTCATCCTCGCGCTCCCATGTGGACTCCTCGACATTGTGATGTCGCCACTGAACACGCACTAACGGAACTATCTTTGACCGCAGTTTCCTCTCGCTTCGGTCCAATATAGCAATTGGCCCCTCCTCGTAGGAGCTATCCGGCTGGAGATCGATGTCTTCCACAGCAATGTGAGAGTGAGCCAAATCATCTCTAAGGTATTTCCTCAGCGAGGAAATATGGAACACGTCGTGAATCCGATGCAAGTGCTCCGGTAGTCCAAGTCTATACGCAACTGGTCCGATCCGCTCAATAATAGGAAACGGCCCCACATACCTCGGTGCCAACTTCCCCTTCTTCCCGAAACGCATAATCCCCTTCATTGGAGATACCCTGAGTAAAACCTGGTCCCCCACTTGGAACTCCCTGAAAAATCTCTTCGCATCAGCATAACTCTTCTGCCTGTCTTGAGCTACCCGAATGCGACTCCGAATCAACTCAATCCTTGCCGAAGTATCCTGAATCACTTCCGGCCCAAGTAGTTTGTTGTCCCCCACTTCTAACCAACATGCTGGGGAACGACAAGGCCTACCGTACAATGCCTCAAACGGAGCCATGCCAATAGTAAACCGATAGGAGTTGTTGTAAGCAAACTCCACCAGTGGAAGGTACTGCTCCCATCCACCCCCGAAGTCAATAATGCACATGCGTAGCATGTCCTCCAACATCTGATTGGTGCGCTCTGTCTGCCCATCGGTCTGCGGATGATAATCCGTACTCAACTGCAATTCCGTGCCCATTGCCTCCTGGAAACTCTCCCAAAAACCGCGAAACAAATATCTTGTCTCTGTCAGACACGATATTTAAGGGTACACCGTGGAGTCTCACAATCTCTGAAATGAAGAGCTGGGCATACTGTCCCGTAGTGTAGTCAGTCCTTACGGGTAAGAAGTGAGCGACCTTGGACAACCTGTCCACAATTACCCAAACGAAGTCGTGACCCCTCTGCGACGTAGGCAACCCCGTGACAAAATCCATGGATATGCTCTCCCACATCCACACCGGAACCTCCAACGGCTGTAGCAATCCTGCTGGTCTCTGATGATCCACTTTTACAAGCTGACAAGTGGCGCATTTCGAGACAAACTCAGCGATATCTCTCTTCATACCGCTCCACCAATACTGCCGTCTCATGTCTTGGTACATTTTGTCCCCTCCGGGATGTACCGCGAACCGTGAGCCGTGCGACTCAGCCATAACATCGTGCCGCAATTCTTCCCCTTCCGGAACTACCAATCTCCCATTGAAGCGTAATCCCCCGTCTGAGCTAACGGTATAGGACTCGGCTCCCTCTGCAAGTAATCGAACTATCTGCTCCTGACAGAACGAATCGTTAGCCTGTGCCCGTACTACCTTCGTGACAATCTGCGGTGTAACGGTCATCACAGACATGAAAGATCGGGCCACTGCATCCTGGTGTCCCAATTCCTTCCACTTAGCTTTCCACACCTCTGCCACCTCATCTGCTGGCCTGCGGCTCAACGCGTCTGCTACCACGTTAGCCTTACCCGGGTGGTACTGGATGTCGAACTGGTAGTCTTTCACAAACTCAAGCCACCTACGCTGCCGCATGTTCAGCTCCTTCTGAGTGAACAGGTACTGTAAGGACTTGTGGTCCGTGAACAGTTGGAACTTCTCCCCCAAAAGATAGTGCCTCCAAATCCGTAAGGCAAATACCACTGCTGCCAACTTCAAATCATGCGTGGGGTAATTCTTCTCATGAGGCTTAAGCTTACGGGAAGCATAAGCTATGGCCTGTCTCTCCTGCTGCAATACACCTCCCAGTCCTTGCAAGGACGCATCGGTGTAAACCAAATACTCAACTCCCGGTCTCGGCAATGCTAACATAGGTTCTGAGGTCAATTTGTCCTTCAATTCATCGAATGCCAACTGACAGGCATCACTCCAAATGAACGGCACACCTTTACGAGTAAGATGTGTCAAAGGACCTGCTATCTCTGAGAAACCCCGAATAAACCTCCTGTAGTATCCTGCTAGACCCAAGAAACTACGAATCTCCGTTGGTGTCGTGGGCTGTCCCCACTCCCGCACCGCTGATACCTTCCCCGGATCGATAGATATTCCTTGGTCGGAAATAATGTGACCCAAGAACTGGACTTCCTTCAACCAAAACCCGCACTTCTCATATTTAGCATACAACTCGTTCTGACGAAGTGTCTGCAAAACCTGCCTCAAATGTTCGACGTGCTCCTCCTCTGTCTGAGAGTAAACCAGAATATAATCAATGAAGACAATGACAAACTGATCTAGGAAATCTCTGAACACCCTGTTCATCAAGTCCATAAACACTGCTGGAGCGTTGGTCAAGCCGAAAGGCATAACCCGAAATTCATAAGAACCATATCTCGACAAGAATGCGGTCTTCGAGACATCCTCCTCCCTAATACGCAACTGATGGTATCCTGACCTCAAGTCAATCTTCGAGAAGAAAGAAGCTCCTCTCAACTTGTCGAATAAGTCATCGATTCGAGGCAACGGATACTTATTCCGTATCGTGACCTTATTCAACTCTCGGTAGTCCACGCACAATCTCAGTGAACCATCCCTCTTCTTCACAAACAAAACTGGAGCGCCCCAAGGTGAGGTACTCCTACGAATAAAGCCCTGTCCTAACAGCTACTCTATCTGATCCCGTAACTCTCGCATCTCAGCTGGAGCCATACGGTACGGTGCACGTGCTATAGGTCTCGTACCCGGTAGCAAATCTATAACGAAGTCTATCTCCCGACTGGGTGGTAAGCCTGGTATCTCCTGAAACACATCCGAATACTCCCTGACAACCGGGATCGAATCTAAAGGAATAACAACCTCCTTAGAGGTATCCTCCTCTATGTAATACAGATGAGCGGTCGATCCTCCCTCTGGGCGAGGCATCGCCACTATAAACATCTCTTGCCCCGGAATGGCAAAAACAATGCTCCCGCTGAAGAAATCAATCATGGCCCTATATGCTACGAGCCAATCCATACCGATGATCACATCGTGAACATGCATATCTAACACTAACATGTCTGCAGGTAATACCAAACCACCAATCTCTACCCCCACACCCTGGCATATAAAGAAAATAAGTGACCCACTCCCCAATGGTGAGTCGACACACGTAACTGTGCTCTCTGCCGTAGCTAACAATCCTAAGGCTTTCGCGAAGTGTGTAGCTATAAAACAGTGTGTAGCACCCGTATCAAATAACACCCGACCCATAGTTCCATGGATAGGAAACGTACCCTCGATCGCGGGCGGTGCCTGTGGAACTGCAGCCTGGTGAACGTTGTAGACACGTCCATACTGTAGCTGCCCCTGCTGAGCTGGGACTGCTGGAATGGGTGGCAATGCTGCCATCTGTGGCGGTGCAGGAAGAGCGGCAGGAAATATAGGTCTCTGTGGCTCCTGGCGAGCACCCTGCTGCTGCTGCTGTGGGGCCCTGCCCCTTTCAGGACAATCCTGCTTCTTATGTCCAGTCTTGCCACAAGTAAAACACTTCCCTGGGAAGTTCCCTCCCCTCTGCCCCTGCTGTCCCCGGCCCTGGTGGCCGTTACCGTTCCTCCCTTGGCCCTGCTGGCCCTGGTGAAACTGCTGCCCATTCTGTCCCTGTTGGCCCTGATGGCCGTTTGGACCCTGATGGCCCTGACGGAAACCTCCCTGTCCCTGCCTGTAGTTCCCTGAACGGAACCTCTTATTATCCCCCTGCTGGGTACCCTGCTCATTCTGTCTCTGCCCCTGACCAGATTGTGCCCCGCTGGCACCATGTCCTCCAGTCCTGCCCTGATGGCTAGACTCTCCCGACCGTTTGCCCTCGGCCATATGAAAACGGTGGTCCTGGCAGTGTAACAATGCTGCGTTAACCACATCAGAATAAGTGGCCAACGATAGGTTCCCTAGCAGATGCTGACGGATCCTCCAATTTAACCCATCTGTGAACTTCTCAATCTTCTTCTTCTCTGTTGGAATCTCGTCTGGAACGATATTCAACAGGTTAGTAAACTCGGCCTCATACTCGGCCACTGTCTTGCCCTCCTGTTTCAAACTCATCAGCTTCCTCCTCATCTCTGTATGAACTGCGGACGGAAAGTACTTGCGGTCGAACCGCACCCAGAACTCCTGAATCGTGAGAGTATCCCTCTCCTCCGCGGTGGTAATAGACTCCCACCACTGTAGTGCAAATCCCACTAGCTTGAAAGTAGCTAGCACCTGTTTCTGAACATCAGTGCACTCATGCATCCTCAAATGCCTCTGTATGTCCTTCCTCCATTGGCTCGAGACTACCACGTCTGAGCTACCTGCAAACTCTGGCGGATGCGCTTTCTGAAAAGCGTCACGTACACGCTCCCAAGCAGACGGGAATGCATTAACCTGTGCTGGCGCGGTAACCGGCGCCTGAGGCGGTGCCTGCTGAATAACGGCAATCGTGGCATTCACCGCTTGAGCTACTATAGCTGCAACCTCAGTGGCGTTCAACATGCCCTGAACTGGAGCGGGCTGGGGTTCGGGCATTGCATTCCTGGGAACTCGTCGTGCACGTCATGGAGGCATTTGGAATAAGAACAAAGTTTATAAGTTCGCTGTTTATAAACTTAAAATAGCTGAAGAACGAAGCATACACAAAAAGAGTACAACAATCCTAAAATATAGGGCTCTATATCAAAGAAACGTAGCAGAAACATAATAGCCGTACAGATCCTAAAGGACACTAGAACTTGATGCTCTGATACAACCTGTGACACCCCGACTAATTAAATACCGGGTAGCTACTCCTTTATAAAATTAATTCAAAATGCCAAGTTGGCTCAGTTAATAGCATCACTGTCGAAAACATTTTATTATTACTAACCACCTAGTATTTAAAAAGCAAGTTGCCAAATTTTAATTAAAGTCCGATTAACATGCAACAAATGTAATGAAGAAATAAATAACACCATACACCATGCTGAAGTAAAATGAATGACCATCACAATAGAGTAAATAAAGTCTGGAGGAAAAACTCCTCACTACAATCCCATAACTTAAAGGAATAAACTGAAACAATAAATGCTAAAGTCTGAAAACTGAAATATAAAAGATGTCTCTAAATAGAAATGGGCAACATGCCCTACAACTGATAGATAGTGACTCTGGAATCCAAACGATAGAAGCGTCTACATGCAAATCCCTGTAGCGTCCACAAACAGCTACAGCTCGTCACCTGAATGAGTATCCTATGCTTGGTGTCCCTGTGGCTGGGCACCTAAAAAGGTTTTACAAGAAAAAGATTTGAAAAGAAAACGGGTCAGAGCCCGAATGTGGAGTTATATTTTAAAAACCTGCAAGTGCTTTAAAAACATTTAAAACATTAAATGCAAAGTACATGTTAGGACGTGCACTCACATTATATTCTCACCTCTTGTCTAACTGTGCACTCCTAACGCAAGTACCCATCTATAACTACCCATACTACTAGTTAAGTGACAACATATCTAGCTAGACTGCCAAAGGTCCTGCCAATAATACTTGGTTCTATTTACATAATAATGCTCGTAATTAAATAGGGGTTTAACGTCAACTCAGATACTCAATGTGCAATATTTATAACTGTCAATTAACTCGTTATATTTCTCGAAACGATACCGTAATATAATTACAACATTAACATGATGATTCTCATTAATTAAATGTATATTATTCACATCATAAATATACAATACAAGCAGCCCGAAACTAAGCTGTAGTGCACACATACTCTGCTATCCATCCCGGTACATCACGTACATAAGGATCACATATTCCGAATCTCTCAGGAATAGTTCAGATAACACAAATCACAAATAGTGGAGGCGAACACAGTCACCATCACATGGGTCACGCACATACCTACGCTCCCATGATCATGCAGACTTATTAATATCACAATAAGTCCTTCTATGACCTATGTTCATCAAGGAACCAGTCTATATCCCCCCCGTAGGCACACAAGGATTAGAGGGTCCTAAGCGAACGTAACCTCCCGTGATAGCAAGTATGGTAGGTATGTCATACACACAAGATTTTATGCTAAGCATCCACACATCTTAGATATCTCAATATTAATAAAGTTATACTCTACGTCATTATAACATTATTCCAAATCCATATATTTCAAGTATCCCGATAATATGTAATTTAAATGGTCGACACGTCTCACGTCGTAATTCCTTAAACTTAAAACCTATCTCAAATAGACTATTAAGTCTCCCATAATTCCCACATATGACATCTTTATACCTAAGGTCTTTGCTTCTGCCCCAAACCTTATTTCATCAACTTATTCAAATTTGTACTATTAACCCAAATATTATCTCACATGACAAATTTCATTTATTAAGAAAAATTCCTCAAATTACATTCCAAATAAAGTCCCATCTCATAATCATGCCTACTGGTCTTCCTTAAAGTTAAGGGTATTCATAAAGTCTCTAATAATATTGTCCAAGGGTTAACACCACTAAAATTCAATTAAGGGAAAACTTCATTTATTCTGGGAAGGCCGATCGATCGACTTTGACCTTCGATCGATCGATTTTGTCGATCGATCGACTGATGAATGTCGATCGATCGATTACACAGGTATGGTTACGGACTGCTTCGATTTGCAGATTTGAAAACATCCCAAAACTTATTTTTAAAGCATGATTCTCTAATATAACGTTATAGTAATGTCATATAACCATCCTACAACATTACTAACGTCCATAAATCAATATTTCAACAACTAAAGGCTACATATGGATCAATCTTCATCAAAAACCTAGTTTTCTAATTTATCTCAAGAACATTCATAAACCTCATCTTAAATCCGTTTTTGGTATCACAAAAGTCAGTAATTCTCTTAATATGATCTTCCAATAACATTCTACATGCAACCTATATCCCAAAAATTAAACTAATAACTCCAATCTTATGGGTTTTTCATTATCTTCCAAGAACACATAAAGTTTTTTGAATAATCTAACATGGAAGAAGCATTCTCCGAAATTTAAATGGAATAAATCACTTGCCTTGATTGTCTCTGGATTTGGTGTTGGATTTGTAAGCTCTTTCTGCAGAATTCCTCCTCTTTCCCTTCCTCTCTAAGCTTTCTTCTTCCAAAGGTGGCTATGGTGGCTAGGGTTTCCTTTGGGAGAGTTGGAAGACTAAATGATAACCTACGTAGCTTTCTAGGTTAATAAGGGTTGGTTATGGGCTTAGTGGGTCTTATCCACATCAGATTTAATTAACCAAATTTTCGTCACTTTTAATTCCTCAAAACATGAAATTACCAAAATACCCTTTAAGTTGCCGGTATGGCCTAAAAATACCCCGGGACCCAAACTATACCCCCGGCAAGTGTTTTCTGACTATCTTGACCCTTCCGGACGCGTTGGCGCACTCAAAACGACCATACGGATTATAGATTTTAAATTCACTTTTTATTATCAAAATATTATACCGTGACGCGGCGGTCCCACGCGTCTCAACAAAATTTCTAAAATGCCGTATATAAATCCCACGACAAATTTTATAATACCAAGTTCATATATAATCATATATGCACATAATCAAATACTAACTCGTATCACATTAGTATTTATAACCCGGATTAATTTCCAATTAATATACAATTTAATTAATTAATCCCAAAAATAAATATAGTCAAAAGTACGGGGTATTACATACTCCCCCCCTAATAACTGAATTTCGTCCCGAAATTCGAAACTAGAAAGTACCTGCTAAAAATAGCTCTGGATAACGTTCGCGCATCTCATCCTCGCGCTCCCATGTGGACTCCTCGACATTGTGATGTCGCCACTGAACACGCACTAACGGAACTATCTTTGACCGCAGTTTCCTCTCGCTTCGGTCCAATATAGCAATTGGCCCCTCCTCGTAGGAGCTATCCGGCTGGAGATCGATGTCTTCCACATCAATGTGAGAGTGAGCCAAATCATCTCTAAGGTATTTCCTCAGCGAGGAAATATGGAACACGTCGTGAATCCGATGCAAGTGCTCCGGTAGTCCAAGTCTATACGCAACTGGTCCGACCCGCTCAATAATAGGAAACGGCCCCACATACCTCGGTGCCAACTTCCCCTTCTTCCCGAAACGCATAATCCCCTTCATTGGAGATACCCTGAGTAAAACCTGGTCCCCCACTTGGAACTCCCTGAAAAATCTCTTCGCATCAGCATAACTCTTCCGCCTGTCTTGAGCTACCCGAATGCGACTCCGAATCAACTCAATCCTTGCCGAAGTATCCTGAATCACTTCCGGCCCAAGTAGTTTGTTGTCCCCCACTTCTAACCAACATGCTGGGGAACGACAAGGCCTACCGTACAATGCCTCAAACGGAGCCATGCCAATAGTAAACTGATAGGAGTTGTTGTAAGCAAACTCCACCAGTGGAAGGTACTGCTCCCATCCACCCCCGAAGTCAATAATGCACATGCATAGCATGTCCTCCAACATCTGATTGGTGCGCTATGTCTGCCCATCGGTCTGCGGATGATAAGCCGTACTCAACCGGAATTCCGTGCCCATTGCCTCCTGGAAACTCTCCCAAAAACCGCGAAACAAATATCTTGTCTCTGTCAGACACGATATTTAAGGGTACACCGTGGAGTCTCACAATCTCTGAAATGAAGAGCTGGGCATACTGTCCCGTAGTGTAGTCAGTCCTTACGGGTAAGAAGTGAGCGACCTTGGACAACCTGTCCACAATTACCCAAACGAAGTCGTGACCCCTCTGCGACGTAGGCAACCCCGTGACAAAATCCATGGATATGCTCTCCCACATCCACACCGGAACCTCCAACGACTATAGCAATCCTGCTGGTCTCTGATGATCCACTTTTACAAGCTGACAAGTGGAGCATTTCGAGACAAACTCAACGATATCTCTCTTCATACCACTCCACCAATACTGCCGTCTCATGTCTTGGTACATTTTGTCCCCTCCGGGATGTACCGCGAACCGTGAGCCGTGCGACTCAGCCATAACATCGTGCCGCAATTCTTCCCCTTCCGGAACTACCAATCTCCCATTGAAGCGTAATCCCCCGTCTGAGCTAACGGTATAGGACTCGGCTCCCTATGCAAGTAATCGAACTATCTGCTCCTGACAGAACGAATCGTTAGCCTGTGCCCGTACTACCTTCGTGACAATCTGCGGTGTAACGGTCATCACAGACATGAAAGATCGGGCCACTGCATCCTGGTGTCCCAATTCCTTCCACTTAGCTTTCCACACCTCTGCCACCTCATCTGCTGGCCTGCGGCTCAACGCGTCTGCTACCACGTTAGCCTTACCCGGGTGGTACTGGATGTCGAACTGGTAGTCTTTCACAAACTCAAGCCACCTACGCTGCCGCATGTTCAGCTCCTTCTGAGTGAACAGGTACTGTAGGGACTTGTGGTCCGTGAACAGTTGGAACTTCTCCCCCAAAAGATAGTGCCTCCAAATCCGTAAGGCAAATACCACTGCTGCCAACTTCAAATCATGCGTGGGGTAATTCTTCTCATGAGGCTTAAGCTTACGGGAAGCATAAGCTATGGCCTGTCTCTCCTGCTGCAATACACCTCCCAGTCCTTGCAAGGACGCATCGGTGTAAACCAAATACTCAACTCCCGGTCTCGGCAATGCTAACATAGGTTCTGAGGTCAATTTGTCCTTCAATTCATCGAATGCCAACTGACAGGCATCACTCCAAATGAACGGCACACCTTTACGAGTAAGATGTGTCAAAGGACCTGCTATCTCTGAGAAACCCCGAATAAACCTCCTGTAGTATCCTGCTAGACCCAAGAAACTACGAATCTCCGTTGGTGTCGTGGGCTGTCCCCACTCCCGCACCGCTGATACCTTCCCCGGATCGACAGATATTCCCTGGTCGGAAATAATGTGACCCAAGAACAGGACTTCCTTCAACCAAAACCCTCACTTCTCATATTTTGCATACAACTCGTTCTGACGAAGTGTCTGCAAAACCTGCCTCAAATGTTCGACGTGCTCCTCCTCTGTCTGAGAGTAAACCAGAATATCATCAATGAAGACAATGACAAACTGATCTAGGAAATCTCTGAACACCCTGTTCATCAAGTCCATAAACACTGCTGGAGCGTTGGTCAAGCCGAAAGGCGTAACCCGAAATTCATAAGAACCATATCTCGAAAAGAATGCGGTCTTTGAGACATCCTCCTCCCTGATACGCAACTGATGGTATCCTGACCTCAAGTCAATCTTCGAGAAGAAAGAAGCTCCTCTCAACTGGTCGAATAAGTCATCGATTCGAGGCAACGGATACTTATTCCGTATCGTGACCTTATTCAACTCTCGGTAGTCCACGCACAATCTCAGTGAACCATCCCTCTTCTTCACAAACAAAACTGGAGCACCCCAAGGTGAGGTACTCCTACGAATAAAGCCCTGTCCTAACAGCTGCTCTATCTGATCCCGTAACTCTCGCATCTCAGCTGGAGCCATACGGTACGGTGCACGTGCTATAGGTCTCATACCCGGTAGCAAATCTATAACGAAGTCTATCTCCCGACTGGGTGGTAAGCCTGGTATCTCCTGAAACACATCCGAATACTCCCTGACAACCGGGATCGAATCTAAAGGAATAACAACCTCCTTAGAGGTATCCTCCTCTATGTAATACAGATGAGCGGTCGATCCTCCCTCTGGGCGAGGCATCGCCACTATAAACATCTCTTGCCCCGGAATGGCAAAAACAATGCTCCCGCTGAAGAAATCAATCATGGCCCTATATGCTACGAGCCAATCCATACCGATGATCACATCGTGAACATGCATGTCTAACACTAACATGTCTGCAGGTAATACCAAACCACCAATCTCTACCCCCACTCCCTGGCATATAAAGAAAATAAGTGACCCACTCCCCAATGGTGAGTCGACACACGTAACTGTGCTCTCTGCCGTAGCTAACAATCCTAAGGCTTTCGCGAAGTGTGTAGCTATAAAACAGTGTGTAGCACCCGTATCAAATAACACCCGACCCATAGTTCCATGGATAGGAAACGTACCCTCGATCGCGGGCGGTGCCTGTGGAACTGCAGCCTGGTGAACGTTGTAGACACGTCCATACTGTAGCTGCCCCTGCTGAGCTGGGACTGCTGGAATGGGTGGCAATGCTGCCATCTGTGGCGGTGCAGGAAGAGCGGCAGGAAATATAGGTCTCTGTGGCTCCTGGCGAGCACCCTGCTGCTGCTGCTGTGGGGCCCTGCCCCTTTCAGGACAATCCTGCTTCTTATGTCCAGTCTTGCCACAAGTAAAGCACTTCCCTGGGAAGTTCCCTCCCCTCTGCCCCTGCTGTCCCCGGCCCTGGTGGCCGTTACCGTTCCTCCCTTGGCCCTGCTGGCCCTGGTGAAACTGCTGCCCATTCTGTCCCTGTTGGCCCTGATGGCCGTTTGGACCCTGATGGCCCTGACGGAAACCTCCCTGTCCCTGCCTGTAGTTCCCTGACCGGAACCTCTTATTATCCCCCTGCTGGGTACCCTGCTCATTCTGTCTCTGCCCCTGACCAGATTGTGCCCCGCTGGCACCATGTCCTCCAGTCCTGCCCTGATGGCTAGACTCTCCCGACCGTTTGCCCTCGGCCATATGAAAACGGTGGTCCTGGCAGTGTAACAATGCTGCGTTAACCACATCAGAATAAGTGGCCAACGATAGGTTCCCTAGCAGATGCTGACGGATCCTCCAATTTAACCCATCTGTGAACTTCTCAATCTTCTTCTTCTCTGTTGGAATCTCGTCTGGAACGATATTCAACAGGTTAGTAAACTCGGCCTCATACTCGGCCACTGTCTTGCCCTCCTGTTTCAAACTCATCAGCTTCCTCCTCATCTCTGTATGAACTGCGGACGGTAAGTACTTGCGGTCGAACCGCACCCAGAACTCCTGAATCGTGATGGTATCCCTCTCCTCCGCGGTGGTAATAGACTCCCACCACTGTAGTGCAGATCCCACTAGCTTGAAAGTAGCTAGCACCTGTTTCTGAACATCAGTGCACTCATGCATCCTCAAATGCCTCCGTATGTCCTTCCTCCATTGGCTCGAGACTACCACGTCTGAGCTACCTGCAAACTCTGGCGGATGCGCTTTCTAAAAAGCATCACGTACACGCTCCCAAGCAGACGGGAATGCATTAACCTGTGCTGGCGCGGTAACCGGCGCCTGAGGCGGTGCCTGCTGAATAACGGCAATCGCGGCATTCACCGCTTGAGCTACTATAGCTGCAACCTCAGTGGCGTTCAACATGCCCTGAACTGGAGCGGGCTGGGGTTCGGGCATTGCATTCCTGGGAACTCGTCGTGCACGTCGTGGAGGCATTTGGAATAAGAACAAAGTTTATAAGTTCGCTGTTTATAAACTTAAAATAGCTGAAGAACGAAGCATACACAAAAAGGGTACAACAGTCCTAAAATATAGGGCTCTATATCAAAGAAACATAGCAGAAACATAATAGCCGTACAGATCCTAAAGGACACTAGAACCTGATGCTCTGATACCACCTGTGACACCCCGACTAATTAAATACCGGGTAGCTACTCCTTTATAAAATTAATTCAAAATGCCAAGTTGGCTCAGTTAATAGCATCACTGTCGAAAACATTTTATTATTACTAACCACCTAGTATTTAAAAAGCAAGTTGCCAAATTTTAATTAAAGTCCGATTAACATGCAACAAATGTAATGAAGAAATAAATAACACCATACACCATGCTGAAGTAAAATGAATGACCATCACAATAGAGTAAATAAAGTCTGGAGGAAAAACTCCTCACTACAATCCCATAACTTAAAGGAATAAACTGAAACAATAAATGCTAAAGTCTGAAAATTGAAATATAAAAGATGTCTCTAAATAGAAATGGGCAACATGCCCTACAACTGATAGATAGTGACTCTGGAATCCAAACGATAGAAGCGTCTACATGCAAATCCCTGTAGCGTCCACAAACAGCTACAGCTCGTCACCTGAATGAGTATCCTATGCTTGGTGTCCCTGTGGCTGGGCACCTAAAAAGGATTTACAAGAAAAAGATTTGAAAAGAAAACGGGTCAGAGCCCGAATGTGGAGTTATATTTTAAAAACCTGCAAGTGCTTTAAAAACATTTAAAACATTAAATGCAAAGTACATGTTAGGACGTGCACTCACATTATATTCTCACCTCTCGTCTAACTGTGCACTCCTAACGCAAGTACCCATCTATAACTACCCATACTACTAGTTAAGTGACAACATATCTAGCTAGACTGCCAAAGGTCCTGCCAATAATACTTGGTTCCATTTACATAATAATGCTCGTAATTAAATAGGGGTTTAACGTCAACTCAGATACTCAATGTGCAATATTTATAACTGTCAATTAACTCGTTATATTTCTCGAAACCATACCGTAATATAATTACAACATTAACATGATGATTCTCATTAATTAAATGTATATTATTCACATCATAAATATACAATACAAGCACCCCGCAACTAAGCTGTAGTGCACACATACTCTGCTATCCATCCCGGTACATCACGTACATAAGGATCACATATTCCGAATCTCTCAGGAATAGTTCAGATAACACAAATCACAAATAGTGGAGGCGAACACAGTCACCATCACATGGGTCACGCACATACCTACGCTCCCATGATCATGCAGACTTATTAATATCACAATAAGTCCTTCTATGACCTATGTTCATCAAGGTACCAGTCTATATCCCCCCCGTAGGCACACAAGGATTAGAGGGTCCTAAGCGAACGTAACCTCCCGTGATAGCAAGTATGGTAGGTATGTCATACACACAAGATTTTATGCTAAGCATCCACACATCTTAGATATCTCAATATTAATAAAGTTATACTCTACGTCATTATAACATTATTCCAAATCCATATATTTCAAGTATCCCGATAATATGTAATTTAAATGGTCGACACGTCTCACGTCGTAATTCCTTAAACTTAAAACCTATCTCAAATAGACTATTAAGTCTCCCATAATTCCCACATATGACATCTTTATACCTAAGGTCTTTGCTTCTGCCCCAAACCTTATTTCATCAACTTATTCAAATTTGTACTATTAACCCAAATATTATCTCACATGACAAATTTCATTTATTAAGAAAAATTCCTCAAATTACATTCCAAATAAAGTCCCATCTCATAATCATGCCTACTGGTCTTCCTTAAAGTTAAGGGTATTCATAAAGTCTCTAATAATATTGTCCAAGGGTTAACACCACTAAAATTCAATTAAGGGAAAACTTCATTTATTCTGGGAAGGCCGATCGATCGACTTTGACCTTCAATCGATCGATTTTGTCGATCGATCGACTGATGAATGTCGATCGATCGATTACACAGGTATCGTTACGGACTGCTTCGATTTGCAGATTTGAAAACATCCCAAAACTTATTTTTAAAGCATGATTCTCTAATATAACGTTATAGTAATGTCATATAACCATCCTACAACATTACTAACGTCCATAAATCAATATTTCAACAACTAAAGGCTACATATGGATCAATCTTCATCAAAAACCTAGTTTTCTAATTTATCTCAAGAACATTCATAAACCTCATCTTAAATCCGTTTTTGGTATCACAAAAGTCAGTAATTCTCTTAATATGACCTTCCAGTAACATTCTACATGCAACCTATATCCCAAAAATTAAACTAATAACTCCAATCTTATGGGTTTTTCATTATCTTCCAAGAACACATAAAGTTTTTTGAATAATCTAACATGGAAGAAGCATTCTCCGAAATTTAAATGGAATAAATCACTTGCCTTGATTGTCTCTGGATTTGGTGTTGGATTTGTAAGCTCTTTCTGTAGATTTTCTGCAGAATTCCTCCTCTTTCCCTTCCTCTCTAAGCTTTCTTCTTCCAAAGGTGGCTATGGTGGCTAGGGTTTCCTTTGGGAGAGTTGGAAGACTAAATGATAACCTACGTAGCTTTCTAGGTTAATAAGGGTTGGTTATGGGCTTAGTGGGTCTTATCCACATCAGATTTAATTAACCAAATTTTCGTCACTTTTAATTCCTCAAAACATGAAATTACCAAAATACCCTTTAAGTTGCCGGTATGGCCTAAAAATACCCCGGGACCCAAACTATACCCCCGGCTAGTGTTTTCTGACTATCTTGACCCTTCCGGACGCGTTGGCGCACTCAAAACGACCATACGGATTATAGATTTTAAATTCACTTTTTATTATCAAAATATTATACCGTGACGCGGCGGTCCCACGCGTCTCAACAAAATTTCTAAAATGCCGTATATAAATCCCACGACAAATTTTATAATACCAAGTTCATATATAATCATATATGCACATAATCAAATACTAACTCGTATCACATTAGTATTTATAACCCGGATTAATTTCCAATTAATATACAATTTAATTAATTAATCCCAAAAATAAATATAGTCAAAAGTACGGGGTATTACATACTCCCCCCCTAATAACTGAATTTCGTCCCGAAATTCGAAACTAGAAAGTACATGCTAAAAATAGCTCTGGATAACGTTCGCGCATCTCATCCTCGCGCTCCCATGTGGACTCCTCGACATTGTGATGTCGCCACTGAACACGCACTAACGGAACTATCTTTGACCGCAGTTTCCTCTCGCTTCGGTCCAATATAGCAATTGGCCCCTCCTCGTAGGAGCTATCCGGCTGGAGATCGATGTCTTCCACAGCAATGTGAGAGTGAGCCAAATCATCTCTAAGGTATTTCCTCAGCGAGGAAATATGGAACACGTCGTGAATCCGATGCAAGTGCTCCGGTAGTCCAAGTCTATACGCAACTGGTCCGATCCGCTCAATAATAGGAAACGGCCCCACATACCTCGGTGCCAACTTCCCCTTCTTCCCGAAACGCATAATCCCCTTCATTGGAGATACCCTGAGTAAAACCTGGTCCCCCACTTGGAACTCCCTGAAAAATCTCTTCGCATCAGCATAACTCTTCTGCCTGTCTTGAGCTACCCGAATGCGACTCCGAATCAACTCAATCCTTGCCGAAGTATCCTGAATCACTTCCGGCCCAAGTAGTTTGTTGTCCCCCACTTCTAACCAACATGCTGGGGAACGATAAGGCCTACCGTACAATGCCTCAAACGGAGCCATGCCAATAGTAAACTGATAGGAGTTGTTGTAAGCAAACTCCACCAGTGGAAGGTACTGCTCCCATCCACCCCCGAAGTCAATAATGCACATGCGTAGCATGTCCTCCAACATCTGATTGGTGCGCTCTGTCTGCCCATCGGTCTGCGGATGATAAGCCGTACTCAACCGCAATTCCGTGCCCATTGCCTCCTGGAAACTCTCCCAAAAACCGCGAAACAAATATCTTGTCTCTGTCAGACACGATATTTAAGGGTACACCGTGGAGTCTCACAATCTCTGAAATGAAGAGCTGGGCATACTGTCCCGTAGTGTAGTCAGTCCTTACGGGTAAGAAGTGAGCGACCTTGGACAACCTGTCCACAATTACCCAAACGAAGTCGTGACCCCTCTGCGACGTAGGCAACCCCGTGACAAAATCCATGGATATGCTCTCCCACATCCACACCGGAACCTCCAACGGCTGTAGCAATCCTGCTGGTCTCTGATGATCCACTTTTACAAGCTGACAAGTGGCGCATTTCGAGACAAACTCAGCGATATCTCTCTTCATACCGCTCCACCAATACTGCCGTCTCATGTCTTGGTACATTTTGTCCCCTCCGGGATGTACCGCGAACCGTGAGCCGTGCGACTCAGCCATAACATCGTGCCGCAATTCTTCCCCTTCCGGAACTACCAATCTCCCATTGAAGCGTAATCCCCCGTCTGAGCTAACGGTATAGGACTCGGCTCCCTCTGCAAGTAACCGAACTATCTGCTCCTGACAGAACGAATCGTTAGCCTGTGCCCGTACTACCTTCGTGACAATCTGCGGTGTAACGGTCATCACAGACATGAAAGATCGGGCCACTGCATCCTGGTGTCCCAATTCCTTCCACTTAGCTTTCCACACCTCTGCCACCTCATCTGCTGGCCTGCGGCTCAACGCGTCTGCTACCACGTTAGCCTTACCCGGGTGGTACTGGATGTCGAACTGGTAGTCTTTCACAAACTCAAGCCACCTACGCTGCCGCATGTTCAGCTCCTTCTGAGTGAACAGGTACTGTAGGGACTTGTGGTCCGTGAACAGTTGGAACTTCTCCCCCAAAAGATAGTGCCTCCAAATCCGTAAGGCAAATACCACTGCTGCCAACTTCAAATCATGCGTGGGGTAATTCTTCTCATGAGGCTTAAGCTTACGGGAAGCATAAGCTATGGCCTGTCTCTCCTGCTGCAATACACCTCCCAGTCCTTGCAAGGACGCATCGGTGTAAACCAAATACTCAACTCCCGGTCTCGGCAATGCTAACACAGGTTCTGAGGTCAATTTGTCCTTCAATTCATCGAATGCCAACTGACAGGCATCACTCCAAATGAACGGCACACCTTTACGAGTAAGATGTGTCAAAGGACCTGCTATCTCTGAGAAACCCCGAATAAACCTCCTGTAGTATCCTGCTAGACCCAAGAAACTACGAATCTCCGTTGGTGTCGTGGGCTGTCCCCACTCCCGCACCGCTGATACCTTCCCCGGATCGACAGATATTCCCTGGTCGGAAATAATGTGACCCAAGAACTGGACTTCCTTTAACCAAAACCCGCACTTTTCATATTTTGCATACAACTCGTTCTGACGAAGTGTCTGCAAAACCTGCCTCAAATGTTCGACGTGCTCCTCCTCTGTCTGAGAGTAAACCAGAATATCATCAATGAAGACAATGACAAACTGATCTAGGAAATCTCTGAACACCCTGTTCATCAAGTCCATAAACACTGCTGGAGCGTTGGTCAAGCCGAAAGGCATAACCCGAAATTCATAAGAACCATATCTCGACAAGAATGCGGTCTTTGAGACATCCTCCTCCCTGATACGCAAATGATGGTATCCTAACCTCAAGTCAATCTTCGAGAAGAAAGAAGATCGTCTCAACTGGTCGAATAAGTCATCGATTCGAGGCAACGGATACTTATTCCGTATCGTGACCTTATTCAACTCTCGGTAGTCCACGCACAATCTCAGTGAACCATCCCTCTTCTTCACAAACAAAACTGGAGCGCCCCAAGGTGAGGTACTCCTACGAATAAAGCCCTGTCCTAACAGCTGCTCTATCTGATCCCGTAACTCTCGCATCTCAGCTGGAGCCATACGGTACGGTGCATGTGCTATAGGTCTCGTACCCGGTAGCAAATCTATAACGAAGTCTATCTCCCGACTGGGTGGTAAGCCTGGTATCTCCTGAAACACATTCGAATACTCCCTGACAACCGGGATCGAATCTAAAGGAATAACAACCTCCTTAGAGGTATCCTCCTCTATGTAATACAGATGAGCGGTCGATCCTCCCTCTGGGCGAGGCATCGCCACTATAAACATCTCTTGCCCCGGAATGGAAAAAACAATGCTCCCGCTGAAGCAATCAATCATGGCCCTATATGCTATGAGCCAATCCATACCGATGATCACATCGTGAACATGCATGTCTAACACTAACATGTCTGCAGGTAATACCAAACCACCAATCTCTACCCCCACTCCCTGGCATATAAAGAAAATAAGTGACCCACTCCCCAATGGTGAGTCGACACACGTAACTGTGCTCTCTGCCGTAGCTAACAATCCTAAGGATTTCGCGAAGTGTGTAGCTATAAAACAGTGTGTAGCACCCATATCAAATAACACCCGACCCATAGTGCCATGGATAGGAAACGTACCCTCGATCACGGGCGGTGCCTGTGGAACTGCAGCCTGGTGAACGTTGTAGACACGTCCATACTGTAGCTGCCCCTGCTGAGCTGGGACTGCAGGAATGGGTGGCAATGCAGGAAGAGCGGCAGGAAATATAGGTCTCTGTGGCTCCTGGCGAGCACCCTGCTGCTGCTGCTGTGGGGCCCTGCCCCTTTCAGGACAATCCTGCTTCTTATGTCCAGTCTTGCCACAAGTAAAGCACTTCCCTGGGAAGTTCCCTCCCCTCTGCCCCTGCTGTCCCCGGCCCTGGTGGCCGTTACCGTTCCTCCCTTGGCCCTGCTGGCCCTGGTGAAACTGCTGCCCATTCTGTCCCTGTTGGCCCTGATGGCCGTTTGGACCCTGATGGCCCTGACGGAAACCTCCTTGTCCCTGCCTGTAGTTCCCTGACCGTAACCTCTTATTATCCCCCTGCTGGGTACCCTGCTCATTCTGTCTCTGCCCCTGACCAGATTGTGCCCCGCTGGCACCATGTCCTCCAGTCCTGCCCTGATTGCTAGACTCTCCCGACCGTTTGCCCTCGGCCATATGAAAATGGTGGTCCTGGCAGTGTAACAATGCTGCGTTAACCACATCAGAATAAGTGGCCAACGATAGGTTCCCTAGCAGATGCTGACGGATCCTCCAATTTAACCCATCTGTGAACTTCTCAATCTTCTTCTTCTCTGTTGGAATCTCGTCTGGAACGATATTCAACAGGTTAGTAAACTCGGCCTCATACTCGGCCACTGTCTTGCCCTCCTGTTTCAAACTCATCAGCTTCCTCCTCATCTCTGTATGAACTGCGGACGGAAAGTACTTGCGGTCGAACCGCACCCAGAACTCCTGAATCGTGAGGGTATCCCTCTCCTCCGCGGTGGTAATAGACTCCCACCACTGTAGTGCAGATCCCACTAGCTTGAAAGTAGCTAGCACCTGTTTCTGAACATCAGTGCACTCATGCATCCTCAAATGCCTCTGTATGTCCTTCCTCCATTGGCTCGAGACTACCACGTCTGAGCTACCTGCAAACTCTGGCAGATGCGCTTTCTGAAAAGCGTCACGTACACGCTCCCAAGCAGACGGGAATGCATTAACCTGTGCTGGCGCGGTAACCGGCGCCTGAGGCGGTGCCTGCTGAATAACGGCAATCGCGGCATTCACCGCTTGAGCTACTATAGCTGCAACCTCAGTGGCGTTCAACATGCCCTGAACTGGAGCGGGCTGGGGTTCGGGCATTGCATTCCTGGGAACTCGTCGTGCACGTCGTGGAGGCATTTGGAATAAGAACAAAGTTTATAAGTTCGCTGTTTATAAACTTAAAATAGCTGAAGAACGAAGCATACACAAAAAGAGTACAACAGTCCTAAAATATAGGGCTCTATATCAAAGAAACGTAGCAGAAACATAATAGCCGTACAGATCCTAAAGGACACTAGAACCTGATGCTCTGATACCACCTGTGACACCCCGACTAATTAAATACCGGGTAGCTACTCCTTTATAAAATTAATTCAAAATGCCAAGTTGGCTCAGTTAATAGCATCACAGTCGAAAACATTTTATTATTACTAACCACCTAGTATTTAAAAAGCAAGTTGCCAAATTTTAATTAAAGTCCGATTAACATGCAACAAATGTAATGAAGAAATAAATAACACCATACACCATGCTGAAGTAAAATGAATGACCATCACAATAGAGTAAATAAAGTCTGGAGGAAAAACTCCTCACTACCATCCCATAACTTAAAGGAATAAACTGAAACAATAAATGCTAAAGTCTGAAAACTGAAATATAAAAGATGTCTCTAAATAGAAATGGGCAACATGCCCTACAACTGATAGATAGTGACTCTGGAATCCAAACGATAGAAGCGTCTACATGCAAATCCCTGTAGCTTCCACAAACAGCTACAGCTCGTCACCTGAATGAGTATCCTATGCTTGGTGTCCCTGTGGCTGGGCACCTAAAAAGGTTTTACAAGAAAAAGATTTGAAAAGCAAACGGGTCAGAGCCCGAATGAGGAGTTATATTTTAAAAACCTGCAAGTGCTTTAAAAACATTTAAAACATTAAATGCAAAGTACATGTTAGGACGTGCACTCATATTATATTCTCACCTCTCGTCTAACTGTGCACTCCTAACGCAAGTACCCATCTATAACTACCCATACTACTAGTTAAGTGACAACATATCTAGCTAGACTGCCAAAGGTCCTGCCAATAATACTTGGTTCCATTTACATAATAATGCTCGTAATTAAATAGGGGTTTAACGTCAACTCAGATACTCAATGTGCAATATTTATAACTGTCAATTAACTCGTTATATTTCTCGAAACAATACCGTAATATAATTACAACATTAACATGATGATTCTCATTAATTAAATGTATATTATTCACATCATAAATATACAATACAAGCACCCCGCAACTAAGCTGTAGTGCACACATACTCTGCTATCCATCCCGGTACATCATGTACATAAGGATCACATATTCCGAATCTCTCAGGAATAGTTCAGATAACACAAATCACAAATAGTGGAGGCGAACACAGTCACCATCACATGGGTCACGCACATACCTACGCTCCCATGATCATGCAGACTTATTAATATCACAATAAGTCCTTCTATGACCTATGTTCATCAAGGTACCAGTCTATATCCCCCCCGTAGGCACACAAGGATTAGAGGGTCCTAAGCGAACGTAACCTCCCGTGATAGCAAGTATGGTAGGTATGTCATACACACAAGATTTTATGCTAAGCATCCACACATCTTAGATATCTCAATATTAATAAAGTTATACTCTACGTCATTATAACATTATTCCAAATCCATATATTTCAAGTATCACGATAATATGTAATTTAAATGGTCGACACGTCTCATGTCGTAATTCCTTAAACTTAAAACCTATCTCAAATAGACTATTAAGTCTCCCATAATTCCCACATATGACATCTTTATACCTAAGGTCTTTGCTTCTGCCCCAAACCTTATTTCATCAACTTATTCAAATTTTTACTATTAACCCAAATATTATCTCACATGACAAATTTCATTTATTAAGAAAAATTCCTCAAATTACATTCCAAATAAAGTCCCATCTCATAATCATGCCTACTGGTCTTCCTTAAAGTTAAGGGTATTCATAAAGTCTCTAATAATATTGTCCAAGGGTTAACACCACTAAAATTCAATTAAGGGAAAACTTCATTTATTCTGGGAAGGTCGATCGATCGACCTTGACCTTCGATCGATCGATTTTGTCGATCGATCGACTGATGAATGTCGATCGATCGATTACACAGGTATGGTTACGGACTGCTTCGATTTGCAGATTTGAAAACATCCCAAAACTTATTTTTAAAGCATGATTCTCTAATATAACGTTATAGTAATGTCATATAACCATCCTACAACATTACTAACGTCCATAAATCAATATTTCAACAACTAAAGGCTACATATGGATCAATCTTCATCAAAAACCTAGTTTTCTAATTTATCTCAAGAACATTCATAAACCTCATCTTAAATCCATTTTTGGTATCACAAAAGTCAGTAATTCTCTTAATATGACCTTCCAGTAACATTCTACATGCAACCTATATCCCAAAAATTAAACTAATAACTCCAATCTTATGGGTTTTTCATTATCTTCCAAGAACACATAAAGTTTTTTGAATAATCTAACATGGAAGAAGCATTCTCCGAAATTTAAATGGAATAAATCACTTGCCTTAATTGTCTCTGGATTTGGTGTTGGATTTGTAAGTTCTTTCTGCAGAATTCCTCCTCTTTCCCTTCCTCTCTAAGCTTTCTTCTTCCAAAGGTGGCTATGGTGGCTAGGGTTTCCTTTGGGAGAGTTGGAAGACTAAATGATAACCTACGTAGCTTTCTAGGTTAATAAGGGTTGGTTATGGGCTTAGTGGGTCTTATCCACATCAGATTTAATTAACCAAATTTTCGTCACTTTTAATTCCTCAAAACATGAAATTACCAAAATACCCTTTAAGTTGCCGGTATGGCCTAAAAATACCCCGGGACCCAAACTATACCCCCGGCTAGTGTTTTCTGACTATCTTGACCCTTCCGGACGCGCTGGCGCACTCAAAACGACCATACGGATTATAGATTTTAAATTCACTTTTTATTATCAAAATATTATACCGTGACGCGGCGGTCCCACGCGTCTCAACAAAATTTCTAAAATGCCGTATATAAATCCCACGACAAATTTTATAATACCAAGTTCATATATAATCATATATGCACATAATCAAATACTAACTCGTATCACATTAGTATTTATAACCCGGATTAATTTCCAATTAATATACAATTTAATTAATTAATCCCAAAAATAAATATAGTCAAAAGTACGGGGTATTACACCAACCCATACAACCGGGCTCGCTCACTTGGCCCGAAGTTAAATATTATCCAAGTCTATATCCCGACTCCAAATTAAAAAAATTTAACACCCTGGTGCCACTCAACCGATATACCCGGACTCTCTCACTTGATCTATATCTAATTATTCTGGAATCGAATTCCTCAAATTGATCCATAAAATGCCCCACATAAATCCTCCCTAATTACAATTTCTTTCTCCAAAATTGTTAGGAATATGTGCCTCCTATTTATTGGTCACTAAATAAAACATAGGAATTAAATTTAGATTTTACTTCCCCCTTATATATAAAAGTGGTGAACCTGCCAAAAATCTGGGACCATCGATCATTCGATGCCCTGGGTCGATCGATCGATCGACTAGGTCCATTCCTTCTCCACGATTCTGTTTCAGCCATTATTAACACAACCAAGCTTCTACTTTCTCCCATAGTAATCTAGGATCATAATCAACCATATTAACATATGAAAACAGGTTCTAATCAACCTAGAAGCCTTAATTCAATTACAAATTTCCACGAATTCTAACGTTTTCCAGATTCGGTTTTTACCTTGGTTTCAAACACCAAAATACTTTACATCTCTATTATCTGAAATTAAATGTCAATTCTCTCTATATTTAATCATACGATTCATATTCCTATACAACAGAATCATGAAACATACTAATATTACCCCAAATCTCATCAAGATATGGCCTTTCTCATAAACCCGATTTCACCCAATTCCCATTTATACCCAAAATGTATTTTGGTTTACACATCACAAAAATATGAATTGAGTATCAAAATTAAACATCACAACAAGTTAACCACTTGCCTTTGGGTATATAGAGTCCGATCCGTTGGTGTAGAGACAAACTTAATGATGAGCACCCAATCCGTTCCTTGTTTTATCTCCAAAAGATCCCCAAATTAGCTCTAACTACTCCCTCTCACTTTTTCCCCAATTTCTTAGATTTAGGTTTTTGTATTTTTTGTCGTTCCCCACTCTTAGATTTAGGTTTTAAAAAAATAATCCCATTTTTAGCCTAATGGACCAAGCCCATGTGACCCAAATAGCCCCGTGTGGGCCCGGTTATACCTAAAAATGCCCTGTGACCCGTTTACTACCCCCGGGTACCCTTTTCTGACTATCTCGGCCCATCCGGACTCAACCGTGCACTCAAAATTGACATCCGAATTCATTTATAAAAATCCTTATCTCATACCCAAATTAGTCTATACCGACTCCCGACTGAGATAGATAAATGCCACGTCACTAATACATGTTATGACGTAAATAAATTATTATTATTCACTTAGTAATTAAATTTCCCTAAATATTAACAATTCACTCTTCGATTAATATTTAAATAAATATTACCATAATTAATTCAATTAACATATGATGCACAAGTAATTTAAAAGTTCCCAAATTACTTAAATATTACATGCACAGAAATACAGGGTGTTACATACCCCCCCCTTACAAATGAATTTCATCCCCAAAATTTGGTCATTACTGCGGAGAATAACTCGGGATACTGCTCTCGCATATCCTCCTCCTAGTCCTACATATACTCATCAATACTAGGATGACCCCACTCCATTACACTTTAACTGGTGGTACTATCTTAGACGGCAGCTTGTGCTCACATAGCTACCAGCCTCCCCTCATATGAGGTGTCTTATTGTAACTCATTATCCTCGAGTGGAACGTGCCCCAAAAGCTAAATTACTCCTCCTACATCCCTCAAGCTATGCCACGTGGAACACATTCCGTATTCGCTGAAGATGTTCTGGCAAACCCAGTTGATAAGCTACCAGTCCCACCCTCTCAAAGATAGGGAAAGAACCCAGATACCTCGACGACCCCTTTCTTACCGAACTTCATCACTCATTTCATAGGAGGCACCCGAACCAATACATGATCACAAATTTTTAACTCGATGGCCCTTGAAACATAGTGCCCCAGAAGATGAGCCTATACTCCACCGGCTCCACTATCTCTCAGTTAGGAAATTCCCCTCCTATATGGGTGTTGATTTCCTTGTTGCCAAAATGCGTGAATATTTTCCGGGTAATTACCCGCATCATTCCTGATTAATCATGTCATACTTGAACCTTGAACTCACAATGACATACCCCGCCTTACGTCCCTGAACTATATGAAAGGATACAACTTACTTAATTCCCGCTGATGGACCATAACCCATCTCGGGTCCTAACAGCTTGCTATTTCCCCACCTCTTATCTACCAAAGGTGGATAATGAAACTTTTCCCATAAAGTCTCCTAAGGTGTCACACAAACCAAACTGTTATGAGGCATCACCTGTAACTCTTCTTATGGTAAATACTACTCCCGAATTACCTAAGAATCTAAAATTCACAATCCTCACTTCCCGTCTACCCATCGACTTATGGGCGACACGTTCAACCCAATATGTAACTCTGTCCTGATCACCTCCTGACAGTTTACCAACCTGAGCATTAATCCCTTCACTGGGACCATAGAATTTAAAAAAATTCCTGGTTGATACCCTCCAATCAACCTCTTTCCATCCTTGAATGGTCTACCCGACGACAAATTCACTATGTCCCCTTCAACACCGATTCCCACGCTCAAGAGTTCTATTCCTTGTGGAGTTTATGTCGGGCAGGAATCTATACCTTGTCTATGCATAAAGCCACTCTAGGTATATGACTACGTGATACTCTTTTCTATCTTCCTAAAAATTTGGGTTTCTCCTTTGCCTAGGGATATCTTATTACATACATCTCCCCCACCTTCCCACTCCTTACGGTGGAGGTAATTCTCCTTGATATACATAGTCATACTGCTTCCTTTCTCAAATGGATTTCAGTTCACTACACTTTTTCACTTATTCTCTGACTGCCCCGCAGGCGTACATTCAATATGTTTATTTACACATCCCTTTTTTTTAAGAAAACTCTGAAATCACACTAACCAGGGTGCCCATACACCCTATATCCCTTGCTTAACCGCACAAAAATCACCTTAACTAACTAGGGTTCCCATACACCTGTCCCCATTCTCAACCGCACAAAAGTTACTCGACTATGATAGCCGGAACCCGTAGTTTAACTTCCAACCCGTAGTCATATCTTATACATGAATAATTACCAGGGTGCCCAATCTATGTACTAACGACCAAACATCTGCCCACTTCCAACGTTGCGTTAAGTTTCATGCGTGGGACGTGTCACAAAATGAAATCCAAACAAGGAACCCCCCGATACACTACTACCTAACATTTTCGGTCGTTGAGATCTGTTAGAGCCTCAGTCCATAGCACATACCCCCAAATACTTGTCTCTTAACACAAAAGCATACACACCTACTCTTATGCTACAAAAGACAACATAAAATACCACGCCCTTACTATCACTAGTTGTTGTGTAAAATAAATCCCGAGCTATCTCTCCCCACTCGAAGATAAATCAAACCACCCTGATTCACTTCAGAAGACACCCCTACTTACCGGGATAAAATATAAGAACACAATACCTCACTATGTGTCTATCGTACCACACAATACAACATATATACACACATATATATAGGCTAAACGCCCTCTCAGGTGATACCTAGTAAAAAATCATTTAAACGTACTATCACTATCCGTAATAGTTCACACCCATTGCTAACCAATCTATACCTAATAAAAATTATGCTTTCATAACACTCCTCAAAATGAGTAATTATCATAGAATATATCCTCTCAGTTTTCATGCCTGCTTCCCTTCAGATAGAGCAAAAGAGAGCCCTGTTACCCCGTGGTAAACATATACTTAATAGTAACAATACTATACGCCCTCTAAACTCGTCCCCCACCCGAATATAGTGTTAACAAGAATAGTGTGACTACCTGTTTCATGAAATTCACCACATCTATCCGAGGAGAAAATTTATACTTCCACTCACCTATCCACCGACGACCTAAATGGTTCTTGTACATAATATTCTCATCCGACCGAACCAAAACTTCGCAATTCTTGTCCTTGTGGGACATACTACTCCCATGACTCACCGTGGACATAACCAATTGTTGTGGTCCCACTTTCCACACATAAGACACCTCTCTGTGTCAATCCCCTGCCTCAGACCCCAATGTCCATGTCGGGGTTGGCCTTCTCACATACTAGGTCGTCTTGACACTAAATGCTACCCCCGTTGTCCTTTTTGGCTTCTTTATCCCTAAGGGACTCGTTACGGGTCTTGACGACTCGAATAAAATCCACCGTCAATAGGTAGAAATTTACTTAATTTAAAACGTCAAGATGGGTCCCTTACTAGGTATACCCTTCTGTCGTGATTTACTAGAACCATTAGATCTCATTTCGTTCTTAGGTTAAACTCTCTAACCTTATTGGCTCTTGTATCTTAGAAGAGTTAATGTAAGATGACAAACAAACGACATTGATGACCTCAACACTAGTCATCCTAGTCGGATTTCCCATCCATCCTTGTGTATTCTCACACGGTTAATTATCCACTTGCGGGTTCCTTTATCCTTCTTCATATCTCCTTCATCGGTTATGAAGTTCTCTTATATAATTTATAGCCACGCTCACAATTAGTTACAATCTTACCCATTTCATAAACTCTGAAATTTCACTCGCATCCCTATTTGAATAACGGATGGACGATCTCATGGTCACACCGTACCCAAAATTTCTCGTTTGACTCCATATATTCTTCTTCCTACGTGGTGACCGACTCTCCTACCACTACAAAATTGCCCTACTGGGATAAAATTTCATTCAAAATTTAGTCCTGGGTGCCGCCACATACCACCCTACACAATTTTCTTTGGGTTATTTCCTCCCAATGAATTATTGCGCTACTCTTCTACTCGAATCCTTGTAGATGGCCCTTCCAAAAGGGTACTTCCCCACTTTCCCCACCCTTTGCTGACTACTTTGGGTGAGAATAAAATTGTACCACCATTGTCAACAACAGTGCTTTCGGAGACTATCGCTCCCGGGTGATTATTCTATCACCACTAGACTGAACAACAATCAAGGTGATTCCTATCACGATCACCATTTCCAAAATACCCAATGTCTTCTTTTGAGCCTATCCTCCTGCAATCCTCCTATTTCCCTCGTTGGTCATCCCAAAGAATGCTCGGTATACAAATCCCAATAAAACTCATGTATGAATCACATCACTATACTTGATAGCAGGAGAACGTAAGTAGCATAAGTAGAGGAATACAAAAATCCTATCAAAAGGCTCTACATCAAAGGATGCTAAGCTGAAATGTGAAAAGCCGAACAGATCCTAAGGACACGAGAACCTGATGCTCTGATACCATATATGACACCCCGCCTAATTAAACCCCGGGTAATCAGTCCTAAATAAAATTAGAACAGGTTTCTCAGTTGGTTCATTCTTAGCATCACTATCAAAACTTTTTATTTACTAACCACCTAAGTGAAATTAGACTAGTGTCAAGTTTTATCTTTCATTAATTCAAAGAAAAACTCATGCAGAAATAAATCATTAACAATCAGAAGCTAACTGGAACCAACCCAAACAGATATAAATAAGAAACTGGATGAATAACCATCGGCAAAATCCACATTTATGACATTTATGACCTGCACATTCTTATATAAATTGTAACATTTACTAGATTTCATTGTAACATTTATATAAGAATGTGCAGGTCAAGAATCGATTCCTAGATTTCTGGGTTACAGCCTATGTTATATGCCCAACCTATGTTACAACCCAACACATATTAATTGTAACATTTATAACCTGCACATTTTTTACATTGATTCCTTCCCCAAATATCCCAAAATTCATAAATGTACATAAAGGAACCTAATCTAGATTTCTTCCACAATCTCCACAATAACGGAACACCCAGTTAGTTCATTCTTAGCATCACTGTCAAAACTTTTTATTTACTAACCACCTAAGTGAAATTAGACTAGTGTGAAGTTTTATCTTTCATTAATTCAAAGAAAAACTCATGCAGAAATAAATCATTAACAATCACAAGCTAACTGGAACCAACCCAAACACATATAAATAAGAAACTGGATGAATAACCATTGGCTTAAATCCAAAAAAATGTAAAGACAGATAATAATGGATCTCAAGTATCTGAAATAAATACTAAATAAAATCGTGAGCAACATGCTCGAATATCAGATAGAAAATCCCTACACTAGGAATAGAAGGAATAGAGAAGCCTATTCAAATCCTGATACATCCACATATGTTGCAGCAGCGAATCCCTGGAATGAATCAAGCCTGACGTCCCTGTGGCTGGACACCTAAAAGATTTTGAAAATATTTTATAGCAAGGGTTAGAACCCAAAATATTTTTAAAATATTTAGCAAATAATTAACTTGCAATAATAAAATGCATGAACATGCTTCATATTTAAGTTAGTGTCGCACTCCCTTGAGGACATACTCACCCCTCCACTAATGTGCACACCTAATGGTTACTTTAACTCCGCCTAGTTGTAATACCCCGTTCAACTAGTCCTAGTATAATCCTCCCTTGCCTTTCTACTCTAAACTGAGTATTATTAATGCATGATTTATAAGTTATTTACCATCTTAACTTAGTTAATCATCTTTCCTTGAAAGCCATATAACATTCACTAGTTATATAAATAATACAATTTTCTTTATGTATTTAAACTTCCCGTATATAATTATTCACCCCATTATGTACGAACAGTTATCTTACAAGAGTCCCACATGTTGAATGTGGATATAACTGATATATAATTAATACAATTCACTACATGTATTAAATGACCCGTATATAACTATTTATCCCATTATATACGTAGAACCATATTACAAAATTCACACATATGTTGAATATAAATATGACCCATCCTCCCAAGAAATAACTCACCAGATGTATTCTCTAAAGTGATATCACACTAGGTGTACTCGCATAACCTAGTTACCCCAAGTCAGAATCGCTCACTAACTTGGCCAAAAACATAGATAATGGAGGCTTCCATATTCCTTTCCTGAAAGTGAGATAATCCCCTCACCCATATAATGGAAGCTATGACCTAGGGATATACTCCCCTTACTCCTCAAGCTAGGGTATTCACCCACATCGCGTAACCTCCCCCGATAGCACTAGAGTATATGTATTAATAATATCTAATCACTGATATTTATATGCACACACCATATATATACTATCGCACACCGTATATATATAAATATAAAATATCCGAGCCTTACCGTGTATTGAGTCCATAACAATAGCCTATATTTAGTATCTCGATTTTATGGCCCAACTCTGATTATTAATTAATTTACACATTAATTAATATAATAATTTCTCGAGCCTATAGTTCCGTATCTAATTTAATTAATTCACACATTAATTAATTTATTACCTTGGTGTCACCCAACCCATACACCCGGGCTCGCTCACTTGGCCCGAAGTTAAATATTATCCAAGTCTATATCCCGACTCCAAATTAAATAAGTTTAACACCCTGGTGTCACTCAACCAATATAACCAGACTCGCTCACTTGATTTGTATCTAATTATTTTGGAATAGAATTCCTCAAATTGATCCATAAAGTGCCCCACAAAAATCCTCCCTAATCCCAATTTCTTTCCCCAAAATTGTTAGGAATATGTGCCTCCTATTTATTTTTCACTAAATAAAACATAGGAATTAAATTTAGATTTTACTTCCCCTTATATATAAAAGTGGCGAACCTGCCAAAAATCTAGGACAATCGATCGATCGATGCCCTTGGTCGATCGATCGATCGACCAGGTCCCTTTCTTCTCCACGATTCTGTTTCAGCCATTGTTAACACAACCAAGCTTCTACTTTCTCCCATAGTAATCTTCGATCATAATCAACCATATTAACATATGAAAACAGGTTCTAATCAACCTAGAAGCCTTAATTCAATTACAAATTTCCACAAATTCTAATGTTTTCCAGATTCGGTGTCTACTCGGGTTTCAAACGCCCAAATACTTTACATCTCTATTATAATAAATTAAATGTCAATTCTTGCTAGATTTAATCATACGATTCATATTCATATACTACAGAATCATGAAACATACTAATATTACCCCAAATCTCATCCAGATATACCCTTTCTCAAAAACCCGATTTCACCTGAATACCCATTTATACCCAAAACGGGTTTTGGTTTACACATCACAAAAATATGAATTGAGTATCAAAATTGAATGTCACAGCAAGTTAAACACTTGCCTTTTGGTTCGTAGAGTCCAATTCGTTGGTGTAGAGGTAAGCTTGATGATGAGAACCCAATCCGTTCCTTGTTTTATCTCCAAAAGATACCTAAATTGGCTCTAACTACTCCCTCTCACTTTCTCCCCAATTTCTTAGATTTAGGTTTTAAAACACTAATCCTGTTTTTAGCCTAATGGGCCAAGCTCAAGTGACCCAAATAGCCCTGTGTATGCTCGGTTATACCTATAAATACCCCGTGACCCGTTTACTACAGTCGTGTACTCTTTTCACACTATCTCGGCCCATTTTGACTCAACCGTGCACTCAAAATTGACATTCGAATTCATTTATAAAAATCCTTACCTCACACCCAAATTAGTCTATACCTACTCCTGGATGAGATAAATAAATGCCACATCACTAAAACACGTTATGATGTAAATAAATTATTACTATTCACTTAGTATTTAAATTTTCCTAAATATTAACCATTCACTCTTCGATTAATATTTAAATAAATATTACCATAATTAATTCAATTAAATTATGATACACAAGTAATTCAAAATTTCCTGATTAATTAAATATTACATGCATAGAAATACGGGGTGTTACATACTCCCATACTACAAAGGAATTTCGTCCCCGAAATTTGGTCATTACTGCGGCGAATAACTCTGGATACTGATCTCACATATCCTCCTTCTGGTCCAACGTATACTCATCAATACTGTGATGACCCCACTCCATTACACTCTAACTGGTGGTACTATCTTAGATTGCAGCTTGCGCTCACATATCTACCAGCCTCCCCTCATATGAGGTGTCTTCTTGTAAGTCATTATCATCGAGTGGAACGTGCCCAAAAAGATAAATCCCTCCTCATGCATCCTTCCAGCTATGCCACGTGGAACACATTCCGTATCCGCTGAAGATGTTCTAGAAAACCCAATTGATGAGATACAAGTCCCACCCTCTCAAAGATAGGGAAAGGGACCAGATACCTCGACGCTAGCTCCCCTTTCTTGTCGAACTTCATCACTCATTTCATAGGAGGCACCCGAATCAATACCTGGTCATAAATTTTTAACTCGATGGCCCCTAAAAATAAAGTGCCCCAGAAGATGAGCCTATACTCCACCGGCTCCACTATCACCCAGTTAGGAAATTTCCCTCCTATATGGGTGTCGATTTCCTTGTTACCAAAAGGCGTGACTATTATCTGGGTAATTACCCGCATCATCCCTGATTAATCATGTCATACTTGAACCTTTAACTCACGGTGACGTACCCCTCCTTACATCCCTGAACTGTATGAACGGATACAACTTACTTAATTACCATTGATGGACCATAACCCATCTCGGGTCCTAACAGCTTGTTATTTCCCCACCTCTTATCTACCACAGGTGGATAATGAAACTTTTCCCATAAAGTCTCCTAAGGTGTCACACAAACCAAACTGTTACGATGCATCACCTGTAACTCAGCTTGTGGTAAATACTACTCCCGAATTACCTAAAAATCTAAAATGCACAATCCTCACTTACCGTCTACCCATCGAATTATGGGCGACACGTTCAACCCAATATGTAACTCTGTCCTGATCACCTCCTGACGGTTTACCAACCTGAGCATTAATACCTTCACTGGGACCATAGAATTTAAAAAATTTCCTGGTTGATACCCTCCAATAAACCTCTTTTCATCCTTTAATGGTCTACCCGACGACAAATTCACTATGTCCCCTTCAACACCGATTCCCACGCTCAAGAGTTCTATTCCTTGTGCAGTTTTCATCGGGCTGGAATCTATACCTTGTTTATGCGTAAAGCCACTCTAGGTATATGACTAAGTGATACTCTTTTCTATCTTCCTAAAAATTTGGGTTTCTCCCTTGCCTAGGGATATCTTATTACATAGGTCTCCCCCACCTTCCCACTCCGTACGGTGGAGGTAGTTCTCCTTGATATACATAGTCAGACTGCTTCCTTTCTCAAATGGATTTCAGTTCACTACACTTTTTCACTTATTCTCTGACTGTCCCGCAGGCGTACATTCAATATGTTTATTTACACATCCCTTTTTTTAAGAAAACTATGAAATCACACTAACCAGGGTGCCCATACACCCTATATCCCTTGCTTAACCGCACAAAAATTACCTTAACTAACTAGGGTGCCCATACACCTATCCCCGTTATCAACTGCACAAAAGTTAACCGAATATGATAGCCGGAACCTGTAGTATAACTTCCAACCCGTAGTCATATCTTATACATGAATAATAACCGGGGTGCCCAATCTATGTACTAACGACCAAACATCTGCCCACTTCCAACGTTGCGTTAAGTTTCATGCGTGGGACGTGTCATAAAATGAAATCCAAACAAGGAACCCCCTGATACACTACTACCTAACATTGTCGGTCGTTGAGATCTGTTAGACCCTCACTCCATATCACATAACCCCAAATACTTATTTCTTAACACAAAATCATACACGCCTACTCTTATGCTACAAAAGACAACATAAAATACCACGCCCTTACTATCACTAGTTCTTGCGCAAAATAAATCCTGAGATATCTCTACCCACTTTAAGACAAATCTCACCACCCTGATTCACTTCAGAAGACACCCTTACTTATCTGGATAAAATATGAGAACACAATACCTCACTATATGTCTATTGCACCACACAATACAACATATATACACACATATATATAGGCTAGATCCCCTCTCAGGTGATACCTAGTAAAAAATAATTCGTAACCTGGTGTCACAAACACCCAAAACTTACTATCACTATCTGTAATTGTTCACACCCATCGCTAACCAATCAATACCCTGGAAAAATTATACATTCATAACACTCCTCAAAATGAGTAAATCTCATACAATATACCCTCTTAGTTTTCATGCCTGCTTCCCTTCAGATAGAGCAAAAGAGAGCTATGTTACCCCGTGGTAAACATATACTTAATAGTAACACTACTATACACCCACTAAACTCATCCCCCAGGCGAATATAGTGTTAACAAGAATACTGTGACTACCCGTGTCATAAAATTCACCCCATCTATCCAAAAATAAAATTTATACTTCCACTTGCCTATCCACCGACGACCCAAATGATTCCTGGACATAACATTCTCATCCGACCGAACCAAAACTTCGCAATTGTTGTCCTTGCGGGACATACCACTCCCCTGACTCACCGTGGACATAACCAATTGTTGTCGTCCAACTTTCCACACATAATACACCTCTCTGTGTCAATCCCATGCCTCTGGCCCCAATATCCATGTGGAGGTTTCCCTTATCGCGTACTTGGTCATCTTGACCCTAAATGCTAGCCCTGTTGTCCTTTTTGGCGTCTTTATCCCTAAGGGACTCGTTACGGGTCTCCACGACTCGGATAAAATCCACCGCCAATAGGTAGAAATTTACTTAATTTAAAACGTCAAGATGGGTCCCTTACTATAGGTATACCCTTCTGTCGTGCTTCACTAGAACCATTACATCTCATTTCGTTCTTAGGTTAAACTCTCTAACCTTATTGGCTCTTGTATCTTAGAAGCGTTAATTTAAGCTGGCAAATAAACGATATTGACGACCTCAACACTAGTCATCATAGTCGGATTTTCCATCTATCCTTGTGTATTCTCACACGGTTCATTATCCACTTGCGGGTTCCTTTATCCTTCTTCATATCTCCTTCATCGGTTATGATGTTCGCTTATACAATTTATCGTCTCCCTCACGACTAGTTACAATCTTACCCATTTCATAAACTCTGAAATTTCATTCGCATCCCTAGTTGAATAACGGATGGACAATCTCATGGTCACACTGTACCCAAAATTTCTCGTTTCACTCCATATATTATTCAAAATTTAGTCCTGGTTGCCGCCGTATACCACCCTACACAATTTTCTTTGGGTTATTTCCTTCCATTGACACATCGCGCTACTCTGCTACTCGAATCCTTGTAGACGACCCTTCCAAAAGGGTCCCATCACACTTTCCCCACCCTTTGCTGACTACTCTGGGTGAGACTAAAATTGTACCACCGTTATCTACAACAGTGCATTAAGAGACTATCGCTCCATGGTGATTATTCTATTTTCACTGGCCTAAACAACAATCAAGGTGATTCCTATCATGATCACCATTTCCAAAATACCCAATGTCTTCTTTTGATCCTATCCTCTTGTAATCCTCCTATTGCCGTCGTTGGTCAGCCCAAAGAATGCTCGGTATACAAATCCCAATCGAACTTGTCTATGAATCACATCACTATACTTGATAGTAGGAGAACGTAAGTCGCATACATAGAGGAATACAAAAATCCTATCAAAAGGCTCTACCTCAAAGAATGCTAAGCTGAAATGTGAAAAAACGCACAAATCCTAAGGACACTAGAACGTGATGCGTTGATACTATCTGTGACACCCCGCCTAATTAAACCCCGATTGATCAGTCCTTAATAAAATTAGAACAGGTTTCTGAGTTGGTTCATTCTTAGCATCACTATCAAAACATTTTATTTACTAACCACTAAAGTGAAATTAGACTGCTGCCAAGTATTATCTTTCATTAATTCAAAGAAAAACGCATGCGGAAATAAATCATTAACAATCACAAGCTAACTGGAACCAACCCAAACACATATAAATAAGAAACTGGCCGAATAAGCATAGGCTAAAATCCAACACAAATGTAATGATAGATAATAAAGGATATCAAGTATCTGAAATAAATACTAAATAAAACTGTGAGAAACATGCTCGAATATCAGATAGAAAATCCCTACAATAGGAATAGAAGGAATAAAGGCGCCTATCCAAATCCCGCAACATCCACATATGCTTCAGCACCGAATCCCTAGAATGAATCAAGACTGGCATCCCTGTGGCTGGACACCTAAAAGGTTTTGAAAATATTATATAGCAAAGGTTAGAACCCAAAATATTTTTAAAATATTTAGCAAAAAATTAACTTGCAGTAATATAAAATGCATGAATGTGCTTCATATTTAAGTTAGTGGCGCACTCCCTTTAGGACATACTTACCCCTCCACTATTGTGCACACCTAACGGTTACTTTAACCCCGCCTAGTTGTACTACCCCGTCCAACTAGTCCTAGTATAATTCTCCCTTGCCTTTCTACTCTAAACCGAGTATTATTAATGCATGATTTATAAGTTATTTACCACCTTAACTTAGTTAATCATCTTTCCTTGAAATCCATATAACATTCACTAGTTATATACATAATACAATTTTCTCCATGTATTTATACTTCCCGTATATAATTATTCACCCCACTATGTACGTACAATTATCTTACAACAGTCCCACATGTTGAATGTGAATATAACTGATATATAATTAATACAATTCACTACATGTATTAAATGACCCGTATATAACTATTTACCCATTATATATGTAGAACCATATTACATCATTCACACATATATTGAATATAAATATGCCCCATCCTCCCGAGTAATAACTCACCGGATGTATTCTCTAAAGTGCTATCACACTAGGTGTACTCGTATGACCTAGTTACCCCAAGTCAGAATCGCTCACTAACTTCGCCAAAAACATACATAATGGAGGCTGTCATATTCCTTCCATGAAAGTGAGATAAGCTCCTCACCCATATAATAGACGCTATGAACTAAGGATATACTCGCCCTACTCCTCAAGCTAGAGGATTCACCCACATTGCACAACCTCCTCCGATAGCAGTAGAGTATATATATTAATAATATATAATCACTAAAATTTATATGCACACACCATATATATACTATCGCCCACCGTATATATATAAGTATAAAATATCCCGGCCTTACCGTGTACTGAGCACTAGCCTATATTTAGTATCTCGCATTTATGGTCCAACTCTGATTATTAATTTATTTACACATTAATTAATATAATAATTTCTCGAGTCTATAGTTCCGACTGTAATTTAATTAATTCACACAGTAATTAATTTATTACCTCGGTATCACCCAACCCATACAACCGGGCTCGCTCACTTGGCCCGAAGTTAAATATTATCCAAGTCTATATCCTGACTCCAAATTAAAAAAATTTAACACCCTGGTGCCACTCAACCGATATACCCGAACTCTCTCACTTGATCCGTGTCTAAATATTTTGGAATCGAATTCCTCAAATTGATCCATAAGGTGCCCCACATTAATCCTCCCTAATCCCAATTTCTTTCCCCAAAATTGTTAGGAATATGTGCCTCCTATTTATTTGTCACTAAATAAAACATAGGAATTAAATTTAGATTTTACTTCCCCCTTATATATAAAAGTGGCGAACCGGCCAAAAATCTGGGACCATCGATCAATCGATGCTCTGGGTCGATCGATCGATCGACCAGGTCTCTTTCTTCTCCACGATTCTGTTTCAGTCATTGTTAACACAACCAAGCTTCTAATTTCTCCCATAGTAATCTTCGACCATAATCAACCATATTAACAATGAAAACAGGTTCTAATCAACCTAGATGCCTTAATTCAATTACAAATTTCCACGAATTCTTACGTTTTCCAGATTCGGGTTTTACCCGGGTTTCAAACACCAAAATACTTTACATCTCTATTATCATAAATTAAATGTCAATTATTACTAGATTTAATCATACGATTCATATTACTATGCTACAGAATCATGAAACATACTAATATTACCCCAAATCTTATCAAGATATACCTTTTCTCAAAAACCCGATTTCACCCGAATACCCCTTTATACCCAAAACGGATTTTTGTTTAGACATCACAAAAATGTGAATTGAGTATCAAAATTGAAATCACAGAAAGTTAACCAGTTGCCTTTGGGTTCTTAGAGTCCGATACGTTGGTGTAGAGGCAAGCTCGATGATGAGCACCCAATCCGTTCCTTGTTTTATCTCCAAAAGATCCCCAAATTGGCTCTAACTATTCCCTCTCACTTTCTCCCCAATTTCTTAGATTTAGATGTATGTTTATATATTGTTCCCCACTCTTAGATTTAGGTCTCAAAATACTAATCCCGTTTTTAGCCTAATGAGCCAAGCCCAAGTGACCCAAATAGCCCCATGTGGGCCCGGTTATACCTAAAAATGTCCCGTGACCCGTTTACTACCCCTGGGTACACTTTTCCGACTATCTCGGCACATCCGGACTCAACTGTGCACTCAAAATCAACATCCAAATTAATTCATAAAAATCCTTATCTCACACCCAAATTAGTTTATACTGACTCCCGGCTGAGATAAATAAACGCCACGTCACTAATACACGTTATGACATAAATAAATTATTACTATTCACTTAGTAATTAAATTTCTTGAAATATTAACAATTCACTCCCCGATTAATATTTAAATCAATATTACCATAATTAATTGAATTAAATTACGACACACAAGCAATTAAAAATTTCTCGAATTAATTAAATATTACATGCACAGAAATACGGGGTGTTACAGAGAATAAAATCCATTCTAAGAAGATAATCTAGTTGAGTACAAACTTCAAAAAGTTCTAAAGGAGCCATTCGATACGGGGGTATGGAATTAGGGAGAGTATTAGGATAAATATTTATACCAAACTTTATTTTTCTTGGAGGGGGTATTCCTGATAATTCTTTTGGGAAAACATCTTCAAATTGCTCTAAAATTCTAGGAATTAAGGAAGAAGAATTTTGAATTTGGAAAATTAATGGTTCAGACGGACCTAATTCTGGAAATATAAAGGAGCTATTGTCTTTGTTTCGAAAATAAATATTATTTGTATGTCAATCAATACAAGTCTGATGTCTATATAGAATCCATCGAATAATAATATCAAAACCACAAATATCTAGAATTATTAAATTGACAAAGAGTGTACCTAAACGTAGCTTAATTTTACAATTTCTATAACCTTGGGTAGGTGTATTTATTTCACATGTCAGTAATTCAATATCCAATTGAACAGTTAAATATGTAGGTAGTAATTGTAACAATTTAGCTAGTTTAAGACTGATAAAGGAATGTGTTGAACCGGAATCAAATTAAATATGTGCAGAAAGATGATGAAAAAGTATAGTACCTTCTTTTACGTCATGGGAGTTTCGTGTAGGTAATATACCACAATTATTTCCACCACTAGGGACAATCACAATTTTCTTAGCATGATTTATTTTAGGTTGTTTCGGGATATGACGATGGTTTTGATTTCTCGAAGGATTATCTAACTGACGATAGATTGGAGGAGGTTTCAATTTAAGGCACTATGGCCGAATATGTCCTAGCTCTTGATATTAATGACAATGAATTAATGTCTAGGTAGTGTTATCGAGAATCTAGGAATAAGCTTATCAAATTTGATTTGGATAGGTTTGAGGTCGAGGTTGAGGTAAAGTCCTAATCACATAATTATTTCTAGTAACGGGGGTTAGAAGAATTTTGTTCCACAATTACCACAACGTTGATAAGTTAAGAATAATCTTGAATTTGTAAAGGAGCGATAGAAGTCTTGATCCTTAGATGTAGTCCTCTTTCAAACTGCTTGCATTTTTTTTTCAGTATCCACGGACTTAATGACGTAACAAGATAACTCAATAAACTTGGCTTTATACTGGGCTGTGAACAAATTTGCTTCCTACAATCTTATGAAATCGAAATTTCATTGATCTCATTCGATTTTGGGTAAGTACGTATTGAAGAATATTTCTTCAAATTTTTCTTATGTAAAATTAGTAATATTTTGGTTTGTGACATGGGTTTCCACCAGAAATCAGCATCACCTTCGAACTTATAGGAAAGTACAATTACTCAAAGATTGGCAGCTATTCCTACTCCATTAACAATTTTCACAATCTAACGCATCAATTTCTCAGCTTCACTCGCACCTGGATTTCCAAGAAAGGAAAGAGGTCGTTGTCTAAAAAAATCTTTGAGATCATTCATCCTACGAATTTATTTTAAGATTTCCTTGCGAGCTAGTGAGGAATTTATTGTTGTGGGGCTAAAGATGTTAATTTTTTAAGACATCACATGATTCCTTCAGTTTGATTTTGTTTAGTCTGAGTTCCAGTGGAGGGAATTCTATTACTAACCATCCTAAAATATGATAGAAAAGTCACAATAATACATAAGAATATATCGCAAGCCTAATTATAGTAAACAAAAGATAGAGTTGTATGTTACATTAGGGTAGTATTTCACAATAATCCCTATTCTACATAAGTTAAAGTTAGTCAATCTCGTAAATAGTAGTTAGTTACACTATATACATTACTTTATTTTGTTATCTTACATTAGGAGGGATGGTTTTCTTAATTTTGAATTTTTCAAAGTGTGAACAACAACATCATTCTCGGAACACACCGAATTTAGATCATCGAAAAAGTCCTCAAGCTCGGATGAATCGTCATCAGTAGAATCGCTTAAATCTGAAGACATGCCAACGATAAGCTCACCATTGGATGTAACTTTGGGATAATGTGGCGGAGATAGTGGTGCATTTGCTAGAGAAATATTGATAACTTAATAAAGTATAATCAGATCATCTACATAATGACTGATTTTTCTCATAACCTGAACTTATCCAGAAACTCTATTTGTTAATACTAATATCTTCACATCGCTGCTCGAATCCCCCAGTCGTCATCCACAATTCTGATCATTTCTATGAGCCCTGCAAACTCTTCTTCTCTGACCGTAGTCCCCTAGCAATTTGTTGGTAGAATGTACAATATAAATAGAAGACAATCCCACCTATTCATGATGTAAAACAGACTTTACTACATAATATTTTATTAAAGGAAGTTACCAAAAGAAAAAGTAACTAATATCTTACAAAAGTTTCCTGTGTAAGATCCTAACTCGGGGATATGTTAATTTTAGAACATGCTATGATACCAACTTGTCATGCCCTACTTCTTGGTATGAATGTACAAGAGAGTGTAAATAAAGTAATGAATTAAAGTTAAGGTGGAAAAATAGAACTTTATTCATTAAAACATCACATAACATAGTGTATTATCACCACATGGGTGAATTACATTTTATTGTCAACACGAACTATAAAGTAGGTAACAGAAAAGTGTCACTCTTTGCTCTTATCTAGTTTAGTCTCCACCCAAATAGTAACATATGCATACATGTGACTAGAGTGTTCCATACAAGGGGGAAAGAGATATCCTCATTTTCCTAGGGGATCTGGAGGAAAAAGGAATTACCAAAAATATGCTAAGCATGCTTTACCAATTTTATAGAAATTATCTGTAGAGATGGAAGATGGAGTTTATATAGAATTCATATGTCTGTATACTTTAATAAGAAAGTCAAGGAATTAAAAAAATGATAGTCCTATACTTATCAGTTTCAAAGGGGTTATAAAATTAAATAAGTCATCAGTAAAATAAAATAACAAGTAATCCAAAACCTTCGAGAAATAAATAGCTAGGCACACAATTAAAGTGACACTCATACATATATAGCTAAACTCCGACTCTCAATCATTTACGACCATAGGCCAAGTAGAAAAAATATGTGGGCAAACACGATAGTCTACTTCCTAGTTATTACTAATGCTTTTAAAATAAATACTAAATCATAAAGGTTCAAGGTGAGCCGAATCATTACAATGAATTGTTATGGTATCAGTTATGAGATAAGAAGGGTTCAAATTTGATCAAATTGATCATAATTAAAACAATCAATAATAGAATAACATATGAGTATGGTAATTCCTACACTTACTTGAAATCAAATAGGGCTATCATTGAATGATATAAATAAAAGTTAAGCAAATACGCAAAATTTACTATTAAACAGGTAAAAAACCTATTGTAACGGAGTTTTAAATGGCTTAAGGATCAAAAGAGGATGTCGGAAGGAGCTGGTACTATAGTATCTATATGCAAATATTTGTGTGAATAAGTATTTGTGGGAATTTGAGGTTGGTTTTATCCATTTTATACAAAAACAAAATTGTGTATATTAAAGTTTAAGGGGTTAAATTATAATTAATTTCGGACTTTAAAATCTTAGGCTTATGTTCAAATTTGAAATTTGGTGTAGAAGACTTTTTGACATAAAATACATCAAAGTACTTATAGAAAAGGTTTGGGGTTGAAATTCAGAAGTTGAAAAGGTCAAGAGGGTTTAATTTGCAATTTAGGAAAACTATTTCAAACCTAAAAATATATTTTTCATTAACTCTGGCTAGGTTTTACCAAACACAGCCTTACCTTATACCATTTTGACCGGGAAAATAAAATAAAAATATTAGAAAAATTTTAGGATGTTTTGATTAGCCATGTACCCTCACGCGCCTGATCAATGCTCCCGGTCGAAAACTTCATCTTCTACCTCTCGATGGTTGACTTAGGGTTTGAAAAACATTGACCTAAGATAACTTCATCATTTTTAAACCATTTCAGATGATTTCTAAACTAACCCAACCTGATTTCTCACATGGAATCCAAAAATAATTTTTTTATGGATTGAGGTTCAATGTACATCGAGTTGTGAAACTGTGTGTTTTTTGAAATTCTGCCTAAACTTTCGATGCTCTACTAAATATTGCATATGTTCTTATGAGTATAGTTGTGTTTTCTAATATCCTATGGAAGATTTTGGTTTTCATTTCAAGGGTTGAGGTGGTCTGTGTGAAGAGAATTCAATGTTTTTAGTTTTCTGAAACAAAAAACACTTTCGAGCAATTGAGGCTCAAAAGTTGTGATTTTTTACAAATGATCTATGCACTAGAGCTACTAATCTTGTGAGAAATCATTTCCTAGATTCGAAAATGATTTACAATCAAGAAATCAAAATTTACCTTTAAAACTCAAGCTTTAATGGGGGTTTTTCGAGTTTCTTCAAACAGGGACTATTTTTCACATAAAATTCCTATTGTCCTTATTGATATAGACATAATATCAACCCAACAAATATTTTTTATTGAAAGAATGGAATATAATTCATAAAATTATAAGGTACCTGGTTTGGAGGAAAATTTCAAGTTTTGTATAAGCTGAAATGGTAGGTTTTGAGGCTCTGTTCGTGGGGATTTTATAGGGTAGAATAAGGATATCTTATTGGTTTCGTTTGGAGGTGGATTTCTCTTGGTTTCAAGAAGATAAGTGCATGTATCATTGTTCCTCACATATGTGCAGGGTCATACCATGTGTTTTCGGAATTATTAGCTTAGATGGACATTAATGCGGGGAGAGGGAATTTGAAATTAATTTAGTTTAGGTTTTAGTCCTTGGCTGAAAGTATATACACTTATTTAGTTCAAAAAGTGTTACTTTTATAAAGTTTAAGGATATTTTTGTAATTTTAGAAACATATAAGGGGTGAAAATGATAATTTTAGTTAGTTGTTTTCCAGAGGTTTAATTTAATATAAAGTTAAGGTCTAGGGGTTAAGGATAGGTCGTTCAGGGGTTATTTTTATAATATTTGAAACTTCAAAGGTACTTGGGTAATCTAGTAAAGTTGTAGGTTTTGTAGAGTAGTTTTATTCTTCTTTTGGATACTTTTGAGTTTAGGCATTTTAGAAGATGTCAAAATGAGATTTAAGGTAGCTTGATTCAAGTATCGATATTACATTTAGAGTAAATCAATTTGTAATATTTGTCTTAACTAGCGTGTGAAATTTTATTTATGATTTGTGTTTCTCGTACACATTAAATTGGCATGGTTCAGAATCGTGCCAAATCAAAGTAGGCATGGTTTGAAACCATTATTATTGAGTTAGTTTGGTGTAGTGAAGTTTTATATTGAATAGAAAAAAAGATTACTAACACAACTCATAAATCTGATATAAATACAACAAAAATTTGTGACAAAAATACCCGACATGAATACAACATTTTATGTTAATTTTATGTCAATTCCTGTCGTTTCTTATCATATTTTAAGGTCGTTTATAAAATTATCGTGCATACTAAATATGCAAAGTAAAATTAGGTGGATATACTTTACGTGACCCAAGGTCACGTTCTGTCAACTAATCGATAATACATATTTTTCATATAAGTTTCTTCTTTATCTTATTGAACCGTGCTCAATAGAACTACCGTAATGATGTTTGAGTTGGGAAAAAGAAGATTTCAATTTATTATTTACTTTCTTCATTAGTTAAGACATGGTTATCATTGTTTGGCTTACATTCTAGTGGTATCCCAAATATTTTTGTTTTCGATTATTTGTTTTTTTCCGATCGCTATTAGGAATAATCAACGTTCTTGATTCTTGACTCGATGGTTGAATTTTGGTAATTATTAGGGTTCAAACTTTGTTATTATCAGTTTTTTAGTTATATTTTTGCCCTTTTTGAAATTGTATTGATTAATGTGTGTGTATTTGATCAAACACTTATAGCTAGTAATTAATATGTTCTGATTTATTTGCTGGTTTAATTCCATTATATGGCTTGTTTGAATCTTGAGAAAATATAAAGAAATCAAAATTTATTATAGAGTTTTTCTTATTTGTGCCATTAAAATTAGGCCCTTTAAACATTGGGGTAGGGATGAGTTTGTTAAACCTTTATGAATCAAGAATCTAGAAAACATTGATTCAAGAATTATGTTAAATTAAAGCCAAAGTAATATTACTATTACCCATATTAGTAGGTGTGAGAAGAATTTAAAACTTTTCAAATTATTTAGTTTCTTTTTTCTTTCAATTGTCTTTTGAATAGGATAGAAAACCATTATGTTTCTCATATTGTCGGATTCTTCAATCAAGAAAATGTGATATGAACATCAATAGGCATATAAAATAGGTTATCTAGAGCTCTTAGTTATATTATCCTTGACAGTCCCTCTCTGGTTCAAGTATCATTTTCACTTCTACTACTTCACCTAATGAAATTGTAATTTTTTTTATCAAAGGGGGATAGTACCCCCATAAATTTTATTACTTTTTAAAAAAATAGAGAAAAAGCCTCTCCAAAGCTTAACAAACCCAGACTTGCCTAATTCTAGAGGTTGGGCCCAATACTCTAGAAGGAAAGCATGATAAACATGTGGTTTTATTATAACCCCATTACAGAAATGCGAACTTTAATCAAACTTGGGATTTTATTTTAACCCCATTACAATTTTTTAATCCTATTTCTGATATGAGGAAAATGTAGACTATCCATGTTAAGGTGTCATTTGACCAGCTGAGGGAGAGAATTGAAATTTCAATATGTTGCATATATGTTTCTTAGAGATGCCCTTGAAGCAAGTAGGTCTGCTGCTGAGTTCATTTCTCTCCAAACACGTGTGAGTTGTATTTGATTTGTCATGTGTATGTTGTCAATGATTGCTTGAGCTTACCAAGGAGGTTTTCTTTATTCAATACACCATCTATAATGAGTTTACCATCAGATTCCACTAAAACATTTTGAATGTTTAGGTGGGAAATAATATTAAGGCCTTCCATTAATCCCATAACTCTGCATAAAAGAAATTGTGATTTCCCATGGACTTTTCAAATCCTGCAATAAAATGACCTATTGAGTTTCTAACTATTCCTCTTATTCCCCTGGAACTAGGGATTCCTTTAGATGAACCATCTATGTTGAATTTAAAGAAACCTAAAGGAGGTTTAGTCCAGGCACATATTATGATATATACTATTTTAAGAAAAAATTTAATGTTAAAACATTATATTAATTACTATAATAACCCCTTTTTTCTCACGTAAAGGATGGCCAGACACGATACGCTGAAGTTGGGGCTTGTTATACAATCTATATAATTTTCAAGACTAAAAAAACAATAATCATATATTAAGGCCAATAATTAAGGTTCAATGACTATTTCCATAACAATAAATAAATCCAAACTGACACCAAATGTATAATAGATCTGACATGAAAATAAGGATCTCAACCTAACATAACGTAAACAAATATATCTCGGGCTTATTCCCATACAAATGTCTCAAGTGAAATAAGTAACTATAGCTGAAAATCACCTAATCTAGAGTCAATGAATCTGAAAGCCAGATAGACAAAAGATATTGCAAGGCTGATACAACAACAGTCCCGCTATCCCTGTCTATGAGCAACCTGGGGGAAAATATTTATAATTTGGGTCAAAGCCCTAGATGTGAAAGAATTAACTTAATAAATTTGAAATTAAATAAATAGAGTTTATGGAAAATAAATATTCCCCATTGTCACTCACATGCGATTAACATCTCACCGCTCAACTAAGTGCGATATTATCCGCATCCCAACAAGTCCCAAAATAATATATGTGATAACTTGCCAATTTAATATTCAAGCGGATTAACTATCATCGATTATTAAAACGAATATTACTACATTCAATTGCCAAATCCAAAGGTCACACACACACACACACACACACATATATATATATATATATATATATATATATATATATATTATAATACCCCATAATTTTGAGGGCTTTATTTATGAATATGGTATATAATTTTAATAATATTATTATTTTACTAATCTGGATATTGATATTATATTTATTTTTATTTGAAATGAATCGAATATTTAAATTCAAATTTAATTGGCTTTTGAACATTTTGTAATGGTTTAAATATATAAACTAGATAATTTTGAATTAAAGGGCAATATAGTAATATGCGTTAGCTTAGTCACCAAGCTAGGTTTTGAGAGAGGGACTATATAAGGAATATTATGGGTGATTATAAGGAAAGCGAGATGAAACAGAGAGGCCAAAAATGAAATCCAAAGAGGCAAAATCGAGTGGAATGAGAAGAGCCAATTTGGAATGTTTAGATCTTCTTTTTGAGTGCATTCGGTTGAGATTTAAGAAAAACTCAAAACACATACCTGGCTCAATTTTTCGTGTAGAATCTAAATCTGAAGTCGGATTGGCAATTTGAATAAATTTTGGTTCTGATTTTTCTGGATTTTTAAAATAGGACTATTTGGGGTTATCTCGTATTGGGGTTAGAACATGATTTGATTATTTTCACGAGAGGAACGTGATGACTCAATCAGATTTTGAGGATGATTTTTATGTGATGATTCTTGCAATGATTTTAAGGTATGGGGGTTACACAATATGCTCTTTAAATCTCGCGAGTTTATTCCGTTATTTCTTGTTTAATTGAACTCATATTTGAATTGATAAATTCTTAAAAATCTGGAAAAATAATTGTTGGAATTATTTTGATTCATTTGGTATTATTCATGTTGTTTATGAGCACGTTGTAATGAGATTTTAATATGGCACGGAGGTTGGGCACCCTCCAAAATTCCTACTTCCCGGGCTATGGCTTGATAAAGCATATGCGGATGGGGTGAGGCCTGGTGACCCGGTTAATGTGTTGTTGAGAAATTTATTGATAAATTCTTTGAGATTTGCTTTTGATTTGAATATTCTTACTCATGTTGTTACGCTTTATTCATTGCTAATATATTTGTTGTGCATGTTTCCTGTCGTATTGTGTACTTCCCCATATTTTCTTTTAGTGGTAGGTTAGCGCGGATTTTGGTGCTTTGGACCTATTGGGATGATTTTAGCGTGGATTGTTTTGGGAAGAATTTTAATAAAAGTTGGAAGATTGTATTTATTATTTTGATCTATAGATCATTGGCGACTTATTTTGTTTCGAGATAAATAGTTGTATTATTTCGAGAGACAATTATTGTATTTAAATTTGAGTATTGAGATTTGTGAATTTATATTATTGTGGTATTCTTTTAGATGTTCTATACCTTGCTATTTGCGGATTTGATTAGTTTTATCGATAGTAGCGCTCCGTTCGCTCTCCCCGGGAGGGCGGGGTGTTATATATATATATGCATAGAATAATAAGGATCTACAATTTATGTCTACAATCATAGACAATTTAATTAATCACATTTAAATCCGGGTGAAATGTGTATATGTCCTTTCATATATGCGACATGCAAAGGCATCTATCGTTGGTGTCACGTTCGTGCTCTATGGGCAAGTACGGATGCACCTCTTATCCAAAGTGGACAACACAAAACACACATAATTTGGGACAGTACCTATGCAGTATACCAGGTTACGACCTATACCTAGAGGTGACAAAGGCTCACAGCATCAACATCTACCTCTCGTAGATGGCGCTAGTCTAGCCCACTTGTGTTGACGTGTGCTATGCAGTCTCAATGAACAAAATCCCAAGCCAATAGGACTATCCACGAACATTGGTATGTCCACACAGAAACATATAAGTACATATTATTTATCCCCATATAATATGTATAAGTAACTACTCTATAATTACCTAAACGTCCCACATGATATCCACAAATGTTCATCAATTGATAATTGACCATCTACGTAATTATTAATTCCATTTCCTTAAAAACTTATTTAACCATCTAGTTAAATATAATGTTTCAATTAATATTAAGGTCGTATTTACACTTTTTATAGATTCCTCTTTACCCCAAACCTCGTCCCACCAACTCGTACGAGGTTCTAAAAATATTCAGCATTAAATGCTCGCCCAAAATTAATCCTAACAACAAGGCCGAATCAATTCGATTTCTTGGCCAAATCGATTCGCTCAGCCGAATCGATTCGGATCAAGGCCCAATTAATTCATTTTTCCACTGCTTCCTAGTTCTTCTATTTTCTAATATGGGTTCTGTTTATTTAATCACAAATCCTCTTATAATGGTTTATTCAATCGATTAATCTCATAATTAAATATCTACGACTTAGTTACTCATCTTAGGATCAATAATTTCATGTTTTTGACATCGATTCCTTCCCCAAATATCCCAAAATTCATTAATGTACATAAAGGAACCTAATCTAGATTTCTTCCACAATCTCCACAATATGTAATTCAATTTATGGTCATATAACATGAAATTTATATAAGAATGTGCAGGTCATAAATTTATATAAGAATGTGCAGGTCAAGAATCGATTCCTAGATTTCTGGGTTACAAACTATGTTACAATTAATCCTCTAGCTACACGAGACTAATTCCTAACATTTTATTTAGCAAAATCCAATCTAAAACCCAGAAATCACACGAGGACATTATAATGCATCAAGAAGTACATTAGAAATTAAATAGAGCAAGAGAATTCTTGCTTGGATATACGGGGAATGAAATATCCTTTGAATTCCTCTCAATTTCTTGATATAAATTCTTCCTCTCTCTCTCTCTCTCGCTCTATGTGGTGTGGCTAGGTTTATAAGAAGTAACCTCTTAGAAGTTAATTAACATCTTAATTAAGGTGATAAATTCCCAAATCTCGAGTTGGGTTAAAATCCAAAATTTTGGACCCCCAAATGGGTTCGAATCCATACCCAAACTAGCCTAAAAGTTTTCTAACTTATATATCTATACCCTAGGGCCATTTCTGAAGGTTTAAAACACCGAAACGAGCCTATAAAACCTCCCAAAATGCATCCCAATTATTTTTATTTCACTTAGACATTTTTTATTAAGTTTAAAAGATGCATACCCATAAATTTATTAACGTGTGATTTCTTTTTCACCGGTGAACTCATTATGCCAAATTGAGTCTTGTATTTATATAATCATGAATAAATATTTATTTTCAATTTAAATTTTTACCCATTTAATTTAAACCCTTCCGATTTAATTTATTCCCAAAATAAATTCGAAATTATTAAATTTATTTATGTCGTAATGTTTTATTCTGAAAATACGAGGTATTACATTCTCCTCCCCTTATAACAGAATTCCGTCCTCAGAATTCGCTAAACCTTAACCTTATATTTTAATCCGCGTTATTAACCCAAGTTTTATACCCAATTAGTCCATACCCATATCCCATGAGATAAGAGAAAAGGCTCACCCATGCCTATCATAACATCATCAGGGTGTCCATATATTCCATATTATACGTACACATACGCATCATTAACAAAGATAAATGACACATACACATCTAATTAGTACCATTCATAACCAATGTAACCATACATCAAGTATACCACCATATGCGCGAATACAAAAAGAGAATAATCATCTTAGTATCCGACTTCCCTCTACTCCCGACTTTTGCCAATTTAGTATGTGGGACGTCTCGCAAGAGAAATCCAAATTGGGAACCCTACCGATACACTACTATGCATCTTCGTCAGTTATTGAGATCCATCGGCCCAAGACTAAAAAGAAAATAAAAATAAAAATAAATATGTGCAATAATCATGTAAATTCTAATTTGTGCCTATTGCCAACCGAGGTCTCATATTGCCTAAGGGATACGCTAAATCCCGATAAATTACCCGTTTAATTTTACTAATAACAATACCCCCAAAAATCCTAGGGTCTAACATCTCTTAACTTTGGACATTTGTTGCTTTTATGCGTGGGACGTAAAGCGAGCGAAATCCAAACAAGAAACCACCCCGATACATTACTGCATAGCGTTGTCAGTTGCTGAGATCCGTCAGTTCAGGACCCACGTCTATAATGTGATTAATTAATTTATAAGGATCATCGATCTCTATCGTCGTCCATCTAATCATATTTAGACTCAAGTTGTCACAATTACTTTAGTATTTTCCACAGTTATAATGCACATGAATGCCAACTAGTCACACTACATTTGACTATTGACTTTAAATGGTCTCGTAAAATCAAAGCAAACCCTTCGACCTTCTTGCCAACACATCCCTAGGATATATCATACTCCGACGTTATTTATGAAAATAAGTTCTTCGAAACTCTAATACCTCCTAAGGTCAATTCTTATACTCCTCTACAGGAGGCAGTATAGGTGCCTGTCCCTCAAACTAGAGGGTGAAATAATGCAAATCGCTTAGATAAACAGAGTCTACCCTCCCCAATGTGCAAACTACAGAGTACTGTGCACTAATACTAAACTAAGCTTGTCTTACAAAATAAAGGAAATTAGGATCACACCATCGCTGTCAAGGCTAGCGCTTGTCCCCCTCCTGGTGCGATATGATATATGTATCTGTGCTGCAGTTGCGATTGTTGTCCCTGAGGTGGAGTTGGAAGCACTAGTACTACTGCCACTGGCTGGACCTATAGTGGTTGACACCCCCTTGAGGTGTCTGATGTACTTGTTATCCCCTACCTTCTGTGTTTCTCGATTCCCCTAAGGGCAATCCTTGACGAACTATCCCTTATCCCCACAAACATAAAAATTTTCTTGAAACTTGTAAGGACATAAATTTCGAATTCAGTCCATGTACTGTTTTGACTTAATTCCGTGAACAAAACTATGTTTGTAATATGTCATAGGGAGATTTTATTTTGTCACGATCCCACTTGGTCTATGACGTATTGAAGAAATTGAAGACGTTGCGGCAAAGCTTCAAAGAATTAATCATGCCGAAGTTTAATTGGTGCAAGTTTAATCGTCTTCAAAGTTAATTTCATTCCGAGATCACACAGGTATGAATGCATATAATTAATGGTGCTCGGAATTATTTTTATAAATGATAATCATGTATTTTTATAAAGAAAAATGTTTTAAGTGTTTTAAATGGTTTACACTACGTTTTATTGTGATAAACTCGAAATAGAGTTCGACTTATTTGGATCTCTTCTAAAAGAGACGCTTTAAAGATAAAGTCAAAAAGTCAAACCGACGCAGCGTCGTTCAAACGACATAAGATCTCATTCGAACGAGATACCTATGTCGCGCGAATAACGTGGATCTGTCGTTCGAACGACATGTTTTTTAAGGCGATGGTTAATTGTTATTTAAAGCGTGTTTTCATCAGAGTTTCGTAAGTGTGAATTCTGGAAAAAATAGTTTACCATCCAATACGAGTTTTGCACATGTTTTCTAAGGTTTAAAAAGCTTAAACACATCCTTAGAGTTTGCAAAGATTCGAGATATCATTATTATATGTTTATGTGATCTTGCTTCACCAAGAAGGGTTGTTCTACCATTGAACATCAGGGTTTTGTGATGATTAGAAGAGAAGGACTTCTTGTTCGACATCGTAGACAAATCAAAGCCATTTAGTGGATACCGAGACATACGTGGACGCTTGTGTTGTGGACAAGTATCGTGGAAGATGGAATTTCTGCGTAGGCACTATTGAAGAATGGTAGAAGATCAGAATGAGAGTCAAGACCCGTGGGGATCGAGTTATTGAGTAAGGCTAATCTGTCTTTGAAAAATCTTTGTTTATAGTGATTGTCTGTCTTGGGCCGTCCGAGGTTGTTTTCCCATTTTGGAGTTTTTCCTCGTACATCCGGCATTGTGAGCATTCTTTACTTTACTTTACTTGCTTTAATCACTAGATGCATGCTTAGGATTAATCAAGATAAAATTGGTTTAAAGTAAGAATTGGGTTTTCACAACTTGGTTTGGTGCACATTAAAAGTTGGATAATTTTTTTTGGTAAAAATTGATTTGGTTTGAAACACACATAAGGGCCACCCCGTTTTCACAAATTGGTATCAGAGCGAGAAAACATATTTTATTTGTTTTGTGATCCCGTGTTTTTGTTTATCTCTCCTATGTTTGTTTTCTCTTGATGGATTCTCTAAGCCTTGACGATTTACATCGTTTGAATTTAAAGTTTGCAAAACGTATTGAAGTTTTGGAGAATGAAAATTCCGGTTTTAAAAATAAGATTGAATATTTGCAAACGTTTCAAATTCAAAGAGATATTTATCATGAGCATTTTAGTTACTTGTTTAAAGATTTTTCTATATTAAAATTGGGCAAAAAATGAGAGTGATGATAGAGTCCACGTTTTAGAAAAAAAGTTAGAGGATTTGAGAAATTCTAGGGTTGGTGCCATTGAGGAAAATAATTCAATCAATGATTTTGTGGCATGTGAGAAGACTATGAGGGATAAGTTTTGTCATATTGAGGGGGAGCGAGATAACCTTCTAGGGGTAATCGAAAATATAAAGAAGGAGTCCCGAAATTTTGAGGAGTCTAATCATTTGCTTGTGTCGAAAGTTTTGAAGTTAAAAAATAATTTAAATGACATGAGTAGTGATGGTAGTAGCTTATCTTGTTCTAGTGGTTCGAATGTAAAATACAAAACCATAGTTTGTTTTAGATCATCAACCACATCCGAGGGTATTAGAAAAGGTCAACCTAAAGGTCCCGTTCCTCGTCGTGTTTTCACATGTTCGAATTGTGGTAGGAAAGGTCACCTTAGGAGTTTTTGTTTTGATCTTAGAAAAGACCCTAGTAAGTTTAAAAGTAGTCTCCCGTCGATTCCCCAAACCCTTTTTGTTAGGTATACATCGGTTTGGGTTAGGAAATCCGTTTTAGAGATGCTAAATGCTTCGTTGGTTGATTCTCACATGCATGCACATGATTCATCTCTTGCTATTTCTTATGGATAGTAGTTTGCACGTTTTTTCATATGCTAACCCTTGCATCATATTTATAATTTGCTAGTATTATGACATGTGTATCAGTTTGTAGTATAGTTTCTCATTTGTTTGAGTCTTATTTAAAAAATATGAAAATATTTTGTTTTTTGAGAAAATTTTTGAAAATCCGAAAAGATTTTTGTTTTTGAGAAAACTTTTGAAAAACCAAAAAGATTTTGCATTTAGTTGAATCAAAATATGTTTGAAAAGACAAAAAGATTTTTGATTTTTTATTTTTTAGTTTACATGTTTGATGTGGCATATTGGTGTGCTTTTCATTATCCATGTGGCTAGGACATTTGGTCATTATTATCGATACTTAGAATTATCTTAACCATTGTTTATAAGGGGTTGTTTCGAAGTCGATATGCATTTTAATTCGACTTTTTATATATGCCAACATTGCACACATGCATGAGTTTTTATGGATGTTTGACTTCTCTGGCATATTTGAATTCTGTGAGGCGTTCTTATCTCAATATTATCATCTATGCGTAAGTAGACTTAAGGAGAAGCATGCAAGTAAGAATCGTTTACCGTGAGGATTTGAATTGGAATAATGAAAAAATGATGAGTGATTCACAGGAAAGGGCTGCGAGAGTTCAAAATTAACTCTTCGTGAAAGCCACCGTTTAAAAGAGCCCAAAAGAAAAAGCAATATGCAAAGAAAAATGGACAATAAGATTTTTTCTAAGTTGAGAATGTTAGAAACCTCAAAATAACTTGAAAAAGTATATATTTATGAGGGAGTTTGGTTGGAGAATATTTAAACGGGTTTGCACAACTAATCCTAATGTTGAAATAATGCAATTTGACGCTATTGTTTGTAGAATCAACAAAATTATTGAATTGTGTGCATGTTGTATGTTTAGTTCATTAAGCTCACTCTTTAATTATAAAATGGATATGATAAAGTTTGATAATTTGTCGTTATCAATTAGAGCTTCTTGATCGTTTTGATGTGTTGGAATTGTGACTCATTTGTTGTAGTTTCACACCCATACATTCCATATCCATGTTTGAGCACATCGGTACTATGTTTGCATGTAACTCGCATTTTTTAGTTCTTATGAGTTTTTGCATTTTGTGTTAAAAGCATACTGTTTTAGCACTATTTAGTTGCTGTTAGGACCTTCCACTAATTTTTTTCTGAAAATTTTTTCACTGGGCAAAAATATAAGATATTTCTGGGAAAATGTGAAAGTTTGGCAGGTCGTGAGAAGTTGTTCAAATGACATCTCTATGTCATGTGAACGACATCTATACTTCAATCGAGCGACGTTCTCATTTCGTTTGAGCGACGTCCCTGGCTCGTTTGAACGACATGATGAATTCTTACTTCTGATTGGTTTGCAGTCCACTATTTATTTTGGTGATATTTTTGGTACTGTTGGAAGTGTTTCTGGACCGACTGATTTATATGCAGGTTATATTGTCTCATATTGGTATTTTGCATATAGTCCATTTATCACACCTGATTAGTTTGATATATTTTTTTATGTGATTCATTAGTTTACTAGCTACAGATTTGTCATTACTTGATCATATTTAGCTGGTTTTTCACGGTTATCTGGCGTTTTTAATTATCAAATTGATTCAAATCGGTATATTCTCATGCTAGATACTTTGATTGGTTTATCTTTTCACCGGATTGTCTATTCGAGATAAAAAGGGGGAGAGATGTATGTGATGTAGGGGGAGATTTGAGCATGTTTTTTATTACATATTTTACAAATTGGTATTTCAAATTGGTAATTTAAATTTGGTATCATTTTATTGCTCAATTGTTGAACAAATTATGGGTTAAGAGATTATTCATATTGGTATCTATTGTTGTTTGGTATCATTTGGATATATATTGGTTTCATTTGTTCCTCCATACTGCACTTGGTATTTGTTTGTTTATTTCATGTGTGTAGGTATGTTTTAGCGATTCAAGATTTCAAGTCTACATCACATTCATACAATTCATGCTTGTCGGTGCCATATATACAAGTCCGTGTCCTGTACTTTTTGATTTTGGATTTATGGGATGGGATTTAGGCATCATATGTCTTGACGGACCGGTTTAGGCATTTCACTGGTTTAGTTTTGTCCCAGAATAGTCAAAGGGGGAGATTTGTAAGGATATAAATTTCCAATTGAGTCCATTTATTGTTTAGACTTAATTCCATGAACAAAACTTTGTTTGCAATATGTCATAGGGAGATTGCATTTTGTCATGATCCCACTTGTTCTATGACGTATTGAAGAAATTGAAGACGTTGCGGCAAAGCTTCAAAGAATTAATCATTCCGAAGTTTAATTGGTGCAAGTTTAATCATCTTCAAAGTTAATTAAATTCCGAGATCACACTGGTATGAATGCGTATAATTAATGGTGCTCGATTTTTTTTTTTATAAAAGATAAGGATGTATTTTTAAAAAGAAAAATGTTTTAAAATGTTTTAAAGTGTTTTAAATGGTTTACACTACGTTTTATTCTAATAAACTAGAAATAGAGTTTGACTTATTTGGATCTATTCTAAAAGGATGTTTTAAACATAAAGTCAAAAAGTTAAATCGACGCAGCGTTGTTCAAATGACATATGATCTCGTTCGAACGAGATACCTATGTCACGCGAATGATCTAGCTCTGTCGTTCGAACGACACATTTTTCGTGGCGACACTTAATTCTTATTTAAAGCATGTTTTTGTCAGAGTTTCGTAAGTGTACATTCTAGAAAAAATAGTTTACCATCCAGTACTAGTTTTGCACATGTTTTCTAAGGTTTAAAAAGCTTAAACACATCCTTAGAGTTTGCAAAGATCCGAGATATCATTATTCTATGTTTATGTGATCTTGCTATACCAAGAAGGTTTTTTCTACCATTAAACATCAGGGTTTTGCAGTGAAGAAAAGAGAAGGACTTCTTGTTTGACATCATAGACGAATCAAAGCCATTCGGTGGACATCGAGACATACGTGGATGCGTGTATTTTGGACAAGTATCGTGGAAGAAGGAATTTCAACGTGGACACTATTAAAGAACGGTAGATGATCAAAATGAGCATCAAGACCCATGGAGACCGAGTCATTGAGTAAGGCTAATCAGTCTTTGTAAAACCTTTGTTCATAGTGATTGTCTGGCTTGGGCCATCCGAGGTTATTTTCCCATTTTGGGTTTTATCCTCGTACATCCGGCGTTGTGAGTATTCTTTACTTTATTTGCTTTTAGCACTAGATGCATGTTTAGGATTAATCAAAATAAAATTGGTTTAAAGTAAGAATTTGGTTTTCACAACTTGGTTTGGTGCATATTAAAAGTTGGACAATTGTTTTTGGTAAAAATTGATATGGTTTGAAACACACATAAGGGCCACCCCATTTTCACAAAACTGATGCCTGTCTAGTTATATCCCCTATTAGCCCTAATCTTACTGCCCTTCGCCCTGGTGGCCTCTCGGTTGTTGGCCCTGCTAGCCCTGTCAGCTCCCATTATCGAAACCCATAGATCTTTTATGTTTCTCTGAAGGTTGAGGACCCCAAAATTGCTAGGCCTCCTAACTGTTACTCCCATTCACCTTACCCTACTGGTTGGATGTATCAGAGTCGTGTTTCTTCTCCCCCTTATTTTCCAGGAATTCCCTGTTCTCTTGGAAATGCATTATGACAACATTCACTACCTAGTTATATATAGTGAAACTGGATTCCCCAATAGTCACTTGCTGATGTTCCAGGTTATCCCTAACACAAACTTCTCCATCTTCCTCTGCTCTATACTCATATCCTCCTTTACGAAATAGGAAAGAGCAGTAAACTCTTCCTCATATTCTACCCCAGTGAGACTCGCTTGCTTGAGGTCCATGAACTTCTTTTACATCTTCGAGGGAAGTACTTCCCCTCAAATTTCTCCCAAATTTCATTTATGGGAAATCTATGCATCTCTACTTCCAAAGTCACGGACTCTCACCATTGAAATGATGATCCTAAAGTCGAAATGAGGGCAATATTTGCCTCTGAACTGGCATACATTCTACCATCCATAAACATCGTTGAATGTAACTTTTCCATCTACTTGCCACTAAAATATATGAACCTTTAGAAAACTCCAGTGGTTGGCTCTTAGTGAAGACCTCCCTAAATATATCCTAAATCAATCCAGGTGTCTAGACTGGTAGCACCGCCTGCTATGGTGATTGTGACTACATCTTATGCTGCAGTGGTGGAAAATGCCTTAACATAACTGCCATTGGGGTGAACACTGCATGAGCCGCGAAGTTGAAATCTTTGTCGGTCCAACCATTAGTGGCACTGGTGGTGGCAGCTGTTGTGGCTCCTTCTAAGCCCCCTCCTCTGTAGTTGGCATGGTGGAACGTCTTGTCCTGCCTCTCCTACCATTTTCCATCTAAAATCAAATGAGATTCGTATTAGTACTGATTGTAAAGAATACAATGATTCCTAAACATAAGGCTCTATGCATAAAAGGCCGCAGCATAGAACGTAACGATATCAAACAAAGATCCTAAGAATACTAGAACCGTGCTCTGATACTAACCGTAACAACCCCTATTTTCTCACATAAAGGCTGGCTAGGCATGATATGCCGAAGATAGGGCTTCTTATACAATATACACCATTCTCAGCAGTAACATAATAATAATCAATATTAAGTCCCATAATTAAGGTTCAATGAATATTTCCATAACAATAAATAAATCTAAACCAACACCAAATGTATAATAGATCTGACAAGAAAATAAGTATCTCAACCCAACATAATGTAAATAAATAAATAAATCTCGAGCTTATACCAATACAAATGTCACAAATGAAGTAAGTAACTATAGCTGAAAAGTACCTAAGCTATCGTTAATGAATTTGAAAGCCCGATAGGCCATTAATATCGCAAGTCTCATTCAACATCAATCCCGTTATCCCTATCTAGGAGCAACCTGGGGGAAAAATATTCATAATTTGGGTAAGAGCCCTAGATGTGTAATAATTAACTTAATTAATTTAAAATGCAATAAATACAATTGATGATAAATATATATTCCCCATCGTTACTCACATGTGATTAATTTGCGATATTATCCGCATCCCAACAAGTCTCAAAATAATATATGTGACAACGTGCCAATTTAATATTCAAGTGGATTAACTATCATCAAATTTTAAAACGAATATGACTACATTTAATTACCAAATCCCAAGGTCACCCAATCTTATATCTACATCATGAAGGTGCAATAAACATCTATTATTGACAATATAATAAGGGTCTGCAATTTATGTCTATAATTTTAGACAATTTAATTAGTCACATTTAAATCCGGGTGAAATATATAAAAGCCAATTCATATATGCGACACGCAAATGCATCTACTGTCGATGTCTTCTTTGTGCTCTAACAGCAATTTTAGAGGATTCTCTTATCCTAAGTGGACATCACAAAACACACATACATTGAGGCGATCCCTACGCAGTATAACAGTTCAAGGCCCATACCTAGTGCTCACAAAGGCTCACATCATCAACACCTATATCTCGTAGATGGTGCTACTATGTAGTAACTAAATGACCTACACATCATGTAGCCCACCTGTGCCGACGTGTGCTATGTAGTTCGAACGCACGAAACCCCAAGTCGATAGGACCGTCCACGTACATTGGTATGTCCACACGAAAACATACAAGTACATATTATGTATCCGCATATAATATGTCTAGGTAACTATTATATAACTACCTAAATGTTTCACATTATATCCACAAATGTTTAACAATTAAAAATTGATCATCTAGTTTATTATTAATTCCATTACCTAAATAATTTTTTAACCATCTAGTTAAATATAATATTTTAATTAATATAAGGGTCATATTTACGTCTGTTTTATAAATTCCTCGTTACCCCAAACATCATCCCACCAACTCGTACGTGGTTCTAAAAATATCCAACATTAAATCCTGGCCCAAACTCACCATAATAGCAGGACCAAATAGATTTCGTTTCTTGGCCGAATCGATTCGCCCAACCAAACTAATTCGGACAAAGGCCGAATCGATTCTCTTTGCCACTGCTTCCGGTTCTTCCGTTTTCTAATATAGGTTATTTGTATTTAATCATAAATTCTCTTCTAATGGTTCATTCAATTGATTAATAACATAATTAAATCTCTATCGTTTTGTTACTCATCTTAGGATCAATAATTTCATGTCTTTAACATCGATTTCTTACCTAAATATCCCAAAATTCATGAATGTACATAAAGGAACCTAATCTAGATTTCTTCCACAATCTCCACAATATATAGGCATATAACATGAAATTTATATCAGAATGTGCAGGTCATAAATGTGTGATAAATTCCTCTACATAAGATTCTAAGATCTGCAAATTTCACCTAAAAAACCCTAAGGTCTCTATCATCAAGTTTTAAGAATCGATTCCGAGATGTATGGGTTACAACGTATGTTACAATTAATCCTCTATGTACATGAGATTAATTCCTAACATTTATTCACAAAAATCCAATCTAAAACCCAGAAATCACACGAGGACATTATAAGGCATCAAGAAGTACATTGGAAAATAAATAGAATGAGAAAATTATTGGCTGAATATACGGGGAATGAAATCTCCTTTGAATTTCTTGAATTCTCCTTTGAATTCCTCTCAATTTCTTGATATGGCTTCTTCCTCTCTCTCTCTCTCTCTCTCTCTCTCTCTCTCTCTCTCTCTCTCTCTCCCCCCCCCCCCCCTCTGTGTGGTGTGGCAAGGGTTCTAAGAAGTAACCTCTTGGAATTTAATTAACTTCTTAATTAAGGTGATAAATTCCGAAATCCCGAGTTGGGTTAAAATCTCAAAATTTTGGACCCCAAATGGGGCCAAATCCATACCCAAATTGCCCAAAAGTTTACCAACTTGTATACCTATACCCGGGGCCATTTATAAAGGTTCAAAACACCCTCACGAGCCCATAAAGCCTTCCAAAATGTGTCCCAATTATTTCTATTTTACTTCGACATTTTTTATTGTGTTTTAACCGCGCATGCCCATAAATTGATTAACGTGTGGTTTATTTTTCACTGGTGAACTCATTATGCCAAATTGAGTCTTATATTCATATAATCATGTATAAATATTTATTTTTAATTTAAATTTTAACCCATTTAATTTAAATCCTCCCGGTTTAATTTATTTCCAAAATAAATCTAAAATCATTAAATTTATTTATGTCGTAATATTTTATTCTAAAAATACGAGGTATTACATTTGCTTGTCCCCTGGAACACTTTTGTCATAACATTTGATATTGTTTAGAATGGATGTAGTGAGATGGATTACTTGCTGTGTTATGTAAAAGGATGAAGATTTTGTGTTATCAAAAAGTAATTTATTCCTGTCTTTCATAGTTCCCAAAGAATAATCTTTGGGATAACTGAGAAAAGGGTGTTTTGTGTTATCAAATTGTAGCGAGCTTTGCTATTGACGAAAGTATTTAGGGCTCCTTAATAATATATCATGGCCTGGAAATTGTGACATGACATCATTAAAATGTGTATTGACTAGTTATTAATTAGTGTAATCTAGGAGGCCAACTTTTTTTATTTGTATTTTTTATATTTGGTAACCCTGGACTATGGTGTTTATTAAGAAAAAATAGTCATGTTGCGTATTACTTTTTTTCTTATCTATGTTCAATTTATTACATGGTATTTATTTTTATTTTTTTATTTCATTAGGTTGATCATATTTGTGGATAACAGTTGTATTAATATAACACATATAGGTCAACCTACATTAATTTTACCTATGACAATAGAATGAATGATAAAAGAATATTGTTTCAATGTAAGAAATGTCATAATATTCTATATGTGAAGAAAGCTGATGTTATAGAACATATATTGTATTGGTTTTTAGATAGATACACATGTTGGACTCTTCACGGGGGAATGTGCGTCATCTTCGGTGCCTTTTTCTGACTCATTTATTGGTGACGTAATGCTAGAGATAGTATAGAATGATTTTGAAATTCCTACTATAAATCCACTTAACATTATGGGTGGTGGTGATGAGCATCAATATATTTATGGCCCGGATGAAGAAACAAAGAAACCAAATTGAAAAAATTATAAACTCCCTCGTTTCTTGTCTGATTATTGCATATAAAGTGCCTTGGCATGTGGAATTACAAGACATTTGCAATGTTTCTTGAATTATTAAAAGATGCTTTTCCTGATGGTGACACATTACCAAATTATTTTTACAAAGTAATGATGTTAATTTCAAACTTTGGGCTAGAGTACAAGAAGATACATGCTTATCCTAAATGATTGAATGTCCTATTGGAATGAGACAAAATGGGAGAATAAATGTTGAATGTGTCATACCTCAAGATATAAAAAATAAAGGATTAATCAAATGATGATGTTATTATAGATTGAAAGAATCCTACAAAGGTGGTATATTAATTCCCTTTGATACCAACACTTCAAAGGCTATTTATGTCATCAAAGACAACATCAGAACTGAGATGACATTCCCATGAGTGTGTTAATGATAAAAATTTAACACATCTAATCGATTCTATTTCTTGGAAAACATTTGATAAAATTTATCTAAATTTCAGATAAGAATTTCAGAATATTAGTTTTGGATTATCCAATAATGGGTTCAACCCATTAAGGAGCATGAGTATTACATGTAGAACGTGGCCTGAAATTATAATAATATATAACTTGCCTCCATAGTTGTTTATAAAATAGCCATATATGATATTACAAATAGTTATTGATGGTGCTCGTGACCTTGGAAATGTCATTGGTTTTTATTTGGGCCTTTTAATTGTTGAATTAAAGGAATTATGATTTGGGGTAAACACTTATGATGTAACTAGTAATCAAGTTTAAAATGTGTGCATTGTTGTTGTGGACAATTATTTATTTTCCATCTTATGAAATTTTTTCATGATGGAGTACAAAAGGTAAAATGGTGTGTCCCTTTAGTCATAAGTAAACCTGATCTCATAGATCATCATCAATGGTTGTCTCGAGGGCATAAATTTAGAACATATAAAATCTCTTTTGATTTACAGTTGAGTTGGATACATATCCCACACAACTATTTGGAGCTAAAGTGTATAATGAGGTAAAAAACTTCACTAGGAATGATACAAAGCAAATAGGTAAGAGAAAAAGGGGTGATGACCAAGATGAAACACTAACACAAAATTGGAAGAAAAAGCTATATTTTTTTAGTTAGATGATTGAAAGGACAATCTGGTATACCACAATCTTGATAAAATGAATATTGAGAAGAATGTGTGTGATGATGTGCTTTAGAAATTATTAAATGTTGATGGAAAGGTGAAGGATAACTTAAATTCGTATCATGAATTAAAATGCATGGGTATTCGTAAGCCACTAAATCCTCAGAAATGGATGAAAAATAAATATTATTTACCACATGCATGTTTACATTAGACACTATGGGTAAAGACATAGTTTGTAAAATATTAAAGGAGATAAAAGCCTCAGATGGTTCTGCTTCGAACATTTTACGTCGTGTTAACCTTAAAAAGGGTACGATATAAGGACTCAAGAGTCATGACAACCATGTTTTAATGTAAGAACTATTTCCCATTACCTTAAGGAATATGTTGACTAAGAATGGGCTTGGACCATTAGTTAAGCTAAGCAACCTTTCTATGAATATGTACTCGACGATGATGATTGTAACCAATAAAAAAGAAAATTTGGATTTTAGTGTAACCAATAAAAAAGAAAATTTGGATTTTAGCTATATAACCAAGTTAGTCAAGGAATGGAACACAAATGTATAACAAAAAATTTGGATTTTAGCTATGGGTACCCTAAAAAAGGAAAAAATATTCAGAGGGTATATTATCAATGGTGTTATGTATCAAACTAAGGCTCTGAGAGGTAAATATTCACATAAAAAAGTGGAGTCATGTTAGATGCAATGACTGAAAGTAACGTAAGTGCAAGAGACATAAATACCATATCTGAAGATGTTAATTTTTATGGAGTTTTGCAGATATGATTGAGTTGTATTATTCCAAGGGCAATATGTTTTTATTGTTCAATTGTGACTGGGTTGATAATAAAAGATGTCTCATTATGAAAGATGACTTTGGATTCATGCCTGTAAACTTCAAACATTTATTATATCCTAGACATCAAAAAGTCAATGAACCATTCATACCAACCTCTCGGGCAAAACAAGTATTTTATATATGATATCTAGTGGAAAAAGACTAACATATTGTTGTTGAAATAAAGCTTGAGACTTTTTTAATGTGTTTGGGCAATAGTTAACAACTCATAGAACTATGACTGATTAAACAGAGACATGGAGTGATCAATGTTTGTATAATATAACATTGAGGCGTGATGATGATGTTAATTGGGTAGGGCAAGGTGTTGCTATAGAATTAGTTGACATGGAAACCACTGGGCAGATAAATAAAGAAGCTTAGAAATATTAATTACCTATGTATTTAAACATGTATTAATAACTTGTGTGGATTTGTGTTGTTTGGTATATTTTCTTATTTTGAACTTGGTTCCACATGTTGCATACAACGATGTTTTGTTATTTTTATTTTTTTTAATCTTTATTTAAACTTTTCATTATCATAAGCTTGAAGTGTGAAAATTCTTATTGTGTGAAGATCTTATGATTTTTATCATTCCTGTGTATTTAGTGAAATTTGTAGCTCAAATACAACTCAGATTAGTGTAAAATTCTAGTCATTCCTAAGTATTTAGTGATTTAAAGTGTGTAAAATTCTTGTTACGTGAAGAGCTTATGTCTTTTTCCATTGTTGTTTTAGTTTAGTGAGATGTAGAGTTTAAATATAACTCACATTAAAATTTTGGAAAATAGAATATTGATTTTGAAAAATGGGGAAGTAAAAAATGGTTGAAAATTTTAAAGAGAATGTGTCGAGATTTTGGGGTTAGGGTGAGGGAGAATGAAAAGAGATGTAGAAAGAATATGTTGGGGGAGAATGGAAGATTGGATTGGAACCACTTATTTAAATCAGCCCTTGTTATTTATTCACCCCAAATTAAAGAGGTGTCATAAGTGGCATAGAAAAGGGGTTGACCTATAAAATAAGAAGTATAATGGATCAACTATAGGACATGAACTATCTATTTTTAATGTGTCAGAAACCCTCTCCCTTCCCTTAACTTTTCCAACAACAAAAAATCCCTACCTTACATTAGTGGAACTTGAACAATAAGATCTCTTATTCTCTGTTTGGGTTGTTCTTTAGATCATGGCCATATTATATTCATATCGGTATTCACATGCATCTGAGCCACATTGACTAAACTCATTTGGACCGATAACATATTCATATCATTATTTCCTATTTGGTTTGTTCTTTTAGCTACAATATTTTTTAAAATGTAATTTGATGAAGAAAAATATTGGGAAGACTGTTTGTTGTGTTTTACAAATTTGATAGAAACTACGAAAGAATTAAAGTTGAATGAAGATTAGAATTCATGATGTTCAATATAAAGAGAAGGATTATATCCTCAATTGCATAAGAAGAATTGATAAAACATCATTTCCTAGTACCCAAAGTGACATGGTTAGCAATGATAATCAACTTTAATGTCTTTTAAAGGCATTTCATAGTAAGCCCGAACAAATGTCCCTTAGTTAAAAGTAATATAGTCGATAGGTTACTTCTCAACTTGTTGCTCTGTCATTTACTTTAACTAAGGGTGATTTTCAATACCTTTGTGATATTGAACCTACCTTTCAATACCACAAAGGTAGCCCATTAGACTCGAATAAGAGAAGGGTGATTTTCCTTGTAACTCGTGATCCTTCTGCCTTTGAGATTGTGGAAAAATCTCAAAAATATAGTATTCGTAAGGGACTTGGACATACTACCCTCACTTGTGCCGATAAGGTTGGTAAAACTAGCTTGAAATTTCTTGATAGAAGCATAATGGAAATCGAATATTTAAATACATTATAAGTATTATGTTATTTTTTTATTTAAATTTTCTTTAATCTCTTTGTTGATTACATTTATATTTTCTAATGTTATTGTAAATGAGCAGAATTTTAACTCTTATTTTTCTTTGTAGATTTAGGTTTTGTGTATATTTATATTGAATGTTGGTGCTATGATGAGTAGATTTTGGTTGAGTGCATATTTACCAATTATCTATTGCAAATGAAATTAGATGTATTTTGTACACTTTTCTAAACCTCACTCTTGTGGGTTAAAACATTCATCCACGTGGACCAATGAGATAGGGGTACTTGTCCTCATAAACATCCACCTCACAACCTCACATATATATGTTCGGTCCCCGAGATACTCGGTCGTCCAATCGGATGACCATAACCAAGAAGGTGAACCATCAATGAGGGGAACGGTCACTCACATCGAGGCTACCAACAACCATTCCACACGTTCATTTAAAGATCAACAATCCCATTTATTGTATGTTGGTGTAAATGTTTAAATATATAAAAGCATTACATACCTTGTCTTTTAACCATTATAAACACAAAATTTCCCTTATCTCAAGGGAAGGACAAGTAAACACAAGCAAGATTGCCCTAAGTTTATGAAACTTCCCTTCAAATGCAATATTATAATCGAGGATATAGGTCGTTTTCTTCGCCGAATAATATTAAAAGATTTTGTTGTCTTACTTCCATTACTTAATATTTATATCTATCTATCTATATGTGATTATTGAACTGGTATGTCCGGGTTAAAATGATATTTCAACCAATTTTAGACATCAACACTCACTTTTTTTTGGGTGTTATATTCTAATGTTGGGATCTTTATTTTATAACATATATTTTGTTGTGATTTTTATCTTTGGTAATGGTCATTTGTAATCTCCCTCTAGCGAAAATATACATATTGCTAATAGTCAAGTACATCAACTATATTTCAAGATCCAAATTTCCTAACTCCAGTGTTTGCTTCAATTTTTGGGTTATTTCCAATTCTAATTTTTTCTTTTATTTCATACCAATTATTTACGAATGGCTTTAATGTATTACACATCCCTAGGTTGTTTACGATTGTCTTCCCTTTATATATATATAAAAAGTTATTTGATATATGTATAAAATGGAGTGGTTTAGAAAAGGGAATCTAAATGAGTTTTAAGGATAGTAATGTCGTTAGACACGTAAGGAGTGTGGAGGAGTATAAAAGGGTGTGGAAATAGTTGCACTGTTATATATATATATATATATACAACAATGGAGAACTTATTATAAGGGGATCATTAGTATGAGTTAGACCCCTTTCAATATGTGTACACTATCTTATCCCCTTGTAAAAATGTGTATACACACATATATGTGTTTATGAAAGGAAAAGTAAAGTAGTAATAGTGTATGTCAATAATAGATGTTCACAGAACAAGATTTTCTTCAGAGTTACTCAATCTATCTATTTGTACCATTATCTCCCTTTTTTATATTTAAATTAGTGTCTCTATTTTCTTGATTATTTACACTCCTTATTTTATTTATTATATAATTCATACCTTTAGTTGTTTATTTATATCAAATTTTGATTTATGAATGTAAATTGTTTAGTAAAATTCCAATAGTACACAAAACTTATTAAAGTGTTTGAAATTTTTGTGTGGAGAAATATATAGTTATTTATTTCTTGAACATTTAGAGTTAAAAGAATTCCAAAAAATGAAGGTCCAAATAGTTAATTTTAATTGTGTGATATGGCTCTTTCTTTCACTCTCACCCAATACTTCATGTCTCGTATGTTTATTTAACATAGTGTTAGTTATTTAGTTAGTATTCGAAGACTATTTCCCTTATTATAATTTCCCTTTATTGTTGTTGTTGCAAAATTATATCCATCGAACATGCCTTTTGTTTACTACATTTGAAAATGTTAGAGATCCTAAATATATATGTTTCTTTATCTCTATACATGTGTGCATTTACGTGTGTCTATATATATATATATACCCCCCCCCCCCCACACACACACATAAACATGTTATGATATATTTTTAGATTCTAAATGAGAGCATTTCACAAATCAAAATGAAACCATCTGCTTATACCACTTCAGTGAAATAGATTTTTTATCTTTTTTCACCTATTGAACCGAATAAATATATTTCGCAGCTATGATAGTGTGGGAGGTTAGTTAGTTATGTTTCTATAAAACGTTTGAGGACTTGAAAGCCAAATTATCTTGATATGTTAGGCGGGTGTATCTCTGAGGTCTCTTTTTCCGATTTTTAAAGCCATTAGATACCCTGCATAATAGTGCGTAATTTGATTATCATCTTATTTTGTCTAGTTTTGATTGTAAAGTATTTCATTATTCTATTATTACGTAGAAGGTATACTTATGTTAGAAAGCTATCTGGGTATCATACATTTAAGACTTGACATTGGTGTTAGTATGTTATGTTATCTTTATATATATATATGCTTTTGTTCATTGATGTTGCATTTTTACATTTCAGTTAGGCCATAAAGTGATAGTATGGGCTAGAAGTTGTGAATTTTGTGTTACTTCGTTTTTACACTTGTGAGCAATAAGAGAGATGAGAAGATAGTTATAATTTTGCTTTATGAATTAATTCTTTAGTTTCAAATGCTTTTGAGTTTTTATTAAATTATGTATTATAAAGGTTGTGGATAGTGTTTCAATTCTATCTTTAAATAGTTGAGAAATGATTTATACTATAACCATTAAAATTTTTGTTTAGCAGTATATGAAATAATGAAGCTACACATGACACAAGATTGTATGTCTAGAATGCTAATTGTAATTAATTTAATATTTCCAATAGCATTATGCTTGCAACACAAAAATGCCATTTACTTTACACTAGCTTTAATCTTGAAACATACTCATATACATTCTGACATTGTTAATTTCAGAAGATGAGTTGTAGACGTTTATTGAATATATGAATTCTAAACCTTGTGGTTCCTTTTGATATTTTAATGTTTTTTTTTCATTTTTTCATATAGTACCATGACAATCAATAGATTTCAACCCCAACACATTAGAGGATATACGCCAACCCCGGAGAAGTAGGAGCCTATAGAATCCAATCCAATAATGCCTGAATGTCCATCGAATTGTCTACCTAACAAGAACAACTGGTTTTTCGTTGACTTATTTATATTAATATTTGATTAAACTATCATTGTTTATATTTGTGTAATTCATTGATGGTTTTTTTGTCAATACTAATACATATTTAGATTCGAGTTCCATCCAAGAGGAGGATTTAATGTCCTGAATCAAATTTATAAGTTACCTATACTTAAACAGGTACAACCCGAGCGTTAGGTGTGAAGTGCAATGAAACATCATATATAATGTTTCTAACCTAGTTTTATTTTAATTAACATTTGACTTGTTTACTATGCGATTTCAATTTCAAGTTCAAACTATGTGACAGAATCGTGGGAAGAATCCCCAGAGTCCAAGCATACAGAGATACTAACGTACAATTAATTAGAATACAAAACTGTATAACGCTCTCAAAATACAAACCTGCACCCAACTTGTCGTAATAAAAACGAGGGTGTGAGACAATCTCAATGGGAAAATACAAAATACAGTATAGAAATGAACGACATAATGAAGACTCTACACGTTATACCTACGTGCACATGCAACTACCTTATATGTACTTAATGTATGAAACCATTTTACTCCCTAAAACGTTATTTCGTCTGAATAATCTCATAAAGACTTATTCTTTCTTAGCTTGACATTTATTCCTCAATTTAACACACATAGGATTAAATACTTGAAATCACTACACTTTGTTTATCCAAAACCATTTCTTTACCGAAATTACCCTTTTCATTTATAGCGATGCATTTTAGTATTTTCATTGAAAATAACCTCTTTCAATACACGCAAACACCGTGTTACAAAATACTCCTTCTACCTTTGAAAACCTTTCACAATATACCGTTGTGTTAATTGCAGGTTACACCTTCTTAGTTTGCTTAACTCACCCCTTTACCATTACACTCCCCCCTTTCATTTACATTATGGACATTATTCAATCTGCACATTTCTCGTCCACTTTGTCCTTTATTGAAACATTTATTAATTCATTAAAGTTAGTTTGCCTCAACACATTTTACCTCATAACCCATTTCTTTACATGTTCCTTATTCCTTTATCTTTCAATAAACTGCGTACTTTAATGAGCTCCACACCGTCGACTATGTCGCCCTATGATCTGGCCAGTGGTTTTAGGTCTTTTACCCAAGGGCTCTAGGCCCTCCTCAATTATCCTAGTGTCATTCGAGTTCCTCATAAGTGTTTTAACATTTTACAAATATCAACATTACTCCTTCTTTCCCTTTTACCCGGCCAAAGACAAACCGGGGTTTCACCTTAATTTTTATTACACTTTGAAATTATCATTGCATGTCCTTTACACTTTAACTTTGATTTTGTTCCAAAATTATATTCTTTTAAGACCAATTTGCGTAACAACTTTTCACACATTTTTATTTCATAAAAACGTTCCACTTTAAGTAAAATTACCATTTTAACCATTTGTTTCCAAACTTGTCATTTTCCTCCATTCTACAAGAGTTATTTTCCCAAGACACCTTTATGTTACTGATACTAACTTCTTAAGTTGTTTTAATACTTTATCTCCTTTTTAACATTTCGATTTTCATTATTCTCAAGTTGGGAATCTATTTATTCCACTATTTCCTTCCAAATTCATAAGTGTTAATCTTTCAAAACATCATTATGTTACACACACAAACTTCCCAATGTTTAAACATGAACAGCTATCCAGTATCTTTACTATCCATATTTCCAAATTGAACATTTCTTTACTATATTTATTCAAGAAATCTAATTACTCTTAAAGACTAATTTTATAATAAAATAACATTTTCATTTTATCAATACGTGCAGTCTTACAACCTTATATTCATAAAATCTTTAGCCCCTTTTTCACACACTTTGAATATTTGAATTCCTACCTTTTTTATTTCTTGTTTAAACCTAACAAAATCTCCCTTAAACTAGTTCACATATTTATTATCAAAATATTACAAGTTTATATGCATGAGAAGATGGATTTTAAGTCCTACAATCCTATTACATATATTTCAATCTAGAAATTCATAATACTTGTAAAATTATGCTTTTTAAGACATAAAGAAAATTTTAATTTCTTTAAACTTAACAAATATCCATTTTTCGTAACATCTCTATTGTTGCAAGAAACTTTATTTCACAAACATTTAGCAAAATCAACACCATTTCTCATAAAATATAAATTTTAGTACTTCAAAACTTTGAAATATTTTCTCATCCTTATTTCCAACAAAATGACATTTTTCCAACATTTTTATTTAATAAAAATGTTTGATTTTAATCTATTAGAAATCATCATTTATTTATGCACATTCTACTTGTGTAATCTAACAACAAGACTACTAATAATGAAAATAGAGTCTTAAATACTAAGATAGATTTTCCACCTCTAAAGACTCCAAATGGTGGTAGAAAGTTAGTGTATGAGGAGAAATCCCCACCTTCAAAGGTGGCCTCAAGGGGTTATCAAATGCATCCTCCATTAATATTCCGTATGTGGTCCAATTAGGCCGAAAGAGCAACCACCCGCACACGAATCTTAACATAATAACATGAATACCTTGTACAAGAGAGAACCCAATTACCAAGATTCATTGACCATACCAGGTTCCATAGTGCTCTAATGGGCCATACCATGCCGTAGCACACCGTTGTAGAATTCTGGGCTATCACAATCGAGGGATTTCATTCTCTATTACCAAGATTAAAAGGGAACACGAGGATTAATAATGATAAACTGTCGTTATACATTTGGAGTCTACGTCCCATATCGGACAAGCTCAATGGTTCCTAGCTTAGTCGTATCTCTTGGCCTGAGTCATCTATTGTGATGAACTTAACCAAGACCCACTGATTTCCTCAAACACGAAGAACATATGAACATGATGTTCCTCTAGAGGTCAAGAGCTAGATTTCCCTCCTTGGAAATAATGCATCCTCCTTACACACTCAGCAAACACAGGCCACCTGGTTTACAATTGTCAATGCCTTTATCGGCACCAACCTTGTATATTTCATCAGTGACAACATCACCGGAATAACCCACCTATATTATAATCTTACTTTATCATAACATGATTGTACCTAATGTCTCCTTAAGCAACACTCAGTTCGACGAAACACTTACCGTATCATAACCATTATCGTAAGCAAGTTACTGTCACCTATCAAGAAGTTCAATTCGATTGAATCCACATGATGGACAACTACTTGTCACTAAAACCATAATGGCAATAAACACCACTTGGATGTAGAGTCTTAGGTCACACAAGCTGAACAAGAAGATCCAAGGCCTACACGTTTCCCCTATAAAGTTATTCTAACATATACTATCAACTCATATCGATAGGGTCGTTATGTCTCAATCATCTCATAAACTTTTCCATAAGTGTGAACTCAATCATAACATCTTTGTCCAAATCTATAATGCATCTTGGTACTCGTAGAAATCTAATTGGACCCCCTATACATCGGTCTCCTGCAGACAACGAGTATTACATCCAATCATCATATGAATGTCTAATTTCACCTCAAAAGATTTCACTTCCAATTTACATCAAACTTTGGCATCCTCACCCAAGGCTATATGAAGTGATTCCTTTAAACTTAGTCGATAACCAAGGGCTATCACCAAACCTTCCATGTACTACCATCGAAGATCGGTTTCCTAAGGTCACCAAGTATACTCAAGCATTTATCACCAAGAATTAGAGAATAATTGGTCAACCATAATCTCCAAAAAATGGTTATTCCCTTAGATTTTTCGATGTTCACTTCAGCAATTCCTATCCATTCACCTGAACATAAATATACAATCCTCTAACATGGTAGATCATAGTTTTTGGACACCTCCAGGCATTATAACAAGTCGACATTTCATCCTAAGGGTATTTCAAGAACCTTTTTGCCATAACTATGGATATGCACCTTGCGTTGAACCATAAATTGATACTACTAAAGGTTTTGATAAGGTAAAAGACATCGTATAACCAATACATCCCTATGTCTAAACTATCGATGTCACTACATATCATATACGTCAACATTGCACCATTCTTTCTAGCGATCCCATAAGGCTACCTAGGGTTCACTCTTATGTCACTACAACTCATCACTGTTACACATATGACTCCTTTGCCATAAATGACCAATAATTCTAATCATCGCTTATGAGATACATTAATTGACCAACATCCACTATGGTAGTCACCCACAAGGATAACATCCTATCAATTATGACTGAATGTACTAATCCTCAAACATTGACCCAGACAAATTTACATCGTGATCAACTATCCAACGATTATGGTAGTACCCAAAGGATCGAATTTGCCTAACTACATTATCAGCATTAGCCACCCGTAAGAAAAACAGCTAGTGGCTATGTACATTTTAATCACCAATCATCATTACTTAGTTACGACACCCTAACTATCAATCCCTACCATTGACTGCACACGATTCGTGCTACTTAACTACTGGTCATCATCTCGCTCTATCAACATCTCAAAAGACTCTACGTCATCAATGATTAAACACAAGCACCCCAATCTAATAACCACGATGTCATAAGTATTGGCTTTCAAGGACATATGTAAATTACTAACATCTAAATTGAAGCATATAAGAGATTAACAATTATCAATTCGATCGTGCGCTTGACACTAAATTACTTGTCATGATAACCTCTATGACTTTACCATCGAGGACAAGAATAAATTCATCACCACAACTAGCATGACTGGCACAAACCAGCACCGACGTTACAATATTAACTACTGACCTCACCACATCACTCTCAAAAGGAACCTTGTATCTAGAACTCTGATTACATTTATAACGCCTCGACCCAAATTTATGGGTTACCCGCAGTTAACCCGATCTGAGACAAGCATTAGTGTAAAGACATATTTTCCATGGTCATTACATCGTTTATGGCATATCCCATTCCAAACATCAAGGCATTCAAGTTCACAAGTTCAAGAAGACATATCCGAATATTTCGCATCTTCAATATCTATGCGATATAATGTATACTTTGGTATGGATTTTGCTATGTGTTACTTAGATTTTTTACTAAGCATTGGGATATTTGCCAAACTATTTTTTTTAATCAAAACGAGGTGTTTTACAAATAGGTTTTCAAACAGTGTTTTTAAACTAATTTTTTTTTTTAAAATTTATGTCGTTCTAACCACATTGGCATGTTGTCATTTACAAGGTTGTTTGAAGATCATATGGATCAAATGAACCCGTACTATTTTATGTTTTAGAGGTTGTTCAAAGCCACTTCTAACAAGATGTCAATCTCGTTCTAACCACATCAAGATCTCATTCAAATGGCTGTTTGGCGCCTCAAATATTTTCTTTTCTTATAAAAACCTACTTTCGTGAAGATTTTCGTTAAGACTTTTCATTTATGCAAATTGCAAAACAATTGCAAGATAGTTTCTCTTTTTATGGATAAAAACCTTTTTGATTCACACAAATAAATCCCAAATACTTTTGTGAATCATATTTGGAACCCAAATAATTCTATAACAAAGTCATTCTTATGGAGAGCTTTCTTCACTGCTGATCTTGTGGAACCTACGAGTATACATTATTGAAGAAGAGGACTAAGGTTCTTGTGATTCTCGAGGGAATCATTGTTGGGGACTGCAGTTATTGTGGTTCTTGAGGGAATTATTACTGATTTGAAGGTTGCGATTTTTGTGAGTTCTCGCGGGCATTCATTACAGTATTTCTCTATTCTATTGTAAGTTGTGATTTTCAAAACTTTTGTGAAATAAAAGGATTTTACCTTTCGGTTTTTTTCATGAAATATTGTGTTTTTGATTGCATGCTTTAAATTGATTAAATATCTTGAATCACATATTTTCATGTTTTAGGTTTAATTAAAATTTGGTGTGGATTGACATCTAATTAAATAAATTTGAGACATTGAACCACTGCGCAATCTCAATTAGGTGTGAAGTGCATTGAAATATCCTATAAAATATTTATAATGCAGTTTTATTTTAATTAACATTTCATTTATTTAGCGCATGGTTTTAATTTCAAGTTCAAACTACTTGAGGGACCCGTGGAAAGCATCCCCGAAGTCCAAGCATACGGAGGTACTAATGTATAATTAAATAGAATACTTACCCATATAATGCTCTCAAAGTACAAACCCGCATCCAAACTGCTATAATAAAGACGAGGTTGTGAGCCAATGCCCTGTGGGAATATACAAAATGCAGTATTAAAATGAACGAAGAAAAGAATACGCTACACGTTATACCTAGATGCACTTGTTAATACCTTATACATATATAGATAATTACATATACTTAATGCATGAAACTGTTTTACTTTCGAAAACATTATTTAGTCTGATTAATATACCTTAATCTCATAAAGACTTCTTCTTTCTTAACTTGACTTTTCCCCCTCTATTTAACACACACAGTTAAATACTTGAAACCACTACACTTTGTTCAACAAAAATAATTTCTTTATCGATATTACACTTTTCATTTAAAGCGATGCACTTTAGTAATTCAATTGAAAATAAAATCTTTCAACACATGCGAACAACGTGTTAGAAAATAATTTTTTTACCTTTGAAAACCTTTCATAACACACTCTTATGTTAATTACGAGTTAAACATGCTTACTTTTCTTAACTCACCTATTTACCATTACACTTCCCCTTTTCATTTACTTTATGGATATTAATCAATTTACATATTTCTTAACCACTTTGTCCTTTATATAAAAATTTATTAATTCAATCAAGTTAGGTTGTCTTAGCACATTTTACCACACAACCCATTTCTTGACATGTTCCTTATTCTTTTATATTATTCTCGAAATCTTCTAATAAATTGACTACTTTAACAGGCTCCACACTGCCAGCGATGCCACCATATACTCTAACTAGTGATTTTAGGCCTTTCATCCCAAGACTCTGGGTCCTCCTTAATTATCACAGTATCATCCGAGTTCCTGTTATGTGTTTTAATATTATACAAATGTCCACATTATTCATTCTTTCCATTTTACCCGACCGAAGATAAATCCAAGGTTTCACCCCAATTTGTGTTACAATTTGAAGTTATCATTTCATGTTCTTTACACTTTAACTTTGATTTTGTTCTAAATTCACATTTATTTAGGAATAATTTACATAACACCTTTTCCTACATTTTTATTTCATTAAAATGTTCCACTTTAAGTAAAATTTCCATATTACCCATTTGTTTACAAACTTATCGCTTTCCTCCATTCTACAAGTATTGTTTTCCAAGATGCCTTTATGTTACTCACACTAACTTCTTAAGTGTTGTCAACACTTTATCACCTTTTTAACATTTGGATTTTCATTCTTCTCAAATTGGATACCTCTTTATTCCATTATTTTCTTCCAAATTCATAAGTGTTAATCTTTGAAAACATTATTAAGTTACACACACCAACTTCTCAATGTTTAACTATTAATACTTATCCAACATATTTTCAAATTGGAAATTTCTATACTTTCTTTATTTAAGAAATCTAATTACTCTTAAAGATTACTTTTCTAAGAAAATATCATTTCCTTTTTATCAATACATATAGTCTTGTAACCTTATATTCATCACACCTTTAACATCATTTGTAGACACCCCATTCTGTTACACCCTAACTCTCCTTAGGTCCCTAGTACCTCCCTTCATCACTACAAACCCAGGTCATACCCCGAGTACTGACCTAGAAGCCATCGAGCACTCCCAGGCTCCATTTGACCAAAAAGTCAAACTCTTCAGCTCGACCAAAGCTGAATAAATCTTCGAAGGGCACTGAAATCCCTTTCCAACGGTCAGTCCCATGTGCGATTATGACTTACCATGGGGACGAATGATCCGTTTGCGTTCGAAACTTGATCTAGAGGCCACCGGGCACTCCTCGAGCTCTGTTTGACCTAAGTCAACTCTTCAACTTAATCAAAACTGAATGAATCTTCGAAGGGAACTAAAACCCCTTTCCAATGGTCCGCTCTTTATGCGATTCTGACTTACCATGTGGAAAAACGATCCGTTTGACTCCAAGAGGTTACCGAATGCTTCCAAGGCCCGATTGACCAAAGTCAACTCCCCAAACCGGGTCAAACTCTTTGGAATGTAGAAGTAAATCTCCTAAACTTTCCAACGGTCCGCCCCGTGCGCTATTCAGACTTACCATGAGGATAAACAATTTGTTTGCGTCCGAACGAGTCCTCGTCCAATGGACCGACAAACGCTTCCGAGCCATATTTGACCCAAAGTCAACTCCCGAACCTGGGAGAGGTCCAAAGTAATTTCAAAGGTCTCTGAATTGCCTTTCCAACAATCTACCCCTGCACAATTCTGACCAACGGTTTGCCCTCGGCAGCCAATTTTCCAAAAAGGCCTGAAACACACTGCCAAATTGCAGGTTCCAGACCCTGCCTATCGGCAGGTGCCAATAGGTAGGACCAGGTCTATGCCGATCGATAGTGACCTGGGCCTATAAAGGGGTCCTTCACCTCATTTGCAAAGTTATCCCAGATCTGATAAAAATCGCTCTAAGCGAATCCAAAAAAACTCTCTCGAAGACAACGCGATTTCAACATCCAAATACCTTTCTAACTTCCACTTTTCATCATCCTTTTCATCAAAATTGGTGAATTAGCCACTCTCCATCATCATCCAAGTTCAAGGGCTTCTCTCCAACATTCAAGATCAAGCTCAAGATCTTCAAGAAGGTCCAACTTTCTCTACTTTCACTTAAATTCTCTTAAATTCTCAACAACTTGTTTGATTACTTATCACTTTTATTATCTCATCCCACACATCCTAATATACTTTTTATTTAGTATTATTGCACATATCTTATTTTCATATAAATAAAACCCAAAAAACAAGAAAAAGAGGGTTTGCTCATAAATTCCAAACAGGGATTCTCATACTTTTCTGACAACTAAAATACTTTTTTTCTACAAACATACACTCACAAATAAGAGATTACCCATTTGGATTTATGGGATAAACCCCACCCCTCGTTTTGTATGCGAACTACATGGAATTTGATTCCTTTATAGGCTATGTAGGCGTCTCTGGGTAAAACCCGAGACTCGAGTCCTATTCTCACTTTCTCTCTCATTTTCTATCTTCCCTAAATCCAATTTTCTTATATTTTATATACTTGTTCTTAGTGACGTATTAATCCACATGTGTTATCGTTCCATTATAACGATCAAAGTAAGGGTAATCGCGTAAATCTTATTTTCTAACATTATTTTTATACCTTCCTATGGATGACTCGCTTTATCTCTTCCATGATACAAGTCGAGAATTCCTATCTCCACTATATATATACACATGCACACATATCACGAGGAAAATAAAAAGGGGAAATAGCAAACATCCATGAGAGACCGAAAGGGCGGAATGGGTGCCTAACACCTTCCCATTTCATAATTTAGCCTCCAAACCCTTCTCGAATCATTTTGGTTTCGTATGCACCAGTATGTCTTTGGATGCCGTCCTAAGGGATGGCTTCCCCTTTTTCTTTTGTCTATTTTGAGTAAAATATACTGGCGACTCTAAATATCTCTACACATTTTTACACCTCATCTCAAACTATGCCGACCGAAGTGCTCCCTATAGGGACGCACGGGACCCAAGGATCCTTCCTTCACGCGCCCGCCTGTGGCGAGGATCGGGAATGGCCACAGTGGCGACTCTGCTGGGGATGGCCATAGTGGAGACTCTGTTGGGGATATGATATGTTTTGAGGGCTTGACTCTATTTACATGGATGTTATATTTGCTTATATTTCCCCCCATATCTGCATGTTCCCCCTTTTCATATGTATCCCATGCCTATGCTTCTGTTCACACACTTGTAGAAAATTCTCCATGTACACTTCTCACCACGTGCACCTAGGATCACATATATCTACATGTTGCACGCATCACCCATCCATACTTGGTGTAACTTTGGTACTTGTACTTTGCTCCCTCTTTGGCATAATCAAGAAAATCATTATCATCATAAGATCCTAATAAAAGAATCATGCATGATTCACACGACATCACCAAAGAGCATTGTTATTGGCTAAATTTTACCTTGTAACTGGAGGGTCACTTCATGATAGGCGCTGGTCCGGCAGGGTGCAGTTAGCCTAAGCGATATGACTCTCACCTTCCATTGCCCAAGTACCTTCGATGCATATCAAACGGTTCCCCTGCATCGTACCTCTTGACCAAAGTCATGACGGGAGGTATATCGCAGGGAATTTGTTCACGTACGCCGAGTATATCGAATTATCTCTCACACGTAACATCCCCATGAGGTATATAGTGAGGCAATTCACGTACACTCAGGTATATAAAATGGCTTGTCCACATGTACCGATTGCCCGCAAGAGCAAGACGTATATCGTGGAAGTCACGCCAAAGGGGGGAACCCATTCCGATTCACCCAACCAACTGCATACCCGCATATAGGTGTCAAACCTGGGACACGCACTTTAGATTGACGGTTTCAACCCGAAACTCTGTCAAAATTCTGGGTTGGCATGCCACCCAATTTTTGTGTATTTTTAAAATGGGACCCTGTCTGTGAGCCTGGTTACAAGTTCGGGCATAGCTTTTCATATATTAAAAACCCCACTTTTCCAGGCTCGAGTCCCGTCCGGCATTGCATCTAGGATAATTAAATACAAGTGAGAACATAATAATCATAATAATCATGCTGAGTTCCGTCTCCAAAAATATTTATCCCTTCTTTATCAAAAATCCAAAAATAGTTGCTTCCCTTTTTCTCAAAAATAAATCCCATTGTATGCCTTCTCAGGTTAATCGCAAGCCCTTGACCTGGCTCCCTATTGGCTTCTGTCTTCAGTCAAATCACCCCAGAGTTTCACCCATTCCTCTAGTACTTCTTCTGAGTACAAAATCCATCCACTTTACATGGAGAATACAGATCAAGTACCAGTCATACAGCCGGATCTGACGGCAGTCCTAGCTCAGCTCGTATCCAAGATTGACAACCTATAAACTGAGGTGTGAGAGATGCAACGAAACCAGGTTTCTATTCCTCAAGAGACTGAGGCCTTATTACCTCTTGCTATGGGTCCGCCCGAGCCTATATGGGTTACCGAAGAATATAAACACGCTCCACGTGCCCCTCCAATCAATGGGCTGCCGCCTGCCCAGCTTTCGATGCCAAACATTACCCAGCCTGTGGCTAACCTGCCTATGATCATTGATCCAAAAGAGGAGGAGTTGAATAAAGTCAAAGAGGATCTTAAGATGCTCACAAAGAAGTTCGACTAAGTCAGAATCTCTAGGAATTACATGGACTACACCCACATGTCTCCTTATCCTAAAGCGAGGTTACCCGAGAAGTTCAAGATGCCAAATATCGAGAAGTTTGGAGGGAGTGGACCCCTGATTGTTCATCTTCGCAGTTATCATTGTTCTATGACTCTACTAGGGGATTCTGAAGAAGTGATGGACCAATTGTTTCAATAAACTTTTAAGGATAGTGCTCTCCGATGTTTTTATCTCTTGAGGAATCCAGAATCCGTAGCTGGGAGGATGTAGCCCGAGAATTCATATCGTAGTACAAATACAATGAAGAGATTGAGGTCACTCGTCATGATTTAGAGATGCTAAAAAAACCCTGGGGAATTAGTCAGTAACTTCATAACCCGATGGAGGGAGCAGGCAACTACCATGAATAATAGGCCATCTGAGGAAGAACAGGTCAACATAGTGAAGAAGAACTTCTTGCCCCATGTTCAAGCGACGATAGGAGGATAATAATATCCCCACTTCTGAGCTCTCAGAGAAGCAGGAGTAGAAATTGAGGAAAGCCTTGTTAAAACATAGGTTGGAACCGAAGAAGGTGTCCGGACAGTTCACCCCTAGAAATTATGACAGGCCTGCAAGCGCTACAGTCTCAACCATCAACAACATCTATCAACCAACCACATCATGGGCACCAGAAAGCCGCCCTGCCCCCATCCAAAGGGAATACACTAAGATCCATGCTCCCCTATCCAAAGTTTACCAAGCCTTATTAAGCCAAAACCTCATCAAACCCTTGGATTCCCGTCCATTGCCAAATCCACTCCCAAGAAACTTCAAGGTCGATGCTCATTGCGCCTTTCACCAAACTTCTAGCCATACCACCGACTAATGCTTTCACCTCCGAAGCATAATCCAAGATCTCATTGATCGGGGTACCATCACCCCACTATCCAATCCTAACCCAAACACTACTCACAATCCACTCCCAAATCATACGAATGCCATCTTCTTAGAAAAAAACCTAGATTTCGATCCCTCAACTCAAATCACACCCATATACTCTCCTAAACCTCTACAAATTTGAAATTTTTTCATCCTACACCCAACTAGCCTCGCTGATTAGGCACTGTCAGTCCTTACCAGAGCATGCATCGCTGTCCGTACCCATTCTGAAAATGGAAATATGGAATTGTCAGAGGTGTTAAACCAACTCCTAGAGTTCGAGCTAAAATTGCCCTCACAGATGGTCATTGATTGCCAAAAGTTCAGTACACTGTTCTTGGAAGCACGAAAGTGGGCTCAAGATTCAGACAAGTGGGTTGTACCAACCGATGATGTCAGCCTAGATGATATTGTCCAGATTATGGCAGAATTATTCAAGCAAACCAACAACATTTATAGTATCACCGGGTTACTTAATACTTTGAAGCTACAAGGGCGCTTGGTCCCTTCAACCATACATATCCCCACAGAATGGGAAGACCTGTATGAAGAAGCCATTGAAGTTGTGGAATGCATTGACTTTACATGGAAAGACAGAATTGTTGCCACCGGATGAGGGAAAGAATTCAAAGATTCGAGTGAAGAACAAGCTTCAGGAAGAACTGGCCTAGTAGCCGACATATGTGGGATGATATCATTTGAATAACTCCTCGGAGAAAAAAATAGGGTGATAGAACAACCTAAGATTGACGAGGAAACGGGAATCATGTTCTTCCCTTCTTTAGTAAATCACATGATCAGATCAAGGAGACATTACCGGGTTCCAAGCTCACTACCAGCCAATAACAAAGGGAAGGGCGTTGAAAACCTTCCTATGCCAGAGATGACCATCGAGGAGAGTAAGATCCTTGATTAACTGAAGAAAACTCAAGCTAACATCACTCTAAGGGGGCTTTTCATGTCTTCCCAGCTACACATAAATGCTTTAATCAAGCTGCTCACTGGACCCACAGTTCCTCCTTCCACCACACCAGAAAAAGCGGTAAATCTGGTCGGATCCTTGACCTCTACCCGAATGCTATCATTTTCTGAAGTAGAAATCCCCAGAATTGGGCCAAATCACAATCATTCACTCAACATCTCCGTCGAAGTTATGGGGAAGGTCGTGCCACTCTCTCTTGTCGATAACGGATCCTCCTTGAATGTCCACCCACTGAGGACCTTCAAGTGTTTGGGCCTGAAAGAAAGCGACCTCGCTCCAACCTACGTCGCTCTACGTGCCCAAGATAATACTCGTTGGGAGGTGATAGGATCCATAAAACTTGTAATAGGGGTTGGCCATATAAACCTTGTCGTTGAATTCCAAGTCATAGACATCCCAGCTTGTTTTAACCTGTTGCTCGAACGACCCTGGCTCCACAGTATCAAGGGTGTGTCTTCCTCACTCCATCATCACCATTCTGGGTGACGACGAACATGTCGAGGGTGAAAGCACCAGCAGTCCAATCCTTGAGGTACAACACGGGTCAAATGATATGCCCCTATCAGGATTTCGAGTTGAGCCACTCCTACTCCCAGCAGGGGACGGTTTCAAAGAAAGGGTTTGTCCAGAATATGACCCTCATGGCAATGTCAATGTGATTCAGATGTTCAGAAACATGCACTTCATGCCCGGATTGGGTCTAGGGCAAAGGCAGCAAGGCATACTTGAGCCCATCGAACTGATGAAAGATTTCCCTCCTTGTGTCTTGGGGTATCAACCATCATAACAAGAGCTAAGAATAATCCACCAGTCTCGACCAAAGAGAAGGTTAGACTACATCCTAACTATCCCAGGAGACTCCTTGAATGGACGATTCATCAAAGAAGGTGAAGACTTCCCCTTTTGTAGTTTTTCAGAACCATGGTATGACCACACAGACAAGAATATGAAGCCTGGAATGGAGATCTTTTTCCAAGATAGCTACACGTTGGCCGAAAGTTTCCAACACCGAGTACAACCTCTCATTAAAGATATCGAAGAGACTAAGGAAAGTGATTCCGAAGATTCCTTCAACATACAGATAATGGGGCTAGCACTCTGCATGGTTTATTCAGGCACTACATCAATGGATCCATCCCATCTGATTAAAGCTGCTGATACACCCCTCCTCAACTGGCATGTTGCGCCAGTTCTACCTCTAGAAATCTCCCCTAAACCCCAATGTTTACCATATTTCTTCTGCTATTGTATATCCTTATTCAGATGTAATCGAGACCTCTTTTGATAAGGTTCACAATGTTATTTTTCCTATCAATGAAATAAATGAAGATTTTGAGTATCTTGCTGTGCCTTACATTAATTGTTTAGATTCTAATCAAACTTTTGATGATGATGATTTTGCAAATGATCAATTCTTAACTGATCTAAATAAGGTTAATAATAAGCAACATAACCGCGTTCAAGTTAATGAGGAAGAGACTGTTGTTATTAATCTCGGTTCTAGTAGCCAACTGCGCGAGATTAGGGTAGGGGCCACCCTTGACGAGCATGAGCGTGCACAACTGGAAGAATTGCTAAAGGAATTCCTCGATGTGTTCGCATGGTCCTATGATGATATGACCGGCATTGATCCTGAAATAGCTCAGCACGAGATCCTCACTCTCCCAGATTACAAGTTGGTTAAACAAAAATTGAGAAAGCTCTGCACCGAATGGTCGCTCAAGGTCAAAGAAGAGGTGGTCAAACAATTGAACGTAGGCTTCATTCATGTGATCGAATATCCCACATGGCTAGCCAACATAGTACATGTGCCGAAATTAGGAGGGAAGGTTCGAATGTGTGTAGACTACCAAGATTTAAACAAAGCTTCTCTAAAGGATGATTATCCGCCACCCAATATCGACATGATTGTGGACAACACAATCAGTCATTATCTCAAGTCATGCATCGACGGGTTTCCGGATATAACCAAATCAAGATGCACCCAGACCACCAAGAAAAAACTGCATTCATCACCCCATGGGGAACCTTTTGCTACACCGTTATGCCATTTGGTCTCAAGAATGATGGGGCTACCTACTAAAGGGCTTCCACGACCATCCTGCACGATCTGATTCTTAAAGAAGTCAAGGTTTATGTGGATGATATGATTATCAAGTCCAAAATTAGACAAGGTCATGTTCCCGCTCTCCAGAAGTTCTTCGAACGACTGCGACGGTATCAGATGAGATTCAATCCATAGAAATGTGTCTTCGATGTTACAAAGGGAAAACTCTTAGGATTCATGGTCAGTGAGAAGGGGATAGAAGCAGATCCTGCAAAGCTGAAGGCCATACTTGAGATGCCACCACCCCGAACAGAGAAAGAAGTCTGAGGTTTTCTTGGGAAATTGCAATATATCAGCCGATTCATTAGCCAGCTAACCTCCATCTGTGAACTGATCTTCAATCTCCTTCGAAAGGAATCAACCAAGGTTTGGAACGAGGCCTGCCAAGAAGGTTTTGACCGAATCAAACAATATCTGACCCAACCTCTAGTGCTCATGCCACCACATCCTAGTCTCCCTTTGCTCCTATACCTAACCGTAACCGACACTACAGCTGTGGCTTTGCTAGCACAATACGTTAAGGACTCCCGGAAAGAAAGATCCATCCATTACGCCAATCGCAAATTGGTCGGGTACGAGGTCAACTACACTTCTTTGGAAAAGGCGTGTGTCACACTTATTTGGGTCACCCAAAAGTTGTGACACTACATGCTTACCTTCCCCATCAAACTTGTATCTCGAATGGATCCCATCAAATACCTGCTTGAGAAACCCGCCTTATCCAGTCGAATGGACTTATGGTTGATGCTCCTAACCGAGTTCGATATCGTGTACGTCACGCAAAAAGCTATTAAAGGAAGAGCCATCTCTGACTACCTCGCTGATTACCCTGTAGAAGAATAAGATGTCTGGATCTCCGAATTCCCAGATGAAAATATCCTTTGCACCGCTCAAGACCACCTTCGATGGCAAATGTTCTTTGACGGCGCTGCCAACAAAAAGGGATATGGCGTTAGGATACTTCTTATCGCCCCTGATGACTCCCACACTCCCATCACCATCAAATTGGATTTCCCTTACACCAATAACATGACGGAATACGGGGCATGCACAGTACATCTCAAAGTTTCTCTCAAGAAAGGTATTGAATACCTTGATGTCTATGGGGATTCTGCCCTCATCATCGGTCAAGTGCTCAAAAAGTGGAAAGTCAAGGACGAAAAGCTCCAACTCTTCCATGCCCACTTAGAAGAGTTAGCCTCCCGATTTCGAGATATCACCTTCCATTACCTACCTCAAGAAAAGAATAACCTAGGCGATGCTCTATCTACCTTGGCCTCTATGGTCGACATGCCCGAACGAATAATAATGACCCCTTCCTAGTTCAAAAGTAAGACAAACCAACCCACTGCTACCATATTTAGCTTGTCTCCACCGAAGATCCCGAACTAGCCGATTGTTGGAACTATGATATTTGGTGCCTCCTTAAACATGGTAGGTATCCCGAGGGTTCCAACAAGAAAGACCGAATGACCCTCCGAATACTGGCCGCCCAATACATCATCTATCATAAAGCTCTACTCAAGAAGAACCTCGATGGAACTCATCTACACTGTATCGCATGGGATGAGATTGAGAAGATAATACAGAAGATCTACAACGGGAATGAGGGCCTCATATGAATGGCCACATGCTTGCTAAGAAGATCATCTGACAGGGCTACTACTGTACCACCATGGCCCAAGATTGCACCGCCTATGTCCGGAGATTCCTCAAATGCCAATAGTTCTTCAATCTTCAACACCTTCCTTCGCGAGAATTATACAATATGACCTCTCCCTGGCCGTTCTCCACCTGGGGTGTCGACATCATAGGGAAGGTTACACCAAATGATTCAAACGGTCATGAGTTCATGCTAGTTGCCATGGATTACTTCACCAAATGGGTCGAAGCTGAGTCTTACACAGTATTGAACGCCAAGAATGTGGCCAAATTCCTCAAGAAAAATATCATCTGCCGATATGGGGTCCCGTATGAGTTAGTGTCAAATAACGGGTTGCACTTCGAAGCAGAGGTCATAGAACTAGTCAACAAGTATGGGATTCAGAGACACAAATCTTCTCCCTACCGACCTCAGACCAATGGTGTAGTTGAGGCCGCCAATAAAAACCTAAAAGCCATCATCAGCAAGATGACCGGAAGCTATAGGGATTGGGCCGATTGAATCCCGTACGCCCTCTGGGGCTATTGAACCTCAATCCGAACCTCTACTGGGGCTATCCCTTACTCTATGGTCTACGGCATGGAAGCAGTCCTACCTATGAAGATGGAAGTACCCTCGCTACGCGTCATGCTCGAAAGCAAAGTTAATGAAGAAGACTGGTGCTAAAGCCATCTCGATGAGCTGACCCTCCTAGATGAAAGGAGATTGAAAGCTCTTTACCATATACAGGGGTACCATCACTGAATAGCGCGATCATTCAACAAGAGAGTCAAAGACCGCGGTGTCTGGGAAGGGGATTTAGCCGTCAAGGAGATAATATAACCCATATGGGACCCCAGAAGAAAATTCAAGCCCAATTGGAGCGGCCTCTACATTGTGAAGAAAATCTTATCCGGCGGTTCCGCCATACTCACTGACCTACATAGGGAGGAGATGGCTTGTCCAGTCAATCTGGACCGTCTCAAGAAATTCTACCCCTAGTCAGGAATCTCGGCGCGCTACGACTCTTCTCATCTCCCTTCTATTAAAAAAAAAACTCGCTTTATTTCCCTCTACCCAGAACTACGTGGGCCTGATCCTATGCAAAAAACCATTTTTCAAGAAAAACAAAAAAAAATTCAAAATCCCCAGAGGTATGTAAGTAGCTCATACATCTTACAGGAGCACGACCCTTTCTTTTTCACAAAATACTATTCTTTTCTTATCTCCGAGAATGACAGTTCATTCTAACAAATACTTGAACAAAAGGATAATGTATGCCTTAGCGATCGGTATAGATAATTCAAAATTACAAAATTCATCGAAAGGCATAGCTGGATGATCAGAAACTTGCTTATTTCATTAATAAGAAATTACAGCACAGATTACATAAGAAAAGGAAAGGATAACTCCCTTTCCCCCACTACCATAAAAAGCCAAATAAAATCCCCACATCTATTCCCTATTACAACAAATAAACTTTCCAAGAGTCCTACCCACAGCTACCAGAGGAGCCTGCACCCTCATCATCTACATCCTGGGGTCCCCAAATTTCCCCCGCCTGAACAGAGTGCTGTAAACACTCCATGGACCTATAAGCCTGAACCAGCTTCGAAAAAACCATAACACCCCCTTCCACGGTGTTAAATAAAACAAACCACCTTTGTCCAGTCTCCACTTCCAACATCTTTCTAACTACTCTCCTCCACAACCACTTCATATAATCCCCAGGGACATGCCAAAATCTCTCGACAGACTGAGAGGGACGGGTCGACGGACGCCAATTCTCCCACAGAGATCCAAGCAATAGATACAGGCGCTCGGTCAAAACGTCTACTGAAAAAAAATTTAGTGCCCGAGGTGGCACGACGTGTGCCCAACCAAATTAGTGTAGAAGCTGCCAAGGGAAATAAAAAGAGTCCTGTCTGAGACCAACGAGCCGCACATATGAGTACTCTCCTAGCTCCAGAATAGGCTGTAACTACCCCCACCAAGGCACTGACCAATACAGATTCCAAGCCCCATGCTCCACAAACTAATTCTCCCAGCTCGCAATATCCAGGCCAAAATAGAAGAAGTGACACGAAAAGAAGTTGGGTACAACCGATAAAGGATATTCTGGAGGAGTCACCAAGCGGAGTGTTTTAGACAACCACATGAACAACATCATGGGGCTACCTCTCAGGAAGTCAGAACGACCTTCTCTCCAGGCATCCAGACCATTCAGCGTCTCTACCAGTATCACCGTAGCAGGATTACGACGGTATGACATCCATGAAGTAATGGCTGTAAGTTGCGGGTCGAACAGCAGTTCCCCAGTCACCACCAGTAATTTTGAAACTAGGCTTAGAGCAACGGCTCCAGCATAGCCAGCATCACCTACTTCCCACAAATGCACGGACTGCAGCACCGTCGGGAGAGAGATCATTCCTCCAGCAACCAATGATCTAGCCGTTGAAGGTGAAATATGAAGAAGCCCGACCAATAAATCTCTGAGATAACGGGAAAATTTGGGCAAATCCGCAGAAACATTGGGATTTGTACCCAGCATGGTAGAAAATTCCTCATAGGTAGGACAAACTTCATCCAACCCAAAGCGAAATACATGGTCTTCGGGATACCAAAATTATACCACCGCCATCAACATGTTCCACTCAGTAGGCCGATTGCACCACAAGGAGACTCAACGCATGTTGAAAGCATCATATTCAACATTATAAGAGAACATTGCTTCCAAGGCTTCGAGGTAGTCAGCAAACTCAATGCTACCCGGGAGAGCCATCTTGCAAGGCTAAGAGATAGTGGGCAAGTAAGTAAGAATGTGAAGGTGCGATGAAAACACTCCACCCTTACCCCTTTTTATACTTGAGAACCCTCACAAGAGACATAATCCCTGTAGAAATCGAAGGGAATCCTACCCCACAAGATACAAAAGGCAAAAGAGGGTACCATTCAAAGCTTTGCATTGATAGGGCTGGACTGAACTGCCGATAGGCAGGACAGGGTGCTTGTCGATCGGCAACCCCCCATTTTTAGAAATTTCCCTTTTTTCCTCCTTTGTCAAATCAGAAAACTCAATAAAAATAGATTGATATTCTCAATAGAATTTCAAAATCCCTTTTCCTCCTTATAAAATTTCCCCTTTTAATTAAAAACTTTCCTTCAAAAAATCCAAAAATACTCCTTTTTTACGATCTCAGCAGCAAATTAAAAAATGCATGTGCATGCATTCATTCATCATTAATAAAAGATAATAAAAAACTCCATTGCATTGCATCTATTTGTTTTCTGTGTTACATTAATTTTGCAGGAAATAAAAGGAAAAAGCAAAAATAACGTGACTCAGCCCGAACCCACATTCTCTCTCTCTCTCTCTCTCACCCACCTTTCTCTCTAAGAGCTTCCACCCCTACGACGTGCCCTCTTTCCCCTACGACGAGATGATGCACCACCACTACCCGAGCTAGAGTCCTCTCCGAACGAAGCAGATGGCACCAAGCAAGAAGAAATAGGAACCGCATCCCGAATATGGGCAGTCACCGAAGATATATAGTCTTTGATGTCTCTTAGCCAAGTGGTCGACACTCGGACTTGCTGCAAGAAAAAGGCAAAATCAGTATCAAAGCAGAGATGACAAAAATAAAAAAGAAAGAAAGAGAAGAACATAAAGGTATACCACAGGTCGGAGGACCTCCTCTGTCAAACCAAACTCTTACGGATCCATCACATGAAGACGGTGCAACATAGGTACCATCCCGCCATCAGCCCGTCGAATATTGTACGAAGGAGTGTGCAATCGCACTAAAGTAACCTTTAAGGTGGCCACTGCCGTAGATGCCGTCGGACCGCCGCCACTGTGGGAAGATCACACCGCCCTACTCGAACCCGCAGGAGGGAAAGGCATGGCATCATATATGCTGGGCGCCATCAACCAGCTCGTCACAAAGTCCATATAGTCATACAGCGCAACCATATCAGTGTACAACAAGTAGGACCCGCCGATCATCGCTGCGATCCTCGTATCCTCCGACAGCAGTCGCTCCTACCTCATAGACGTAGGAGGCTGCGCAGGTGGAACCACCACCTCATCCTCAGTAATCTGGCGAACCACCCTCTCCCCGAGATACCAAGAATGGATGAACTCATGCGCCATCAAACGCCTCATCTGCGCGTTCACCCTGGTCGTCCCTACATCCTGAATGGCTGTCCCCTAGGGATAAAAGGTCACTTGAAAATCTCCAAGCAGGCATAAATCAATACAAGATCAAAAGGCGTAAAAACCAATACTGAAAATGGAAAGAGCCTTACCCTACCACTGGTCCGGTCATTCAAGACCTGACGCACCGCCTCCATAGAGAGATTCCTTCGAATGCTGATTGATCTTACGCCATCGATACAATTGGCACGAGTCCCCAATAGTGTCATCCTTCAGAGCGATCAGCAGGGTATTGCAGCCAATCACCTCATAAAAGCACGTCTGTCAAACAGAAAGAGACGCATAAGGAAAATACGAATGCATAAAAGGAAAATGTGAATGCATGAAAAGAAATGCGCAAACTGAAGAATACCTCAAGAAGGTACGTGGCTCCAGTAAAGGCCTACTGGCATCACCGACTGAATTCATCTAGAGAAGAGTAAAGGGTCGCTAAAGTCAGACTCCCCTAATCATAGAAAGGGATGTTCGAAAACATCCTCAAGTACGGTAAGAACCACAAATGGACGACGTCACCGCTCGACGCCACCATGAAACCTCCGAACGCTAGCAGAATAAATAACCAGGCCATCTGCCTCACTTATAGCCCATCCTCCACATCAATCACCCTGCCCAACAAAATGTCCTTCAGTAGAGATAGCCGGATGGAATCCCCAGAAACTATCCTCCCAACATCACCAAGTGCCGCACGCACTGCCTCTGGTCTCACCCGCAAAGAGCTATCCACCTCTATCTACTCTTCATCACAATCTACCCCCAACAGCTGCTTCACGTCTATGGGAGTCGTTGTCATCTCCCCGAATCCAAAATGGAAGGTGTGGGTAGTATCCCACCACCTATCCCCCAAAGCGCACATGACCTCTGTCGAACGAGGTGTCTCATCCAGCACAGATGCCAACCTCCTAAAACTCGCTAATAATACCACCCAATGCACCACAGGTGGGAGATGCTCCCAAACATCCCTGAGCCCCATCGTCCCACGAGCACGCATGTTCTTCAAAGAAATATCAGACTGGAAAAAAGGAAAAATCTCATTAGAAGTCAATAAAGAAAGAAAAATCACCAAAAATAAAGGAATGCCAAAGGTCAGGTCACTTACATAACCGCCAGGATTCACTCTCGAAGAGCGATGACGCCACGGCTCCCGCGACAAAGTCCGCTCATCCGCAACAGGCTCAAACGCATCAAAGGAGTTCTCACTCCCCAAAGCTAGAGGCACCCTGGCCCTCCATTCCACATTCGCCCAGTCATCAATGGTCAACCACTCCCTCTGGACTGCGGTGCTCACAAAAGCAACCATTTTTGGAAGATCGAAATGCTAGAATGATTTGCAGAGGAATCGCATAAAGAGAGAAAGCAAATAAGATGTGAAAAAATGAAAGGATTCGCCCCCTTTATATAAGATGACAAATGCCATGCCGATCGACACTGACCCCAACCATACCGATCGGCACTAACTCCTTACCTTCCCGAGGCAGTCCAAAAGTCTAGCCACTGCCTAATGGCACCCCTCATACCATGCCGACCGGCACCCCCCTTAAATTTCATACATAAATTACCAGAAATCCCCGAAAAATCCTCGGGAAATTCTTAAAAATCCCAGGAAGGATTTAGAACATTTTCACAAGGAAAATTGTGCATTCCCTCTAGAGGAACCCCTATTTCCCAGTGAAATCCTAAAAAACCAAGTGAATCTCCTCCCGACAAAGCCCCAAAGGATCTCTAAGGATCGTCTGATCACTTCCCCAGTGGAGTTTTTACAGCACCAAAATTGGTTGTCCCCCCCTGCGAGGCCTCCTAAAGAAACAAAAGCTTCCCCAGCTATCAACACCCCAGCTCAGATCCAAATCACAAAGAACTTTCTCCAGCAGAATCAAATTCCAATCTTTATCCACTCTTGGGTCAGAATTGACCTAGGCCTTGGATCGTCACCTGAGTTAGGTCAGAATTGACCTCGGTCCTCGGTCGTCACCACTCTTAGGTCAGAATTGACCTTGGACCTCGGTCGTCACCACTCTTAGGTCAAAATTGACCTCGATCTTAGATCATCACCCGAGTTAGATCAGAATTGACCTCCGTCCCCGGTCATCACCACTCTTAGGTCAGAATTGACCTCGATCTTGGATCGTCACCCGAGTTAGGTCAGAATTAACATCGGTCCTCGGTCGTCACCACTCTTAGGTCAGAATTGATCTCGGTGTTGGATCATCACCTTACTTTGGTTAGAATTGACCTCGATCCTCGATCATCACCACTCTTAGGTTAGAATTGACCTCGGTCTTGGATCGTCACCTGAGTTAGGTCAGAATTGACCTCGGTCCTCGGTCATCACCACTCTTAGGTTAGAATTGACCCCGGTCTTGGATCGTCACCTGAGTTAGGTCAAAATTGACCTCAGTCCTCGGTCGTCACCACTCTTAGGTCAAAATTGACCTTGGTCTTGGATCGTCACCTGAGTTAGGTCAGAATTGACCTCGGTCCTCGGTCGTCACAACTCTTTTGGTCAGAATTGACCTCGGTCTTGGATCATCACCTGAGTTAGGTCATAATTGACCTCGGTCCTCGGTCGTCACCACTATTAGGTCAGAATTGACTTTGATCTTAGATCATCACCTGAGTGAGGTCAGAATTGACCTCGGTCCTCGGTCGTCGTCACTTTTAGGTCAGAATTGACCTCGATCTTGGATCGTCACCTGAGTTAGGTTAGAATTGACCTTGGTCCTCAGTCGTCACCACTCTTAGGTCAGAATTGACCTCGGTCTTGGATCGTCACCTGAGTGAGGTCAGAATTGACCTCGGTCCTCGATCGTCACCACTCTTTTGGTCAGAATTGACTTCGGTCTTGGATCATCACCTGAGTTAGGTCATAATTGACCTCGATCCTCGGTCGTAACCATTCTTAGGTTAGAATTTACCTCAGTCTTGGATCGTCACCTGCATTAGGTCAGAATTGGCCTCGGTCCTCGGTCGTCACCACTCTTAGGTCAGAATTGACCTCGTTCTTGGATCGTCACCTGAGTTAGGTTATAATTGACCTCGGTCCTTGGTCATCACCACTCTTAGGTCAGAATTGACCTAGGTCTTGGATCGTCACCTGAGTTAGGACAGAATTGACCTCGGTTCTCGGTCGTCACCACTCTTAGGTCAGAATTGATGTCGGTCTTGGATCATCACCTGAGTTAGGACAAAGTTGACCTCAGTCGTCGGTCATCACCACTCTAAGGTCAGAATTGACCTCGATCTTGGATCATCGCCTGAATTAGGCCATAATTGACCTCGGTCCTCGCTCGTCACCACTCTTAGGTTAAAATTCACCTCGGTCTTGGATCGTCACCTGAGTTAGGATAGAATTGACCTCGATCCTCGGTCGTCACCACTCTAAGGTCAGAATTGACCTCGGTCTTAAATCGCCACCTGAGTTAAGTCAGAATTGACCTCGGTCCTCGATCATCACCACTCTTAGGTCAGAATTGACCTCAATCCTCGGTCGTCACCACTCTTAGGTCAAAATTGACCTCGATCTTGGATCGTCACCTGAGTTAGGTCAAAATTGATCTCGGTCCTCGATTGTCACCACTCTTAGGTCATAATTGATCTCGGTTTTTAGATCTTCACCCTAAGCCCATAGAATTGGCTTTGACCCGCAGAATCGGTCACCCTCATCACTTAAGCCTACAGATTTGGCTTTGACCCACAAAATTGGTCATCCCCAGCACACTCCTCAGGTCCTCAGAATTAGCCTACACCCTCTAAATCGATCATACTCCATCAAAAGCATCATGTGGTGTCTATTTGACGATTAACATTTATTCCAAACTCACCCGTCGAGGGGCTCTGTAGACACCCCATTCTGTTACCCCCTAACTCTCCTTAGGTCCCTAGTACCTCCCTTCATCACTACAAACCCAGGTCATACCCCGATTACTGACCTAGAAGCCATCGGGCACTCCCAGGCTCCGTTTTACAAAAAAGTCAAGCTCTTCAGCTTGACCAAAGATGAATGAATCTTCGAAGGGCACTGAAATCCCTTTCCAACGGTCCATCCCGTGCATGATTTTGACTTACCATGTGGACAAACGATCTGTTTCTGTCCAAAACTTGATATAGAGGCCACAGGGCGCTCCCGGACTCTGTTTGACCTAAGTCAACTCTTTAGCTCAACCGAGACTGAATGAATCTTCAAAGGGCACTGAAACCCCTTTTCAATGGTTCACTCCGTGCGTGATTCCGACTTACCATGCAGACGAATGATCCATTTGACTCCAAGAGGTCATCGAATGCTTTTAGGTCCCGGTTGACCAAAGTCAACTCCCTAAACCCGGTCAAACTCTTTGGAATGTGGAAGTACATCTCCTAACCTTTCAAACGATCCACCCCGTGCACGATTCGAACTTACCATGCGGACGAACGATCCAATTTTCCAAAAAGGCCTGAAACACACTTCTAAATAGCAGTTTCCAGACCCTGCCTATTGGCAGGTGCCGATCGGCAGCACCAGGTCTATACCGATCGGTAGTGACTTGGGCCTATAAAAGGGGGCCTTCACCTCATTTGCAAAGGGAGCCCAGATCTGATAAAAATCGCACAAAGCGAATCCCAAAAACCTCTCTCGAAGACAGCGTGATTTCAATATCCAAATCCCTTTCTAACTTCCAATTTTCATCAAACTTGGTGAATTATCCACTCTCCATCATCATTCAAGTTCAAGGGCTGCTCTCCAACATTCAAGATCAAGCTCAAAATCTTCAAGAAGGTCCAACTTTCTCGAATTTCTCTTAAATTATCTTAAATTCTCAATAGCTTATTTTATTACTTAGAACTTTTATTATCTCATCTCACACATCCTAATATACTTTTTATTTAGTATTATTGCACATCTCTTATTTTCATATAAATAAATCCCAAAAAACAAGAAAAAAAGGATTTGCTCATAAATTCCAAATAGGGATTCTCATACTTTTCTCACACTTTTCTCACAACTAAAACACTTTTTTCTACACACACACACACTCACAAATAAGATATTCCCCATTTGGATTTATGGGATAAACCCCACCCCTCGTTTTGTATGCGAACTACGTGGACTTTGATGCCTTCATAGGCTACATAGGAGTCTCGGGGTAAAAATCGAGACTCGAGTCCTATTCTCCCTTTCTCTCTCATTTTCTATCTTCTCTAAATCCAATTTTCTTATATTTTATATACTTGTTCTTAGTGACATATTACTCCATATGCGTTATCGTTCCATTATAAGGATCAACGTAAGGGTAATCGCGTAAATCTTATTTTCTAAGATTATGTTTGTACCTTCCGACGGATGACTCGCTTTATCTCTTCCTGATACAAGTCGAGGATTCCTATCTCCAATATATATATACACATGCACACATATCACGGGGAAAATAAAAGGGAAAATAGCAAACATCTATGAGAGACCGAAAGGGAGGAATGGGTGCCTAACACCTTCCCATTTCGTAACTTAGCCTGCGAACCCTTCTCAAATCATTTTGGTTTCGTATGCACCAGTATGTCTTTGGATGCCTTCCTTCGGGATGGCTTCCCCTTTTTCTTTTGTCTATTTTGAGTAAAATAGACTGGCGACTCTAAATCTCTCAACATATTTTTACACCTCATCTCATATGACACCAGCCTAAGTGCTCCCGAGAGGGATGCGTGTGACCCGAGGATCCTTCCTTCACGCGCCCGCACACAGTGAGGATCGGGGATGGCCACAGTGGCAAGTTTGCTGGCGATAGCCATACTGTTTTAACACACTTTGAAGATTTGAATTCCTACTTTTCTTTTTTCTTGTTTAAACCTAATAAAATATCCTATAAACTTTTTCACATATTTATTATAGAAAATACTACAAGTTTATATGCACGAGAAGATGGATTTTAAGTCCTAAAATCCTATTAAATGGGTTAACATACATTTAATTCTAGAAATTCAAAATACTTGCAAAATTATTCCTATTAAGATATAAAGAAAATTTAAATTTCTTTAAACGTAATAAATGTCCATTTTCCCTAAAATCATCATTTTTGCAAGAAGCTTTATTCACAAACATTTAACAAATTCAACATCATTGTTTATAAAAATACCAATTTCAATACATCAAAACTTTGAAATATTTCCTCATACTTAATTCCAACAAAATGACGTTTTTTCAACATTTTTTTTCCACAAAAATGTTTAATATTAATCTACTAGAAACCATCATTTATTCATGTTCATTCTACGTATATAGTCTAACAACAAGACTACTAATAATGAAAATAGAGTATTAAATACTAGGGATAGATTTCTCACCTGTAAAGACTCCAAATGGTGGTAGAAAGTTGGTTTAGGATGAGCAACCTCCACCTTCAAAGTTGGCCTCAAGGGATTACCAAATGCATCCTCCATTAATGTTCCATATTAGTTCCATTTAAGCTTACGACCAAAACGCCTTTAACTCTATTCAAACTCCATGAAATCTTCCATCTTCATCTTCTTTGAAATATCCCAATCTTACTCCAAAATTTGTAGCTCCACTTCAATAATGGAGAAAATGGGTGATGTAGGCTTGAATATGGAAAAATATTATAAAAATTTGGTGGTGAAATGGTGGTTGAATAGTGGAAAGAAGCTCACCCATTAGAAGATAACCCCTCTCACTCTCCCATCTTCTTCCAACTCAAAATAAACCTAAACGTGAGAAACACCCTTTATAAATCACCCCCAATACTTTAAAATCCCTTTTTTGTCCATTTGGGCTCACCAGATTTCATCATCTCAACAAATCAATGGTCCAGAATGTGATAGCGCACAAGGACAATCTTATGTACTCAATTTTAAAATGCATCGTTCAAATGACATTGAGTCTCATTCGAACGACAAGGGTATGTCATTCGATTCATGGATTCTAACGACCTTCAAACAACCTTTAAAGTTACATAGTGGGGTCTCGTTCGAAGCTCATTTCATTGCCTGCTTCTAACGAGACCAAAATATCATTCGAACGATACTACTTTTTCTCAAACCCTCCAAAATTGTAATTTAAACCCTTAATTTTCTAATAATTACCTTCAAGCCTTCAAAGCAGTCAAATAAGAATATAAACTTAGTCATAACCATCCAAATCTCCGTGCCCTTATATTATTAAAACTTATGCGAGAAAATAAATAAAATATTGGGGCGAGGAATTACATAGGAGTTCAAGGAGAAGATAAGAATTCAAGCACGCCTTTAATGCATAAAGGGTGGGTGAGAGTGCGCACAATCTTAATGGATTAACTTATTTAATTAAATGCCTGCAGACACAAATCAAATTTTATCTTATTATCCTTTGACATGTATCTAAGTGATAAGACAAATAAAATAAAATATAAAATCGCACGGTAACTAAAGAAAAAAACCCTTTTCAAGACAAAACCTTTTATATAAGCACTTTAGAAACTTTACAAGATAGTCGATTTATAATACTACTTAATATATCCACATGTATAATGCCTAGTCCTTGCAGAATCTCTAAAGAATACTAATCGATCCTGAGTAGTCCACATGTAGCGGTGCACCATCGATATCCTCCAATCAACCTTCAATCTTTATCCTTCATCCATGATACTTTCGGGTTCACAAGTCAACCATAAAGATCATCTCTCCACAATGAGTATAACTCAACTAACGATCAAAATCGATTCATAAAATATATTTTGGGGATGTGTTTGTGAATCAAAAGATGTTTTGTAAATAGAAATGTTGAAAACTTTTGCAACAGATATGCAAAAATGTTTTGGCCAAAGTCCTAGGAAATTTAAAGAGGACAAATATATTTATAGGTCATGCACAAAATTCAAGGCGACAGCTCGTTCGGACAAAATTGAAGTTCTTTCCAATAAGGATGACATTATAATTCAAATGACTTCGATTTTCATTTGAATGAATTTTACCACCTCAAATTTTGTGCATGACCTATAAATACCTATTTCGAAAATATTTTTAAAGAGACTTTTTGAAACAATGCAACCGACATACCTGTTACAAAAGTTCTCGATCCTTTTAGGTTAAAACGCCCTTTTGATTCACAAAAAAACCTCCTTAATATACTTGTGAATCCTCTTAAAATCCTAAATAGTTTCATATTTGATCTATACATGTGAGTAGAGATCTCTACTGCTGACCTTGTGACCCGAGGGATCACTGGTAGAAGAATGGTTGATCAGTGGATACCGAGGGTGGTCTGCCACCTGTGGACTGCTCTGGATCTAATTAGTTTTTGTTAGAGAGTTTTGTAAGTAAGTTGTCTTATAAAATTATCTAAAGTGCAAAAATAAAGGTTTTTTTCCTGAAAAGGTATTTTTCCTCATATTTGTTTGTGATTGCAGGTGTAGTTTATTTTATATATTTGGATTGATCATCATATACAAACCTAATTTAATAAAATATTAGAGTTTAGTTAAAAATGGATTTGTGAGTTTGGTGTCATTTAATTAAATAAATTAATCCATTAAGATCATGCGCACTCTCAAATTGGTTTCAGAGCATTGCACTCTTACCAATGGTATTAGATCAGCTTGCACAAAAATACTGTGTGATCTTTTTCTGCAAATTTTTTTGTTTGATATCCACTTTTTGAAAAATTGTTGATCTTGAAAAGGCCAAATTTTAATGGATAAGTTTTATAATCGAATGCCCATTTTTTGTGGCTCCAATTACGTGCACTGTAAAGCTAGCATGAGGTTAGCCTTAAAAGTAATTGATGAAAATGTTCGGTTAGTTTGTGAAAGAGGGTGGACTCCTACCATTTTCACCATTGAGAATGTCGTTGGCGTTAGACCTGTCTCTCAATGGACATAGGACGAATTTATGTTGAGCAATTTTAACTCTCACGGTTTGAGTGCTATTTCTAGAGCATTCACCCCAGACAAGTTCCACCGCATTATAACGTGCACCATGTCTAAGAAAACATGGGATACCCTCTAGCTCATATATGAGGGAACCAACGCTATAATGGCATCTAGGATAAAAAATTTGACCACCCAATTTGAGACCTACTAGCATGCTAGAGCTCGAGTATTTTAATGAGTTTTATGTGTGTTTGTTGGATATAGTTAATTATATTTTTAATTTGGGTGAGAATATTCCTGAGACGATAGTTGTTAAGAAACTTTTGGGGTTGCTCCCTGCCCGCTTTGTTTCTAAGGTCACCGTACTTAATTCTTTAGGGATCCTAGACTCTCTTAGGCCAAAAGAACTTTTAGGAGATCTTTAAACGTATGATACTGATATGTTCGCCAAGACTATTAATCCCAAAGAAGTGTTAATTTCTTTAAATACTCAAAATAAGAAATAGAAGAAAAAGAAAGTTTGTGAGACTGAATAGTTGACTTTAATTTTGATGACATGGTCCTTTTGAGAAAAAGTTTCAAAAAAATTCTCAAATTTTCAAAAGATAATTCTTCCCAAGATTTTTTTTTGAGAAAAATGAAAATAAGAATGAGGTAATGAGGGGAAGAGAGAAAGAGGAAGATATTATGAATGCGAGGGTAAAGGGCACACGGCACATGAGTGTCCCACTAGGCTTACGAGACAGGGAAAGAAAGTTAAAAATAAAACCACTCTTAGCGATAGTGACGTCGAGCCGTCTGATCCATAGGGAGAATCACCACATGAACCATGCGTTTACTTTATTGCTAGTCATGTTAGGACTTAGAGTTTGTCCCACACCAAGGACATATCTAAATGTGAAAGTCTCGATGATGTTTCGAGCCATTCTAGTGAGAGTGGGGATGAGATTTTGAGTAAGGGAGAAGGTGGTCTCTAAAAGGCATTTAGAGATATTTACATCGAGACTTTGAAAATGAAAAAGATAAATAAACATTTTTTTCTTAGAGTGTTAGATTTGAATAAGGAAGTGAAAGTTTTGATAGAGTGTGAGGCATTCGTAAGTCAACTTGAGAAGGTGAAGATTTATATATGTGAGCAGTTGATCGTTTTAAGATGAGAAAAGACCAATTTGACAAACACTATGTCTAGTCTTATGAGAGATATTCAATCGTCATTAAAGACTCGTGAGAAACTTAAAGTCAGTATATCCCAACTCGAGAGCGATCTCAAATGTGCCCGAGAGGTTAAGGTCACTTTAAAGGAGACATCTAAGAAGTTTAGAAAGATGTTCATTGGTCCCGTGTTTGATAATGTCGAGGGGCAAGGAATAGGTTACGATGCTGCATCCACTTTCCATGTTTCACCCGAATCGATTCTCGAGTTTGTGTTTGATCCTTATAGCCCTTGACCCAACCCACCTAGGAGAGTTCGTCCTAGACATTTTGAGAAAGGTGGACCCAAGCTTGTGTATGTTTATTCCCATTGAGAGAAAATAAGTCACCATAAAGACTATTATTTTAGGCTAAGGAGAGTTTCTTATAGGTATGTTCCCAAGTATGCTTGCACATGTGTTCCCATATAAGTTCTCGCACGCACTTCCATGTATGTTACTTCTCTCCCGCACATCACTTGAGTGATTTTTAGAGTCTTAGAGAGCAAGTAGAGTAATTAGTCAAGACTTAACAAAATTTAATGGAGGAATTTCATAGAATGTCATCTCATTTTGAGAACTCCTCCGGGCCTAATGATTAAGGTTGAGACTTGTTTTCTAGTATAGGATGATTTTTGTGCTCATATCTTGTATTGTTATTTCTAGATTGTACTATGACTGTGTGACAACCCTCTTATTAAAATAACGAAGGACAAACCCTCTACTAAAATCAAACATGAATTTAATTTGGCTCATTCTTATCATCACTATCAAAACCAATTAAATACAAACCACCTATTATTAAATTAAGTCGTGTGTCAATTTTAATCTTAATTAGCATGATACAAGACCACTATAACCAAACCATAATTCATTCAAATAATAATAAAAAATAAAAAATTACATATTAACTCTGAAACAGAAATCCATTACATACAAAGCTTAACTGAATAAACCATTGGTGTAATATCCATACAATAAATCCCTACATTGAGATAAAATAAAATAAATCTAACTCACATGGGCAACATGCCAATATATGGAAAAGGATCATATCTATAATATGAGAATAAAAACAACTTTCTCAAATCTTGCAACATCCACAATTGTCTCATCTCTGATACCTTGGAAGATGATTATGCTCGGCGTCCCTGTGGCTGAACACCTAAAAGGTTTTGAAAATATATTTTTATTTGGGACATGGACCAAATCCATTTGAGTGTTTTTTTAGAGTAACAAAAATGCATAAATAAATGTATATACATTTACTCATATCTATATTGGTACTACACTCTCTTATGAGACAATACTCACCTTTCATCTAAAGTGCGCACCTAACGTATGCATTTTTAATCACCTAGTTATGCTACCCGTCTAACTAATTGTAACACCCCACGACTTTGGAGACTGAGAGATTTAATTTTGGGAAAATTAAATTTAATTAAATTGGAGAATTTTAAAATTTGGGAATTTAAGTCCAAAAATAGAGGATGTTTTAAAGTATTCCGGATGATATTTTTGAGGGTACCATTGATCCCGGAAGGGTCGAGATAGTCAAAATGACTGTCATTGGGTCTTATTTCGGCTCCGGAATGTTTTTAAGTTGTTTTGACTTGAATTGCAGTCAACGAGTCATTTAAAGTGTGTATTAACATTTAAAACTGGGTTTGTTGTTTTAAAGGATTTAAGGCTTACAGATCAAGCCTTTCTCATTTAGAGAAAGAGAGAAAAAGCCCTAGAGGGAGAAAGAAGAGAAAGAAGAAGGAAAGGAAGAGAGAGAGGAAGAAAGCTTGGGATTTCCGGCCCTACCGCGACATCGAGGACGATCCAACCTCTACAAATCTGAGGCAAGTGTTTAATCTTGCTAAATAGCTATTTGTGTATTTCATTTCATAAATTGTGGGGTAAAGAAATGGTTTTTGGGTATTAATGTCAAAACCTAGATTTTAGGTTTAATCTTGAAATCAATGATTAAATATGGATTTAATGACATAGAAATGGCTGGGATCAACTTTAGGTTGGTTAATGGGTTTAAAATCATGATTTGATGAAGGTTTCGGGGTTGGAATGAGAAATTTAGGGTTTAGAATTCGTAGGTTTTGAAGAAACAGATGAAACCTTCAAAAATTGCAGGTCCGAATCGATTCGCCCCCTCAAGCGAATCGATTCAGTTTGGTAAAACTAGCAGGTCTGCATTGACCGAATCGATTCGGACCCCAAGCCGAATCGATTCGGCCTATTGCAGAAGCCCAGGTCTTTGGGCCCGAATCGATTCTCCTTGGAGGCCGAATCGATTCGCTAGACCGAATCGATTCGGAATAGGGCCAAATCGATTCGGAAACAGGGCATTTTGAGATTTTTCTCCATAGTGATTTCAAACCCTTTTTAGTTGGGTTTATTGATTTGGGGACTTTCTCTTAGGATGTAAAAGATATATTCTTGGAGTTACATATGGATATTAGGGGAAAACTCTTTGAGGTTGGAATTTACCAATTATAGATAAAGGAATATAAATACCTATATATATATATGTTTGAGGTTGAGAACTCTTAGAGAGTGAGAGGTCTCCTATCCTTAGAAATATTTAGACTAAGGAATCAATGATAACCCGATAGGGGTAAGGATTCATAAAATACAATCGAACCATAAGTAAAAATGGGAAACAACTGGGTGGTGTACTATCGACTAGGATAAGCGGTAGCGTAAATTCTAGTTAGGATAGTTTATACGCAATTATGGGGATATGGCCATTGAGATTTCCAATACTTGAAATGAGGTTGGAATAAATTGAGGTTTTTAGACTATTAAGTTATGTTTACGCCTATGGTTAGATAGTACTAAAGATAATTATGTACTTTCACATTTAGAGGTGAAAGGTGTAGTGATGGATTCCTACACAAATTCTTTGGTGATAACCCTAATGTTGAATGTATATGTATAGACATAAACATATGGTTTTGGGGGACTACTCATCATAGGAAGATGATTGAAAAGGTTTCAAGTATGGAATTATATTCACATATCAAGGTAAATTTAATGGAAATGGTAGTGACGGCTTGTATATTGAGGATTATGTATACTTATAGCCAGGTATATATATATATCTTATACATATGAACGAGAATTAGTTTAGATATATAGAAAAGGATATGTGAATACGTGTTGATATATATATATATATATCTGTATGTATATAGATATATGGATATCTTTATGTTGTGGACATACATGGTATGGATATTTAAACCGTATATGATGGTTTATTATTTGATCATATGATTGGATCATATGGATTATATATATTATGCATGAGAATGATATATATACTTATTTGGTTAAGCATACCTCGCTCATGCTATCATTGGGAAGTTGCGCACGTAGAGGGTGAGCATCCTGGCTTATAATGCAGGGTGTGGATATTCCCCAGGTCATAGTCGTCCCTTGTGATTATTATACATATAGATATATATTTTTGGGGATGAGACGTGGTGGGTATGTTTCGTCTCATTGCCGGTTTGGAGCTATGACCGCTTCCCGGGTCGTCGTGTGCGTGAGTTTACCACAAGATGGGTGTCGTTTAGTCCCACCAGGGTGGCCCCAGTATTGCTACGTGAGCCGGGCACTAGGAAGATGATAGCATTGATGCAGTTTATCGGCGATATATATAGCCGGGTATATTATGTGCATGGCCCTGTACATCATATGTAGTATGTACACTTGGCTATTGGATTGATGATGATATATATATATATGGTTAGAAATAAATACCTATATACATATATATATATAATTATATATATATTTCCTTTAGATGAAAGGATATGGACTTTTATGAAGTACATCTTAGATGATAATTGTGTACTAGACTGATGGGGGTTGATGTATCGCACATAAGGTATTATTTCGGTTACATCATCCCAAGGATATTATTGGAGGTTCTTATATTTTATCTTAATTGTTTTCTTTCTTTTCTTTTCTTTCTTTCTTTCTTTAGTAGTTATAGTTAGTAGTAAAGGTAGTATTATATAGTATGTTAAGGATTATGGATCTCTAGGATCGACATTGCCCAGGAGTAGTGTAACGAAGGGGTTCCTTGTTTGGATTTCGCTTTGCGAGACGCCTCACGCACGAAACGCAGTGCCATATCGAGAGTTGAGAGAAGTAATTCTATTTGTGGCATCTCGAATCTCTGGTCTTGACCTTGTCAGGAGTAGTGTAACGGGGCGGTTCCTTGTTTGGATTTCGCTTTGCGAGACTCCCCACGCACGAAGCGTAGTACAATGTTGGGATTAGAGAAAAGTCTTGCCAATATTCCATGTGCATGTTATTAAGTATATTAATTGTTACGTTTTTAGCCTATTTATGTATATATATATATTTATGTACATGTATAGGGGTAATGTTTTAGGAATTATGATAATTATAATTCATGAGATCATTAATCGGAATTCATTAAGCCTTTTATGGCATAACTGTTGTAGTCATAATCTAATAGGATTAGAAATGGGTGGATCCTTAGATTATGACGGGAAGGTAGGTCTCGTGGATATAGGCTAGGCCTGATAAGTTAGGTTATTCTAAAATTAATGGGGGTAATTTAACTAAAATTGAGGACGCGAATAGGTGCGCGCCTTTAGATGAGAGGTGAGTTGGGGTTCCACGAGAGTGCGGTCTCACCTATTTATGAAATTAAGTACACCGGTATTTATTATGCACGGTTAATACACTTGCTAAATATTTTACACATTCGGGGCTCTGACCCGTTTACTTCTCCCTCTTTCTTGTATATACATATATATTTCCACAGGTATCCTACCGCATGGATGCCGGATGACCTTCTATCCAGTGTCTTGGGAGCCGTGACAGGTGCGGACTGTTGCGGGATGTTTCATGTAGCCGCTTCCTACTTCTTTAAAATTTTAGGTAGGTTTCATGTTGTATATCGGGTTTGTACCCAAGGGATATTTATATATATGTTTATATTTATTCCATTCAGTTATTGTATTTGCTGTGACCCGACAGCTTATTCGGGTTATTTATTTATTTATGGCATATTCATGTTTAGTGATTCCCTTCATTTCTTATTGCTTCTTGCATCTCTCTCTTATTCTTTAGTAGTTTCATAGTGTTGGGTTTTGTATGTTGCAAGTTTTAAATTTTTATAACATCTCGCTTATGTGATTTCGGGTAGTTAGTCCTATATTATATAGTACCGTTAGTTGATGTTGAGACTGGACCATCTGGAATTCCTGATTTAATATAGTATAGGGCTGGCCACCCGTTATTATTTTAGGCGGGGTATTACAGATGGTATCAGAGCATCAGGTTCTAGAGTCCTTAGGATCTGTGCGAGTTTCTGCATTCTTCCGTTAACGTTCTTGACATAAAGCCCTAAAAATAGGACTGTTGCGTTCACCGCGTTATTTTCTTCTCTGAAGTACATTCACTTGATTGGCGTTCTGATAACAGTTGCTCTTGTTTCGTTTCAGACGTCGCCTAGATGTTGTCGTCTAGGAAAGAATAGGTTTAGAAGTACGGAACCCATAGCATATTTTGGGTACGCTTTGATCGGGGGTAGTTGTTTTCCCCGATTCTGGAGGAGATATTGAGGAGATTTCTATCTTTGATGTGAGGTGACTTATCGGCAGTTGAGTAATAAAGGAAATTTGCTCGAATGGCGAATTTTGGTCTTAGTAAGGAAAGTCCGAGGAGAGGCATGTATTGTAGTTCTTGGGAGGTTCAGATTTAGAATCTGTTAACCATAGTTAGGAAACCTGGTTTTGGTGACTCTTACCGAGGTGAGGTAGGTGGAGTTTTCCCAATATTGGGAGTATTGCCTTCTGGGAAGTGGGAGTAAGAAATGTGGAGACTCAGTTTCGTTGTGTAGGAATGAGGGAGTTTTTGGTTGTCGCCATCGTGTTTATCCTTCAAAATGGTTAGGAAGGATTTTGAGGAAGATGTTTCTCTTGTGAAGAAATAGGCTTAGGGATAATGATTTTCCTGGAAGGAGTTGAGGACCCTGAGTTGAGATTCTAGGGTGAGGGGAAGCCATTAGATTATGGAAGTATAAGGTAGAATACCTTTCTTTGGGTTTGAGTTACGTTTTGGGTAATAATTGGGAACATCGCGCTTAAGGCATGATGGGTAGTTAGCTGTTACACCGTTAGGGTGTATGGAATTTTCCTCGAGGAGGAAGTGAGCAAGTGTGGCCTTCGTATGGCATCTTTTGAGAAGATAGACCTTTTCATAACTGAGAGGTTCAGGGTTTGGTAGATTTATGAGGAGCGGATAATTTAGCTCATAGTTGTGCTAGTTTTGAGAACTAGATATTGGTTAGAATATTGTATTTGTTGAGGCCTTGTGTCTTAAACATAAGGTGTTTGTTTGGCGTGTCGAAAGACGCGGAATATATTTATATTGTATTATTGTATAGGCCCTCGGGCAATATCTAAAATACAAAAAATCTTTTTCTAAAACCTTAACCCTGGTTCAACTAATCTCAATCCCCGACCTAGCTACACAGTAGTGTATTGGGAGGGTTCCTTGTTTGGATTTCGCTTGCGAGACCTCCCCCGCACGAAGGTGGCTAGTGTCAGGAATTGAGGAGAGTTCAACCAGTGGAAATTTTCAAACTTTTATATATTTAGTATATTGTTATAGATTATGTTACCAAGGGTTATCTTACAATTTGAGGCTAATGGAGCCTGATTAAGATTTTACGAGTAGAAACTCGGGTACAGGGTGTATGGGCGCCCTGGGTAGCTAGTTGATGTTAGGGATCAGTAAGGATCTATATAGTTCGACGTGAGAACTAGAAAGGATCGGCATAGTGATCTTGAGGATTGATATAAGGACTAGATGATATTGAGGTCCTAGGCTCATCTTAAATTTCGCGGACGAAATTCTTGTAAGGGGGGAAGATTGTAACACCCCACGACTTTGGAGACTGAGAGATTTAATTTTGGGAAAATTAAATTTAATTAAATTGGAGAATTTTAAAATTTGGGAATTTAAGTCCAAAAATAGAGGATGTTTTAAAGTATTCCGGATGATATTTTTGAGGGTACCATTGATCCCGGAAGGGTCGAGATAGTCAAGATGACTGTCATTGGGTCTTATTTCGGCTCAGAAATGTTTTTAAGTTGTTTTGACTTGAATTGCAGTCAACGAGTCATTTAAAGTGTGTATTAACATTTAAAACTGGGTTTGTTATTTTAAAGGATTTAAGGCTTACGGATCAAGCCTTTCTCATTTAGAGAAAGAGAGAAAAAGCCCTAGAGGGAGAAAGAAGAGAAAGAAGAAGGAAAGGAAGAGAGAGAGGAAGAAAGCTTGGGATTTCCGGCCCTACCGCGACATCGAGGACGATCCAACCTCTACAAATCTGAGGCAAGTGTTTAATCTTGCTAAATAGCTATTTGTGTATTTCATTTCATAAATTGTGGGGTAAAGAAATGGTTTTTGGGTATTAATGTCAAAACCTAGATTTTAGGTTTAATCTTGAAATCAATGATTAAATATGGATTTAATGACATAGAAATGGCTGGGATCAACTTTGGGTTGGTTAATGGGTTTAAAATCATGATTTGATGAAGGTTTCGGGGTTGGAATGAGAAATTTAGGGTTTAGAATTCGTAGGTTTTGAAGAAACAGATGAAATCTTCAAAAATTGCAGGTCCGAATCGATTCGCCCCCTCAAGCGAATCGATTCGGTTTGGTAAAACTAGCAGGTCTGCATTGACCGAATCGATTCGAACCCCAAGCCGAATCGATTCGGCCTATTGCAGAAGCCCAGGTCTTTGGGCCTGAATCGATTCGCCTTGGAGGCCGAATCGATTCGCTAGACCGAATCGATTCGGAATAGGGCCGAATAGATTCGGAAACAGGGCATTTTGAGATTTTTCTCCATAGTGATTTCAAACCCTTTTTTGTTGGGTTTATTGATTTGGGGGCTTTCTCTTAGGATGTAAAAGATATATTCTTGGAGTTAAATATGGATATTGGGGGAAAACTCTTTGAGGTTGGAATTTACCAATTATAGATAAAGGTATATAAATACCTATATATATATATATGTTTGAGGTTGAGAACTCTTAGAGAGTGAGAGGTCTCCTATCCTTAGAAATATTTAGACTAAGGAATCAATGATAACCCGATAGGGGTAAGGATTCATAAAATACAATCGAACCATAAGTAAAAATGGGAAACAACTGGGTGGTGTACTATCGACTAGGATAAGCGGTAGCGTAAATTCTAGTTAGGATAGTTTATACGCAATTATGGGGATATGGCCATTGAGATTTCCAATACTTGAAATGAGGTTGGAATAAATTGAGGTTTTTAGACTATTAAGTCATGTTTACGCCTATGGTTAGATAGTACTAAAGATAATTATGTACTTTCACATTTAGAGGTGAAAGGTGTAGTGATGGATTCCTACACAAATTCTTGGGTGATAACCCTAATGTTGAATGTATATGTATAGACATAAACATATGGTTTTGGGGGACTACTCATCATAGGAAGATGATTGAAAAGGTTTCAAGTATGGAATTATATTCACATATCAAGGTAAATTTAATGGAAATGGTAGTGACGGCTTGTATATTGAGGATTATGTATACTTATAGCCAGGTATATATATATATATCTTATACATATGAATGAGAATTAGTTTAGATATATAGAAAAGGATATGTGAATACGTGTTGATATATATATATATATATCTGTATGTATATAGATATATGGATATCTTTATGTTGTGGACATACATGGTATGGATATTTAAACCGTATATGATGGTTTATTATTTGATCATATGATTGGATCATATGGATTATATATATTATGCATGTGAATGATATATATACTTATTTGGTTAAGCATACCCCGCTCATGCTATCATTGGGAAGTTGCGCGCGTAGAGGGTGAGCATCCTGGCTTATAATGCAGGGTGTGGATATTCCCCAGGTCATAGTCGTCCCTTGTGATTATTATACATATAGATATATATTTTTGGGGATGAGACGTGGTGGGTATGTTTCGTCTCATTGCCGGTTTGGAGCTATGACCGCTTCCCGGGTCGTCGTGTGCGTGAGTTTACCACAAGATGGGTGTCGTTTAGTCCCACCAGGGTGGCCCCAGTATTGCTACGTGAGCCGGGCACTGGGAAGATGATAGCATTGATGCAGTTTATCGGCGATATATATAGCCGGGTATATTATGTGCATGGCCCTTTACATCATATGTAGTATGTACACTTGGCTATTGGATTGATGATGATATATATATATGGTTAGAAATAAATACCTATATACATATATATATACATATATATCCTTTAGATGAAAGGATATGGACTTTTATGAAGTACATCTTAGATGATAATGGTGTACTAAACTGATGGGGGTTGATGTATCGCACATAAGGTATTATTTCGGTTACATCATCCCAAGGATATTATTGGAGGTTCTTTTATTTTATCTTAATTGTTTTCTTTCTTTTCTTTTCTTTCTTTCTTTCTTTAGTAGTTATAGTTAGTAGTAGAGGTAGTATTATATAGTATGTTAAGGATTATGGATCTCTAGGATCGACATTGCCCAGGAGTAGTGTAACGAGGGGGTTCCTTGTTTGGATTTCGCTTTGCGAGACGCCTCACGCACGAAACGCAGTGCCATGTTGAGAGTTGAGAGAAGTAATTCTATTTGTGGCATCTCGGATCTCTGGTCTTGACCTTGTCAGGAGTAGTGTAACGGGGCGGTTCCTTGTTTGGATTTCGCTTTGCGAGACTCCCCACGCACGAAACGTAGTACAATGTTGGGATTAGAGAGAAGTCTTGCCAATATTCCATGTGCATGTTATTAAGTATATTAATTGTTACGCTTTTAGCCTATTTATGTATATATATATTTATGTACATGTATAGGGGTAATGTTTTAGGAATTATGATAATTATAATTCATGAGATCATTAATCGGAATTCATTAAGCCTTTTATGGCATAACTGTTGTAGTCATAATCTAATAGGATTAGAAATGGGTGGATCCTTAGATTATGACGGGAAGGTAGGTCTCGTGGATATAGGCTAGGCCTGATAAGTTAGGTTATTCTAAAATTAATGGGGGTAATTTAACTAAAATTGAGGACGCGAATAGGTGCGCGCCTTTAGATGAGAGGTGAGTTGGGGTTCCACGAGAGTGCGGTCTCACCTATTTATGAAATTAAGTACACCGGTATTTATTATGCACGGTTAATACACTTGCTAAATATTTTACACATTCGGGGCTCTGACCCGTTTACTTCTCCCTCTTTCTTGTATATACATATATATTTCCACAGGTATCCTACCGCATGGATGCCGGATGACCTTCTATCCAGTGTCTTGGGAGCCGTGACAGGTGCGGACTGTTGCGGGATGTTTCATGTAGCCGCTTCCTACTTCTTTAAAATTTTAGGTAGGTTTCATCTTGTATATCGGGTTTGTACCCAAGGGATATTTATATATATGTTTATATTTATTCCATTCAGTTATTGTATTTGCTGTGACCCGACAGCTTATTCGGGTTATTTATTTATTTATGGCATATTCATGTTTAGTGATTCCCTTCATTTCTTATTGCTTCTTGCATCTCTCTCTTATTCTTTAGTAGTTTCATAGTTGGGTTTTGTATGTTGCAAGTTTTAAATTTTTATAACATCTCGCTTATGTGATTTCGGGTAGTTAGTCCTATATTATATAGTACCGTTAGTTGATGTTGAGACTGGACCATCTGGAATTCCTGATTTAATATAGTATAGGGCTGGCCACCCGTTATTATTTTAGGCGGGGTATTACAGTTTCCAAGTATCCTTAAATTCTATACGTTATCCCATCCTGCGTAATTTATTTATTTATCTTTCACATTCGCTACTCATTATGATTTTCAATTATAATTTATTGAACCATTCCTAATAACTTTCACTAGTTATAAATTTTCACATTTTAATTCAATATGCACGTATATATTTTTCTGCACATATATATATATATATATATATATATATATATATATATATATATATATATATATATATATATATATATATATATATATATATATATATATATATGTATTTTATTATCACATCGGACATACATATATGTCACTCACTTTATATGTATAGCCACCATCCCTAACCATAATAAATTTAATAAATGTCGGTCTCTAATTCTATTATAATCTAGGGAATACTCACATCACCATGTCTACCACATCGAGATCTCACACTGAACTACGGTAGAAAATAAACAATTATGTTGTAGTCGGTCATAAGTTCCACGACTAGTGAGCAATAAGCATACCCATAAATACCTCACCTTGGACTCAACCTTAATAGGCACGTGTGTGGCGATTATGGCCTGCAAATAATACAAACCCTGCATTCACTATTCAGGGAAAATCACTCACTCGTGCAACCTCCGATGATAGCCCTTAGAGGGGTATGTCATATTATCCATAAAATTATATTTTTTACACCGATATATATATATATATATATATATATATAATTTTTTGACACACAACTACATCACTCACCCTATATCCCAATTCCTAAATTTTTATCACTATTCATTAATGAATCCCCGAGTATGATTCACCTCAAATACTCTAAATTTCACGCCAAAAAATCCCAATTTTAGACCTATTTTAAAAAATGAAGAAAACCAGATCTAAACATTTTCCAAATCACCAATTTGACTTCAGATTTAAATTTCACACGATAAATTGAGTCAGGTATGTGTTTGAGTTTTTCTCAAATTTCTTCCGAAAGCAATTAAAAAGAAGACCTAACTCTTCAAAACCAATTTTTCTCGATTAAATTCCAGCCACCTCAATCCCAATTCATATCAAAACCAATATATCAATTTTATCTAGAATTCAACTACACAATATGATTTTATGAAATTTATGCATAATCTCCAATTAAAATAAAATTCTCACAATATCACTCTAAATCATTTTTCTCAATTCTTCCCATCAACATCAACTGTTGGACTTTCAAAATTCTCAATCAAAGTTAATTCCCCCAAAATCTCTAATTTATAACATTTTTCAATTATAAATATTTCCAAATTATAAATCATTTTTCAAAATCCCATAATTTTTATTTGAAAATATTTGAAAATATCATTTCCCAACTGTGATATGATTAAAGTTGAATATATAAATTAAATAACAAGTAAATTACTTACCTTGATGTTCATAGGGTCTGATTCTGGTGAATATGTTAATACTCCTCCAAGAATTTTCTTCCTAAATCTTCACTCCTAGAATGTTCTTGTAAAAATTCTTAATTGCTTCTTTAGAATCTTGAAATTTCTTCTCAATTCTCTTTACTTTCTATCCAACTCTTTGTATAACTCTCCTAACGTTTGGATTTGTGAAATGACTCTTCCCTAGGCCCTTAACCTTTCATTTTATGATTGAAATTCCTTTTTTGGATTTTCATATGCCCTTAAGGAGCCCAGTAGTAACCTAAATAAGTCCCAATTAATTTAAAAAGACCCTGAGACAAGAACACAACCCTCGGGTACTCAATTTTTACTATTTTGTCCCATTTTGGATAAACCGCGCACTCGAAATCCTCACCCAAGTCACTTAACAATATTTTTTCATGTCAATATATTTTAATTTAATCATGCCTGTCCCGATTGTGATAATATTAAATTCTGTCGCATTTACTCATTTATGAATAAATTCCATTTTATTTATTGTAGCACACCAATAAAGAAATAATCACATAATTATTAATTCATTTCACTCGAAATAAATATTTATGTAATTTCTCATTATTTCATAGATTAAATTATGTGACACCCGCATAATTTAAATATCTAATAAACTATTTATATACAAAACAACAGGGTATTACAGACTGTATGTCTATAGTTTTCATTTTGATATTTTTTAGAAAAATCCAAAAAGTGTCTTGTTTTTCTTGAATTTTTTTAAAAAATAAATAGTGATTTTTCATTTCTTTTAAAACGTTGAAAGAGGCAAAAGGAATTTTATTTTGATAATTTTTTTTTGAAAAAGTAAAAAAAAGAGTTTTGTATTTTGTTATGCCAAATATGGATGAACATTAAAGATGTTCAATTCACCCATTCATTCCATATCCACATGAGTGTTGTGTAAGTTTTAAGACGTGACATGTTATTAATAATGTGAGGAGTCATTAAATTGTAATTTCAAGATAATTTGTGACATGTTTGAGTCCTTGTGTCATTTATTGTACACGATCATGTGCTTATTTGAGTATTGAACCTACCTGTCACATATCGATTATAGTGTTTTCATCTCAATTTTTCTTTATGATGGACTAAATGTGAAAAACGAGATAAAAAGTTGTGCTTGTAAGAACCATCTCCCTAACTATTTGAAGTGGTATCAAAGCATTCAACTTTGTAACAAATATGCATAAATTGTTTTGGAAAAAGTCCCATGAAATAGGTCATGCACAAAATTCGAGGAGGCGATATGTTTGAACGAAATTGAAGCTCGTTCGAATAAGAATGTCATCTCGTCATATCAAAAACCCAATTCTTTTGAATGAGACTTCAATCTCATTTGAACCAACTTCTAATGAGCTTTAAAGTAATTCAAAAATTTAGCCTTTGTTAGTAGTTCGTTCGATGTAAGATCTAACAACCCTTCTAAAGAAATGCTACTTTTGTTCGAACGAGAAAAAAATGTTTATAAATTAAAAATCCATCCTCGGTTTAAATAAAAAAATAAACATCTCAAATAAAGTTTATGGTAAATTTTAAACACAAATTGAATTATACCTTTGTGGGATATAGGGATGTTTTGAATATTGAAGCCGGTTTGTTGTGACGGTACGCGACGGTTTTATCGGGATACGTCAAACTTGGCCTAAAATACAAAAATTCCCAAACTAGGAGCAACTTCAGAATATTTGTTCTTACAAATATTCCACTTTTGTTATTCCAGTACAAAACTAAATAAACCTAACCCAAATCCAAATTACATAAAATGTCCCAACAAATGACAAGATATCTGCTACCTTCCCAATGCCTAGAAAAGAACGACATAAGACTCTTTATCTTCATTCTCTTCTTGTGCTTCTTTGACTTAATTCGAGGTATTTTTGCATAAGGTACCTGTGGCCATCACCGATCCTCGCCGCGCGGGCGGGCGGGCGAAGGGAAAGGATCTTTGGGTCCCGCACATCCCTCTCGGGAGTGCTTCGGCCGGCGTCGTTTTTGATGAGGTGTAAAAAATGTAGAGAGATTCAGAGTCGCCAGTCTATTTTACTCAAAATAGACAAAAGAAGAAGGGGAATCCATCCCGAAGGATGGCATCCAAAGACATACTGGTGCATGCGAAACCAAAATGATTCGAGAAGGGTTCGGAGGCTAAGTTACAAAATGGGAAGGTGTTAGGCACCCATTCCGCCCTTTCGGTCTCTTATGGAAATTTTTTATTTTGCTTTATATTTCCCCTATGATATGTGTGCATGTGTATATATATAATAGAGATAGGAATCCTCGACTTGTATCATGGAAAAGATAAAGCGAGTCATCCATAGGAAGATATAAGAATAATATTAGAAAATTAAGATTTACGCGATTACCCCTACGTTGATCGTTATAATGGAACGATAATGCATATGGAGTAATACGTCACTAAGGGAAAGTATATATAATATAAGAAGATTAGATTTAGAGAAATTAGGAAAATAAGGGAAAAAGTGAGAAAAGGACTCGAGTCTCGGGTTTTACCCCGAGACGCCTATGTAACCTTTAAAGGCATCAAAGTCAACGTAGTTCGCATACAAAATGAGGTGTGGGGTTTATCCCATAAATCCAAATGGGGGATATCTTATTTGTGAGTGTGTGTTCGTGTAGAAAAAAGTGTTTTAGTGGTGAGAAAAGTGTGAGAATCCCTATTTGGAATTTGTGAGCAAACCCTATTTTTCTTGTTTTTTTGGGTTTTTATTTATATAAAAATAGGAGATGTGCAATAATACTAAATAAAAAGTATATTAGGATGTGCGAGATGAGATAATAAAAGTGGTAAGTAAGAAAACAAGTTATTGAGAATTTAAGACGATTTGAGAGAGTTTGAGAAAGTTGGACCTTCTTGAAGATCTTGAGCTTGATCTTGAATGTTGGAAAGCAGCCCTTGCACTTGGATGATGATGGAGAGTGGCTAATTATCCAAGTTTGTGAAAAGGATGATGAAAAGTGGAGGTAAAAAAGGGATTTGGAGGTTGGAATCACGCTGCCTTCGTGAGAGGTTTCTGGGATTCGTTGAGAGTAAATTTTATCAGATCTGGGCTCTCCTTGCAAATGAGGTGAAGGCCTCCTTTTATAGGCCCAGGTCACTATCGATCGGCATAGACCTGGTCCAGCCTATCGGCACCTACCGATAGGGAGGGTTTGGAACCTGCTGTTTGGCAGTGTGTTTCAGGAATTTTGGAGAAATCGGCTGTCGAGAGCAAACCGTTGGTCAGAATTATGCACGGGGTAGACCATTAGAAAGGTAATTTAGAGACATTCGAAAGTCCTTTGGACCACTCCTGGTTCGGGAGTTGACTTTGGGTCAAATATGGCTCGGAAGCGTTTGTCGGTCCATTGGACAGGGAATCGTTCAGACGCAAATGGATCGTTCATCCGCATAGTAAGTCCAAAATGTGCACGGGGATCGACAGTTGGAAAGGTTAGGAGTTGTACTTCAACATTATAAAGAGTTTTACCCGATTTGGGGAGTTGACTTTGGTCAATCGGTCCATGGAAGAGTTCGGTGACCTCTTGGAGTTAAACGGATCGTTCGTCCACATGGTAAGTCAAAATTGTTTATGGGATGGACCCTTGGAAAGGGATTCAGCGCCCTTTGAAGATTCATTCAACCTCGGTTGAGCTGAAGAGTTAACTTAGGTCAAACAGATCCCGGGAGCGCCCGGTGGCCTTGGGGTCAAGTTTCAGACGCAAACGGATTGTTCGTCTGCACGGTAAGTTGGAATTGCGCACGGGATGGACCATTGGAAAGGGTATTCAGTTCCCTTGGAGGATTCATTCAGTCTCAATCGAGATGAAGAGTTTGACTTTTGGTCAAACAGAGTCGGGGAGCGCTCGATGGCTTCTGGGTCCGTACTCGGGACATAACCTGGGTTCGTAGTGATGAAGGGAGGTACTAGGGACCTAAAGAGAGTTGGGGGTAATGAAATGGGGTATCTACAGAGCCCCTTGACGGATGAGTTTGGAACAAATGATAACCATCAAATAGACACCACAAGATGCTTTTGAGGGAGTACGACCGATTCAGAGGGTCGAGGCCGATTCTAAGGACCTAAGGAGTGCGCTAGGGATGGAATGATGGTCGAAGTTTTAGGTCAATTCTGAAGACCTGAAGTGGTATTGGGGGATGACCAATTCTATGGGTCAAAGCCGAATCTGCGGGCTTATGGTGAAGATCTAATATTTGAGGTCAATTCTGACCTAAGAGTGTTGACGATCGAGGACCGGGGTCAATTCTGACTTAAGAGTGGTGATGATCGAGGAACGGGCTTAATTTTGACCCAACTCAGGTGACGATCCAAGATCGAGATCAATTCTGACCTAAGAGTGGTGACGACCGAGGATCGGGGTCAATTCTAACCCAACTCAGATGACGATCCAAGACCGAGGTCAATTCTGACCTAAGAGTGGTGACGACCGAGGATCAGGGTCAGTTCTGACCTAAGAGTGGTGACGACCGAGGATCGGGGTCAATTCTGACCCAACTCGGGTGATGATCTAAGACCGAGGTCAATTCTGACCTAAGAGTAGTGACGATCGAGGACCAGGGTCAATTCTGACCTAACTCAGGTGACGATCCAAGATCGAGGTCAATTCTGACCTAAGAGTGTTATGACCGAGGACCGGGGTCAATTCTTACCCAAATCATGTGACGATCCAAGAACAAGGTCAATTCTGACCTAAGAGTGGTGATGACCGAGGACCGGGGTCAATTCTGACCCAACTCAGGTGACAATCCAAGTCTGAGGTCAATTCTGACCTAAGAGTGGTGACGACCAAGGACCGAGGTCAATTCTGACCCAACTCAGATGACGATCCAAGGCCGAGGTCAATTCTGACCTAAGAGTGGTGACGACCGAGGATCGGAGTCAATTCTGACCCAACTCAGGTGATGATCCAAGCCCGAGTTCAATTCTGACCTAAGAGTGGATGAAGATTGGATTTCAATTATGATGGAGAAATTGTCTTGAGATTTTGATCTGAGCTGGTGAGCTGATAGCTGGGGAAGTTTTTGTTTCTTTAGGAGACCTCACGGGGGGGGGGGGGGGGGGGGACAACCTATTTTGGTTCTGTAAAAACTCCGCTGGGGAAGTGATCAGGCGATCCTTAGAGATCCTCTGGTGCTTCGCCGGGAGGATATTCACTTGGTTTTTGAGGATTTCGCTGGGAAAGAGGGGTTCCACTTGAGGGAATGAAAAATTTTCTTTGTGAAGATGTTCTAAATCCTTTCTGGGATTTGTAGAAATTTTTCGAGGATTTTTCGAGGCTTTTTGGTATTTTCTAGGAATTTTTGTACGAAATTTAAGGGGGGATGCCGGTTGGCATGGTATGAGGGGTGCCATTCGGCAGTGGCACAGACTTTTGGGCTACCTCGGGAAGGTAAGGAGTCATTACCGATCGGTATGGTGGGGGGAAGTGCCGATCGTCATGACGCTTGGCATCCTATATAAAGGGGGCAAATCCCTTCATTTTTTCACAACTTCTTTACCTTCTCTCTCTCTGCGATTTCTGTACAAATCGTTCTAGCATTACGATCTTCAAGAAATGGTCGCTTTTGTGAGCACTGCAGTCCATCAGGAGTGGTTGACCGTTGATGATTGGGAGAATGTGGAGTGGAGGGCTAGGTCGCCTCTTGCTTTGGGAGTGATAACTCCTTTGATGCGTTTGAGCCTGTTGTGGATGAGCGAACCTTACTGCGGGATCCATCGCATCATCTCTCTTCGAAAGTGTTTCCCGGTGGTTATGTAAGTAACCCAACCTTTGGCATTCCTTTCTTTTTGGTGATTTTTCTTTCTTTTTTGACTTTTGACGAGATTTTTCCTTTTTTCCAGTCTGATATTTCTTTGAAGAACATGTGCGCCCGTGGGACGACGGGGCTCATGGATGTTTGAGAGCATCTCCCACCTGTGGTGAGTTGGGTGGTATCATCAGCGGGTTTTGGGAGGTTGGCATCTGTACTGGATGAGACGCCTCGCTCGACAGGGGTCCTGTGCCCATTGGGAGAGAGGTGGTGGGATACTACCCACACCTTCCATTTTGGCTTCGTGGAGATGACTGTGACTCCCATAGACGTGCAACAGCTGTTGGGGATGGATTGTGATGGAGAGCAGATAGAGGTGGATCGCTCTTTTCGGGTGAGACCGGAGGCAGTGCGTGCGACACTTGGTGATGTAGGGAGGATAGTTTCTGGGGATTCTTTCTGACTGTCCCTACTGAAGGAAGTTCTGCTGAGAAGGGTGATTGATGTGGAGGATGGGATGCAAGTGAGGCAGATGGACCGGTTATTCATTTTTCTGGTGTTGGGAGGTTTCATGGTGGCGTCGAGCGGTGACGTCGTCCATTTATGGTTCTTACCGTACCTGAGGATGTTTTTTAACATCCCTTTCTATGATTGGGGGAGTCTGACTTTGGCGGCCCTTTACTCTTCTCTGGATGCATTCAGCCGGTGCTGTCGGTAAACCTTTACTAGAGCCATGTACCTTCTTAAGGTATTCTTCAGTTTTTGCATTTCCATTCATGCATCTGCATTTTCCTTTCATGCATTCGCATTTTCCTTATGCGTCTCTTTTTGTTTGTGAATTCTTATCTTTGACAGACGCGGTTTTATGAGGTGATTGGGTGCAATAACCAACTTATCTCTTTGAAGGACGACATTGTTGGAGACTTCTGTCTATTGTATCGATGGCATAAGGCCAATCGGCAGTCGAAGGGATCTCTCTCTATGGAGGTGGTGCGTCAGGTCTTGAATGACCTGACCAGTGGTAGGGTAAGTCTCTTTCCATTTTAGTCTTGGTTTTTTCACCTTCTGATCTTGTGTTGATTTATGCTTACTTGGGGATTTTCAGGTGACCTTTTATCCCTGGGGGACAACCATTTAGGATGCGGGGGGGACTGGGGTGAATGCACGGATGAGGCATTTACTGGCGCATGAGTTCAGCCATTCCTTGTACCTCGGGGAGCGGGTGGTTCGTCAGATTGCTGAGGAGGAGGTGGTGGTGCCACCGGCGTAGCCTCCTACGTCTATGAGGCGGGAGCGATTGCTGTCGGAGGATGAGATGATTGCGATGATGATCGGTGAGTCCTACTTATTGTACACTGATACGTCTACGCCGTATGACTATATAGACTTTATGATGAGCTGGTTAATGGCGCCCAATATATATGATGCCCTGCCTTTCCCTCCTTCGGGTTCGAGTCGGGCAGTGGGGTCTTCCTACAGAGGCGGTGGTCCGTCGGTATCTGCGATGGTGTTGACTTCGAAGGTTCCTTTTGTGTGGTTGCATACCACCTCGTACAACATTCGGCGGGCTGATGGAGGGATGGTGCCTATGTTGCACCGTCCTCATGCGATGGATCCAGAGGAGTTGGGTTTGACAGAGGAGGTCATCCGACCTGCAGTATAAGTTTCTGTTCCTCTCTTTCTTTCTTTTTTGTTCTGGACATCTCTGTTTTGATACTGATTTTGCCCTTTCTTGCAGCAAGTCCAGGTGTCGACCACTTGGCTAAGGGACATCAGAGACTGGATATCTTCGATGACTGCCCATATTCGGGATGCGATTCCTATTCCTTCTTGCTTGGTACCACCTGCCTTATTCGGAGAGGACTCAAGCTTGGGTAGTGGTGGTGCGTCATCTTGTCGTAGGGGGGAGAGAGCACGTCGCAAGGGTGGAAGCTCTTGTGAGAGAGAGAGAGAGAGAGAGAATTTGGGTTCGGGCTGAGTCCCGTTGTTTTTGTTTTTTCTTTTTATTTCCTCCAAAAATGATGTAACACAAAAAACAGATATATGCAATGCAATGGAGTTTTTCGATTATCTTTTATTAGTGATGAATGAATGCATGCACATGCGCTTTTTACTTTGTTGCTGAGACCATAAAAATGAGCATTTTTGGAAATTTTGAAGGAAAGTTTTTAATTAAAAGGGGAAATTATATAAGGAGGAAAAGGGATTTTGAAATTTTGTTGAGAATATCAATTTATTTTTATTGAGTTTTCTGTTTTGACAAAAGAGGAAAAAGATAAATTTCTAAAAATGGGGGGTTGCCGATCGGCAAGCACCCTGACCTGCCTATCGGTAGTTCAGTCCAGTCCCATTAATTCAAAGCTTTGACTGGTACCCTCTTCAGCCTTTGGTACCTTTTGGGGGTAGGATTCCCTCCGATTTCTGCAGGGATTATGTCTCTTGTGAGGGTTTTCAAGTATAAAATGGGGTAAGGGTTGAGTGTTTTCATCACACCTTTGCATTTTCACCTACTTGCCCATTATTTCTTAGCCTTGTAAGACGGCTCTCCCTAGTAGCATTGAGTTTTCTAATTACCTCGAAGGCTTGGAAGCAATGTGCTCTTATGATGTCGACTATGATGCTTTTAACATGCGTCGAGTTTCCCTGTGGCGCAATCGGCCTCTTGAGTGGAACGTGCTGATGGCGACGGTACAATTCTGGTACCCTGAAGACCACGTATTCCGCTTTGGGTTGGATGAAGTTTGTCCTACCTACGAGGAATTTTCTTCCATGATGGGTGTAAATCCTAGTGTTTTTGTGGCATTGCCTGAATTTTCCCATTCTCCCAGGGATTTATTGGCCGGGCTCCTTCATGTTTCGCCTTCAGCGTCCAGATCATTGGTTGTTAGAGGAATGATCTCCCTCCCGGTGGTGCTGCAGTCTGTGTATTTACGGGAAGTAGGTGATGCTGGCTATGCTGGAGCCATTGTTCTGGGCCTAGTTTCAAAATTATTGCTGGTGACTGGAGAACTGCAGGTGGACCTGCAACTTGCAGCCATTACCTCATGGATGTCTTATCATTGCAATCCTGTGGCAGTGATACTAGTAGAGACCCTGAATGGCTTGGATGCCTAGAGAGAAGGTCGTTCTGACTTTTTGAGTAGTAGCCCCGTGATGCTTTTCATGTGGTTGTCTGAAAGATTTCGCTTGGTGACCCCTCCAGAATATCCCTTGTCAGTCGTACCTAACTTCTTTTCACGCTACTTCATCAGTGTTGGTCTGTATGTTGAGAACTGGGAGCATTGGCTTGTGGAGCATGGGGCTCATGGTCTGTATTAGTCAGTGCCTTGGTGGGGGGAAGTTGCAACCTGTTCTGGAGCTAGGAGAGTATTATAATGTGCGACTAGTTGGTCTCAGGCAGACCTCCTTTTTTATTTTCCTTGGCAGCTTCTACGCCAATTTGGCTGGGCCCGGGTCGTGCCACCTCAGACCTCAAATTTATTTTCGATAGAAGATTTGACTGAGCGCCTGCCTCTGTTGCTTGGATCTCCGTGGAAAAATTGGCTTTCGTCGACCCGTCCCTCCCAGTCTGTCGGGAAAATTTGGGATGTCCCCAAAGATTATACGAAGTGGTTGTGGAGAAAAGTAGTTAGCAAGATGTTGGCAGTGGAGACTAGACACAAATGGTTTGTTTTATCTAACACCATGGAAGGGGGTGTTGTGGTCTTTTCGAAGATGGTTCGGGCTTATCGGTCCATGGAGTGTCTACGACACTCTATTCAGGCAGGGAAAACATGGGGACCTCAGGATGTAGATGATGAGGGCGTAGGCTTCTCTGGTAGCTGTGGTTAGTACTCTTGGAGAGTTTATTTGTGTAATATATGCAGGAATTTTATTTAGATTTTTAAGGTAGTAGGGGGAAGGGATTTATGCATCCCTTTTTTTATTAATCCGTGCTGTAATTTCTTATTAATGAAATAAAAAAGTTTCTGATCATCTAGCCGTGCCTTTCGATGAGTTTTATATTTTGAATTATCTATACTGCTCGCTAAGGCATACATAATCCTTTTGTTCAAGTATTCCTTAGAATGAACCACCATTCTCGGAGGTAAGAAAAGAATGGTATTTTGTGAAAAAGAAAGGTCCTCACTCATGTGAGGTGTATGAGCTGCTTACGTACCTCTGGGGTTTTTGAAAAAGTTTTTTATCTATTTGAAAATAGTTTTTGCAGAGGATCAGGCCCACGTAGTTCTGGGTAGAGGGAAATGAAGAGTTTTTTTAGAATAGAAGGGGGATGAGAAGATTCGTAGCACGCCGAGATTTCGGACTAGGGGTAAAATTTCTTGAGACGGTCCAGGTTGACTGGACGAGCCATCTCTTTCCCATCTAGGTCAGTGAGCATGGCGGCACCGCCGGATAATTTTTTTTTCACAATGTAGGGGCCACTCTAATTGGGCTTGAATTTCCCTCTGGGTTCCCAGATGGGTTCTATTATCTCTTTGAGGGCTAAGCCCCCCTCCCAGACACTGCGGTCCTTGACTCTCTTATTGAATGATCGTGCTATTCGGCGATGGTACCCCTGTATGTGGTAAAGATCTTTTAATCTTCTTTTATCTATGAGGGCTAGCTCATCAAGACGGCTTTGGCACCAGTCTTCTTCGCTAACTTTGTTTTCGAGCATGACGCGTAGCGAGGATAGTTTTGCTCCACATGTAGGACTACTTCCGTGCTGTAGACCAGGGAGTAAGGGGTAGCCCCAGTAGAGGTTCAGATTGAGGTTTGATAGCCCCAGAGGGAGAACGAGATCCGGCCGGCCCAATCCCTACAACTTTTGATCATCTTGATGATGATAGCTTTGAGGTTCTTATTGGCGGCTTCAACTGCACCATTGGTCTGAGGTCGGTAGGGAGAAGATTTTTGTCTCTGAATCCCGTACTTGTTGACTACTTCTGTGACTTCTGCTTCGAAATGAAACTCGTTATCTGACACTAGCTCGTGCGGGACCCCATATAGAAAGATTATATTCTTCTTGAGGAATTTGGCCATTTTCTTGGCGTTCAATACTGTGTGTAGAGGGGGCTTGAAGGTAATCTTGAGATTAGGGACAAATCCCCAATTAGCAACATTGTTTGAGATTAAGCAACCGAGGCAGCTCAAGCGTGGTAACTCAGCGAGGCAGCTCGGTGTGGCAGCTCATATTTTAGCTTGTTGTATTAGTCATATTGTATTTTTCATTATTGATGACTGTAAGCTTTAATGGTTATAATAACGTAACGATAATAACAAAAGAGTTTGTATGAGGTCAAACGGTACTTGCGAGAGACCAGGCTTGGCAGGGCCTGGGAGAGCTTTCATGCTCTATCGAATGACCTCATCGGGGGAACTTTAGAGGGACTTGGTTTGGAAGATTGAGAAGTAAGGCACCGTCGGGGCTTGTCCTGACCATCTTAGATACACCTGGTAAAACACCGAAGGACCCTGACCGTGGAACCTCAAGTGGAGCAGCTTGGAGTTCCATCGGGCATTGAGTTATGGACCAAGTAGCCCTCTACTTAATGTCACATCTACTGTAGGTGATGTCACTAGCCAGCTAAATAATATTAGACCTGCACTTGAGTAAACCACCATGGTATTTGGGGCTGTCAGGCAGTTGGTGAGCCACCTCTGCGACAACAGCCCCCTGACACACAGTGGATAGGCAAAAAGCATGTCTTGACATTTAATGTTTATGACGTGGAGACAACTAGTGCTTCAGGCATTTAATGCTGTGACATAAAGTATGAGGGATGTCTTTCATAACTTTAATGACTGAGTTGCCTCGGGGGTGGTGTGGGGGGCTATTTAAGGACCCCAACCACCTTTGAGGAAGAGAGAGACTTTTTAAGAGTTCAGAAGTTATTACGAAAGAGAATACACACCAGAGAGAGTTATTGCAAACCAGAGAGTTTACTCACTCACCATTGTCATTTATTGTCATTTATTATGTAGCTTTCAATATTCGACAGAGATTCCTGAGGGTATTTGGTGTGGTTATACCTGCCTGCTAAGGTGTATCTATGGTGCTTACTTCTCTCTCCCTCTAGCTAAACCACTTCTAAAGTTCATTATCATTCCCTGAGTTATACACGAGAGACTTTGTGAGTTTAAGCTGAGTCTATCTTCATTGGGTTCATGTTTATGTGTTCTGTCATTAATCCAAAGCTTTGGACAATTAACTTGTCATTACCATACTCAATAGGGGTTACGCCTCCATATATAATCTAAAGTACCCTCCTACATTTGGCGACTCTGCTGGGGAGGCATTCTTCTGGATAAGGAGTATGGTGCAAGATAATGCTACTCGAAGACTCAATTTCGATGACATTCAGCACAATGAAGAACAGGCTGCGAGAGAGCAAGAGGCCCTAATAGATGGGGCTCCTCGAGTAGAGGTACCTCTGTCTCCAGCAACGTTAGGCATCCCAGGGGCGGCCCAACCTCCCGCGATCACGGGGTTGGGACCCGCTCAGATTGCCCTCCTCATGAGAAAGTTTCACGAGTTCTTGCAAACTCCGGTGGCTTCAACAATGTTGGGAGGGTTAGAGGCTAACGCTTTCGTAACACCAGGAGTGACCCCAACGGTCCCACTAGGGTAAGGAATTGCAGGAACGATCCCGGTGGGTGTATCTTCTGGAGTGAACCGACAGTGGGCACCTCAGGAGTCTCAGCGGCACCACCGGTAACGTTCGTTTCGGTTGCAACGAACGCTCAGCCCTCTGCCCCTCTACAGGTGGCCCCAGTGGCCTCGCCCATGGAAGAAATGAGAAAAGAGATGCAGAGGGAAATGCTGAAGTTCATGCAGGCTTCCTCGCAGGCTGTGGGTGAGGTGGCGTCGGTCTACGACAACTTCCGAACACCTTACCCCTAGGAATACAACGACGAGCCCTACCTGAAGGACTATATTCCCCCTACCTTTGAAAAATACTCAGGGAAGGGTGGGAACCCGAAGGAACACATTAAGCGTTTTGTTGAACATTTAGGAGCCCACTGCAATGACAAAAAGCTTAGATTAAGGGAGTTCTCCAAATCCCTGACTGATAGGGAATACACTTGGTACTCTCATCTACCTCCCAATAGTGTCTCTATGTGGGAGGAGATGCACGTATTGTTTGTCCGAAAGTTCTTCTTGGCAGAAGATGAGTTCACCCTAACCCAACTTGGCAGGGAGAGGCAGAGGCCAGGAGAGGAGGTAGTGGCCTATATTCGAAGTTTTAGGGAAAGGTCCCTCGATGTAAGGGAAGAAGCTAAGGAGGCCAGGTTACTGCAGATTTGTGCTGAGGGATTACTTCCTGAGTATATCTGCCACCTAATCAATGAGACACGCGAGGGAACATTTTCAGCATTCTTAAAATCCGCAAGAAACATCTCTTTGGTGGTGCGACCTAGATCGGTAGTGGCTCCCATGGTGTTCAGACAGCCGATATAACCCATGGGAGGAAGGTCTCAGGCCCTACGAGTGGGATATATCGAGAGGGAAGATGGGGGCAAGGCGCTGAGGAAGGACAACAAAAGAAAGTTCGGAAGAGATAGAGAAGACCCGCCACCGTTACCTTGTACGGTGGAGGAGGCGGTGAGTTGCTATAACGCAATGGTCCAAGGCGGAACGGTTTACGACCCAAAGGGTGTTCCGGCGGAAGAGCCCGACGCGATAACTAGGGCTGATCCCAAATATTGTCAGGTTCATCGAAAGGTCCAGCATCCAACAGAAAGCTGCTTCACGCTGCGAAGGATCATCGACAAGTACATGAAGGCGGGGATATTGCAAATCCCCCCGCAGAACATTAACAAAAACCCAATCCCGGCACATGGGGCCAATCTGGTAACGGCCTATGATAAGGAAGCAGAATGGGAGGGGGGAGAGGCAACGATGAAGGAGTTCGATGAGGCACTGGAGCATTGCACCAGGGGAATGGCTAACGTAGTTCTAGCTTATGATGAGGCAAGTGCTAGGGATGTAGAAGACGCATACAACATGGAGGGTGAGGAGACTGACCCAGTTGTAGAATATAGCGCAGTTTCAAATTCTCTAAAGTTCACTTGGTTCTTCGACCAAGTGGGAATCCCAAAAGAGAGAAAAATGGAGATAACTCAGGCGATCTTAGATATTACAAGGAGAAATGCAGTCCCCTCGCTAAGATGGAGGGGACCCATGGCTCGGCTGGTAAAGAAGTTCCTATCAGAGGTAACTTTCAGCGATGCGAATAGAGCTGTAAGGTTCCCCCATAATAGGCCTCTGTATGTAACCGCTAGTGTTAACGGGGTTAGCTTTACAAGGACTCTTATGGATGGGGGTGCTTCCATCAACATTATGCCAATCAACTCCTTCCACGCGGCTAATATTCTGGAGGAAAGGTTGGTTCCCATGCTTTTGGTAATCTCGGGCTACGATAATCAATCTTCCAAATCCATCGGGTATGTGAACGTGGGGATAGTGATGGGAAATCTGAGTTCCCATATCAAGTTCCATGTAATAGAAAGAGCAACTTCCTATCATTTGTTAATAGGGAGAGTATGGATGCACAACCAAGGGTTAGTTCCCTCAACTTACCATCAATGTGCTAAGGCGAATATCAAGGGGACAGAAGTGACTATAAAGGAAACTAAGAGGCCTCTCGCTATCGAATAATCACACTTGGTGGATGCAGCCTTTTATACAGAGCTCAAAGAGGACGTGCGTGTTCCAACAAGGAGAATGGAGGGAGCATGGGTCCCCTCGATTAGAGAAAGAATGGGACCTTTAAACGAGGATGGAGAAGGGGGGAGGATCGAGGAAACATATCGGGCGGTCCCTCGGCCCCAAAACATCTCGAAGCAGCTCAAAGACAAGATGAGGCCTAGGACAGACCCAGGTGAGCATGAGGTCCAACGACAAAGCGTGTTGATTCATTTTTCAGGGGAAAGAATCGCTGAGGCTTCCAGAGAAAGGAAGAGAAAGGCCGTGGCAACAGCTACCAGCAGGCAATGCAATAAAATTATCACTGAAGAGGGAAAAGTGGTGTACCGCTTATAATAGTGTGAGCGGGCGGCCGAAAAGACTAACAATGAGGTTGACACGATATATGAGTGTTTTTTAGTAGATCAACGGGGGCAGTGTATAGTGATAGACAACTCCAACATACAAGAGTTCGTAGAAGATGTCGCCAAAGAACAAGACTACATGGTGGACCAACCAAGGCCCCAGGCACAAGAGTTGGAGCAGCTAAACCTGGAAAAAGAAGGGGAAGATCCAAGGCCTATCTTTATCTCGAAAGATCTTGGTAAGGAGAAACAAGAAGCCTTGGTTGACCTGATTCGGGAATTCATAGATGTCTTTCACATGGAAGTACACTGAAATGGAGGGGTTGGATGAGGAAGTGAGCTGCCACAAGCTGAACGTGATGCCTTCAGCTATTCCGGTGAAGCAGGCAACAAGAACTTACAAGCCTGAACTAGATTTAAATATTAAAGAAAAGGTCCAACGCTTATTGGCAGCAGGATTTATCAAGCCCATACAACATCCCCTCTGGCTATCCAGCATCGTGCCAGTGGGGAAGAAAAACAAAAACCAAATAAGGATCTGCGTGGACTTCAGAGACTTGAATAGGGCTTGCCCCAATGATGAGTTTCCCCTACCCTCCATCGACAGTTTGATAGATGCCACGGCGGGTCATGAGATGTATAGCTTCATGGATGGATATATGGGATACAACCAGATCAATATTGAACCCTCTGATGCAGAGAAAACAGCATTCAGAACTCCATTGGGCAACTTCATGTACAAAGTAATGCCGTTTGGACTCAAGAATTCTGGAGCTACGTACCAAAGAACGATGATGGCCATTTTTCATGACTTCTTTCACAAATTTGTGTAATTCTACGTAGACGACTTGGTCATCAAATTGAAGAAGGAAGAGTCCCATCTGAACGATTTAAGGAAGGTGTTTGCTCGGTGCAGGAGGTACAAGTTAAGGATGAACCCGTTAAAGTGTGTCTTCGGAGTAACAAGTGGTAAGTTTTTGGGATTCGTGGTTAATCGACAAGGGGTACAGATGGACCAGGATAAACAGCGGGAAATCTTGGAGATGCCATGTCCAAGAACGGCAAACGAGATAAAAAGTTTCCTCGGTAAAGTCTCCTACCTTAGGAGATTTATGCCTGGATTGGCCGAAATAACACACCCACTGATGCAGCTTCTACGAGGGAACACAAAATTCAGATGGGAAGAGGTTCACACGAAGTCCCTTGTTGGGTTGAAGAAGCTGCTCATATCACCACAAATCATGGTTCCTCCCCAGGCAGGAGCTCCGTTGCAGCTATACCTTACATCCACCGCGAGACAAGAAGTGGACGGGCAAGAACGGCCAGTTTACTACCTCAGCAGAATAATACATGGGCCAGAAATTAGATATAGTAGCTTAAAAAGGCATTGTTTAGCCTTGGTCTTTGTAGCACAAAAACTTAGGCATTATATGCTGTCTTTTACCATTCATATTGTAACTAGATGCGACCCAATTAGATATTTGCTCGCAAAGACTATATTGATTGGCAGGGCAGCTAGATGGTTCTTTATTCTCTCTGAATATGACTTAAAATGTGTGGTCCCTCGCACAATCAAAAGCCAGGCGTATGCTGACCTATTGGCCATCTTTCCTTCAGGAACCTTCGAGCCGCCTAGGGAAGACATTCCAGGAGATGATTTGCAGGCCAATTACCTGGATACAACTGAGGAGGAATGGACGATGCAGTTCGATGGATCTTCGGCAGAAAAGAAGGGAGGAGAAGGGTTTGTTCTTTCAAAAGGGATGGAAGAGATTTGACTTTCCTACAAACTAGATTTCCCTTGTTCTAATAACGAGGCAGAATACGAGGCGTTGGTACTAGGGCTTCTAGAGGCTCTTCGGAGGGGAATTCGTTCACTCTGCATTAAGGGTGACTCGAACTTAGTAATTCAATAGGTAAATGGAGAATATGCATTGAAACACATGAGCCTGGCGCCCTATAGAACAATCATTCAAAGGCTCCTCAACCAGTTACATCGGACCAAGATCAGGAGACATCCCAGAACGATGAACCGCCATCTAGACACCTATGCCACTATTGCCCAGAAGATGATAATGAAAACCAATGAGACTACAGTTGTGATCCAACGAAGAACATCTCCTTCGGTAGTACAGTCAATACTACCGATGGAGGAAGAGGTGGGCTGGAAAAGAGATATTAAGAACCAACTGGAGTCTGGTGAGGGGGCGATGGGGCTAAGAGAGTTGGCCCAATATTTTACATGCCAGGGAAATATCTATTTCAAAAATACAGGAGGATGGTTGTCAAGATGCGTCAGCCCAGAGGAGGCCGAGCAAATATTGAGGAAAACGTATGAGGAGCTCAGAGAAATGACTGAGATACCTCTATATAGGAGAACTCAAAGGGAGGGGTATTTCTGGCCTAGGATGAAGCAAGATGCAGCAGAGCTGCAATGAAAGTGCAATAAGTGTCAGCTATTCTTTGAGGAAGCTGAGTGCCATTTCATTGAAGCTCAAACGGACTGGAGGCAGCCATACATCGACTTCATTCAGGAGGGGGTTGTCCCAACGGAGAAAATGGATGCAATAGGTCTGAGGCGAAGGGCTCCAAGGTTCTACGTCCAGGGGGGCAGCTTTATCGAAAGGGGTACTTTAACATTCCCTTGCGATGTGTCACGAGGGAAGAAGCATTGGAGGTCCTCAAACAATCGCACGATCCAGCACATATAGGAGGGGCCAAGCTGTATGATCAGTTGATGACATTGGGGTATTATTACTCTGCGGAGTTTGCTCGAAAATTCAAAGCTTGCCAACTTCATGGGAACATGATCCATGCCCCATCGGTAGACTTACACTCTCTATCAACACCCTATCCATTTCATACCTAGGCGTTCGACCTAGTGGGGGTAATACACCCCTCTTCGAGGGGCAAGATATGGATACTAGTAGCAACAAAATGTTTCACAAAATGGGCCGAGGCGATACCACTCAGACGAGCAACGACTGGGGTGGTGAGCAACTTCATCAGAGAATACATCATTTGCCATTTTGGGATCCCAAAAGTTATTCTCTCAGATAACGGGACCTCCTTCGTCAACTCCGAAGTAGCAATGCTCACGGAAAAGTACTCCATTATTCATCACACTTCAACGGTGGCATACCCAAAGGGAAATGGTCAGGCCGAAGAAACTAACAAAACCTTGGTTAACATTTTGGCCAAAATGATGGAGGACTTTCCAGGGGCGTAGGATGACAAGATACCAGCTGTCTTGTGGGCCTATCGAACAACCAAGCGAAAACCCACAGGATACACGTCGTTCTATCTTGTTTATGGGGCTGAGGCAATCCTTCCAGTAGAATTGGAAGTTCCCTCCGCTCGTTATGCCTTGAGAAGTAGCATGCTCCCTCATAGTAGACATGTACAGCTGGAAGCGTTGGATGAACACAGAGATAACTCGATGCAACACTTTCAAATATATACAAAATAACTCTCCAGGGCATATGACAACTTGGTGAGACCAAGGAAGTTCGTGGAGGGAGACCTCGTATTGAAAGCGGCAGTGAAGCACATCAGGGGACTTCCTCTACCAAAGTTCGCAGCCAACTGGGAGGGACCTTTCGTTGTGAAGGAAGCTCATGACTCAGGTTATTGTTTAATTTCGAAGTTAGAGGAAGACAAGCCATTTAAGATTAACAATAAGTGGCTGAAGGTTTATCATGTGTAAACAACCAAGTTTGAACTGATGTTATGACTAGCTATTGTTATAAATATACATGTTTTGGGTGACATTTTTTTAGAATAATGGAAGAATTGCAGAAATACAAAACTCTATAGCATACAACAACAGTCACAACACACGAAGGGATTGAAAAGTATATATTCTTCATTCATAAATAATAGAGCATTACAAAATTTGTTTTGGGAGCTATCGCCCAAGAATTGCATATATAAGAACAGTAAAGGATCTGTATACAAGAAGTAACTAGTCTAAAAGAAAAGATAAATCTGAGGAAGAGAAAAAATCTCCAGGAAGTCCCGAAGAAGCTGCAGTGAAAGACCGTTGGGCGTTAATAGAAACCTCCAGCCTCGTTTGCACTTGTGTACGTTCGATCAGGAGTCTCTCGCGCTTCAGTTTGACCAGGCACAAAGCTTCCTCGGCATCCTTTACCTCTTGATCCACTGCTTCCAGAAGGGGTGCCAATGCAACCAACCTAGCTTCCTCAGCTTGCTGGTCCTCCTGGTGCTTTCGTAACACTTCCCTCTGGCCGATCAGTTGTTGGTTCTTCAAAGTCTTCAGATACGTTATAATCCAATCAAAACGGAAACCATCACGCCCCAACTCCTTCAGAAAACCCAAAAATTGGTTAAGAAGGGATCTGGTAACACTTGCCGTAGGGGTACTAGCAATTTCAGCAACAACGATCGCCATGCCTTGAAGTCTGTGACTCATCACGTGAATATTGGAGCGCAGACAATCTGGTGTGAAGGTCTCAGGGTGGCGATTCACCAGTTGTTCGATCACCAAGCGGTGGTTGACAAGCATTTGAGGAGACTGCCGAAGCACCCTTAGGCAGAACGCGTGAGGATCAAGGTCAGGAAGAGGCAGTTAGCACCCAGACTCGCTCTCGGCTGCAGCACCAGTCGTGGAACCTTGATCATCATGAATAGAATTTTTCGAAACATCAGGTTCTCGGAAGGGTGAGCCTACAGGCGAAAGAACTGGGGGCGAATTTTCCCGAGCAACCTGAAAAGAGATAGCGCACATGACGAACTTATGAAAAAAAACTTAACAAGTGTTTTCGTTGTTAAGTCACCGTTATAAGGTGGAGTTTATGAAAAAAACTTAACAAATTTTTCGTTGTTAAGTCACCGTTATAAGGTGGAGTTTATGAAAAATCTTAACAAGCGTTTTCGTTGTTAAGTCACCGTTATAAGGTGGAGTTTATGGAAAATCTTAACAAGCGTTTTGGTTGTTAAGTCACCGTTATAAGGTGGAGTTTATGAAAAATCTTAACAAGCATTTTCGTTGCTAAGTCACCGTTATAAGGTGGAGTTTATGGAAAATCTTAACAAGCATTTTCGTTGTTAAGTCACCGTTATAAGGTGGAGTATATGAAAAAACTTAACAAGTGTTTTCGTTGTTAAGTCACCGTTATAAGGTGGAGTTTATCGAATATCGTTGATTAAGTCATCGTTATAAGATGAAGTTTAAGAAAAATTTTATGAAAAATCATAAGATGGAGATTATGGAAAATCTTAAAGTTAACAAAAATACCTCAGTCACAACGGGAGCATATGGGGCAGCCGCAAGGACAGGAACCGTTGGGGGCGAGATTATTACCACAGAAGCCATAACGGGGTCCCTGGACGCAGAAGCCTCCATACTTCGCAAAACTCTATCACCTGTATAGGGCACCAGGGCCAGCATACTGGGTTCATCAGGCGAAGACACTGAACTCCCAAACAAAGGCACAACACGAGTTGGTGCAAGATCAGGAGAAAACTGTGGCACAAAGGCAAGTGTTAGAAAAGAATAATGGGCACAGAAAATATGAAGAAATATCTCTACGTGTTACTTAACTTAGTTATAGTGCTAAAGAGAGGAATGGCAGTCAGCGGTCTCATCAGCGTCGTCGGAAGAAGAACACTTGCCAACAACGAGGATATTTCAACCTGGGGTACCTAAAACATATCAGAATTCAGCAAGCCAAATAAGAAAGGAGTGGGACCGAAAAGACTACAACAAATAAACTATAGAGGAAATCATACCTCGGGCTCACTCTCCTCAACAAGAACAATGGGGAGAGGAACCTCAGGTGAGGCCTGTAAATCAGAGGGGACCGAGGGTGTTATCTCGGATTGAGTTATTTCGGGTTATCTTTCCACTTCAGGCGAGGAATCACCTCCCCCAATGACTTCCCTTGCACGTTGACCGCCTGCATGGTGAGAATAGGTAAGCCCCGTCATGGGGGAACGGGGAGGAGTCACATCGGTACGAGATGCACCGAAGCGTCTCCCCACAAAAGGGCTCACGGGAGGACTAGAGGGGTCTGGTCTTTCTATTTCAACTCCCTGCACCACAGTTGTCAAAAAAAAAGATATATATTTAAGTAAAGACAGTCGTCCTTAAGCAAAAGGCGATAATGACTAAATCAAGCATACATACCTCCGATTCAGAAGGATAACGAGAAGACACGACCACGGGCGAAGAAGGAGGAGTAACATCAACAGAAGGGGCAGGAGTGGAATGCACCTCAGGGGTTTTGTGCACCTCAAGAGTTCGTTTCTTCTGGGACTTGGTGCCCAGAGTCTTCTTCTTCGATCCCGCTGCACCAGTACTGACCCCTTGAGGAACCCCGAAGCTCTTTCTCCTCCTAGTCGTTGGCTCTGCAGGATCAACCCTCACCGTGGGGAAAGAAACGGAAGAAGGGACAACGACTGCATGCCGTTGATACTCGGCATTTATTCGGTCTAGTTCTGCTTGGGCCTCCCTCCTTACACGCTCATCCATCTCAACAGGCATGGGAGGTGGAATGGAGGCTATGGGAAGAGCTGCCACAGGAGTTTGGGGCTTCTGGGGCTTTGATTTTGATGGCCCACTCTTGGCCATTTTTGCCTTCTTGGCAGGTGGTGGAGAAGCCCCCTCGTGGGTAGTAGAGGCAGTAGAGGGGGCAACCTTCTTTGGAATAGCAGGAGTCCTCGGTTTTGGCGTTGCAACTGGGACCATGGGGCAAAGTGGGGGAAGCTCGGTAGGAGGTGCTTTGTGGGTTGAACTTAGGGGGAATTTTATCCCAAGTATAGAGTTGCCTTTTAGCCCCAACTTTAGGGCAGAAAATGAAGAAACGGGAGGATACACCGTCTCTCCCTCAACGAACTCAGTAATTGTAGCTAGTTGTTTCAGCCAGTACTTGGTGGAAAACAAAGGGGTCACATCCCCATGTCTAGTAATACTGGCAATGGTGACACGCCCAGCCATTGTTGAACATATCCCCCATGAAGCGATCGAAGAAAATAGGGAGCATGCCTCACCAAAGGAGACCTTGGGGTTTGACGATTGAAACACTGGACGTGGCGCCCCCTGGTGAAACCCAAACTGGCGGCTACATCGGTTGGGATTATAATGCTCGCTCGTATATCCCCACTCGGTGTAGGAGGTCAGATATCCTGGAGAAAATAGAAGAACCACGGCAAGCGAGGGATCCTCAATATCGAGAGAAGGGTCCTGTATCACTCTGGCTTCATGATGAAAAAATTCACAAGTGTGAAAGAAGACCTCCTCCTGATAAGTCCTCATGACGAAGTTCTCGATACGGTCAATCAAAAAAATCAACTCCTTTCGTCTTTGTCTCTTGTGATAAATGAAAGACCGTGGAGGCACAATTGTTTCCCCCGAAGGAGGACTGTTGGGCTTGGCCGCTATGGCAGGAAAGCGGAAGTAAAAGAAGCTGGTCAGAAGAACGCTGTTGGGAAAATTGGCCAAGTTTTAACGGCCAAGAGAGCGTTCCATGTCAAACAAAGCCCTATCCAGCCAGGTATAGAGGGATCCCAAGGCAATTGCAGCCAGTGGAAGTTTTATGCCTCGAGCCAAGCGAAGGGACAGGTTGATAAGGTCTCTTCGGGGCTGGTCGTTGGGTTTGCCCGTAAAAAGGAAACGGGAAAGAATCACAAGAATATAGGCGGGAAGCTCCAACGGCGTACCTTGACCAGGGGCAGTTGATGAGGAACTGCCTTCACCAGAACTTTTGAAGAAGTAATTGACCAAGGGAGAAAAAGTAGCTTTGTTGGAAGAACCGATGCAGCTTCGGCATATGCGATCCAACTCCAAACGATTTGCAGTCTCTTGAACATCAAGAGCCTCATCAGTGTAAGGCTCATGGCCTGTTTCATCGAGGCCCAGGAGCTCACACACGCCCTCCAGAGTTATAGTGAACTCACCCCACGCAGCGATGAACGTATGAGTAGCCACGTATCATTGAGAGACCAGGACAGGAAGGGCAGCATTGTTCTTTGATAGAGTGAACTCACCAAACCATTTAGCCCGTTGCAGCCCAATCTTGGTGAGGATATCAGCATAGGAACTCTGTATGTGGGAGTTCCAGGCAGCAAAGTGGGCGGGGGATCCCTCGGGTGCTTCGAAATGAATGTGGGACCATGGAAAGTCCCCTTGCTCCAAGCGAAATCTGAGAGTGCCTTCTGGGGGCAGAAATCCCCACTTAGACAATTCTTCGTCCTCATCACCCAACAGTAGGGCGTCAAACTTGGAAGAAAAACAGACATGCTTACAGGCAACAGCAAAGTCATCACCCTCCCCAAAAATGGGGGAGCGACGATAAAACCTCAGTTGTTCCTGGCGAGCAGCACCTAGGGAGGAGGTAGCAGTGGTGGTGGCAGACGAAACACTGGTGGCAGACACGGTGGGGTTGCTAGAAGACGCCATTGAAAATAATGAAATCGTAACAGAGAAAGCTTCGAGAAAAAAGGGATTGAGAGAGAGAATGGAGAAACACGATCACAAGTGGTGGTATAGAAGGTGAAGAATAAAGCTCTTGCAACAATGGAGTCTCTCTCTCTCTCTAAAAAAGAAACGCCAGCCTGAAGAAGATAATAACAGAGTAAGAAAAAAACAAAGGAGAAGGTTCAAAGTATTTTGAATATGGCCGTTTGAAAATCTCAAGTTTTTTCGTTTAGATTTCCCCACCCTCACACGTGCATGGCCGCCTATAATCATTTCACATGAACACGTGGGACCCTGGGAAGTGCTTTGACAGTTGAGAGGACTGCGCCACCTCATTAATGAATTGACGTCTGGGGAACACTAATTGTTGTCTTCCTATAAAAGCTTGAGTTTTGGCGCCAACAAAATTTCTTGTCAGACTTATCCCTTAAAGTCCCAACGAAGAAGATGTCACAACGGTTCTGCATAAAGGAAAAAGGCCTGATTATTTTCACACAAATAAAGGTCCATCGGTTTGAGACATTTCGTATAGACATTTCTTGTTCCAACAAATCTCTCCACGAGGGGGAAAATGTAGAGGGGGCTTGAAGGTAATCTTGAGATTAGGGACAAATCCCCAATTAGCAACAGTGTTTGAGATTAAGCAACCGAGGCAGCTCAAGCGTGGTAACTCAGCGAGGCAGCTCGGCGTGGCAGCTCATATTTTAGCTTGTTGTATTAGTCATATTGTATTTTTCATTATTGATGACTGTAAGCTTTAATGGTTGTAATAACGTAACGATAATAATAAAAGAGTTTGTATGAGGTCAAACGGTACTTGCGAGAGACCAGGCTTGGCAGGGCCTAGGAGAGCTTTCATGCTCTATCGAATGACCTCATCGGGGGAACTTTATAGGGACTTGGTTTGGAGGATTGAGAAGTAAGGCACCATTGGGGCTTGTCCTGACCATCTTAGATACACCTGGTAAAACACCAAAGGACCCTGACCATGGAACCTCAAGCGGAGCAGCTTGGAGTTCCATTGGGCATTGAGTTATGGACCAAGTAGCCCTCTACTTAATGTCACATCTACTGTAGGTGATGTCATTAGCCAGCTAAACAATGTCAGACCTGCACTTGAGTAAACCACCGTGGTATTTGGGGCTGTCAGGCAGTTGGTGAGCCACCTCTGCGACAACAGCCCCCTGACACACAGTGGATAGGCAAAAGGCATGTCTTGACATTTAATGTTTATGACGTGGAGACAACTAGTGCTTCAGGCATTTAATGCTATGACATAAAGTATGAGGGATGTCTTTCATAACTTTAATGACTGAGTTGCCTCGGGGGTGGTGTGGGGGGCTATTTAAGGACCCCAACCACCTTTGAGGAAGAGAGAGACTTTTCAAGAGTTCAGAAGTTATTACGATAGAGAATACACACCAGAGAGAGTTATTGCAAACCAGAGAGTTTACTCACTCACCATTATCATTTATTGTCATTTATTATAAAGCTTTCAATATTCGACAGAGATTCCTGAGGGTATTTGGTGTGGTTTTACCTGCCTGCTAAGGTGTATCTAGGGTGCTTACTTCTCTCTCCCTCTAGCTAAACCACTTCTAAAGTTCATTATCATTCCCTGAGTTATACACGAGAGACTTTGTGAGTTTAAGCTGAGTCTATCTTCATTGGGTTCATGTTTATGTGTTCTGTCATTAATCCAAAGCTTTGGCTAATTAACTTGTCATTACCATACTCAATAGGGGTTACGACTCCATATATAATCTAAAGTACCCTCCTACACTGCGTATGACTCAGCTTCGACCCATTTGGTGAAGTATTCAATGGCAACCAGGATGAACTCATGCCCGTTTGAAGCCTTTGGTGTAACCTTCTCTATGATGTCGACACCCCAAGTTGAGAACGGCTAAGGAGAGGTCATGTTGTATAATTCTCGCGGAGGTAGGTGTTGAATATTGGAGAATTGTTGGCTTTTGAGGCATCTCCGGACATAGGCGGTGCAGTCCTGAGTCATGGTGGTCCAGTAGCAGCCCTATCGGATGATCTTCTTGGAAAGCATGTGACCATTCATGTGGGGTCCACATTCCCCATTGTGGATTTTCTGCATTATCTTCTCAATCTCATCCCCTACGATACAGTGTAGATGAGTTCCATCGAAGCTCCTCTTGAGCAGAGCTTTATGACAGATGATGTACTGGGCAGCCAGTCTTCGAAGGGACGTTCGATCTTTCTTGTTGGAACCCTCGGGATACCTACCATGATTGAGAAGGTCCCAGATATCATAGTCCTAACAATCGGCTAGTTCAAGATCTTCGGTGGAGACAAGCTCACTATGGTAGCAATGGGTCGGTTTGTCTTGCTTTTGAACTAGGAAGGGGGTTATTGTTATTCCCTCGGGCATGTCGACTATGGAGGCCAAGGTAGCGAGAGCATCGACTAGGTTATTCTTTGCTCGGGGTAGGTAATGGAAGGTGATATCTTGGAATCGGGAGGCTAAATCTTCTAAGTGGGCATGAAAGGGTTGGAGCTTTTCGTCCTTGACTTTCCACTTCCTAAGCACTTGACCGATGATAAGGGAAAAATCCCCGTAGACATCAAGGTATTGAATACCTTTCTTGAGAGAAACTTTGAGGCCTATGGTGCATGCCTCGTATTCCTTCATGTTGTTGGTGCAAGGGAAATCCAATTTAATGGCGATGAGACTGTGGGAGTCATCTGGGGTGATCAGAAGTATCCCAATGCCATATCCCTTTTTGTTGGCAGCGTCGTTAAAGAACATTTTCCATCGAAGGCGGTCTTGAGTTGTGCAGAGGATATTTTCATCTTGAAATTCGGAGATCCGAACATCTGCTTCTTCTATAGGGTAATCGACGAGGTAGTCAGAGATGGCTCTTCCTTTAACGGCTTTCTGTGTGACGTATACGATATTGAACTCGGTTAGGAGCATCAACCATCGGGCCATTAAATTGGATAAGGCGGGTTTCTCAAGCAGGTATTTGATGGGGCCCATTCGGGATATAATTTTGATGGGGAAGGCGAGCATGTAGTGTCGAAACTTTTGGGTGACCCAGATAAGTGAGACACACGCCTTTACCAAAGCAGTGTAGTTAACCTTGTATCCAACCAATTTGCGACTAACGTAATAGATGGCTCTGTCTTTATGGGAGTCCTCAAGGTATTGGGCTAGCAAAGCCCTAACGGCAGTGTCGGTTATGGTTAGGTATATGAGCAAAGGGAGACCAGGCTGTGGTGGCATGAGGACTGGAGGTTGGGTCAGATATTGTTTGATTAGATCAAAAGCCTCTTGGCGGGCCTCATTCCAAACCTTGGTTGAATCCTTTCAGAGGAGCTTGAAGATCAGTTCACAGATAGAGGTTAGCTGGCTGATGAACGGGCTGATATATTGAAATTTCCCAAGAAAACCTCAGACTTATTTCTATGTTCGGGGTGGTGGCATCTCAAGTATGGCCTTTATCTTTGCGGGATCTTCTTTTATAACCTTTTTGCTGACTACGAATCCCAAGAGTTTTCCCTTTATAACGCCGAAGACACACTTATGTGGATTAAGTCGCATCTAATACCGTCGTAGTCGTTCGAAGAACTTTCGGAGAGCGTGAACATGACCTTATCTAGTTTTGGACTTGATAATCATATCATCCACATAAACCTTGGCTTCTTTGTGAATCAGATCGTGCAGGATGGTTGTGGCAGCCCTTTGGTAGATAGCCCCAGCATTCTTGAGGCCAAATGGCATAACGGTGTAGCAAAAGGTTCCCCATGTGGTGATGAATGCGGGTTTTGCTTGGTGGTCGGGGTGCATCTTAATTTGGTTGTATCCAGCAAACCCGTTGACGAATGATTTGAGAGCATGACTAGCTGTGTTATCCACGATAATGTCGATACTGGGTGGCGGATAATCATCCTTTGGAGAAGCTTTGTTTAAATCTCGGTAGTCTACACACATTCGAATCTTCCCTCTATATTTCGGCATAGGTACTATATTGGCTAGCCATGTGGGATATTCAATCACACGAATAAAGCCCACGTTCAACTGTTTGACCACCTATTCTTTGACCTTGAGCGACCATTCGGTGCGGAGTTTTATCAATTTTTGTTTAACCGGCTTATAATCTGGGAGAGTGGGAATCTCATGCTGAGCTATTTCAGGATCAATGCCGGGCATATCACCATAGGACCATGCGAAGACATCCATGAACTCCTTCAGAAATTCTTCGAGTTGTGCGCACTCATACTCGTCAAGGGTGGCCCCTATCCTAATCTCGCACAGTTGGCTACTGGAACCGAGATTAAAGACAACACTCTCTTGTTCATTAACTTGAACGCGGTTATGTTGTTTATTATTAACCTTATTTAGATCAGTTAAGAATTGTTTATTTACAAAATCATCATCATCAAAAGTTTGATTAGAATCCAAGTAGTTAATGTAAGGCACAACAAGATACTCAAAATCTTCGTTTATTTCATTGATAGGAAAAACAACATTGAGAACCTTATCAAAAGAGGTCTCAATTACATTTGAACAAGGATAGACAATAGAAGAAGAAATAAGGTAAGCATTGGGGTTAGGGGAGATTTCAAGAGGTAGAACTGGCGCAGCATGCCAGTTGAGGAGGGGTGTATCAGCAACTTTAATCAGATGGGATAAATCCATTGATGTAGTGCCTGAATGAACCACGTAGAGTGCCAGCCACAGTGTCTGTAAGTTGAAGGAATCTTCGGAATCACTTTCTTCAGTCTCTTTGCTATCTTTGATGAGCAATTGTATGAAGTGTTGGAAAATTTCGGTCTATGGGTAGCAATCTCGAAAAAAGATCTCCATTCTAGGCTTCATCTTCTTGTCTGTGTGGTCATACCATGGTTCTGGAAAACCGCAAAAGGGAAGTCTTCACCTTCTTTGATGAATAATCCATTCAAGGAGTCTCCTGAGATAGTTGGGATGTAGTCTAATCTTCTCTTTTGTTGAGACTAGCGGATCATTCTGAGCCCTTGTTCTGATGGTTGATACCCCAAGCCGTAAGGAGGGAAAGCTTTCTTCAGTTTGATGGGCTCGAGTATCCCTTGCTGCTTTTGCCCTAGCCCCAGTCTGAGCATGAAGTGCATATTTCTGAACATCTGAATCACATTGACGTTGCCATGAGGGTCATATTCTGGACAAACCCTTTATTTGAAACCGTCCCCTGCCGGGAGTAGGAGTGGCTCAGCTTGAAATCCTGATAGGAGTATATCATTTGACCCGTGCTGTATCTCAAGAATTGGACTGCTGCTGCTTGTACCCTCAACATTTTCGTTGTCGCCCCAAAATTGTGATGACTCGCCCGTCGACAAAGAACTTCAATTTCTGATGGAGTGGGGAAGACACACCCTTGATATTGTGGAGTCAGGGTCATCTGAGCAACAGGTTGAAAAAATCTGGGATGTCTATGACTTGGAATTCAACGACAGGGTTTATAAGGCCAACCCCTACTACAAGTTTTATGGATCCCATCATCTCCCGACGAGTATTATCGTAGGCACGTACAGCGGCGAATTTTGGGGCGAGGTCGCTTTCTTTCAGGCCTAAACACTTGAAGGTTCTCGGAGGGTAAACATTCTAGGTGGATCCGTTATCGACAAGGGAGACTGGCACGACCTTCCCCATAACTTCGACGGAGATGTTGAGTTCATGATTATGATTTGGCCCAATTCTGGGGATTTTTTCGTCAGAAAATGGTAGCATTCGGGTAGAGGTCAAGGATCCGACCAGATTTACTGCTTCTTCTGGTGAGGTAGAGGGAGGAACTGTGGGTCTAGTGAGAAATTTGATTAAAGCATTTCTGTGTAGCTGGGAAGACATGAAAAGTCCCCATAGAGTGATGTTAGCTTGAGTTTTCTTCAGCTGATCAAGGATCTTGCTCTCCTCAATGGTCATATCTGGCATAGGAAGGTTTTCAACACCCTTCCCTTTGTCATTTGCTAGTAGTGAGCTTGGAACCTGGTAATGTCTCCCTGATCTGGTCATGTGATTTACTGAAGAAGGAAAGAACATGAATCTCGTTTCCTCATTAATCTCAGGTTGTTCTGCCACCCTGTTAATTTATCCGAGGAGTTCTTCAAATGATATCATCCCACATATGTCGGCTACTGGGCCAGCTCTTCCTGAAGCTTATTCTTCGCTCGAATCTTCGAATTCTTCCCCCCATCCTGTGGTAACAATTATGTCTTTAGATGTAAAGTCCATGCATTCCACAACTTCAACGATTTCTTCATACAGGTCCTCCCATTCTGTAGGGATATGTGTGATCGAAGGGACCAAGCGCCCTTGTAGCTTCAAAGTGTCAAGTAACCCGATGATACAACAAATGCTATTGGTTTGCTCAGATAATTCCGCCATAATCTGGACCACATCATCTAAGATGACTTCGTTGATTGGTACCACCCACCTATCTGAATCTCGGGCCCACTTTCATTCTTCCAAGAACAGTGTACTGAACCTCTGGCAATCGATGACCATCTGTGAGGGCAATTTCAGCCCAAACTCTAGGAGTTGGTTCAACACTTCTAACAATTCCATACCTCCATTTTCAGAATGGGTACGGACAGTAATGCATGCTCTAGTAAGGATTAACAGTGCCTGATCAGTGAGGCTATTAGGGTGTAGGAGGAAATATGGGCAAATTTGAAGAAGTTTAGGAGAGTATATGGGTGTGATTTGAATTGATGGATCGAAATCTGGGTTTTCTTCTAAGAAGAGGGCATTGACATGATTTGGAAGTGGATTGTGAGTAGTGTTTGTCATAGGATTGGCTGGTGGGGAGATGGTACCCCGGTCAATGAGATCTTGGATTATGTTTCAAAGGTGAAAGCATTGGTAGGTGGTATGGCCGGTAGTTTGGTGAAAGGCGCAATGAGCATCGGCCTTGAAGTTTCTTGGGAGTGGATTTGACAATGGACGTGGATCCAAGGGTTTGACGAGGTTTCGACATAACAGGGCTTGGTAAACTTTGGAGAGGGGAGCATGGAGCTCAGTGTATTCCCTTTGTATGGGGGAAGGGTGGCTTTCTTGTGCCCATGATGTGGTCAGTTGAGAGATGTTGTTGATGGATGAGATGGTAGCAGTGATATGCTTGTCATACTTTCTAGGGGTGAACTGTCCGGTCACCTTCTTCGGTTCAACCTCTATTTTAACGAGGATTTCCTCTATTTCTACTCCAGCCTCTCTGAGAGATCAGAAGTGGGGATAGTATTGTCCTCCCATTGTTGCTCGGACATGGGGCAAGAAGTTCTTCTTCACTATGTTGACATGTTTTTCCTCGGATGGCTGATTGGTCATGGTAGTTGCTTACCCCCTCCACCGGGTTATGAAGTTACTGACTGATTCTTCTGGATTCTATTTGAGCAGCTCTAAATCACGATGTGTGACCTCAAGCTCTTCGTTGTATTTATATTACGATATGAATTGTCGGGCTACATCCTCCCAACTACGGATTTTGGATTCCTCAAGGGATAAAAACCATCGGAGGGCACTATCCTTCAAATTTTGGTGAAACAATTGGGTCATCACTTCTTCATAAGCCCCTAGTAGAGTCATGGAACGATGATAACTATAAAGATGAACAATCGGGGGTTCACTCCCTCCGAACTTCTCGATATTTGGTTTCTTGAACTTCTCGGGTAACCTCTCTTTAGGATAAGGAGACATGTGGGTGTAGTCCATATAATTCTCAGAGATCCTGACTTGGTCAAACTTCTTGGTGAGCATCTTGAGATCCTCTTTGACTTTATTCAACTCCTCCTCTTTTAAATCAGAAACCATAGGCAGGTTAGCCATAGGCTGGGAAACGTTTGGCATCGGAAGTTTGGAAGGCGACGACCCATTTACAAGAGGGGCATGCGGAGCATGTTGATATTCTTCGGGAACCCATATAGGCCCGGGTGGACCCATAGCACGAGGGAATAGGACCTCGGGCTCTTAAGGAATTGGAACCTGGTTTCGTTGCATCTCTCGGACCTTGGTTTGGAGGTTGTCAATCTTGGACATGAGCTGAGCTAGGAATGTCGTCAAATTCGGCTATATGACTGGTGCTTGATCTGTATTCTCCATGGAAAGTGAATGGATTTTGGACTCAAAAGAAGTAGTAGAGGAACGGATGAAACTCCGGGGTGATTTGACTGAAGACCGAAGCCAATAGGGAGACAGGCCAAGGGCTTGCAATCGACCTGGGAAGGCGTAGGATGAGATTTATTTTTGAGAAAAAGGGAAGAAACTATTTTTCTTTTCTTTTTTTTTTATAAAGAAAGGAGAAATATTTTTTAGATTTTTGATAAAGAAGGGAGAAATGTTATTGTATTTTTGATAAAGAAGGGATAAATGTTTTTGGAGAAGGAACTCAGCATGATTATTATGATTATTATGTTCTCACTTGTATTTAATTCTTCTAAATACAATGCCGGACGGGACCCGAGCCTGGAAAAGTGGGGTTTTTAATATATGCAAAGCTACGGTTTGGACTTGCAACTAGGCTCGTGGATAGGGTCCCGTTTTAAAAATGCGCGAAAATTAGGAAACATATCGACCCGGAATATCGACAGAGTTTCGGGTTGAAACCGACAATCTAAAGTGTGTGTCTTAGGTTTGACACCTATATGCGGGTATGCAGTTGGTTGGGTGAATTGGTATGGGTTTCCCCCTTTGGCGTGACTTCCACGATATACGTCTTGCTCTTGCGGGCAATCGGTACGTGTGGAAAAGTCATTTGATATACCTGAGTGTACATGAATTGCTTCACTATATACCTCATGGGGACGGTACATGTCAGAGCAAATTCAATATACTCGGCATACGTGAGTGAATTCCCTGCGATATACCTCCCATCATGACTTCGGTCAAGCGGTACGATGCGGGGGAACCGTTCAATATACGTCGAAAATACTTGGCCAATGGAAGGTGAAAGTCATATCGCTTAGGCTAACTGCGACCTGCCGGACCAGCGCCCATCACGAAGTGACCCTCCAATTACTGGTAAAATTTGGTCAATAACAATGCTCTTTGGTGATGTCGTGTGAATCATGCATGATTCTCTTATTAGTATCTTATGATGAGAATGCCTTTCTTGATTATGCCAAACAGGGAGCAAAGTACAAGTACCAAAGGTATACCAAGTATGGATAGTTGATCCGTGCAACATGCAGATATATGTGATCCTAGGTGCACGTGGTGTGAAGTGTACATGGAGAATTTTCTACAAGTGTGTGAACATAAGCATAAACATGGGATACACATGGAAAAGGGGGAACATGCAGATATGGGGGGAAACATGAACAAATATAGCATCCATACAAATAGAGTCAAGCCCTCAAAATAAACATATCCCTAGCAAATTTGCCACTATGGCCATCCCTGATCCTCACCGCTTGGGCAGGCGCGTGAAGGGAAAGGATCCTTGGGTCCCGCGCATCCCTCTCGAGAGCGCTTCAGTCGGCGTCATTTGAGATGAGGTGTAAAAAATGTAGAGAGATTCAGAGTCGTCACTCTATTTTACTCAAAACAAACAAAAGAAGAAGGGGAAGCCATCTCGAAGGATGGCATCCAAAGACATATTAGTGCATGCGAAACCAAAATGATTCGAGAAGGATTCGGAGGCTAAGTTACGAAATGGGAAGGTGTTAGGCACCCATTCCGCCCTTTCGGTCTCTCATGGATATTTGCTATTTTCCTTTATATTTCCCCTGTGATATGTGTTCATGTGTATATATATAATGGAGATATGAATCCTCGACTTGTATCATGAAAAAGATAAAGTGAGTCATCCGTAGGAAGATATAAGAATAATATTAGAAAAATAATATTTAGGCGATTACCCCAACGTTGATCGTTATAATGGAACGCTAACGCATATGGAGTAATATGTCACTAAGGGCAAGTATATAGAATATAAGAAGATTAGATTTAGAGAAATTAGGAAAATAAGAGAAAAAGTGAGAAAAGGAATCGAGTCTCGGGTTTTACCCCGAGACGCCTACATAACCTATAAAGGCATCAAAGTCCACGTAGTTCACATACAAAATGAGGGGTGGGGTTTATCCCATAAATCCAAATGGGGGATCTCTTATTTGTGAGTGTGTGTGCGTGTAGAAAAATGGTTTTAGTGGTGAGAAAAGTGTGAGAATCCCTATTTGGAATTTGTGAACAAACCCTCTTTTTCTTGTTTTTTTGGGTTTTTATTTATATGAAAATAGGAGATGTGCAATAATACTAAATAAAAAGTATATTAAGATGTGCGAGATGAGATAATAAAAGTGGTAAGTAAGAAAACAAGTTATTGAGAATTTAAGGGGATTTAAGAGAGAGTTTGAGAAAGTTGGACCTTCTTGAAGATCTTGAGCTTGATATTGAATGTTGGAGAGCAGCCCTTGCACTTGGATGATGATGGAGAGTGGCTAATTCGCCAAGTTTGATGAAAAGGATGATGAAAAGTGGCAGTAAAAAAAGGATTTGGAGGTTGGAATCACATTGCCTTCGAGAGAGGTTTCTGGAATTCGTTGAGAGTGAATTTTATCAGATCTGGGATATCCTTACAATTGAGGTGAAGTCCTCCTTTTATAGGCCCAGGTCACTGCCGATCGGCATAGACCTGGTCCTACGTATCAGCACCTGCCGATAGGCAGGGTCTGGAACCTGCCGTTTGACAGTATGTTTCAGGACTTTTTGAGAAATCGGCTGTCGAGGGCAAACCGTTAGTCAGAATCGTGCATGGGGCAGACCATTGGAAAGATAATTCAGATACCTTCGAAAGTCCTTTGGACCGCTCCCGGGTTCGAGAGTTGACTTTGGGTCAAATATGGCTCGGAAGCGTTTGTCGATCCATTGGACGGGGAATCATTTGGACGCAAATGGATCGTTCGTCCGCATGGTAAGTCCAAAATGTGCATGGGGCGGACCATTGGAAAGGTTAGGAGATTTACTTCTACATTCCATAGAGTTTGACCCGATTTAGGGAGTTGACTTTGGTCATTTGGGCCCTGGAAGCATTCGGTGACCTCTTGGAGTTAAACGGATCGTTCGTCCACATGGTAAGTCAGAATCGCGCACGAGATGGACCGTTGGAAAGGGTATTCAGTGCCCATCGAAGATTCATTTAACCTCGGTTGATCTAAAGAGTTAACTTAGGTCAAATAGAGCCCAGGAGCGCCCGATGGCCTCTAGGTCAAGTTTCGGATGCAAATGGATCGTTTGTCCGCATGGATAGTCGGAATCGCGCACGGGATGGGCCGTTGGAAAGAATATTCAGTGCCCTTAGAGGATTCATTCAGTCTCAGTCGAGATGAAGAGTTTGACTTTTGGTCAAACTGAGACGGGGAGCGCCCGATGGCTTTTAGGTCAGTACTCGTGACATGACATGGGTTTGTAGTGATGAAGGGAGGTTCTAGTGACCTAAGGAGAGTTGGGGGTAACAGAATGGGGTGTCTACAGTACCTACACATATGAAGCAAAAAAAATACCATGAAGACTTTAAAAACAGAAAATAAAAGTCGTAATTAAGTTCTCCCCCATAAATCAAACTCATAAAGGAGTATAAACATAATCATTAAATCAAAGCATCCCAAAAATAAAGGAAATATCATCATAAAAGATATAAATAGTGACAAACATGTAATGATAGTTTCAAAGGCTTCACCAACTATTTTTTGAAAATTTTGAAATTTTTTAAAACATTTTTTTTTTACAAAAACAACACACCATGAATTAACACAAAAATACCCGAATCATGGAAGCTAAATGTAGGGGTGTGAAGGTATTCTATAGGTTAATCAATGTTGACAAACATATCACATGTGCACAAAGGATTGAGACGCCATTAACAGAACTTCTCTGAGTCCACTTTAGGTGTAAATAGGGTGAACTCATGTGAAACTGACTTAACCTAATCAATAAATCAAGAGCGTAAGCGATTTTCTTACCAATGACATCTAAAACTATGTATTGTCTTTTCGTAATTTTTATCATTTCTGCAAACCCATTGATCTTCGAGTTAACACCCTTAAAATCTCACATATAGCAGTAATACTTTCAATAATTTTGAAGAAATCAATGCTCATTTGTAGCGAATCATCAATATTCAAACAAAATGTCTTGGCACTTCTGTTTTTATGTGCCTATAATCTTCTTAGTATCTTTAAATATAAATGGTGGCTTTTAACAAAAAGACTTTGTCATTCATAGCCCATTTGCATTACTTAATATAATAAAATTTTACCAAAAAATGATTTAAAACTGGGCACTGGTTCTTACATGCACAACTATTTTTCTCATTTTTTACATTTAGTTCAACTTCAAGCAAAATTGATATGAAAACACTATGATAGACATGTGACACGTAAGTGAAATACTCAAATAAGCTCATGTTCGTGTGCATTAAAGGAGACAAGGAGTTAAACATGTAGAAATATATCATTAAATCACAACTTAATGACTCTTAACATTGTTAAGCACATATATGCAATGATGTCACGTCTCAAAATACTACGCAACAGTCATGTGGCTATGGAATGAATGGGTGACTCGGACATCTTTAATGATCATCCACATATGGTGTAAAAAAATTCAAACCTCATTTTGTCCTTTTCAATTATTTTATCAATATAAAATATTTTTGCCTTTTTCAACTTTTTCCAAAAAAATGAAAATCTTTTTAAATTTTTCAAAAATTTCAAGAAAACAAAACTCTTTTTGGAGTTTAAAAAAAAATATCAAAACGAAAAGTATAGACATACAATCATAGTACAATCTAGCAATAGGGATATAAGGTATGAGCTTGGAAATTAACCTATGCTATAAAATAAGTCTCGACCTCAATCATTAGGCCCGGAGGAGCTCCATCAGATTTTGTATAGTCTTGACTAAATACTCTACTTTTTCTTGAAAACTCTCAAAATCTTTGAAGTGAATAACATTTGTGGGAGTTCATATGAGAGCTCATGTAGGAACACGTATGCAAGCATACCAGGTACCATACCTATAAGACACTCTCCTTTGCTTAAAAAAATACTCTTTAAGGTGATCTATTTGTTTGCAATGGGAATAAACATACACGGGCTTGGGTCTAAGTTTCTGAAAATGTCTAGGACGATGTCTCCTTAGTGGGTAAGGTCGAGGGCCATAAGGATCCAAAATAAACTCGGGAATCGACTTGGGTGTGGCATAGAAAGTGGATGAACCGTCATAAAATATTCCTCGCCTCTCAATATCTTCTAACAGAGGATCGACGAACATCTTCCTGAACTTCTTAGATGTGTCTTCTAATGTGATTATGGCCTTCCAGTCACCTTCAATATTTCTCTCTAGTTGGGATACATGGGCTTCAAGTTTCTCACGAGTCTTCAATGAAGATTGAAGATCTACCATAATACTAGCCATAGTGTTGGTCAAATCAGTCTTTTACCAGCCTAAAATGATCTACTACTCACATAAAGAAATCTTAACTTTCCTGAATAGACTCACCGACGCCTCACACTCTCTCAAAACTTTCACCTCTTTCGCGAAATCTAACACCCTCAGAGACAAATCTTTAATAAACTTTTTCATTTTCAAAGTCTCGATGTAAAGATCATTAAACGCCTTTTGGAGATCACCTTATCTCTCACTTAAATTTCCTTCGTCACTCTCACTATCTCTCGAATGAATCGAAATATGATCGAGGATTTTGATTAAGAGTGAAAAGTAGCGCGTGTCAAAATGTTGATCGTGGTTTTCTGTTCACCTCCTTAATACAAAAACCTAAACTTATGACTACACTCAACAGGTGAGTATAGCGGCCAAGTTCGGGTAAAAATCCACAGAGACGAGTTGTTAGGATTTAATTGGTTTAATACTTCTAAATAAAAGTGTAAAAGATGATTATACACAAAAAGGGAAAATATGCATAAAAGGGAAATATTAATCTAGGTGTGGGAAAATAAAGCTAGAGTAAGAAAGTGAGTAAAAACTATAGGTTGTGTTTAATATCCCTCACCCGATTTAATTAGTATAAAATGGTTATATGGATCGATGAGTTATTACAAATGCATCTCGTTTCGACAGTTAATTAAATCAAAAGTTGTCACTCCCCTAAATTCGCATAAAATTCTAGTACAATTTTGGTGTCAATAAATACCCCAAAAATTATGCACACAAGGTCGTAAGCACGGAACATACATGATATGCCCTGTCAAATCCCCTAGGAGTAATAACTAGGACAATGCACCTGAAATAGACCCATAACCTCCATCACTAAATCAAAGCAATATGTCAACCCGTAATGAGTTCAATCCGGCACAACCTAGACTAACTTAGATATAAAGCATATTATAAATGCGGTAAATAAACGCAATAAATATACACTAGAAAGAAAAGAAAGAAAGCATGTAAACCTATTTAGGAAAGCATGTAAATTAACTACAACTAAAGAAATAAGTAAATACACACTATATTACTGGAGAGGGAAGATGAAAGTATAGCTTACAAACCCAAATGGGTGTCAAACCAAGTGAGGAAGAAGAAATGATCTCTCAAACCCCCAAACCCTAACCTAAAACTATCTAAATGAATTACATCTGATATTTACAATAAAAAACCTTTATATAGTACGTGGAATTAAAATAGAAAAGAAAAGGAAAAAGAAATGAAAAGGCAAAATATCTACAGAAAACAGGGTATCGATCAATCGATCCCTTTGATCGATCGATCGATGCTTAAAAACTGAACCTACTGTCACAGATCAATGGATGAAAAATGAAGGATCGATCGATCGATCCTTTTGATCGATGGATCGATCAAGAAGGTCTCAGCCAAGCAACTTGCTATTTTGGTTTCTTTGTTTTTCTCTTTCGCTAAAAATCTCGTAACTTCTTCATACGGACTTGGAATCGCGCACCGTTCGCTGCCACACGAAGCTTGAGAGGAGGTATACTACTTCCGTGAAGATATTGGTCCAGGTTCCCAAGCTTTGAATTGACTAAAATGCCATTGAACGTGCGACTGCGTATGAAAATTAAGCGAAAAGCGTCCGAACTTCGTACTTAGTACCTAAATACCTACAAAATCCCAATTATACCTCATATAGCATGTTAGCATAGAAATACGAGTTGTCTGGTTAATGAGCGTAAATATAGGAAATAAAATACCCGAGGGGGCAAAAATGCGTAGGTTCGAGGGATGAAGTACGTAATATTTGTGTATAATCACACCCCCTAACTTACACATTGCTAGTCCCTAGCAATGAAGTAGGATACAACAAGAACTACAATAAAACCAAAAGCAGGTTACAAATACAAAAGTATGGTATAAAAGCATAAGGCCACTTTTGTGGGAGATTCGCTTGTATTTAGCGTATGCAATAAGCCGTTAAATCCCTAGGTTACCCTAGTGGACGAGTGTCGTCTTGTGAGGGTTTTCAGGGATGATACCCACAAACATCACATGGTTTCCTCAAAATATGCCCAAATCAACGTGCGACAAGACCAACAATAGTGAACAATATTTCATACGAATTATTAGCACATTGAACGAATTCAAACAAAAATACAAATCATTGACATTATAGAATGCACCTCATAGAATCGAAACCTTAAAATGTGGGAGGGGAGCGAGCACATGAAAAGCACTATTTGGAAAAAACTTATATAAACCGGATAAATATTAAAGCAAGCATATATTCAATCGTCACGGGCATTACACTCATCAAGCGAATTCACTCGAAATAGGGAGTTAACACACGGAACATGCTGGCATAAAGAGTAAATGAAAATGGAAACTAGGCCACACACATGTCACAAATGATATCGCTATATATAAAATGAAAAAAACTGTAACCTCAATGAAAGATAGCACCCATTGAAAGAGGTGAAATGTATTTTCACAGATTATCAAAACTATTTAAACCTTTGAATTACATCTATTTAAGATCACATATGACTTTAATAGGGTTGTAATGTAGGTTTGGCTGGGGTACGAAATGAAGAAATGTATATACGGATTCAAAGTGTCGGGATTTGAAAACACGGAATAATGGGAAAATGCGGACAACAAGCATTAAATATAACAATGGGGAGAGCAATCAAAGCTTATTGAACTATATACACAACATATACAAATTTCTCTTTCTTTTCTTTTCTTCTCTTTCTCATGTTTTCTTTTGCTTTTTGCTTTCTCTTTTTCATCACTTTTTTTCACATCTCTCATATGCCTAAATTGCAACAACAACACAATAATAACATTCAATCCCAAGCAACATTCCAAACAAAGGTACGTAAGGTGTATATATGGGCTAAAACTCCAATTTAGAGTTGTTTATGGAATTTGGGTTATGAAATGAAGGGTTATATTTAGGCTCAAAGGGGTTGACTAGGGTAAACATATATGGTGAGGTCAAGGTCAATATAGGTGATATAACAAGGATGGCCTATGATCATTTCATAAAATTTACGCAATTCTCGAGTCAAAATAATATTTAAAAATCATGCTTAAGTAACACATTTCATAAATGAACTCAAGCAATGAACGATCAATGAAAGAATAGTGAGATTACCAACGACTGTAACTTTTTCAAAGAGGAAAGAATAGTGTATACACTCACAAACGACGAAATGTACAAAGCTTACTTGGTGTATGTATATGCAATGCAACAAAAGATTACCGAGTTATAAAAATCTTAAATCAAATCAATAAAATAAGAAAAGTGCATGTGCTCATGGGATTAAAGTTTAATTGATGAGGTTATTCATAATATTAATGATTGAGGACTAAAGTCTAATAACTTCTAAAATCGAGAACATGCATCATTGGGTTGTCTATTGGATCGGACAATTATTGAAATTTATCATTGGAAACAAAGGCAAAATGCCCAACAAAGGAGAAAAAAGAAACAAAATATTTTTGAAAATTTTCAAATTTTTACAAGAAAAGCAAACTAAGTAACTAACATGTGAGCAAAAACATGGACTAAACAATGAAATGGATAGAATATCCCACACCCCTAACTTAAAACCTAACATTGTTCTCAATGTGAATTAAGAACCAAGTTAAAGAGAGAAAAAGAGTGATATTACCCAAAATTGGAGCGATCCCCATAAGAACAAGTCCAAAGAATATAAAAACCAAGTTAATACCGAGCATAGCGAAAACAAATAACAAAAAGTTAACTAATTACACTAGACTAAATTAAAAAGGAAGGAAAAGATAAAAAGAAAGAAAGAATAAAAATCTAACTATATACAACCTACTATTTAGGCTTCACACTAACTATACACTAGAAGTCTAAATAATTGAGGGTCCACCGCAAAAACGATTTCACTTTGGAGGATAACCGGTGTACCCTCACTCTCAAGCATGCCTTCCGAAAAATATAAATTTAGTTTGAAAAATGGAAGGCATGTGTAAGGTGGAAGAAATGCACCATTGTCAATTAAAAATTTTGGAGGGACGGTAGGGGATTTGGATAAAACGGGTCGAGAAAAGCAAAAAGTACTCCCAAGGATTTAGCAAACAGAATGGGAGGTGGCGCACACGAGGGCAAAGATGCCTTCATGGAAAGCAACTCGAGAAAATACTCCTCATCGGTGAGAGGGTTTAAGGTTTGAAATTTCGGTACCGATTCATCGGGTACTTGTGACGGTGAGATAACAGAAAATGAAAATGGGGAGGAAAGAAATTCAAACTCATGAGATGAGTTATCATCACTCAAAGTTGGAATTCCAAAAAGAGATAGGATCATTTTCAATGACACTTTCTTCTTTAGGATCCAATGAAGAAATTATCTCATTGCAAATGGATACTACATCCGTTTCATCCTCACTTTCATTTTCTATTAAAAGATGGGCCAAGTGACGAATGGTTTGTTCCAATTTAGGCAAAAAGTCCTAAATTGGTTCAAAACATTCCTCGACTGCAAAAGTATCAGAAGAGAAATCATTGTCGGATTTGAATAATAAATCCAAGTCTTGCTCCCAACAATGATTTTCCTCCCGATAACGTTCGTCATACCTCTCGTTCTCAAGCATGATCAAACCCTCGCCCAAAGTCATAGGTCGAGGTGTGGATTTTTGAAAATGAGGAGTTTGAAAATCGTTATCGAAACTAAAGTTAAACTCATTATTATAGGAATTTTGAAAACTATTGCAATTCGTTTCAAAATTCCTGTATGAGGAATTAGAGGCCTAAAATCATTATCACCCTCAATACACGCACTCCAAAGATTGGCTTTTGTAATACTTGCCCAAAGTGATTTTAGATGTTGCAATTTTTTGGGACTCTAAGTATTGAACAAAAGTCAAAGGTGTATGGGGATTTTGAGAATTATAACAATGATTACCGAAAGAATTGGAATAAGACATGCTTACCCCAAAAATGGCTTGAAGTGGCGAATTCCTCAAAGTAGGTGTGCGCGGGAAATTCAAGCGTTTCTAGGTGCTCAAATGTAGAAGTCCTGCAAAATTGTTAGCCAAAAAATACAAATAGAAAGAAAATATTACGAAATACTAAATGAAATAAATTCTAAAACAAATTCATCCCCGGCAACGGTTCCATTTTGATTAAGGGTGAAAAGTAGCGCATGTCAAAATGATGATCGTTGTTTTCTGTTCACCCCCTTAATACAAAAACCAAAACTTATGACTACACTCAATAGGTGAATATAGCGGTGAAATTCGGGCATCGAAAAATCCATGGAGACGAGTTGTTAGAATTTAATTGGTTTAATACTTCTAAATAAAAGTGTAAAAGATGATTATACACAAAAAGGGAAAAGGTGCATAAAAGGTAAATATTAATCTAGGCGTGGGAAAATAAAGCTAGATTAAGAAAGCAAGTAAAAACTATAGATTGCGTTGAATATCCCTCACCCGAGTTAATTAGTATTAAATGGTTACATGGGTCGATGAGTTATTACAAATGCGTCTCGTTTCGACAGTTAATTAAATCAAGAGTTGTCACGCCCCTAAATTCTCATAAAAGCCTAATACAATTTTGGCGTCAATAAATACCCCAGAAATTATGCACACAAGATCGTAAGCATGAAACATACATGATATGCCCTATCAAATCCCCTAGTCGTAATAACTTTGACAACGCACCTGAAATGGACCCGTAAACTCCATCACCAAAGCAAAGCAACATGTCAACTTGGAATGAGTTCAATCTGGCACAACCTAGATTAACTTAGCGAGAAAGCATATTAAAAACGCAGTAAATAAACACGGTAAATAAACGCGATAAATTTACACTAGAAAACAAAGAAAGAAAGCATGTAAACCTATTTAGGAAAGCATGTAAATTAACTAAAAAGCGAGAAATAAGTAGATACACACTATATTAATGGAGAGGGAAGATGAAAGTACAACTTACAAACCCAAATGGGTGTCAAACCAAGTGAGGAAGAAGAAATGATCTCTCAAACTCCCAAAACCTAACCTAAAACTACCTAAACGAATTATATCTGATATTTACAACAAAAAACCTTTATATAGTAGATGGAATTAAAATAGAAAAGAAAAGGAAAAAGAAATGAATAGGAAAATATTTACAGAAAATAGGGGATCGATCGATCGATGGTTGAAAACTAAGCCCACTGTCTCAGCTCGATGGATGAAAAATGAAGGATCGATCGATCGATCCTTTTAATCAATCGATCGATCGATCAAGAAGGTCTCAGCCAAGCAGCTTGTTGTTTTGGTTTCTTTATTTTTCTCTTCCGCTAAAAATCTCGTAACTTCTTCATACGGACTCGGAATCATGCACCGTTTGTGTCCACACAAAGCTTACGAGGAGAGATACAACTTCCGTGAAGATGTTGGTCCAGGTGACCAAGTTGTGAATTGACTAAAATGCCATTGAACGTGCAACTGTGTACGAAAATTAAGCGAAATGCCTCCGAACTTCATACTTAGTACCTAAATACCTACAAAAGCCCAATTATACCTCATATAGCATGTTAACATAGAAATCCAAGGTTTTCTTGTTAATGAGTATAAATATAGGGAATAAGATACCCGAGGGGGCTAAAATGCGTAGGTTCGAGGGATGAAATACGCAATATTTGCATATAATCAGCTTTTATACGTAGATATGTCCTCATCGACTTGATAAAAACTCAAAGTGCTAAGGTGGCTATCCATGAATGAAATGAACGATTCATGTGGTGATTCTCCCACTAAATTAACCGATTCGACGTCACTATCGATGATAGTGAATTTATTCACAACTTTCTTGTCCTTTCTCTTAAGCCTAGTGGGACACTCATGTTCCTTGTGCCCTTTACCCTCACATTAATAACATATAATCTCTTCCTCCATCTCCCCCACTCATGCCCTTATTCTTATTTCCATTTTTCTTGAAAAAAAAATCTTTGGAAGAATTATCTTTTAAAAATTTGAGAAATTTTTTGAAATTTTTCTTAAAAGGGATATGTCATCAAAATCAAACTCAACTTTAGATTCGGTCTCAAAAACGTTATTTTTCTTAGTTTGAGTATTTAAAACAATCCCTACTTCTTTAGGATTAATAGTTTTGGGAGCATATCAATCTCATACATTTGAAGATCTCCTACAAGTTCTTCTAACCTCAGAGTGTATAGAATCCCTTAAGAATTAAGTACGATGACTTAGGAATAAAGCGAGCAGGGAGCGACCTTAATATTTTATCGACAACTCTCATCTCAGTAATCTTCTCACCCAAATTAAAGAAAGAACTAACTATATCCGACAAATGCGTATAAAACTCATCAAAAGACTCGAACTCCGTCATGGTAAAAGTCTTAAATTGGGTGGTCAAATTTTGTATCTTAGATGCCTCCACAACATTAATGCCCTCGTGTGTGAGCTGGAGAGTATCCCAAGCTTCTTTATACGTTGTACATGTCATGATGCAATAGAACTCGATAGGGGTGAAGGCTCCAAAAATATCACTTAAGCCATTATAGTTAAAATTACACCAATTAAAGTCATCCTTTATCTATTAAGATACAAGTTTAAGGACAATGACATTGTCTACAATGATAGTGGGAGGGGAGTCCATCCTCTTTCACAAACTAACAAAACACATTCATCAATAGATTTTAAGACTAACCTCGTCCTATATTTTCAATAAGCATAATTGGAACAATTAAAAATTAGCATTTTATTATACAAATTATCAATTAAAATACTGCCTTTTTCAAGATCAACAATTGTTAAAAAAAATGATAGCAAAGAAAAAGATTTGAGCAAAAAGATCATATAGTATTTTTGTGCAACTGACTTTGATACTAATTTGAAGAGTTCAGGAACGATCTTAATGGATTAACTTATTTAATTAAATGCCTCTAAACAAAAATCAAATTTTATCTTATTATCATAAGACATGCATCTAAGTGATAAGGCAGGTCAAATAAAATATGAAATCACACGATAATTGAGAAAAAATTCATTTTCAGTTCAAAACCTTTTATATCAGTAATTTAGAAACTTTACAAGTCAATCGAATTACAATACTACTTGATACAACCACAAGTATAATTCGTAGTCTTCGTAGAATCTGTGAAGATTGCTGCTAGATCTTGAGTAATCCACATGTGGTGGTCCACCATCAGTATCCACTGATCATCCTTCATCCTTAAGTCTTAAGCCTTTAGTCGTGATCTTTTTGTGTTCACAAGTCGGCGATAGAGATGTTCTCTCCACAATGAGTATAATTCAACTAAGGTTCAAAATCGATTCATAAAATATATATTGGGAATGTTCTTTTGAATCAAAAGATGTTTTGTAAATAAAAATATTGAAAACTCTTACAACAGATATGCAGAAATCATAATAGAAAAAGTCCCACAAAATTTTAAGACAAAAGAGATATTTATAGATCATTCACAAAATTTTAGGCGGCGCCTCGTTTGAACGAAATTAAAGCTCATTCGAACGATAATGTCACCATGATAGAAAGAAAACCCAGTTCATTCGAATGACACAGCATTTCATTTGAACTAACTTATAATGAGATTCAAACAAATTCAAACACTAAAACTTCATTAATAGTTCGTTTGATGTAAGATCTAACGACCTTTCAAACGAAATTCTTCTTTTGTTCGAAGGAGATAGCAATCTCGTTTGAATGAGAAAAAATACTTTAAAATTAAAAATTTAGCCTCGATTTAAATAAAAAATAAACAACCTAAATAAAGTTTATGAACAATTTTAAACACCAATTGATTTATACCTTTGTGGGATGAAGTGAAGTCTTGAATGTTGGAGCCGATTTGTTGTGACGGTATGTGGCAGTTTGTATCGAGATATGCAAAAACTTAGCCTAAAACATAAAAGGCTTAAACTATGAGCAACTTTAGAATATTTTCTCTTACATTGGGGTAAAGATGATGGAATTTTAAAAATTGAGGTGAATGATCTTGGCCATCCTATTAAAGAATCCATATGTATACTGGTTTCCAATTTAGTGGTTCTAGCACACAACGCCCAACTAGCACCATTGACATACTTTGATTGGAGACAAGTACTTGAAGAGGATCTGAACATGATTTAAACCCATATTATGGTATATTGTTAATAAAATGGAAATAAGACTCTTAATTCGTATATGTGAATCCACAATTTTTGGTTTAGATCTCTAACACGTTGATTTTATAAGGGAATGCGAATGCCATAGAATAAAAGAGAAAATTTATGATGGAATCAGCGGAAGAAAGTGGAAGGCCACCGTAAAGTGCCAAGGTTATAGTAAGAATAAAAATAATGAGGAATGTTGGACAAATTGTCTCCAAGGAGTCGAGGAAAATAAGTGAAAAAATGTTCATATATCACTGGAACTCCGCTCAAGCACATGTATGTACTAGTTGACTCGAGTTGTAAATTACGTGTACACACTATGATTATCTCGCATATAAAAAAAGAAATTAATTGGTGTTTAGAAAAAAATAATATTAGTACTTACTCAAAAAAATTTAAATGGTCAATTATATTTCTATTGTATTAGGCCAAAAGTATGAAAAGAACAAAGTCATCCTTGGAATTTTGCAAATGATACACACGTCTGGTTAAAAAGTCAAGCTTAAGTTAAACATGCGGCAAAAGTTTTGTACTTATTAGTTAATTCTTATTATTGTATTATTATGTTTTAACACTTAGTATATTTTACTTATGAATAATTAAAGTGAAGGGATACAAACCAACACGTAGGTTGGTGTACAAGGAGAGACATATAACCAAGGGGAAGGGGCCAGCTAATAAAATATCTGTCCTAGTGATTGTATGTATATTTTTCACAATTCTGGACCATTTCTGTAGCAATAGAAGCTTACAATCTACGTTTACTCATATAACACAGTACATCATAATTAAACTGGTAACATATATAAAAGTTTAATCAGAATTTATTTAGTAACAGAGTTGAAAACGCCATCCCAAATATGGCAATTATCACATATATCATCGTTATCCCAATAATCACAGGTGAAAGCATAACAATTTATTCACTGTAATAGTTATCACAATTAAATGACGGTAAATCACATATATCACAGTTGAATATACGAGAGTTTACTACCGGAATCCCGTGCCCACGGAACGACTGTAATTTTAATCTTAGTGTGTTCGTTACCTATAACACATACGTGCATCATGCATAAAGTATGTCATTGTTTTGGTACTCTAATGCATTGTGCATGCATACTCGTTGTGTGTCATGTACATAACATACAATTCATCCAAGCATCTATCCTACAACATGGCCAAAATTGATCCCGAAACTCAAATCCATGATAGAACTGAACGAAGAGAAGACTATATGTCTCGATAATGCATTTTGTTCTCATTAATTCATATTTTGACATGTTAAAGTTTAATTCTAATATGTATAGAAGTAGATATCACATGGCATTGCTACTTTTTTCTGTTTTTAAACCAATAGTTAAATATGACACTCTTTTATTACAATCAAATCATTTGTAAAAAATGTGAGTAGTGAAAAATGTAGTTGGAATTGAAAACCAAGCTAAGCCAACCCGAACAAATGGGTTAGGTTGATTCAGTATAGTTCTAGTATTAGTTCAGGATAGAACCAGACTGTGTTAGTGCTAGTTAGCCAAAACAAGTCAAGCCATGCACACAGGGACAAAGCCAGGATTTAATCTTAAGGGGGGCCAAAGCTTTAAGAAAATTAAATTTTCACCCGACAATATAATATATTTTTATCAACAAAATGTAATGGTCGTATATGCAGAAATGAGCTATTAGCATTTTATTAAAAGTAAAAAAACTAAGACAGTGAAAGTAAAAGATACGAAAAAATTAAAAGAGTAGTATTTCGAAAACAATTGAGTAGCTTGGTTATTTACATGGAAAATGAATATCTTATTGCGTTTTAATTTTTAACACTTTGACCTAGCATTTCTTTTAACTTTAAAAAGCCTGACATAGAATTTACATGAGGTCAAACATTATATATGCTTTATAACAAACAATACAAGTCAAAATTTAAATTTACAATTATGTGGAATATTTTCAACTAGATGTATTTAAATGTCAAAAATAACATTTGCATATTAAAGCAAAACTTACCATAGATAGTCAGCTAATTTTCAATTAGGAAAATTTTAAATGAAGAGAAAGAGACACCTCAAATAATGGCCCATTAGAATAATAGGATTAAAATATTTAAATGAATAAATGATTAAAATATTTGAACGTTCTTAAAGAAAATGGGTTGAATGGGAAAAACATTTTGTGATTTACATTTTAGGGCTTAGTCAAATGGGTGGATAGGTGGGGCTCACTTAAAGCTTGATATTGTAATGCAGTTCTCATATGGGCATTGGACGACTGAAAATCCATGCCTCCACCAATAAGGGATATATAGCAAAACAAGATATTGAATCCATAGCTTGTATAGCATTGCAATGAAAATTTGTAAAATCTTGGAGGGGGGCATGGCCCCCCTTGGTCCTGCTATAGCTCCGTCCCTGCATGCACACCCCTACCAAGATTGAACAATGCATTAAATTAGTGCGAAGAAGCTCATCTTCTTTGAATGATGAAACAAGTTTCGTTAAGTTTATTATTTTAGCGTTCATTTTAGTGAAAAAAAATTACAGCTTATACAGACAATGAAAGCTAACTAAGTAATAATGTCTTGATAGAATATATTATAAATTACTTGTAAAATCAAAGTAAAATCTTAGTAATGGTTATATCTGTTGAATCTTATATGTATCATGTGTCGATGACAGTAATAATTTGTTCGAAATTGTGTCGAATTATTTCCTAATATTCCCACATTTTATATAGGTAGATAATTGATGATCTCCCAAATTCCCAATGTCCTTAAGTGAATATATCAAATGACGAAAATTGTGTCTCGGTGATGCATTATTCTTATTTGCTTCATATTTTTACATGTTAAAGAGTTAATTTAATCGATCCAGTAGTAGATATCGTATGGTATTTCTGCTATTTTTTATTTTTGAACCAATAGTTGAGCGTGACACTCCTTTATTACAATCAAATAGTTTGTAAGAAATGTAAGTAGTGAAAAATAGAAAACTATAGCAATGTCGTATGACATATAATTCTGGAAAAATTAGAATAAGACTAACTGTCAAAATATGTAGCAGAGAGAGAAAAATGCATCACCGAGACATATTTCTCTCTTTGTTCAATTCTATGATCGGTTTGAGTCTCGTGATCAATATTAGAACAAAGACGAGAGACAAAATACCTAATTTCATGGTTTTTGGAATAAGAATTAAATCTTTAGTGGAAAATAACCAATAAAACTCCATTTTATTTGATTCTTCGTGTTGACCGGTTAGAATAAACACGTGGTATAAATGCAAATTTTTATATGCCAATTCAATTTTTATATAATATATTATGAACTATACAGTACATGAAACTAATAATAACACTGATCGAAATACAAATTATTGGCAGTGATGAAAATTAGGGATTAAGTGGCATGTCCTCTATCTTAACTGATATTTACCTTCAATAAATGTCCCATCGTGCCTATCCATAATTCTTGTCAAAATTCACAAATAAACACAATATAAAATAATAAATGTTTTAATGAAAATTGCAAAATCAATATGCCAAGGGGATAATATCCCCTCTTCCACCATTTTAAATAACACAAATAGAAAATTAAAAGAGCACAAAAAAGTATATAGGAGTAAAGTTTTTTCTCAATATCAATCCTTGTATTATTGCATTGTTGGTTCAATTCCATCATCTAATTGTCTTTTGTTTTATGTGAATAGTATAACACAACTCTAATATATCATATCGAATAGTAAAATACTAACCAAAATACTAACCTATATACCACAAAATTCAACATCCAAAATAGTTTCTTAGTTACATACAATGGCAAGTGTAATTGAAATCCAACAAACCGTTGCATCATAATAATTGTTGATGCAAGAAATTGGACACAAGTCGTATTCACATCATCATACCAATTGCAGAGTAAACATAAAACAAGTAAAGAGAGAGAACACACAAGATATAGAGACTATTGGGGCTGCGGCTATAACTCTATAGTGTCGCGGCTATAAAGATGTGTCGCTTCAACTTCCCATGGACTCTTATATAAATGGATTCAACTGTGGCCTTCATTACGTCTTCCAAATTCTTGAGAGAATATCGAGAGAAAATGATTTTCATTTCATCTTTTGAATTTTCTGGCTAACCTCAGGCAGTGTCTAGCGGCGGTACGAGTCTGAGCAACTGGTTTTCATCGATTTCCATGTACTTTCCAAACCAAATACCTCTTGAATAATTCTATAATTCTATTCTTTGTTGTCTACTCTTGATTCTTGTTGTTAAATGAACCATACGAATTCGTATATTGCAAAATAATCATGTTAACCAACTGATCATCACTTGCATCCACACTATTAATTTCATAATGACTTGAATTCATTTAAACTCCTTAATTTGCTATGTGTTAATAAAGAACTTACTTGAAATATAATACATTTTTATTCAGTAGAAGGAACTATTAATTCTCCATGTTTATTCAAGGAATAAAGTTTGCTGGCTAAGCTTAGATTTTTAGGGTTTTTGAATTCCCTGTACTTGTGTAGGATCAAATTTGTTAGACTTAGAGTCTCATAAATTGAAAACATACCATTGTGCTCTTGATGTTCTTGAGAAAACCTTTAAAATTCTAGGGATTCAATCTTTAGATTAGGCAACCTTAGTTATCAACCTGTTTCTGAATTATTGTTGCGGCAGGTAGCATATCCTGATTAAGTTATTTGGCTCTGGAATCATGTCAACACTTGTACGATGAATATACCCTTTTTCCCTTAGGGTTTATCCTTAGGCTAGTGTCTGCTGCCTTTTGCCAATAAACCCAAGGAGTGCGGCATGTAAGAACATATCTCATATCTCCTTCCTCAAAAATAATATACCGTGGCAGTAATTTGATCTCTTAAGATTCCAAGGCCCAGCACTTAGTGTAGTTAGCTAAAATTGTTGAAACTTCTATTTTATCTTTCAAATTTATGGTTATGTTGTTCCTGCCATGACCTTTAAGAGGCCTCTCTGATCATACTGGCTGCGTCACCTAACAACAGACTCTTTCTGCTTCTCAGGTCTTGTTGTAGCCATATGAGTTGGAATCCTTATGAATTTCTGAAGGACTTATAGAGAACACATTTTGAGCTTTCTCCTCATGAAATCCCCTCAGTTCTTCCTCTAAAAAAATTTGGACCCGTCCTCCTAAAAGATTACCCAAATTGCGTCATTCTAGACTCTGAATCCGCGGATTGTGCTTGTAGGGAGAATACTGAGACCACGACAATGGAAGAGGAAACCAACTCTAGTAAAAACCTTGTTTCTCATGAGGCCATGACAGTTATGCACCTGCAGGCCCATCTAATAGAGTATAGAGATCCCCCATAGCCTTACACATCCGCATCATTATGACTTCGGAATGGGTTACTCAAGTTCCTAAAGCATTTGAGTTTCCATAGAATGTAATTTGCTCATCACCCTCTGTGGAGAAGAGGCCATGCTCTGTTATTTTTAATGATGGGTCTTATTCCCCCTCACACTTTCACATATGGGCTGTGGATTTCAGTGCCAATCCCAATTAGGAGAATTTTTAATGCAATGAAGTTAGTCCCAGCCCAATTGGATGCCAATGGATGGATGGAAATTCTTACATCCGCAGTGCTGTGGAAGAATAGGTTTAAGAGGGGTATAAATCCCGCAGAGTTCTTCCACTTTTATAGACCAAAGGAGAACTCTGTAAAGTTTACGTGGTATTATTACTTTGCCCTCTGCAACAATGAAGAGACCCTTTATATTGGAAGGGCAAGTAATTTTATGTTTCTAGAGAAGGGTGGGAGATACACCCAGATTAGTCGGAGAGAGAGAGAAATCATATAGGATGTCGCGGTAGTGGGGATGCCCATCCTAGCTAGGTAAGTAAGGCTGTAGCCTACCTATTTTTACAGTTTGTATTTTCCATATTCCTTATGTTGTATTGTACTAATATTGAACACTTATGCAACACTTGATAATTTACACCTCAGTGAGCGGCAGGAAAGTAGAATAATAAAGGTTGCAGCCATAAGTGCTAAGGACAAGAACTTCAGCACTCCAGTTACTTCTGCTTCCATTTTTTAGGGAGGTTACTTTACCAACAAATCCATGCCAAAATTGATGTCTATGGAAGGTATTAATCCATTTCTACATTAACGCCACAACAGTTATTTTTAAACCTTTGATTTTTAACTTTGCCTCATTTCTTCTTTAGGTGAGGATATAGATAGGGAGCTCATAGCAGCTTGGTTATCTAAAATGGATGAGGACGTAGCTGCCCTCAATAATGCCACTAGACATAAGAAGAGTAAAGGGTTAAAGTCTAAGCAACCTATAGCACTCACTGTGGGGGACCAAACAACTCCTATCGCTCCTACAGTTCAGATTTAGGAGTTTTACCCACAAGAAAGGCCTGAGGGCCAATATAATGATGACATCAACAATCATCTGGCTGCAGAACTCTTAATTCCCTTTGAGTCTGAGCCATAACATAGTCATGAAACCTCTCAAACTGACACTTCAAATTAATCCCCTCCACCAATAATAGTGGTTGTTAATGCAAACCTAACACCTCCATAAAGACGTGTTAGTGTTGGCCCAGATGGCCGTTTGTGGCCTCAATTGCAGAAACTAGATCCTCAATCATCCGGGGACACAACTCCCAGGGCAGTCCACAGGATGCGGAGGGTTCCTGACAACCTGGACCTCCTAGTATAGGAAGACCATGAGTATCCTGAAGAATATGCTCTCCACAGCTTGCTGAGGATAAGGGAAACATTACTTTCTAACATTCTTCTTGTAACTCATATTTTATTTCTAACCTTCAATTTCTTTTCAGGTCGTGGACGTTGTGGTGTCCCACAAGCTGAAGTATGAAGGCCTTTAAAAATTAAAAGAGTCCGTGGAGAGGGTGCATTTAACTAACTTGGAGAATGCTAAGAAATCTTCATTTGAGGTTGGCAAAGAGTCTGCTACCTGTGACACCCCGACTAATTAAATACCGGGTAGCTACTCCTTTATTAAATTAATTCAAAATGCCCAGTTGGCTCAGTTAATAGCATCACTGTCGAAAACATTTTATTATTACTAACCACCTAGTATTTAAAAAGTAAGTTGCCAAATTTTAATTAAAGTCCGATTAACATGCAACAAGTGTAATGAAGAAATAAATAACACCATTCACCATACTGAAGTAAAACGAATAACCATCACAATATGTAAATAAAGTCTGGAGGAAAAACTCCTCACTACAATCCCATAACCGAAGTAAATAACCGAATACTAAAACAATACAAACCAAAGTCTGAAAACTGAAATGTAAAAGATGTCTCTTACTAGAAATGGGCAACATGCCCTACAACTGATAGATAGTGACTCTGGAATCCAAAAGATAGAAGCGTCTACAAGCAAATCCCTGTAGCTTCCACAAACAGCTACAGCTCGTCACCTGAATGAGTATCCTATGCTTGGTGTCCTTGTGGCTGGGCACCTAAAATGGTTTTACAAGAAAAATAGATTTGAAAAGCAAACGGGTCAGAGCCCGAATGTGGAGTTATATTTTAAAAACCTGCAAGTGCTTTAAAAACATTTAAAACATTAAATGCAAAGTACATGTTAGGACGTACACTCACATGATATTCTCACCTCTCGTCTAACTGTGAACTCCTAACGTAAGTACCCATCTACAACGGTATAAACCACTAGCTAAGTGACATCATAACTAGCTAGACTGTAATAGTTCCTACCCTTATTACCCGGTCCTATTAACATATAACGCTCGTGATTAGATAGGGATTTAATGTAAACTCAGATGCTCAATATGCAATATATATATATATCACTAACCCGTTATGTTATTCTCGTAACAATACTGTAGTTATATTTACAACATTAACATGAAGATTCCCATAAATTTAGTATATATTATTCACATCATAAATATACAATACAAGCACCCCGAGAACTAAGCTGCGGTGCACACATACTCTGCTATCCATCCCGGTACATCACGTGCATAAGGATCACATATTCCGAATCTCTCAGGAATAGTTCAGATAACACAAATCACAAATAGTGGAGGCGAACACAGTCACATCACATGGGTCACGCACATACCTACTCTCCCACGATCAGCGGACTTATTAACATCCCAATAAGTCTTTCTCTGACCTATGTTCATCGAGGTACCAGTCTATATCCCCCCCCCATAGACACACAAGGATTAGAGGGTCCTAAGCGAACGCAACCTCCCGTGATAGCAAGTATGGTAGGTATGTCATACACACAATCCATATACCAATACTAAGTAAACACACGTCTTAGTAATACCGTAGTTTAATCGTAGTACTATTCTCAATCTAGTACCAATATATAATTATCGCAATTTATACTATTCCGGTTTATCATCTTACGCGCCATAAACTATTCTCACGTCGTAGTAGACACTCACGTCTCAACCCAAACCGTCCATGTATTACAACTCTCATATATAAATTCCTCCTCATAAATACCCAAATGTCTCAATTCTATCATTACTACATCTACGGAATGATATCTATATCCTCGAATAAGTTTACGGAACTCCAAAAATCAAGACAGTCCAAAATGGCCCAAACTGCCAGCTCGTTAGAAGTCTCGTTCGAACGAGACTGTTCGAACGAGTTTGGACTGTCAGCTCGTTAGAAGTCTCGTTCGAACGAGGCTGTTCGAACGAGATCCAGCTCGTTCGAACGAACTGTCCCTTCTAACGATATCTCGTTCGAACGAGATATCGAACGAAATCCCTACTCGTTAGCAACGACTGGTCAACTCGTTAGAAGCTCGTTCGAACGAGTTCGTTCGAACGACCTGGGGACTGCTTCTAACGACTGACCAGTTTCGGCCCAGATTTTTCCCCAATTCATTTTTCATCCATTTTAATCACCTCAAATCTTCTAAACTAAGTCCCAACAATCATTTAAAGGTCTATAATCAATACTAAACATATATAGTCACATCCTAACATTTTTTTAAGGGATCAATCCATCCTAACATCAATTAAATCTACAAATTTCTACACTTTTTCCCAATATTTCAAGAACATGAACCCTAACTTTATATCATCATCAAATCCCAGAATTTAATTCTTTTTAATTTCTCCTAATCACAGTTATTATGAGGGAAATCATCTACCTATCATACTACATGCAATTCTCTTCAAAATTTTCAAGTTCTAAACTCCAACTACATGGGTTTTCATTCAATCTTTCAAGAACAATCAAAATTCTTCAATTTCTAACATGGAAAAGACATTCTCTGAATTTAAATGGAATAAAGTCACTTGCCTTGGTTTGATTTCTGATTTTGGTGTAGGTTTGATGAAGTTTTCTACAGAAATTCCTCTCTCCAAGCTCCTTCTCCAATGGTGGCTTAAGGTGGCTAGGGTTTGATTTGGGGAAACTTAGAAAACCTAAATGATAACCTACGTAGTCTTCTAGGTTAATATGGGTTGGTCATGGGCTTAGTGGGTCAAATCCACATCAGATTTAATTAACCAATTTTCGTCACTTTTAATTCCTCAAAATGTAAAATTACCAAAATACCCTTTAAGTTGCCGGTATGGCCTAAAAATACCCCGGGACCCAAACTATACCCCCGGCTAGTGTTTTCTGACTATCTCGACCCTTTCGGACGCGTTGGCACACTCAAAACGACCATACGGATTATAGATTTTAAATTCACTTTTATAATCAAAATATTTCACCGTGACGCGGCGGTCCCACGAGTCTCAATAAAATTTTCAAATTGCCGTATATAAATCTCACGACAACTTTCATAATTCCAAATTCATATATAATCATATATGCACATAATCAAATACCAACTCGCATCTCATTAGTATTTATAACCCGGATTAATTTCCCATTAATACGCATTTAATTAATTAATCCCAAAAATAAATATGGCCAAAAGTACGGGGTATTACACTACCGCGGCACCTCAAGCAACACAAATTGACATCGAAGTTGTTGTCAAGGCAAAAAATGATGCTGAGGAAAAACTGAGAACTTTTACAACCTCTCTGGAAACTGAACAAGCAAAAGTTGCAGAAGCTACTAAACTTGCCTTTAGTCTCGAGTATCAGCTGAAGGAGATTTAAGAAAGATATAGTTAGTGGGAGATAGATCACGTCGTAACCCTTAAGTAAATGGAGTATTCTCACTCCGCAACCCTCAAGAAGGACGCAGAAGTTTTCGTATCACACTACAAAAAGTCTAAAGATTTCTTCCTCGCCAATAACAAGGCACACATTTGCGGCTATCAAGAACTAAGACACATTGTGTCCAAAAATATCCCAGATGCCAAGGACTAGGTTATGTCCTGGGGTGTTGGTGATTAAGAACACAGTGCCTGCGTAGCTGAGATGAGGGCTGCGACAGAGGAAAGAGCAAGGAATCTTATAGAAGATGCTGAGGCAGATGGTGAAGAGACTGAGATGACCGCAGATGGTGAAGACGAAGACGCTGAGGATGATGCTGAGTCTTAGACTTAGAACTTCTCCTTTTTTGTAATGTACACTAGGTTGTGTCCTCTCAACATTTGAACTTTATTTAGGCTACGGCCATTTATTTGTATTTTCTTTTAGCCAAGGCCACGACCTTTAATCTAACTTCCCACTTAATTTCTCCCATACGGGTTCCTTTATTATCTGCTTTGATATTTGAATGAATACCTCCTCCATATATTTAATTTATTGAACAAACAATTTGCAAAAATGCTTCTTCGATAATCAAAATGTGGATATAAGTCTGCGGCCTGTTACATATTGCCTTAGGCTTTTTAAATTTTCCACTCCATATTTGTGGCTATCATCTCCCAAGCCGTGGTGTCAAAGAAAAATGGATTTAGGGTTGCGGCTAAACTTCCTTTGCCTCAGTTAATTTTTCCATCATTTTTCTAAGTCTTGGTTGCAACACAGTGGTTGGTTTGATGTCCTGTCGCGGCATTTGCACAATTCAGATGTTAATGTCATAACTTTTTCTTCTGTATCTTCCAAATGAATGAATGGACTCCTTAATGGATGCAACTATATTGTTAAGGCTGCAGCGCCTATTTTAAAGCTGACTATTTTTGCCTCTACCTGCATGTTTTTTATTCCTAAATCTTGCTTGCATCAATATTTGAATGAGTGCTTCATCTCTATATATTTTTGACACTTTGAATGTGCAATTATTCCTTGAAATAATGATCCAATATTTAACGTGTGGGCTTGGGGCCGCGGCAACACCTTATAAAGAATTTTTGAAAAATGTTGCGTCCACCTGTCTTTGCCTTGAAATTTTCCATTTCATACTTGGGCACTTATTATCCCCCAAGTCGCGGTGCTAAAGGAAATGACTTTTGAGGCTGCGGCTTAAATCACGGGGCACAATTTTTCTCTTGCTGTGGCATTTTAGGTAACAGTATGCTGGGACATGGCCAACTCTATTCTGTACCTTTATTATGCTTCATGTTGTCAATGCCACAACATCCTTTAGTCTCTTCAATTGCATTTGATGGATTCCTTTTGTCGCTTTAACCAGAAACCACGCTCCTAGCTTCTCTTAGTCACTTTGATTGGGTTATTATTAGACCTACCTAGGCTAGGTATTGTAAAGCTTCCCCAAGCTATGTTTGGATATATATAAAGCCTTCCCAAGCTATAATTGGATTATCCGCAAACAATTAAGTCTTCAGTCCCTTGAAATATAGGAAATATAGGATTATCCGCAAACAACTAAATCTTCGGTGCCTTCAAATATTAGATTATTAACAAACAACTATGTTTTTGGTACCAGTGGGTTATTATCAGACCTCCACAGGCTAGGTATTATAAAGCTTCCTAAATCTAATGTACGGGACATTTTCAAGCCTCCTGTGGCTAATGTATGCATCCCAAAAACTGAGTATGGGCAATTTGAGCCCTTAAAGCTGATAGTAACATATACCGAAGGATGGTTGGCCCTATGAAAATAAGAATATGTCCTTACACCATGAGTGGCATTGTAATCCAACTAAGGTTATCATTTTTGAACCATTGGTTCATTCTCGAAATAAATAGTCTTCTGAGATAACTGGCCATCTTTTCCTTGAAATTTGTTCAAGACGAAGGTCATTCATAATATTTCTATAAATGGGAAATCAAGAGATAAAACATGACTAAATATGTTCTTCATATATATATATATATATATATATATATATATAAGATTTTGTTAGGACAATACAAAGTAAGCCTCATTTCATATATTTATATATTCATGACTTTCTTAGGACTATACAAACTTAAAAATGAACTATTCAAAGAGAGTTTTTCACAGAGAAAACATAAAAATAGAGTGAATCATAAGCATAGGTAGGTATGAGGTATGCGTCCTGTTAGATTAGGTTGCATCCCTTAGGAATCCTTTAAAAATTGTTGCAATATTCCCTGCCTCACAAGTCTTTCGATCTCATCTTTAAATGCAAAACATTTGTTAGTGTTATACCCATGGTCCCTTTGGAAGCCGCAATATTTGGTTTTATCCCTCTTATGAGGAGGGGACTTCAATTTCCCTGGACAACAATGAAATTTTTCTTCTTTGATGAGTTCTAACACCTCTTCAATTTCGTAAATCAGTGGAGTGTAGGCTTCAAATCCCTTTTCAGCCTTTTCAACTTCTCCCTTCTGACTCTTTTTCACAGACAATTGTGCTATGGAGGACCCTATGGCCACGTCCGAGGTGGATGGGATAGAAGCCTTTGGTTCTGCTACAACTTCTATCATTGGAACCCTTTGGGTCAGGAAGTTAACCTGAGTCTGGAGCGATGCATGGCTATTGTATAGATGATTGAGGTGGTACAGCCGAGCAATCTCATTCTTTATTTTTGCACTTTGGTTGTACTCTCCTTCCATTTTCTGGTTTGTTAGTCTTTCAAAAATATATAATCTGAGACAAAACTAGCAGAAGTGAGCAATCACAGAATATAGGATGAACTAAATATTAAGTTAGGATGTAACATTCACATTGCTGCAAGGGTTTTACTGCTGAGGCTACGGCCAGTGAGGCACATATGTCCATTGCCATTGCCCTTGAGTGGAATTCACCAAGGTTGAACTTGAGGCCTTTTTGAGTCCATTCCTTGATGATTTAAAGTTTTTGTAAACGAAGTGCACTAGTAAGGGCTGGGGAAAAAAGGTCATTAAACTACGAGGCCGTATCCCATCTTGGGCAGAAGGGAGAAATCCGAGAATTGGAACCTAGAAACTGAGTTTTTCACATAAAACACATGGAGAACATACCTACTAGGGTCTATCCAGGGCCTAACAACCTTATGGTGCACAAAATGGCACAATTCTAGTGACAAACACCTAGATCACTGGTAAAGAACAACAAAGAGGAGTAAATATAACTTGAGTGGAAAAAGAACGGATAGAAATAGCGGAAGGTTGGGATACCATTCCATTTGCACAAGTAATAAGAGGTTGCATGTTACTAACCCAATCGATTCTTCGAAAATATATTATCTTACCTTCATTGATAGTAGCTAAAAATATGGGCCGTATTTTATTATTGCAACGTCCTGAGTGGTATGAGAATTTTCATGAATGGAATAGAGAAATGCATATTAAATGCACCTACAACGGTGTGCAATTATCAGAAAAAGAATTTCCAAAAAATTGGTTAACAGACGGTATTCAGATAAAAATCTTATTTCCTTTTTGTTTGAAACCTTGGTACAGATCTAACCTAAGACCCTCTCATCGAGATCTAATGAAAAAGAAAGAACAAAAAGAAAGAAAAGATTTTTGTTTTTTAATAGTTTGGGGAATGGAAGCTGAACTTCCTTTTGGTTCTCCCCGAAAACGACCTTCCTTTTTTAAGCCCATTTTAAAGGAACTAGAAAAAAAATAGGAAAAGTGAAAAAGAAGAATTTTATAGTTTTAAGAGTTTTAAAAGGACGAACAAATTTCTTTTTAAAAGGCTTAAAAGAAAAAAAAAATTGGGTTATCAACAACGTTACATTTTTTAAAAAAATAATTAAAGAACTCTCAAAAGTAAATCCAATACTATTATTTAGATTAAGAGAATATATGAATCAAGTGAAACTAAAAAAGAAAAATATTCTATAATCAACATTCAGATAATTCATGAATCATTTAGTCAAATTGGATCTACAGATTGGACAAATTATTCACTGACAGAAAAAAAAATGAAGAATCTGACGGATAGAACAAGCACAATCAGAAATCAAATAGAAATAATTACAAAAGAGAAAAAAAAAAGTAACTCTAGGAATAAAGAGTATTCCTAACAAAACAAGTTATAATGTAGACTCACAATCACCAAAAAGTATTTGACAAATATTAAAAAGAAGAAACACTAGATTAGTCGGTAAATTACATTATTTTCTAAAAAATTTCATTGAAAAAATATACATAGATATTTTTCTAGGTATCATTAATATTCCCAGAATCATTACACAACTTTTTCTTGAATCAACAAAAAAAATTCTTGAGAAATAAATTTACAATAATGAAAAAAATAAAGAAAGAGTTAATAAAACAAATCAAAATACAATTCGTTTTATTTCGACTATAAAAAAGTCACTTTATAATATTAGTAATGGTAAGAAGAATTCACATATTTTTTGTGACTTATATTCCTTGTCACAAGCATATGTATTTTACAAATTATCACAAACCCAAGTTATTAACTTGTATAAGTTAAGATATGTTCTTCAATATGATGGAACGTCTTTTTTTCTTAAGACTGCAATAAAGGATTCTTTTGGAATAAAAGGAATATTTGATTCTGAATTAAGGTATAAGAAACTTCAAAGTTATAGAACGAATCAATGGAAAAACTGGTTAAGAGGTCATTATCAATACGGTTTATCTCAGATTAGATGGTCCAGATTAATACCACAAAAATGGCGAAATAGGGTCAATCAACGTCATACGGCTCAAACTAAAGATTTAAATAAATGGGATTCGTATGAAAAAGACCAAATACTTCATTACAAAAATCAAAAAGATTTTGAAGTCTATTCATTACCAAACCAAAAAGATAATTTTCAAAAATACTATAGATATGATTTTTTATCATATAAATCTATTAATTATGAAACGAAAAAGGACTCATATATTTATGGATCACCATTACAAGTAAATAAGAACCAAGAGATTTCTTATAATTATACCACACATAAAAACAAATTATTTGATATGCTGGGGGATATTCCTATCAATAATTATATAGGAAAGGGTGATATTATGTATATGGAAAAAAATCCAGATAGAAAATATTTTGATTGGAAAATGCTCAATTTTTTTCTAAAACAAAAAGTCGATATTGAGGCCTGGATCAAGACCGATGCCAACAGTAATAAAAATATTAAGATTGGGACTCATAATTACCAAATAATTGATAAAATTGATAAGCAAGATCTTTTTTATCTTACAATTCATCAAGATTCAGAAATTAAGCCACCCAATTACAAAAAAATCTTTTTTGATTGGATGGAAATGAATGAAGAAATACTAAATCGTCCCATATCGAATCTGGAACTTTGGTTTTTTCCAGAATTTTTGTTACTTTATAATGCATATAAAATGAAACCGTGGATTATACCAAGCAAATTACTTCTTTTAAATTTTAATAAAAATGAAAATTCTAGTGAAAATAAAAAGATCAATGGAAAGCAAAAAGGGAATTTTTTTAGCCCATCAAATGAAAAGTTTCAATTAAATAATCGAAATCAAGAAGAAAAAGAACTTGCAGATCAAGGAGATCTTGAATCAGATGCACAAAACCAAGAAAATCTTGGATCCGTTATCTCAAACCAAAAAAAAAGATATTCAAGAAGATTATGCAGAATCGGCCATGAAAAAAGGTAAAAAGAAAAAACAATACAAGAGCAAGACGAAAACAGAACTGGATTTCTTCCTGAAACGTTATTTGCTTTTTCAATTGTGATGGGACGATGCTTTGAATCAAAGAATGATCAATAATATCAAGGTATATTGTCTCCTTCTTAGACGGCAAAATCCCAGAAAAATTACTATATCCTCTATTCAAAGAAGAGAAATAAGTCTAGATATAATGATGATTCAGAAGAATTTAACTCCTACAGAATTGATTAAAAAATGGGTATTTATTATCGAACCCGTTCGTCTGTCTATAAAAAATGATGGAAAATTTATTATGTATCAAACCATAGGTATTTCATTGGTTCATAAGAGTAAGCACCAAAGTAATCAAAGATACCGAGAACAAAGATATGTTGATAAGAATAATTTTGATGAATCCACTCGAAGACATCAAAGAATAACGGAAAATAGAGATAAAAATTAGTATGATTTCCTTGTTCCTGAAAATATTTTCTCGTCTAGACGTCGTAGAGAATTTAGAATTCTAATTTCTTTCAATTCAAAGAATAGGAATGGTGGGGATAAAAATCCAGTATTTTGCAACGAAAATAACATAAAAAAATGGGGTCAATTTTTGGATGAAAGTAAACATCTTGATAGAGATAAAAATGAATTAATTAAATTAAAGTTCTTTCTTTGGCCTAATTATCGATTAGAAGATTTAGCTTGTATGAATCGCTATTGGTTTGATACCAATAATGGCAGCCGTTTCAGTATGTTAAGGATATATATGTATCCGCGATCAAAGATCCGTTGATGAAAATTTTTTCATCTATATTCTGTACCAGATATGGTATATGAAAGCAAACAGTTTCACATATGCCCTGTCTTACATCCCAGTTTCATATATGATACTACAATACTAAGTCAATGTCGTATCAATTAGCTATACAAATAAATCAAAAGAATCTTCAGAATTTTAGGACTAAATTATTCACTTTTGTGAGTGTAAAAATGGACCGCCCTTTTGTATCCCTATCGGAATCAAATTCAAAATTAGATTGATTCATTTTAATTGATAAAATGCGGAGTCCATAAATAAATTCAGAGTATTGTGTATACTACATTAAAATTACTGGTATTATTATTACTGATCTATAAAATTTATATCTGTAAATTAAATAAAGGGAGGGAGAAATTCTTTTATGATAAAAAATTCATTCATTTCAATTATTTTGCAAGAGGAAAACAAAGAAAGCATTGGGTTTGTTGAATTTCAAGTAATCAGTTTCACGAATAAAATACGGATACTTACTTCACATTTGGAATTGCACAAAAAGGACTATTTATCTCAGAGAGGTCTACGAAAAATTCTGGGAAAACGTCAACGGCTGCTGGCTTATTTGTAAAAAAAAAATAGAGTACGTTATAAAGAATTAATTGGTCAATTGAATATTCGAGAGACAAAAACTCGTTAATTTGAAGAGTCATTTTTAATTATTCTTTTCCATTTTTATGAACTTCTTTTCACTTTCAGCAATTCATGGAAGAATGAATCGGGAAAAAACTTATGACTGCACCAGCTACAAGAAAAGTCCTCATGATAGTCAATATGGGTCCTCACCACCCATCAATGCACGGTGTTCTTCGACTCATTGTTACTCTATATGGTGAAGATGTTATTGATTGTGAACCAATATTGGGTTATTTACACAGAGGGATGGAAAAAATTGCGGAAAACCGAACAATTATACAATATTTGCCTTATGTAACACGTTGGGATTATTTAGCTACTATGTTCACAGAAGCAATAACTGTAAATGCACCAGAGAAGTTAGGCAATATTCAAGTACCTAAAAGGGCTATCTATATGAGAGTTATTATGTTGGAGCTAAGTCGTATAGCCTCACATTTGTTATGGCTTGGCCCTTTTATGGCCGATATTGGCGCACAAACTCCTTTCTTCTATATTTTTCGAGAAAGAGAATTGATATATGACCTATTCGAAGCTGCCACTGGTATGCGAATGATGCATAATTATTTTCGTATAGGAGTAGCTGCTGATTTACCCCATGGACGGATAGATACATGTTTGGACTTTTGTGATTATTTTTTAACAGGGGTTGCTGAATATCAAAAGATTATTACACGGAATCCTATTTTTTTAGAACGAGTTGAAGGAGTAGGCATTATTGGCGGAGAGGAGCAATAAATATGGGTTTATCGGGACCAATGCTACGAGCTTCCGGAATACAATGGGATCTTCGTAAAGTTGATCATTATGAGTGTTACAACGAGTTTGATTGGGAGGTTCAATGGCAAAAAGAGGGGGATTCATTAGCTCGTTATTTAGTATGAATCAGTGAAATGACAGAATCCATAAAAATAATTCAATAGGCTCTAGAAGGAATTCTGGGGGGCCTTATGAAAATTTAAAAATCCGACGCTTTGATAGAATAAGGGGTCCCGAATGGAATGATTTTGACTACCGATTCATTAGTAAAAATCTTTCTCTGACTTTTGAATTATCGAAGCAAGAACTTTATGTGAGAGTCGAAGCCCCAACAGGAGAATTGGGAATTTTTCTGATAGGAGATAAGAGTGTTTTTCCTTGGAGATGGAAAATCCGACCACCGGGTTTTATCAATTTGCAAATTCTTCCTCAATTAGTTAAAAAAATGAAATTGGTTGATATTATGACGATACTAGGTAGCATAGATA